>CM050519.1:81198261-81798261 GCA_027563665.1 Antrozous pallidus
CTTGCTGAGCCACTGAGAGGGGAACCAGCTGAGCCAGGACTAGGCTGATGGGACGGGGTTGAATATTCATTTGTCAGTGAGGTTACAGCAGGACCCAGGGTGAGAATGTGGAATTGCAGCTCCAGGTTGATGAGCCCTGGGCAAGGAGAAAAGATGGCAGAGTTGGGAAAGGTTTCCCATGAAGGCCCAGAGTTAATGACTCAAGCACCAATTGAATCCTCTTTCTTTCCCTGGCTTGTAAGGTGACTATTAGTCTTTAGCCTTCTGCTTCCTTGTAAGATCCTGGGATCTTGCTGTATTTGCACATAAAACCTGGACATAACTAAGGTGCTTCCAGGTCCCAATAGGAACCTTCTGAACTGAACAGTCCCTATGTGGACTGACTTTACATATATTTAAGACATTTAATAGTTCCATGAAGTACTTCCATATACATAATAATAATATTAAATATTAAATGCAATAGAGCACCAAGAATATAGACAGAATGGAAACGAGGTTCATTTTTCAGCCATCATCTCAGACACTGTGATGATGTTCATGAAGATTTGGGAGCTCCTGCTGCAACTCTTCACCCCAATCTTAGAAAACATGCTCTATCCCTGGTGGAAGTACATGAGGTGGGTCTTGCTCCTTTGTGTGGCTTTGGAGAGTCTACAGGATATGGAAGAGCATGTGGCTTTAGGAAGTGATACTGTTCACCCAGTCCAGTTTGGTTTTGGATTCCTGAGGCTTGAGCATTAACCAGTATAAAATAAACACGTACATGGAAACTATCTCTGTGTTGCATTCTAACCATCATTTCCATCTATTTCTCCCTGCCCTTTAATATAGTTGGAATGACCCAGTTTGGGATAGAAAATAAGTCTGAGTTTGTTGATGAAATCCAATTGTATGGATATGATGGTGTTCATAAATCCTCTAAATTCAGTCGTCTGGAATTTTCTCAGATTGAAATCAAGTGCTCACACTGCCTGGCTTTCAAATTTCAAGTCAGCAGTATCTGCCATCACACAGAGCCTGCATGTGACATTTCTGTGGGAGGTTAAGGACCATTCGGGGCTTCTCTAATCAGGTTTTCTTGACACTTGTTTTGTTGCATTCAAATCTCACGGGCTGATCAAGTGACTATGCTGTTCAGTGACCTGAACAAAGACAGCTTCTTACAAATGCCTGCCCTTGTTTCAAACCCATTCTCCTACAAGTTGGAAGAGTGCTGCCTCACGGTTTGGGCTACATTGTCCCTGGTGGATCACCTGTACCCTAATCCTATCAGTCTAGTTTTAGGAAACATTCCTGAATGGGTTTGGTGTTTGATGATTCTTAAGATCTCTTCCAGTTTGGGGTTTTTGTGGACTCATCTTAATTGCCATGGCATTAAGCACAATTCTTCCATGCTCTCTACAAAATGGGCATTCAATAAATATTTCTACATAAATGAATGAAAAAAATGGAAGTGTTGGTGAGGATGTGGAGAAATTAGAACCCATACATTGCTGATGATTATATTAAATGGTATAGCTGTTGTGGAAAACAATTTGGTGGTTCCTCAGAAAAGTTAATTCCCATATAACCCAGCAATTCCACTGTGAGGTATACACCCAAAATGATTGAAGCAGGTACTCAAACAGATACTTATACACACATGTTCATAGCAGCATTATTCCCAATTGTCCAAAGATGGAAACAACAACCAACAAATGAATAAATACATAAACAAAATGTGGTATACACATACAATGGAATATTATTCAGCCTTAAACGGAAGAAAATTCTGACACATGCTACAACATATCCTTAAAAATATTATGCTAAGTGAAATAAACCAAACATAAAGCAATAAATGTTACATGATTCCACTTACATGAAATATCTAGAATAGGCAAATTCATAGAGACACAAAGTAGAATAGAGGTTTCCAGGAGTGAAGAGGAGCGGATTATAGAAAGTTATTTAACTAGAAGCCCGGTGCATGAATTTGTGCATGGGTGGAGTCCCTCGGCCTGGCTTGCAATTGGGGCCTATCAGAGGGCCAGCTAGCTGGGGGGGGGGGGGGGTGGAGGGACTACAGGAGGTAGGCCTGCCAGCCACCCTACCCCCCAATTGAGTCCTAAGGGGAGGGGCTGCAGGAGATTGGCTGTGGGAGCACACTGACCACCAGGGGGCAGCTCCTGCATTGTGCATCTTCCCCCTGGTGGTCAGTGAACATCATAGTAACTGTCAATCAGTCGTTCTGGTTGTCCAGTCATAACAGTCGCTTAGGCTTTTTTATATATAGACTAGTGGCCCTGTACATGAAATTCGTGCATGGGGGGGGGGGTCCCTCAGCCCAGTCTGCACCCTCTCTAATCGGGGACCCCTTAGGGGATGTCTGACTACTAGTTTAGGCCCAATTGGCCTAAACTGGCAGTTGGGAGGGATTGGGCCTAAATTGGCAGTCGGACATTCCTCTAACAATCTGGGACCAGTGGCTCCTAACAGCTCACCTGCCTGCCTGCCTGATCACCCCTAACCCCTCTGTCTGCTTGCTTGATCACCCCTAACCCTCTGCCTGTCTGCTTGATCACTCCTAACCCCTATGCCTGCCTGCCTGATCACCCCTAACTGCCACTGCTTGCCTGATCACCCCTAACTGCCCTCTCTGCTGACCTGATATTGCCACCAACTGCCTTCCCTTGCCATCCTGATTGCCCCAACTGCCCTCCCCTGCTGGCCTGATCTCACCCCTAACTGCCTCTGCCTACTTGATCATCTCTAACTGTCCTCCCCTGCCAGCCTGATTGCCCTAACGGCCTCTGCCTCAGCCCCCACCACCATGGCTTTGTCTGAAAGGAAGTCAGACATCTGGAAGATGGCCTGTAGACCCAGTATAATTAGCATATTACCCTTTTATTAGTATAGATAGATTATATAGGATAGGATTGCTTAAATGGGAGAGGGGGGAACCCTTTCTCAGCAGGAGGAGATGCTCTTGGCAGACAGAAATAACCCTTATATCGATACTGATAGCCAGCCATATGCACTTTACTGACAAAGCAGTCATTAAAAAATTGAACCACTTTCTTACATCTTACACCAAATAGCTGTTGCCCTTAAAACCCCTCCTCAGCCTCCTCCTTAAGTTCTGCCTTCACAGTTTACTCAGATTAGGTTCTGATTGGTCATTTTCTATGCCAGTCAGCATCAGAAGCACCACCTCCTAGGCAGCCTAGATTTGGTTCTGATTGGTTGATTTCTATGCCAGTCAATGTCAAAAGGTCTGTCTCCTAGCCAGCCATTGGCTCCTTGCACTTCACCCTGATTTGGTTCTGATTGGGCAGTTTCTATGCCAGTCTGCATCTCTGGGCCTACTTCCAGGCCTGA
The DNA here is from genome assembly GCA_027563665.1 of Antrozous pallidus. Classification (NCBI taxonomy): domain Eukaryota; kingdom Metazoa; phylum Chordata; class Mammalia; order Chiroptera; family Vespertilionidae; genus Antrozous; species Antrozous pallidus. Next base: position 81,201,625 of record CM050519.1, read on the forward strand.
TCGGAGAGACGGGGCTGATCAATGGCCACCCCAGGCTGCTGTCGAGCAGGCTGAACTGCTGATCTCTCAGAGAGAGAGGCACAGCTGCTGGTGAGGCCCAGAGAGAGAGAGAAGCAGGGTCTGATATGCAGTCTAGGCTGCCGATCAGCTGCGGATCACACCCTGCTTCTCTCTCTCTCCGGGCCTCAGCAGCGGCTGTGGTAGCTGCTGATCAGACCCACCTCACTGTCCCCCCAGGCAGTCAGCAGTTCAGCCCCCACCAGTCCCCACCCACCGGAGCCTGATGCACGCACAGTCTGGCGTTCAGTCAAGCCGTCAATCATTTTCGACGTTATGGAACCTGGATTTTTATATATTAGGATGGGCACAGAGTCTCAGTTTGGGATGATAAAAAGTTCTGGAAATAGATAGTGGTGATGGTTGTACACATTGTGAATATAATATCCCTGAATTATACACTTAAAAATGGTAATGTTATGTGTGTGTGTTTTAGTGCAATAAGAATAATAAAACAAAACAAAAAGGGTACATGAAGGACCAGGGGTAAAAGAATATCAGGTAAATTATGCCATAGACATTGCTAACTAGAGAAGCCAGCGTTCCAGGTGCCTGCAGCGTCTAGACTCTCATAAATCACCATCTCAATCCTCACTACATCTCTATGGGGATAATATCCCATTTCACCAATGAATAAACTGAGGCACAGAAACACGGACTCACCCGACATCATATCATTGGCCAGGAGCAGAGCTGTGACTTCCACACCTTTCTTTATACTCGAAGTGGTGCTTTTCCAGCTCTTGCAGTGACCTCCCTAAAACAGCCACCGTGAGCCTCCCAGAAAAGCAGCCCACACATAGGGCCAGTGAGGAAGGCTGACGAGGCGGTCCGGGCGCTGGCCAGAGGACAACAGCTGCGCCTGCAAACCCCAACTGGCCTTGCTCTCCCCTTCCCTGGGAGGAAGAGGTCACCAAGCTTTCAGCTGGGGTAACAGCCTGGACATGCATTTACTCTGAAGACATATTTTGACTATACAATATCTGAAACCCCAAGCTCCCACCTCCTTAAAGCTCATGTATTCAGGGATCTTTTCAAGACACAGACACCGAATTCTAATCTTCTTCATGTCAGAATTCAGCAATTCTCCGACATTTAGTTCTCTGGGCTTTTTTTTCAATAAAACTTTTTCTGTTTGACTTTTGAATCCAGCACCGTGGGCACGAAATCACTATTTGCAAGTATCATGAGGCGTTTCCCCGACCTGGGAAACGCACGAATATCATTTTCACTTTATATGTGAGGTCCGTTTTTTCAAGGCCCCTTTCAGTAGAGAGAGCCATACATCTCCAGATTTTATGGTTGCAGAAGTCACTACATCAAACCATCCACCGACTTTTTCTGAGCAAAGTGATCCATCTGTGTAATTAATCTTGACTGCTCTCCTGCCAGGAACCGGCAAGTTCAGCTCTGCCTGTTGCTATACAGAGCAGCTTGAAAGATGGCACTGAAGGCACCTCAATTCTGATTTTTGCCCCCAAGTCATTCACTCATGGACTTCCTCTTGTCCTGGCACTCCTGCAAGGGAGCTGTTAATTAAACTCCCCAAATTGCTCTTTCCGGACAGTGGCTCCCTCAGGGTAGGCACCAAGGCCAGGGCCACCTGTACTCCGGCTACTGTCCATCTGTCCTCGATTTCCAGGACTCTGTCTCTGGAATGTGAGCCTTGGGTTCCCAGGTCTGAGAACCTGTTTGCCAAATGCTTGTCCATTGCAGCTGGAAAAGGCAGGGGTCCAAGTGATTAGGAATATGGGCTCTGACGAGATGCTGACATTCAACACTTACAATGAGCAAGTGTTGTGGTGCTAGGAAAGCCTCTTACCCTCTCAGTGCCTCAGTTTCCTGCTCTATAAAATGGGCATTGTAATAGTATCCCCACCCCGTAAGTGGTTGGGAATCAATAGAGTCTAACATGTAAAGCACCTAAGATAAATTGGAAGCAGAGTAAGACTTCAATATAGGCTAATCCCTATCTTGAGTATTTTTTATTAGAACCTGGATTTCCAGAGGGCTTTACTAACATGCTAACCTTCAAAAATGTCCTGGCAGCCCCTTGTAAATATCCACAACCAAAGGCAGACATGTTGAGTGACACTCCTTGGGCTTCCCTACATTATCTGTAAATCTTCAGAGGCGGCTGCACCTTGGGAGTCAAAGATAATGACTCTCCAGCTGCCAGGTTTGTTGAATCACTCACTTCTATGCCTGTTGTTTTCTTTTTCTAATTTACAACTTGCTTTGCCACTTTTAATAAGAACTTGAAAGTTCAGTGTAAAACACTCAATTAAAAAAATGTATAGTGACACTTTTATTGTGAATGAGGATTATCTGTTATTTTAGCTTTACAAAGCTTATAAGTACACGTTCATTTGTTTTACCCTCCTACACCTATTGTTTGGCGGGCACTTTATAATTTACAGAAGACTGTCTCATGTTGGGTACCTGACTCTGCCCTCACAGCTCTCGCTTCCTGCCTTATGTGCTTCTGAACTTTGCACATGCTTTTCTCTTGCCTCCTTGGGAACACCTCCATTCTCCATAACCCCTGGTATGGCTCATCCTTCTAGACATTCTGGCAATGGCTTAGGTTCCACCTCCGCTGAGAACCTTCCTTGTGGGTCCCACCCAGTCTGCACGAAGGGCCCTTTTCTGTGTGTCACAGCACCTTGCACTCATTACCCAGGACTGTTGAATGCATTACTTTCCTCTACTGGACCCAAAGTTCTTTGAGGGTGGAGACTGTTGTTTCTTGTGGTCTCACTGGTCCTTCCCACACCCCATGTGCTATTTCAAGGGTGTTCATAAAATAAATGAACCACCCACAGAGGGATATTGAACTTGCTAAGAAGGGTTCTTAGAGAGGACAGTCAACATGACAGAGAAATTTGGAGAAGGCTTCACAGAAGAAGTGACATGCAGAATTGAGTCTTTAAAGATGAGGATGATTTTGACAAGCAGAAGAGGGAAGCAAGTGTCTCCAGACCAAGAAATGAACAGGAGTGAGACTCATGGGTCTGGGGACCTGCTGAGGTGGAGACCTAGGGGGGTGAGCAGGAGGCGGGAGTAGGGGAGGGGAGTACTGCCAAGCACGATGCTCATTTGTAAAGTTAGGGTGTTCTGCACCTGGAAGAGGCAGGGTCTTGTTCTGCAGACACTGGGATCTATTAAAGTTTTTTGTTTTCTGTGTGTGTGTGTGTGTGTGTGTGTGTGTGTGTGTGTGTGTGTTTGTAGGATGGTGTTTGAGAAGGAGAATGCCTGAAATAGCAAGATGCAGTAAGTGCCTCGTGTGCTGCATCTGTGGAGTACACATGTAGCTACTTCTGCTGGTCTCCACATGCAATATCTCTGGAAAGATATACTCTAGAAACTGGTATCAATGGTTGGCCCTTAAGAAGGGAACTTTTGTCGGGGGACAAGGATGGAAGACAATTTTTATTGTATTCCCTTTGCACTGTTTCCAGTTTTTCCAATCCAGGTCCCAGAGACATCTCTTTGTCTCGTTGGTCTTTAGGAAACCCCTTTACTCACCTGGGATTTGCGTTCTCTTTAGGTCTGCAAGATTCATGTCACCTCTCCCTTGAACTCCAGCAGCATGTGTATTTGCATTCGGAAATGTTTCTTGATTGACTCATCAATGCCCATTACCTGTTATACTGAAGATGTTCAGCAACATTTCTCAAGATGCTTGCAGGACATCTGACTGGGGGTGGAGTCGGGGAGGATGGGAACAACTGAGGCATTTCATGCTCAATCCCCAGCTCTTAGACCATTAAATATTGTGAAGGTGGAGGCGGCTTTATTTTACTCTAAAAACATGTCTGGCCATCATTGCATGGCTAAGGCTGGGAGGGGCCTTTGATGGGAGCCCTGTAGAGGACAGCAAGACCCCTCTCTTGCTCATGAATTTGTTGACATGAAAATCATGCTCCTGATACAGATCAGTTCTGTGTCCGTTTTCCAAAAGGCCCCATTGATGTGAGCTTGGCTCTTGCCTCTAACAAGGCTCTGAAAGTGGTTTGAAATAACTTGAACACATTTTTCAAGATGTTCCACCTTGTAGGAGTACATAGCAAATAATAAATATCATTAAAATTAATTGTGCCAAACAGACTCTTACCATGTAAATGGAATTGTCAGCTGTGTATAATAAAATGTTAAAATTACGTGTCACACAAGGAATAAATTTAACCTGGTTATTTGACTCAGAATTAAATTAAAGACCGAATGCACTTACTTTTTAATAGGCTTTACATTGTTATATGACTTCCCTCAGAGTCATTTATATCTAAGCCATAAGTCTTTACAGCAGGTAATGTAAATTTGCCACCTCTAGTTCCTTTCCATCACCAAAGCACGCAGTATTTCTTCCACATAACTTTGTTTTCTGGGGATAATCATTGATACATCTTAGTATTTGTAAGGTTTCTTCTTTCTCATATTCACATAGAGAACAATCTATTTCCACACCACTTCATTCTCTTTAATGGTGAGTGACACTTAACCAGCATCATGGCTCATGATATTTATTGTTCCTCATTCGCTGGTCCAGCAGCCCTTCTAGAGGAGGGTGACCAGACACAACAAAGAACTGGGTGTCTTGTATTTTCATTCAACCCTACACCAGAGCCCCTCTCAGTTTTCAGACCTCCTTCCTGCACAGACTCCACCTCCACCCCAGGAGTCCCGTCCCCTGAACACCTGCTCACCTACTTGCCTCCATGGCCCCCATTGTAGGGATCTACTCCACCTGGAACAGCTAAGCTTCCCTCTCACTTCCTGGGTTCAGTCTCTGCCAAATATTTGCCATGTCTGTTGTCTCCATGTGCTCAGCTATTGGCTGAGGAATTCACCTTGGGCCTGCAGCTCTGTTACTCCTGATGGTGAATGGCCAAGCATGCGGGTGAAACCAGGAGGAGACAGGATGAAAAGGTCCTCTCTCCACGGGGTGGTTTCCTCCTACACAGGAATCTCTAAGTGCAAGAATCGTGCTCCCCACACTGCAACCAGATCACCCCATGTGTCTGCAGGCCAGCCTGACAGCAGACATTGGATGCACTTTCTTATTAGCAAGTCACTGTTTCATTACAGGATCTGGACTCAGATGAGGGAGGCAGAAAGCTATTACATCATTTTTTCTGCTTTAAGTCAAATGCTTCTTGCGTAAGAAATCTGTCAGCTCTTATGGAATTAACAAATAGCCTCATTTTTCAGGCAATAAAAATGTCCAGTTCAATCCAGAGTTCAGCTTTGTCATGCAATTTAAACTCCTTTCTTCGCACCAGATGGGGCCTGATACACAGTGAGGAGCCAGCCGTGAGGCGGGCAGTCATGGCTACTCAGCACTGTTTTCACTCCTTCCCCCGAGTCCAGACTACCCCAGAGTGGGAAGGAGGTAGAAGGCAGGGAAGGAGTCAGGGGGCTCCCTCAAAGGTCAGGGGGTCACCCCTGCAATGTGGGTCAGGAGGGTTCTTTCTCCTGTGCCACACTTTTATAGGTCTTCTCTTGGCACCTTGCATTGAAATAAGTCAAAGTCATTCCAGCTGGCCTCACCCTCCTACCCATAGCCCCGAGTACACCCATTGGTACACCCATGGTATGGCCCCACCCCCTCTCAAGCCCTATGTCTTCCCTCTGCTCCCTGGCAGGGGCCACTCCAGCCACAGTCTTTTCTCTCGGATGGGAGGTGGATGTCAGTTTGCACCCACCCGATTCTGGCCATGCAGGTTAAGCTCTCTGAGTGGATCTGCAGTCTCTCTCACTTTGCCTTGGGGAGACAACACTCCCCTCCTCCCAGGCCAGGAGGGCTGGAGTGAGGGCGGGAGTAGTGGGAAAGCACAGCCACGGCCAACTCTCTTCATCCGCATGCTTGCCACTGGCTGCTTCAACCTCCTAAGAAATTCCCAGTCTCCTCTTTCCAACTATTGGGGTGGGTGACAGAACAAGCTTTGGGCCACCCCTTTGCCACCCCCATGCAGATGATCTAGCACCCCCTTTAGGATAGCTCTCAGCTTCCGGGCCTTACCCAAATTTCAGTACAGGAGGCATATCATGCTAATGTCCCATTACAGTTACTACTTAGGAAATTGTCATAAAGGTAGCAGAGTGCTGAAATGTCATTTTTAATAGGAGAGCTTCTAGAAATCTAACTGTGCTAAATTTTGACTTGATTTTACTCCTGAATTTATTTCTTAGGAGGGGGAGGAAGCAACACAAGGTCTACAGCCCTGAACCTGTTGTAAGTGCTGTAAAGGGAACGCTGGATATAATTAGACATGTCCCTTATATTTTTAGAAAGGAGACTTCAAATGGGGGTGGGGATGTGTGCGCATTTCTAACGTACCACACGAGACGCTGAAAGGGAGATGGATGTGAGGCACTCTGCACATCAGAATGATGCAAATGCTCTGGTGGAAAAGACAAGGAGGTCTCTCAGGGAAGCTCTGTGATCGCAGGGCGGACTCGGTTGCATGAGCGGTCGGATGACAGGATCATACGCTGGGAGGAGAGGGCCTTGCCCAGAGGCACGTGCAGAGCAGGAGCCTGGACTTGAAGGAAAGGCAAAGGCCAGGGTGAGCTGAAGTGTGTCAAACATCAAGGACAGCACCAGGTCTTGTGTTTAGTCAAATAGTCTCCTCTCCAGGCTGGACTCTGTTCTGTGCACTTGTATTTGAACTTGTTTGATCAGCACAATTAGATATTATTGTCATCCCATTCTACAGGTGGGGAAATGGAGGTGCAGAGAGTTCAGACAACTTGTCCAAAGTCAGACACCTAAGAAGTGGCTAACTAGGAATTCAAACCAGGCATCCAGGCTTCTGAGCCTGTGCCCTCCACATACCCCCCTCCTCCGACCTTCAGTTCATCCAGGTTGAGCTCTGCCAGGAGCTGTGCTCCTTTGAGGCCGTGAATTAGGTTTTGCTCACCTGTGTAATCCCAGCATTTAGCTCAGTGTCTGGCACATAGCACACACTCCAAGCTTGTTGAATGGAACAAGTATGACAAGTAGAACAAGACTCTTTCTCTGTTCTATTTTTGCCAAAGCCTCCAATCGAGGATAATGGATGATAAGGACTGTTCACATTTTGAATAAAGGGGCTGGCCACATCCACCTTGAACTTAGAGGAAGCCAAGCGTGCCCAGCAACCACTGTGCATATGCAGAGGCTTGTGGCTCCTAGGATAGAACAAAGATCCCCTTGAAGAGAATGTGTAGGACTAGAGAGCATGGCAGCTTCCCTGCCCCTGCCCAGGTCTCCACAGCCATGCAGGATAAGTGGAAAACCGCAGGGCAGGGGAGGTTAGAGTTATTTTTAGAAAGGGAAGCTGACACCTCACCTGCTGGCCAGGTCCTGGCTCATCTACCAAACTCTCACCTTCCTGCCTTCCAATCGCTGTGGCTGGGCGGGCACGGGAAGAAGAGCTTGAAATGTGGCCTGGGGTTTTCTGGTCATGAGGCGGGGGTTTGACTGCCCCCCTGAGGTAGCCTGAAGGCAGGGGGCTGGCCAAAGCTCCCCCTAATTGCTGGGAGAGGGGAGATGGCAGGAGTAGGAATGCCCTGGAAACCCCAGTTTGGAGAGGACCACAGCCTAGAGGGCTGCCTGCCTGTGTGAAAGGAGCCCTTGGCAAACCTTGAGAGGAGGGGTCACCTAAGAATGCATGGCTCTGGTTCGGGAATAGTATAGAGTTCACTACTTCTAGGAGAGTGCGTTGGGGGGATTCCTGGGGGAGCGATGGTGGTGGGAGGTGTACATAATAAGCCTACAAAGGCTGAAACCGGTTTGGCTCCATGGATAGAGCATTGGCCTGCGGACTGAAGGGTCCCGGGTTCGATTCTGGTCAAGGGCATGTACCTTGGTTGCGGGCACATCTCCAGTGGCGGGTGAGCAGAAGGCAGCTGATCGATGTCTCTTTCTCATTGATGTTTCTAGCTTTCTGTCTCTCTCCCTTCCTCTCTATAAAAAAATCAATTATATATATATATATATATATATATATTTAAAAATAAGCCTACAAATGATCCCATAAGAATTTTCCAATGTGTGTATGTCGTCAATGGGTGTACATTACAAAGCTCAGAGAAAAGCACAGAACACAGGCCCCATTCCCTGGCCTTGGCCCTGGGTAAGCCAGGTATAGCAGAGAGTGGGGGATGGAGGGTAGAAGAAGGAGCACGTCTGACCTGACCTGGGAAGTGGGGGTAGGAGAGAAGGGAGACCCTTCTGTCAGATGAGAGAGTAAAGTTGTTATTTGGATTATGCTGGACCTTCTAATCCTTCAAAATGACCAGAGTGCTGTTAGGTCTGCCCAAGATGACACCCAGCATGTGTGGGTGGCTGTGGTGGGAGAAACGCAAAGCTATTCTTGATTTCACCCCACCCGATCCAGCCTGTTCACTAACCAGTTACTAAGTGGCAGGTGGGCAGCAAAACATACACATATATCACTGCTTTTCCCCAAATCTAAAGAAACCCAGAACATTTTTATGTTTCTGAAATCCAAAACCTTGTAAATCCAAGTGCATATTTATTATATTTTTCCCCTAAAAATGTTCTTTTTGAATTTATGCTGCCTTAAAATAGATTGCATTTTAGGATTGGGAATATTTTGCAATGACAGAGCTGCTTCCAGGTTTTTAAGAGCTTTCACTCACGTGGTTGCCAGTTGAATGTCACTCTGTGACCTTCCTGCTCTAGGAAGTTTCCTTGTCCAGCCCGGGTGGGGTGACAGGACTGGAGTGAACAGGGATTGGCTTCAGACTGTGGGCAGAAAGCACAGGGAACTACCACCGCATTCCTAGCAAAAGATGTCAGGGGAGCCAGAGGACAGACAACCTCAGGTTTCAAGTCCAAGGGCTAAGGCGGGGCCAGAGTCTGACCTGAAGTCAAGTGCTGGCTGTACAGCATTGTGAGTGTGAGTCTGGAGGATTTTTAAAAGAAGGGATTAAAAAAAAAAAAAGAGTAGCCATTCATCTGTGGGTGGACACTTAGTTGTCTACGTCTTGGCTATTGTGAGCAAAGCTGCAGTAAGGGGCAGCTGAATAAATGGCTATACATTTATTTATGAGGGTGCCCATATATTGCCAGAAAGTGCTTTTGTTTGTTTAAATATATACCCAGAAGTGGGATTGCTGGATCAGGTAGTGTTTCTATTTTTATTTTTTTGAGCATCACCCATATTGGTTTCTATAGCGGCAGCACCAATTTACATTCCCACCATCAGTGCACAAGGCTTGCCTTTTCTCCACATCGCCACTCTTGTTATGTGAGGTGACTGATGTTAACTAAGCCTATTGCAGCAATCATATCACAACATATACATATGTCAAAACACTATGTTATATACTTTGGACTAATACAATGTTATATGTCAATTATATCTCAAAAGACTGGGAGAAAACAAGTTATGGCAATACAATTTTGTTTTAGAAAAAAGACTAATAAGTGCTTTTGTTTAAATCCATAGACAGGAGGAGGACTATTAAGGGGAGTAAAATGGTATAAATAGTCATAATTATGTAAATTTAGTCTAAGCAAAAATTTTACACCTGAGGACATTGAACTCTATAAGATAGGCTCAAACAACTTGTCCAAAGTGGCACAACTAATAACCAATAGAAGTAATCATAGCTAAGTTCCCTTCAATTTTATCACAATGCAAGAAGTCTTCAAAACGCAAGGGATGAAATAGAGAAGGCATACGTAGCTTGGGATGGTAAAGAAAGAGTAAGAAAACACCTAGCTCTAGTTCAGAAATTCTGAGTTCTCATACAGCACTCTTCTCATTGGCCAACGATAGACATCGCCACTGCATGGTGGCACAACTTCTTGCCGAGCCTGGACAAGGTTCAAGAATTCTACCCTTAGCAACCACCAGCAGCTGGCCTGTCTGCCCCACGAAGCTGCCTCTTCTACATTTTCCCCTCTGTATTCCAGATGTGACATCACAAAGCCCGGAAAGAACTTAGAGGCAAGTCCTAGAACCTAGTCATACTCTGAGATTATGGGGAACATGATCTCCCAAATACCAAAGAGGTGAATTCTGAATGTGGAAACTGGAGGATTGTTGTTTCCTGGTAAAATTATAATATTTAATATTAAACAGTGAAGTTTTTTAGAAAATAAGGATCTGAGGGTTCACAAAAACAACTCATACAATATTAATAACCTCATTATTTTTTCAGAATTTTAGTAACCCAGTGTGTAAGGGAAATTTCTAAGTAGGGTAAAGCATTCGATAAAGTTCCTTTAAAAGATGTAGAAATATATTACCATATTTTTCCATCTATAAGATGCTATTTTTTCCTAAAATCTTTAGACTGAAAATCGAGGGGCATCTTATACATGGAATTCAGCTGAGGAGGGAGCCTAGCAGATACATAGCGTCCCATACCTTGTCAAACAGGCTTCCTCCAATCAGGAGCCTTATTGTTTCTAATGTCAGCTGATGCCATAATTAAAGATAGAGGTCAAGGTGGAGAGTGAACAGATATAACTGGGTCCTGAGCATTCTGAGCCCTTAAAGATGTCAAAAAATAAAAAGATAAATACTGGTAAGCGATTGTCTTACTCTGCAAAATTCAAACTGAATATAATCAGCTCTGCAAAAGGGCATGGAAATTGAGCTGCAGAGAGACAATTTGGACCTCCTCCCACTGAGTGTATAATCAGGCAGTGGAGAAAACAGGAAAAACGACTCCTTCAGATGCCAAAAATGAAGAAGGCCTTAACAGAAAAACCAGCAAAATGGACAAACTTGGAGCAGAGGCTTAAGACTTGGATTATGAGCAGCGCCAGAGTGACTTATGTGTATCAGCCAAGCTTATTCAATGTCAGGCAAGAATGTTTGCAAGCGAAAGAACATTGTTGATTTTATAGGAAAGGTAAAATGGTGCTTCAATTTCATGAGGAGAGAAGGGTTGGCCACGAGAACACGAACAGAGTTAGCTGAGAAAATGCCACCAGTTTATGAGGATGATCTCACATATATAGACAGTGACTCAGAAAATAGCAGTGATACAATAAAAGTTGAAGAAATTGATATGTCTGAAACTATTAGTGATAAAGAGAGCAGAGATGCAATAGAGGCTGAATAAAGTGATATGCTGCATAAAAGATAGTATTGGTATGTAAACATTACCTGCAGTAATTACTAAATAAAAATGTGTTCTGTTTTATGTTTAAAATATTGATTCCTTAATTTGAGGTTGGAAAAATGGGGGGGTGTCTTATACATGGGGGTGTCTTATATATGGAAGAATACGGTAATTGAGTGAAATATAATTTGGTAAATTCATACATGATTAAAGACCTTGTACCCAAAAAGAATAAATTGCTCTGTGAGTGGATATTTGTAAAGCATTGGCAAGCAAGAAGAAATTATTTATTTATTGCTTTTATTGTAGTCGAAATTCTTGTTAATGATTTGGAGCAATAACATAAAAAAAAAAAATCTATGGCTCTGTGGGTGGAATTAACTAACATTTGACCAGACCATGATTATTTGGGAAAATAGCATATGTATGGTCTTCATTTTTGGGTAAGGATACACTTAAACCCCTTGTTTGTGAAGACCAACGGTATGCAGAGTTTTCTAATTTACTCCCTAAATCCTTTCTGGTGATGGGGTTAGCACAGTGGTCGGCAAACTGTGGCTTGTGAGCCACATGTGGCTGCTCACAAGCTGAGGTTTGCTGCTCTATTAACTAATGAGTTTGCTGACCATGGGATACCATCTTTGACTATTTCATGTCCTTTGGTAGTACATTATGACATTGCTTCATAGGCATAAAATCTTGGTGATGTCAAAGCATCATCTAATCAATCTTGGCGTCACTTTTGATCGATTCTTTTAGCTAAACATCCTGAGTTCTTTAAAGTCATAATACACCAGGGTATGTAGACTTCTAGCCCTTCATGTCCTCTATCCTCTAAGCACGGTTTGACATATTAATGTCCTTCTAAAAATGTGACACCTGATTATCAACTCCAATACTCCAAGTGAGGTTTAATCACCTAAGACTAGAGTGTAATGATGCCCAACCTCGATTGAGAAGCTACTGAAATTAAAACAGTCTAATTTCGTACCGAATCTTTAATATGTGCTTCCTTTGGCTCTTATCGAGTTGTAAACTAAAGCTCCCACGTCTTTCTAATCTGAACTGCAGTTAAAACAATATCTTCCCTCTTGTCCCTGTTCATTATTTGGAAACCGAATAAATGGCTATACATTTATTCCTGTTACATTTTAACTTATTAATTCTAGCTTAATACAGCAGAAAAAGTCTTCTTTAAAATTTAAATGCATCATCAATATATTATTGGTTTAGCACACAACATTGTTGTTCAATCAACAAAAACTCAAGTGCCTACTATATGCTGGGACACTTTGGCTTCCAAAGGTTTCACAGAAATGCTCTATAGTGAGTAACTTCTGATAGTGCGGGAAATGTGTATCTGAAACAGAACTCTCCATTCTACCTCTTTCCCCAAACAGCTCCTCTGGCAATTTCCCCATCTCCATAAATTTCCACTCTATCCTTCTAGTTGCTCAATAAATTATCCTTGGAATAATTTATAACTTTTCTTCTCACATTCCACATCCAATCCATCAGCAAATTCTGTGGCTCTACCTTTAAAATCTAACCAGCTACTGACCCTTTCTCACCACCTTTGCTGTTATTGCCACAGACCAGAACGACCATCCCCTCTGGCCTGGATCTTTGCACTAGACATTTAACTGGTCTTTGGACTTTCACTTGATGACCTATAGTCTATTTTTAACCCTACACCTGGAGGAAGCTTTTAATAGATCATTCCTATGGTCAAAGCTCTCTAGTGTGTTCCTCCAACTCAGAGCCCTGGGAGGCCCTTCATGGTTTCTCTCCCAGCTACCTCTGACCCTCTCCCATTATCCTCCCTCTTGTTCACACCTCTCTCTACTCCATTGCTTTTTCTCAGGTATGCTAAGCATGTTCACAGCTCAGGTTCTATGTGCTGTTGTTTCCTCTGATTGATTTTGTCATAGCTAGCTTACTCACTTCAGGTTTCTGCTCAAATGTCATGCCATTAGTGAGATCTAAATCTAGCAGTACCTACTGCTTGCACTGTGCTTTCCTTCTCTCCATAGGATGCAATACTATCTGATAAACTATATGTTTTCTTGTTAATTTATTTGTGCATTGCCTGGAAGTCCCCAATAGAGTGCATCTCCATAAAGGCAGAGGCTCTGTTTGGCTCACCTCTACAGAGCCTAGATTAGTGCCTGGCATGCTGGAGGCTCACAGTACATAGTTGTTCATGAATGAGTGGATAAAATGAATGAATGAAAAGCTTTTACAATAATACTAGACACAGAAGAGGTCAAGCATGGGATGAATGAATGACTAGACTTAGTAGTGGTTGGCACATAGGAAGCACTCAATAAATTCTTGTTGAATGAATTAAAAGCATTTAGAACGGTGGCAACACATAGTAAGCCTTTGATAAGTTTTAACATTTATTATTCAAATGTCAAAACTCCAACATCAAGGGATGCTCCTTCCCCCCAAACTCCCGAAGGACTAAAGAAGTTCCTTGCTTGGCACTGAGAGCAGGGGAAAGGAGAAAGCAGAATGAGTAGGGGTGGGAGGTTCATCCCTAAGAGTCCCTAGTGCAGGAAGCCCCCTGCATAGAATTCAAGAACACTATGTGGGTTACAGCCCACTCTTGTGTGTCCACAGAGGCTCTCGTGATTATCATCTGTTCTGAATGTGGATCTCTGAATATGTCGGGATTAACAGTATCATCTGCTATTCCCAGATGGAACTTTTCCCTTACTATCAGGTTGAAGAGCACAGGGAAGAGAGGTAACTCTCACACTCTGAAACTGTTTTGCTCTTGGCCTTAGTGGATGAAATGCTGCTATTTAAGAGGTTAACGTTAAAACACTGAAATTATATATACAACTGCGATACTTGAATTTGTGAAAAACTGTCGAGATTTATCAGTTATTGTTTTTTAATGTGAATTAGTTCATTCAGCTTCTTCCTTTCAAACTCCTAATGATACTGCTCTGAACTCAAGAGTGGGTGTTTTTACCAGGGATAGAAGAAAGGTTGAGGGAGAATAGTTGTATAATCAAGTCACCAAGGGAAAGACTAGTGGAGGCATTTTTTTTTGCAAATAGGGCCTCAGAATGATAGAGTCAAGCAGATAGGAGGGTAGAAGTTTGGGGGGTGAGAGTGGGATCAAATGTAAATTTCTTCCAAATGAAAACCAGGCAACATCCTTATTGACTGTGCTCATTGTGTGAGGCAGGAAAACCAACTCTCATGACCCTGTTCCAGGGCAACAGTTTGATGCTAATTCAGTTAGGCAGCTGCACCCAGGGGAAACCTGTATGTGAATGTTCCTCTAAACTTATGTTTTCTTTCCACTCCTTTGAAGGGTCTCAGTTTCCAAGACTATGTCAATACTCATGCAATCCAACCGAAGCATCTAAGTGTACAGGCCTCTGTGGCCTGGGGTTGGCATGGATTCAGTAAATGCACAGGCCTGGCAGCCATTGGTCCTCCCCCTTCTTACTTGCATGGAAATTTTATGAATTTTGTAGGCTTGGCATGTTCGCTCTGCAAATGCTATCCTCCTTAGAGATCCGAGGAGAGGCCATTCCTCAGGGGGGTGCATGAATAAAATGACACACTGAAAACTCACCGAGGGAGACCTGAAAGCTGATCGATTCTGGGCTTGCTTCTAATGTTTACTTACAGATTTTCAATTACTTGATTGGTAGTCTGTAAGACCAGAAAAACATGAAGCAAAAATGGGAAATTGACAGGACTGCTTAGAGACCTGTGCTATATGCTTGGATCCTCAGAAAACTTAAAGTCACCCACGCAGACCATTATAGTCCCCTGCCACGGTCTATCCAGGTGGTCCTCAGCCCCATCCTTAAGGCTCCCCTACTATGGTGGTGAGTCCTCACACCACAGAAGTGACCAGTCCATCTTGGGTGGGGCTGGCTCATTCGTGGATCATTCAATTCCCAATTCAGCCCTAAGAAGAGGATGGCATTACCTCCACTGTGCAGATGAGAAGACTGAGAGGTTAGATAACATTGGCAGTCAGGAGCAGAGTTGGAAGTTGATCATGGCAGCTTTGATTTCCAAGTTCAGACTCTAACAAGATGTCTCCTCTGTCTGCTCTTCATAGACCTTTGGGGGATGGGCTAGATGACAGCGATCAAAGGGGAGCTCTCAGCCAATTACAAATGGGCCTTAACAAGGTCAGCTCAAGATCATTTCTCCTTCAATTTCTCCTCAGATTAGTGGAAATATGCCCCCAACTATGAATGCCTAAAAGGGACTGCAGGAAAGCACTAATATAAAATGGCATTTCTGGATTCTCTTAAAATTTATGATGATACACCCTTCTATCTTTCTTATAACAATATGGCATACAACAACAGAACCACAGAATTTCAGAGTTGTTTGAGACTTTGCATCTAGTCCAGTCTTCTTCCTGTTGAGAATAATCTTACAAAGAGGAAACTGAAGGTTTATGGAAAAGAAGAAAGTGAGTAAATGAGGTAGGCAAGGCTGGAATCACTGCTTTTGCTATGCAACCTCTTGGAGAAGATAATAGAACCTGAGACCTTGTCCTTGCCTCTGAAGGGTTCAGAGCATAGGAAGATGAGAAGGATAGGGCAGAGGTTTCTACTGAGCCCTGACAGTCTCCCCCTCAGAGTTCCCAAATTCCTGATAAGTAGCTTTCTATGTTCAGGCAGAGGATAGAGAAACATCTCTGGGCATGTAGGAAGTTTCTTGCTAGTTACAGCAGACTAGGAAAAAAACGATTCCCACATTTTTCCTAGAAGCTATGGAAGCCAAGAAGGGTGGAGTCAATACAAGTACCTACTGTACAAGGCTGACCAGTATGTTTTCAAGAACCCAGACTGTTGGGATATTCTTCTATCCATTGAGCTACTGTCTGTCTTCAAATTAGTTATCCCTCAGCCTGTTTACTTATCTTCAAAAAGGAAATAACTAATGTATTTATCTCCTAGGATTCCTCTGAGAGTTAAATGAGATAATTTTAGTAAAACTCTTGGAAGAGACCTGACACATAGTAAGTGCTTGAGTAATAAAGCCTATTATCATTGTTATCACTCTACCCACTGGGGAAAGTTGGCTCCAAGTCCCAGCAGCTCTGCATAGCTTGGAGACAAATTAGGGACACACTTCTGGAAAAAGTAGAGGAAATTTTATATTGTGCTTCATTTTGTCTTTAAAATTTTCTGTAACCATGTAGTGTGGCAGTTTTTTTTAAATTCCAGGTTATGGGGTATTTAGACCTTGAGCTGTAATTGAGCTTCATTTGTAGATGTGTCCCCAGGCCAATATGGGGAGGAGGAAAAGGACATGGGGTGGGGGGGGGGGGGGGAATATAATAAAGGAATTTAGGGATTTTTACCTGTTTCCTAGGTACCTTAATTGAGAGGGACAATACTAGCAGTGCTTTTCCTAGAATGAAACTCTAGGAGTTCTGGTTCATTTTATTATTGATCTATCATTGTCTGAGAATTTAATGTTCTTATTTCTTCCATCCATTCTCTCATTTAATCCTCAGAACCACTGGTTCACATAGGCTAATTATTCCATTCTCCAGGTGGCTTGCAGAGCCAGGATTCAAACCCATTGTTTTCTTACCCCGAGGCTCAGGCTCTTAATCACCATGCTATACTGAAAGTTCACCAAAATGTCAGTGGGTTTGGGTCCTGTTTTACGGCTCAGCCCAGGGAAGCTGAGAAAGAAAGCAATGTGTCATTGTGCTATTTATTACTCAGAACACCAGCCCTGGCAAATCCAGGGATCTTTGCATAAGTCTCTTTAAGAGCAGTTCTTTGGGAAGCAGTGTTGAAGCAACGTGGCTCTAAGGAGCTCACTGGGCAGCATATGGGAGCAGCTTCCAAGGGGGAGGGAGGCCCCAGAGAGAGACATGGGGCTGGTCAAACCTGAGGTGATACATTCCTAGGATCAAGAAGGCAGATCCGAACAGCCACCAGGCTACCTACTGGGAAGAATGTCATCATTAGCTATAAAAGTGTTTATTTGATCCCCTTGTTGTATTACAATATACTTGCCATCAACTATCCCTGGAGTCCTTCAGTCCAGGACTCAGGGCCATCATCCCAGGACTCAGGACCAAGGGTGGCCAAGGGAGGGCCTTGGGCCCACAGCCCCAATCTCCATCAGTACTCTGATCTGCCCCAAATGAAAATGACGAAAGACATTTGAGAATATCAGGTAACAGTTTTTAACTATATATATAATAAAGAGCTAATATGCGAATGCTCATCATGCCCTCATGCTGTCATGCCATAATGCCCTCACACCATCATAATCCATCACCAGGAGGCTGCGTGTGCAGAGGACATGTGCAGATGTTTGGGGCTGCATGTGTGCAGAGCCATGGAAGCTGATCCCAGTGGCTCTGCGCAGCGAGGCTGGAGGTTCTAGTGGCTCCAAGTCCCAGCAGCTCTGCACAGCTTGGAGGCAGGTCCTGGTAGTTCTGTGCAGCTTGGAGGCAGGTCCCAGAGGCTCTGCTTGGCTTGGAGTCGGTCTGGCCTATCTCTTTGGGCCAATCCATTGAGGAACCCCAGATGGTTGGGGTGTACCTCTTTGGGGAGATTGACCACAGGGCTCCTGCATTGTGAGAGGGTACAGGCAAAGCTGGTGAACCCCCCCCCCCCCACACACACACACACACACACTGCGTGCACAAATTTTGTGCACTGGGCCTCTAATATACGTGTGTGTGTTTGTGTGTGTGTGTGTGTGTGTGTGTGTGTGTGTGTGTGTATAAAATCATCTTGAAATTCATCATTTAAAGTGATATAAAATCTAAGATCTTAGGAAATTGCTTATTTTCAAGTGTAGCTTTAAGACAAGCTGGCCTCCTTCCACCCCACTACCAGATTTCTCCCTCAAGCTTCTCCTGACAGAAATTCTAGAGCTCAGGCAAGATGACACCTCATTGAGAACAAAGGCTGGCTTAGAGTCTTGAAGACAAGGGGCTGGGCTAAGGGGACAAGTCTGCAGGAGAGAGAATTCTGGTCACAGGTGGGGTGTGGAAGGAAGAGAGATGAGAATAGGCACAGAGGAAACAATCAGCAATCATGGCAAAGCCCTTGGTTTATGTACTTCTCTGATGAGTGACTTTGAACCAGAAGTTGATGCTTCCACAGTGACCACTATATAATTCTTATTACAAGACTTAACTTCTTAACCCAAGACCTTGAAAACTTGTCTGTTTTTAAATGCTTCTATGCTGCCCTGACATTTGATTATGCTGTATGTCTCCACATTTGGTTAATTGTCTACCAGGGTATAGAATTCTACTTTGGAAATCACCTCTCTTAAGGCTCTTGAAGCCTGTCCCATGGTTGCTCTTCAGAAGTCTGAAGACACACTGGTTTTTAATCCTTAGTATGTGCCTGGCTTTTCTTTCTGGAAATTTGCATGATCCTCTCTTTATTTTTACATTCTGAAATCTGACAATGACCTGTCTCGAGATGAATCTATTTCCATGCATTGGCTGGGTGCCAGGCAGGCCCTTTCAGTCTGGGAATGTGTGTCTTCAGCATTGGGAAACAGTGCTCAGCTGCCATGGAGTATTTTCTCCTCTCTCCTGCCTTTGTCTGGATCTCTGATTACTTGAATGTTCATTCTCAACCACTCTAGATATGCAGTCCTCAATCACTCTTCTAGACCAGTGATTTCCAACCTTTCTCATCTCATGGTACACATAAACAAATTCCAAAAATTCTGTGGCACACCAAAAAGTATATTTATTTTTGCGATCTGACAAAAAATATAGACGTAATATTGATTTAGTCACACCGGATGGCTATTGATTGTTGTGTTGGCTATTGTCATTTTTTTTACTTGACAATCTAAGAGAAAAGAGGTCAGTGCCCCTAACTAAATAAGTATTGCATGTTTTAAAAATCCTTCAGGTAAACCAGTGTGTCTCTTGTGGTACACCACTTGAAAATCTGTCTTATACTAATTCTCAGATCTCTCTCTCTCTCTCTCTCTCTCTCTCTCTCTCTCTCTCTCTCTTTGTTTTAGTTTTCATTGAATTCTTTATTTCTACTACGCTATTTTTTAATTTTTGGAAGTTCATTCTTGTTGTTTACTGAAGAACCCCTTCTTTAAAAAAAAAAAAAGCAACATCTTTTTGTTTCACAGAAGAAATATTTTTCTTACCTCTCCCAGAGTATAATATTAGCTATTTTTCAAGTTTATTTTTTTCCTGCATAGTCTCTTTTTCACTTTGTTTTCTTTCTTCTGATATCTGCTCATCCTTGATGTCTACTCATTTTTGTAAGGAAGGGAAAATTTGTGTCCAGGGGAAGTTTTCTTGAACATCAACGGTCCTCAACTCTAGTGTGAACTAGAGGGAGGGGCATGCAGTTCTCAGGGCCCCACTCCCAGTGATTCTGATGCCATAGGTTTGTCTGGAGCAGGTGCAAGAATGTGCATTTTTAGCAAGTTCTTAGGTGATGTGGATACTGAAGGTTGGAGACTAGATATGGAGAACCACTACTACTATGACTGGTTGTCTTCTTGGGGACTCCCTGAGGTCGTTTATCCTTACGTGCTTGTCAGATTTCTCAAAGGAGGATTTCCCAATCTCATGCTCTAGGTCTAGGCCTGGCTGCCGGGATTTTGTTAGCCTCAGAAGACTTGGAGGAAGGGTGGGCCTCATCATTAAAATGTCTATTTGATCACCTTATTGTATTACGATATACTTGCCATCAACTATTTTTAGAGTCTTTCAGTCCAGAAACCCTCTGCTTCACTCTCTCCAGACGTACAAACGGGACAGTCCTTCCACTGGCCAGTGTCCTGGGCAGAGGCTTGGCTGATCCTTTTAGGGTCCCACCTTTACCTTCACTTACTGGACCCACCAATTCTTGAATGTTTGGGGGTGTGGAAGAACAATAAGTTTACTTCTGACTTCTCACTCTGTTGGCTTGAGATTCTTCTTTCGTGGCTCTGCAGAAACAGTTGCCTTGTCCTTCCAGCTTCCGGGATTATGTCACTTGTCTCCACCTTCATTTTCATTATCCTTGTGGGTTTATACTCCTTTAAAGTCCCCATTCCTATCATTTTAGTAGGCTTTCAAGAGGAAAGGGAGATAAATGAGAATGTGCAATCTGTTATCTTTACCCAAAAGTCCCTACCAGCACTATAAAAATATCTGGTTTAGTGTTAATTTTACACAATTGTGAGCTATTTGTATGTGTAAGGGAGGATGTGGCCCTACTGTGACTATTTCAAGTTTATGAGCTATTTTTCTTTGTGTTCTAAAGAAAGCTTCCTATTTCAAAATGATGTTTTGGTTTTTTGTTGTTTTTTTTTCAAACACATCTTCAGTAGTAAACCCCCGAAAGAAAATATGGAGATTCTCCCTTTTTCTGGCTTCTCAGACTTGTATTAATTAGAAAATGCCCTCAAGAAATAGTAAAGCTCTAAATCAGCTCCGTTTTGATATTCGGTGCAACATATTTAAGTTGTCAGAATTTTTACATGCTTCTAATGAAGTGCTCAGCATAATGAATTGTCTAATTATCATGAAATGGGGTTCTAATGAGCAATTATCATTCTAAGCAAGAACATTGCAGGCTTTTTATTCTCCTTCTCCCAGATTGGAGGCTAACAAGTAGTTACAAAAAAAACTGATGGGGAGTAGGTAGCAGCACAGCACTCAGCTGAAATGACTCTTATAAGCCCAGTTTTCCTCTAAGTTTGGAAGTGTCAATACAGCTTAAGAAAATGAGCCCAGCTGGTGTGGCACAGTGGTTGAGCATTGACCTATGAACCAGCATGTCACAGTTCAATTCCAGGTCAGGGCACATGCCTGGGTGTGGAGCTTGATCCCCAGTAGGATGTGTGCAGTAGACAACAAATCAATGACTCTTTCTCATCATTGATATTTCTATCTCTTCCTCTCCCTTCCTCTCTGAAATCAATAAAAACATATTTTAAAAAAGAAAATGGGTTATCTGAGCCCTCATGAACTGTTGGTGGGAATGTAAATTGGTGTAGCCACTATGGAAAACAGTGTGGGAAATTTCTTTTAAAATTAAAAATAAAACTACCATATGATCCAGCAATCACTTCTGGGTATATCTCCAAAAGAATGAAAAGAGGATCCCTAAGAGATCATTGTATTCCCATATTCATTCACAGGAGCCAAGATATGGAAGCAACATAAGCGTTAGTGAACAGATGAGTGCATAAGGAAGACGTAACATATATATGTATAACTCAGCCATGAGAAAGAAGGGAATCCTGCCATTTGTGACAACTAACTGATGCACCTAAAGAATATTACGTTAATCAGATAGAGAAGGACAAATACTATGTATGTGGGAGCGAAAAAAGCCAAACTCACAGAAACAGAGATTATGATTGTGGTTACCAGGAGCTGAGGGGTCTGGGGTGGGTGAGAAAATGTTAGTCAAAGGATACAAACTTCCAGTTATAAGATGAATAAATTTAATGTACAGTATAGTGATCATAATTAATAATTATGTCTTCAATACTTGAAAGTTGCTAAGAGAATAGGTCTTAAATGTTCTCGTTATATAAAAGAAATTAATTATGTGATAGAGATGCTAGCTAATGCTATGGTTGCAATAATTTTGCAATATATGTGTATCAGATCAACACTGTATATACCTTAAACTCACACAATGTTATATGTGAGTTATATCTCAATAAAGCCAGAGAGATATAGAAATGGGATCTCAAATATAGTCCCCAATCTTTTCTGCTCCATGTGAGCTTCCCATATTGGAGATGGATGGATGTGGGTGCCAGGTATGAAGTAGCTGCTTAACTGATCATGACTGTGAACTGAGTCTCATCCATAGGACACTATCCTTCCCTTTTGTCCTATGTATGCACCGTGTCAAGTGATAATAGGAGAGTTAATGGCCCAGAGGTCCTTTGTTGTCAACAAATAGATGAAAGTCTATAAACCATGACTCTAATTAAAATAAAACTTGCATATACTAAATGCCCATCTCATGTAGGTCATTATGCTAGATAACTTACAATGCATTATTTTGTATTCTCATAACAACTTATGAGGTACCTTTTATAGAGAAGAAAAGCAGAGGCTTTGAGATACTGAGAAAAGTGGCCAAAGTCTATGGGCAAAAAAAAAAAAAATAGAGGCTGTTGTGCTGGGCCTCACATTCCAGCTAGGCTTCGAGGAGGAAGCCATTGTCTTGGATGGACTCTTCCTGGCTTTCTTTCTGATCCCCTGTTTAATCCAGATTAAGCCATTTGCTCACCGCCTGCTTTCTGAAACCTTTACTAATGACAAAAAAAAAAAAGTAGAGGGAATACGTATTATTTATTTTTTATTCCCCTGGTGCTCAGTGCTTTGTATATTTTTCCAAAGTGAGATGAAGAGTGAATAAAATAGCTGCTATAAAACTTTATGCGTTAACCTAAGAAAGGACTGAAATTCCCTTTAGGGAAATATCTCTGTTTTCTCTTAACATGAGATCAATGATTTAACAAATATGGGTTTCTGATCTTTGCTGGCAGACTTTGACAATAGAGTGAGGGGAAGCGGGGTGGGAGGGGTCCATGAAAAGAGCAAGGTGATCCCCCCACAGTTGGCTTTCCTCCTTTGTCAGGATAGGGCTTCCTTGTCACCCCCCAGTGAAGGCTTCTACAGGAATCCCCACCGCTCCTCGAATACCGTCCTCTACAAAATAGAGCAGTTATCTTCTTAGAGCTCACTTCAGAGTATAATGACTTTCTTGTTTTGTTTGAATTCCAGATTAGGTTGGAAGCCCCATAAGAGAAGGAACCACATCTGTTTTGTTCACTGTTGTTTCCAGATTCCTAGAGCACATCTGGCTCACAGTAGACTTGCACTCATGGTGACAGGTAAGGTAAGGAAGGAGACAGAGGAATCACTGAGTAAAAAAATCACCATGGTAGAGGGGAGCAAACAGCTCACCCTTCAAAGCCCCAAAGTCACAGTTGTACACAATAATGTAACCAATGCTACTTCCTGGAAATGGTAAAAGTTATGTTCAGTAGAATATATGTAAGAAAAAAAAAGAACATGACTGATATACAAGTATGTTTATATAGCATGATTAAAACAAGAGGCCCTCATATGTATGAGAGGAAGCCTTAGTTAATTGAAAAATTCATCCAACCCAACATAATTCCCTAAAGAATCCAAATAAATGAGATATTACTAATAATTCTTTTACCAATTCCTCAATTCATTTTTCATCAGATATTTGCTGTGTGCCCATTCTATACAGAATACTTTTCTAGACATTGCTTAGACTTCCAAGCAGCAGGTAACATTCCCTTGCTCCTCTTCAATAAATTGTAATACAATTGAAAACATAAAGAAAATGACCCAATCTCTTATTTATACCTGAAACTGGGTGCCATATACCCTCTCCATTCCCATTGAGTCCACTGTTGCATCTGACATAGAACTGTAAGGTAAGTGACTATTATACTAAGTATACCCTCTAATCTTCACCCCTATCCACTCACATCCCCTTTATAATCCTTTTCATAAAAAGATGCAATGCATTCCACATACTAAATACTCTATGTATTTGTAGTAAATGTCTGCTTTGTAGTTAAACAAACTTACCCACAGAGTTCACTTTTCTGTGGGTTTCCCTCACGAGGAGAACTTATCTCTTCTATCTCATCCCCTACCAAGAAGAATGCAGTGTCTCCTCCTTGTCACTCTATTTCTTATCCCCATTCTGAAGTAGCAACTCTGTCTAGAACCTAGGAGAGATGGGCTCTTAGCAGTGGAGGCCCTTCTCCTTTGCACTTGAGAGATCCTAGCTGAAGGGTAAAGCCAGATGAATATTTCTGTTGATTTTTTTAACTCCACTAACTCTAATGTCTTCCCTAGAAAGGAGATCAGTGAAGTATAAAAAACACTGAATCAAGGTCCAGAAAACTTGCTTCATATTCTGAGCCTGCCCCTCTCTGTGTCGCCTGGGCCAAGCCAGTTCTTACCCTCTCTGGGTTGGGCTAGAGGTCATCACCTTTCATCTCCAAAAAATAAACAAACAAACAAACCATGAGTGTGTTTTTCATCCTAACTGTATATGTTCTATTAACCAATATATCATGTTATATTTTCTTGGGGAGAGACAGTTTGCTGACCTGGCAGGAGTCTAAGAGCTCTGTCTGCTGAATTGTCAACAAACATGACAGAGCCCAATAGTTGTCTAACCAACCTCCATGGAAACATTGAACACGGTGAGGTGTCTCTTTGATGTTTCTCAGTCTCAATATTGGCTTGACTCTTGGAGCTTTGTTTCCACAAAGGCTTTCTTGCAGATGGGATGTCTTTTATCAATAAGTCCTACCGTATTGTCTAAGTTAATAACCATCTTGAACAGAAGCTGATATGAACAACCAGAACTTATTTGTGTGTGCGATGATAATTAGCTGCATAATCTGCTTCTTTGTTCTAGTTAGTGTTGAAATCCCATGTCCCTGGATAGTGATTAGACTCCCTAATTATCCAAATGACTGTTCAGCGTTTATCTCCACTTCACTCGAAGATGGGCATCTGAAGGATACTTTTCTCTGTGCTTCTTAAATGTGAAGTAACAGCACTTACAAATCCCTCATTAAATAACCACTTAGCTACCAAGGTCATGAAACAGCATGAAGTGAAGCACTCAATCATTTAAAAATAGGCTATTTAAGCAATGTTCATTGTCACTGTCACAGCTACTTCTGCTAAGGGTGGAGGGGAAGGAATCACCACCTAATTTACTTTTGTCAAGCAGAAAGTTGCTTAAGCAGATTCTGGATCTAAACTGGAGAGTTTTCCTAAGTTTACTAAAGGGGCTCATTTGGGGTACAAACTCCCATAAAGAAGACTGACAGGTGACTGGGGACTGTTTCTACTCTGAACTCATGGATGGCTACCTTGTCTCTGTTTTCTCAGGTGGATTGGTCTGGGGACACAGTCACTAGCTGAGCCTGCCCTGTACATTCTTTTTTTTAAATTTAGTTTTCAATTACAGTTCACATTCAATATTATTTTATATTAGTTCCAGATGTGCAGCATAGTGCTTAGACAGTGATATACTTTACAGTGTTCCCCCTGATATTTCCAGTGCCCACCTGGCACCATCCATAGTTATTACAATATTATTGATCATGTTCCCTATGCTGTACATTCTTTTGTTCCTTAAGCCACAGTCCAGAAGCTGCTTGTGATTCTGGTCCAGCTCAGGGAGAAATCACTCCCTCTCCATCAACACCCACCAGGCAAAATAATCAGATTATCAATTACTTGGCTGAGTGAGGACAAAATAATTGAATTGGACCATGTTGCTGGGGTGTTTTCATAGCTTTGGGTTGGCATTTATCTAGCCCTGCAGCAGCAAACTCTCTTCCCATGAACAGTCATTAATTGGATAGGTTTGTTTTCCTTAATGGATTGATAATTCTTCCTATTACATTTAAAAATAATTTTCAAAAATTTTCAGATAGAAACGGCAGAAGCTGAAGGGGATAGCAGTAAAGGTCATCAGGCTTTAGATGTTTCTGACACAGGATTTTTCTAAGAGTATTTTTCTAGCATTATTACTCTATAAAGCCTCCAGATATTTCAAGGGATATCACCATCTGCCTACGTCTCAGGGATGGTGAATTACTTAGCAATGCTTTTAGGAAGCAGATTTGGACGTGCTGATGTTTTTACATTTTCCACATGCTGTGTAAATGACTAAGGTATTACCTTCCTCTTCCTCTAATGTGGGAGAGAGATGACCCAATGGGTCCCCAGCTTTGCAGAGATTACTTTTACCAGAATGACTGCCAAGTTGATGCGATGAAAGTCACCTATGTTCACTTTGATCTCATAAGAAGTTGAGGGGCTACAAAACTACAATGTGTTACCCCATGTTTCTCTCTCTTCTTTTCCCTATAGGAAATAATATTTAATGGGCTTAATATGTACCAGGAACTAGTTCAAAGGCTTAACATATATTAAATTCTTTTATCCTCACAACAACCCTACTGGGTAGAGGCTATCATTGTCCTCATTTTAAAGATGAGGTAGTTGAGACAGTGGATTTAAGTAACATGTCCAAATGCATAGCTAGTAGATGGCAGGGTCAGAATTTAAACCCAGGCTATCTCACTCCAGTGTCCATGATCCTTACCATTTCACAAATTAGAAGTAATGAATGGGACCAAACTCCAGCTGAGTGATGATAGTAGGAATATCAATGTTATAAAGATCCTTTGGAGGAAACCACATATATAGTCCTGAACTTCCAGACCACTCTCCCTTTACCCTGCTTGGCTCTGGCTCATTTTCTCCTTAGGATCTTTATCCTAGATGATCTCTCTACCTGGGTGCTCTTTCCATTCATCTTCTCCTAGGTGCCAAAGAATGTCACTCAGATCCCCACTGAAATGCCATCTCCTTGGAGGAGCAGCTCCTTATCATTCCCTAGCCCTGTCTAACACTTTCAACAGCATTAATACTCACTGAGGGGAAACCAAGATGGCGGCATAGGTAAACACCTAAGCTTTTGCCCCGCACAACAATTCCAAGAATACAACTAAAGGACAAAACGGACACTGTCCAGAACCACTGGAAAGCTGACTGACTGGAAGATCTGAAACTAGAGGGACATAGACGTGCACACAGATAATCAGAGCCTCTGCAAAGCCCAAGTAAGGTAGGAGACTAGTGTGCGCAAGAGGAAGGAGCGTCTGAACACCTGGCAGGGGAGCTCTAGCTGAAAGGAGACAAAAACTCCAGGCTGCGCTGAATCCAGTTCGGTTTGCGCTCAAAACTCGGGGGAACCAGGCCCTTACGGGGAGAATCTGGATTGCGGGCAGAATCCCAGGGGCAGAGCAAAAGACAGAGCTCCAGAGGTGTGCATGAAAGTGCACACAGAGAGGATGAACCGGGCGCTGGTGGTGTCTGGCAGAAGAAAGGAGCTCCGGCCAGAGGCCGAGCTCCAGGGGTGCACAAGAGTGCTCACGGTGAGGGCGATCTGTTGACAGTGTGGCTGGCATCTGGCAGAAGGGAAAAGGAGTTCCAACTGCACTGAACCCAGGTGCCAGGCGAAAATCTGAGATTCTGGATTCATTGGGAACTGGACGATCTGGTGGCAGGTGAAACACGAGGGCACCTTTCTCACAGAGGTGTTTTCGGCGATTGCCTACGGATGCTAAAACCCAGTAACCTCATGGGCAGGAACTGACTGGAAGCCAAGGCTGTCGGCTCCACCCTGAAACTCTGCCCCACCCAGAAACTTTGCCCCATCCAAGCTGAGCACAGAGACTTTGGCAAGTTTGTAAATCCTTGCGCATGGGCTAGAGTAGACACAGCTGATCCTCACAGCCAGTTGGCCTGGAGGTCAATTCCTCCCAGTGGTACCAAGAACAAACAAGACTTACCTGCAACAAGGCTGTATGCACAGTCCACAAAGGGGTGCACCAAGAGTATATACCTTAGGTAACAGGGGAGGCCAAGACACCTAGCACACAAAGCTACCCAACCAACTCAGGGAAGTAGTGAAAATGGGGAGAGAAAGAAACAGATCACAAACAAAAGAAATGGAGGAAAACAAATGACTGGATATAGAGTTCAAAACCACATTTATAAGGTATTTTAAGAGGCTCCTAGAAAAGGCTGATAAACGTAGCGAGAACCTCGAGGATATGAGTGAGACCCTCATGAATATGAAAAAGGACCAACTAGAAGCTAAACATACACTGACTGAAATAAAAAATATTTTACAGAAACCCAACAGCAGACTAGAGGAACACAAGAATCAAGTCAAAGATTTGAAATACTAAGAGATCAGAAACACTCAACCAGAAAAGAAAAAACAATCAAAAAATGTAAGGATAGTGTAAGAAGCCTCTGGGACAACTTCAAACATACCAACATCAGAATTATGGGGGTGCCAGAAGAAGAGAGAGAGCAAGATACTGAAAACATATTTGAAGAAATAATGACTGAAAACTTCCCCCACCTGGTGAAAGAAATAGACTTACAAGGAAGAACACAGAACCCCAAGCAAAAGGAGTCCAAAGAAGACCAAGACACATCATAATTAAAATGCCAAGAACAAAGGACAAAGAGAGAATATTAAAAGCAGCAAGAGAAAAACAATTACCTACAAAGGAGCACCCATACACTTGTCAGCTGACTTCTCAACAGAAACTATGCAGGCTAGATGGGAGTGGCAAGAAATTTTCAAAGTGATGAATAGCAAGAACCTGCAACCAAAATTACTCTACTCAGCAAAGCTATCATTCAGAATTGAAGGTCAGATAAAAAGCTTCACAGATAAGAAGAAGTTAAAGGAGTTCATCAACACCAAACCAGTATTATATGAAATGCTGAAAGGTATTCTTTATGAAGAAGAAAAAGGAGAAAAAGATGGCCACTTCAAACTAGAGAATGGATGGAAGTGGAGAACATTATGCTAAGTGATATAAGATAGTCAAAGAAAGATAAGTATCACATGAACTCACTCATTTATGGAATATAATGAACAACATAAACTGATGAACAAAAACAGATCCAGAGACAGAAAAGCATTGACTGTCAAACCTCAGAGGGATGGTAGGGGAAGGTGGGGGTAAGGGGAAGAGATCAACCAAAGAACTTTTATGCATGCATATAAGCCTAATCAATGGACACGAACACCAGGGGGGTGAGGGCATAAGTGGTGATGGGGGGAGGGAGGGTTGGAAGGTGTAATGGGTGATGAGGACACATATTTAATACCTAAATCAATAAATAAATTAAAAAAATACTCACTAGTAGGTGACAACTCTCACCCTCAACCAAATGGCTAAATCCCAAAAGAGCAAGACCTCACCTGTCTTGACCACCTCTGCATCCCCAATGGAGAAAGGTGTCTGTCACATACACGGGGCTCCAAGTGGCACTCCCCTAAGGAAATGTCAAGGACACACCTAATTTTCTTTGTTTTTTGTTTACTTTCCCATTTCAGAATCTGACCCTTGGAAAAAATGAGTCCACAATGCAAAAGAAGTATATATTTAACTAGAGGCCCAGTGCACAGGACTTGTGCACTGGTGGGGGCATAGCCTGCAGGGATCAGCCCTCTGTGGGAATGCCGCTCATCCCAGTAAGCTTAGCAGCTGTGGAACCGATCTCTGAGCAGCTGCTCCCACTAGTGGGAGTGCACTGACACCAGTGGACAGATCCTGGATTGAGTGTCTGCCCCCTGGTGGTCAGTGCACATCACAGTGACTGGTCAAGCGGTTCTGGTTGTTTCCACTGTTTGGTTTCTAGGCTTTTATTATATAGGACTAGAAGCCTGTTGCACAATATTCATGCAAGAATAGGCCTTCCTTCCCCTGGCTTCACTCCCAGCTGCCTGGGAGCCCACAAGTCCTTGCTCCCAGCTAGAACACCACTCCTGTAGCTCCCTCTGCCACCCCCTGCCAGCCCCCTCCTGGCCACTCCAGGCCTGCAAATGCAAATTAACCCACCGTCTTTGTCAAGATAATTTGCATACTCACTCCTGATTGGCTGTGGTTGTAGTGGAGGTATGGTCAATTTACATGTTTGTCTATATTAGGTAAGATAGGTGAGGAAATTGAGACCTATAGACTAAGCAATTTGCCCAAGATTTCATAGCTATGTGTGGTAAGTTGGTTCTAAACCCATACCTGTCTGGGCTCTTTCCCTCATGCCACAGAAATTTCTTAGAGGTTGGGAACCCAAAACAGGGTAGAGCAAGCCTAGGAAGCATTGCACTGAGGAACCTGGAGGGCAAGACTACTGGAATGAGGGCAGCTGGTCTTTGTGGTGGAGATGAGGTGAAAGCCACCATAATGAGGAGCGCAGACTCTGGCTACCACTCAACTGAAGGGCTTACAGAAAAATTCAGTTATCTGAGTTTCCACTTCCTCCACCGGAAAGCAGGATGGTTCTAAGAATTTCATGAGTCACTGTGTTTAGCAAGGTGCCTGCCTGGCACACAGTAAACCCTTAATAAATAGTAGTGTCATCATCTGGGCATACTTGGCACATTCATAGTTTCCTTCACAGTCACATCAGGGATGGGTCAAAGGGTCTCCCAGAATGACCAGAGACTTCTCCTTTCAGCCAGGGCTTCAATTGGCCGGGGCTAAGAGCGCATGCTTCTTTAGGTAGACAAGGCGGGAAGGATCTGGGAAACATAACCCCATAGCTTGAGAGAAATGAGAACTAGACTTTCTTTTTAAGAATCACCACCCAGCCGAGACCGGTTTGGCTCAGTGGATAGAGCATCGGACTGCGGACTGAAGGGTCTGGGGTTTGATTCCGGCAAGGGCATGTACCTTGGCTGTGGGCACGTCCCCAGTGTGGGGTGTGCAGGAGGCAGCTGATCGATGTCTCTCTCATTGATGTTTCTGACTTGCTATTCCTCTCCCTTCTGCTCTGTAAAAAATCAATAAAATATTTTTTAAAAAAAAGAGAAAAGAATCACCACCTAAATCTTGGTATACACATAGCGCATAATTGGTGGGCTGGGGTGCTTCCCTAGAAAGGTGTCTTCCATGTTTCACACTCCTTTAATGTGAGTTGTCTCTACTGCTTCTGTCACTATTATCCTAAAATCATAGTTTAGGATCTTAAAACCTCTAAAGCATACCATAAAGATTTTCATGTACAGTGAAAAGATTTTGAGGGAACACAGCTCAGTTTTTGGTTTTAGCAAAACACATCCCATGATCTTTAAGAAAGTAAATTTTCCACTTAGAGAACAGGCCGGGTCTATTCTCAGCTCTAGACAAGTGTAGTTCAGTAGGGCAGGCAAAACACCCCAGAGCTGCAGTACCAGTCTTTAGAAAGTTACACACAGGAAAAAGTTTGGCCCTAAAATGTCATTTGGATCTACTTCCAATGACCAATGAATGACAAAGGAATCTTTGGTGTGGTCGCTGAGGGCCAAGATCTATCAGCAGAAGATGGTCTTTTGCAGTAGAATCGGGGAGAAATCATTAGATGATACTTAAGATAAGGGTGTCAATATATGAGCATCTAAATGTCATTGTGCTAGTCAAAAGGCACAGGCAAGCAATGTGACTGTGAAGAAGTCATTTAACTTTTATGAGCCACAGCTTTCAAATCTATAAAAGGAAGACATTAGATAATTTTTTAATTATCTAATGTGCAACCTTTAGAATTCTCTAGAATTTTGAGTTTTAGAAGAAAACTTCTTGATAGAAATATTAGTTTTACAATAATTGGTAACTGCCTCAGCTTGAGCACCTGTGTTAATTTGTTCACAGTCTGAGTTAGATTTACTTTTGTGCCTTTGACAAAATAAGTATTGGCTTTTTAGATGTTTTGATTTACCATAAGACTAGTGTATTGACATGGTTCTCAGAGCAATCTCAGAGCCCAGGGAACTGCTAATGATTCTAGCAATCTTGCAGTAGGTTATTCAGTCTTTGGTATTTGGGTTGACATTTATTTTTATTTTTCAGTCTTATTGATTTAAACATCATTAGCTCCAAAATGTACCAAAGGAAAATTGCATTGACTATTTTTGTTCTACTTAGCTATTTCTTTGCAATTCATCTTTTATGGCAAAACTTCCCCTATGAACAGGCCATATAAGCTGAGTTTGAGCTTTAGACATGCCTTCGAAGCAAGTGGGCAGTCTATTTTAAAGGTAACAGAAGCAAATCACAGAATAGAAGAAAACACTTGCTAAACGGTAATTTGGAACTGTCAATTCAAGAGATTGTGGGTTAGGAGAGGCATGAAAGAAGCTATTGAATTGTATTGCATTTAAAAAGAAAAAAGTGGCAGCCAGCATAGCTCAGTGGTTGAGTGTCAACCTATGAACCAGGAGGTCACGGTTCAATTCCCAGTCAGGGCATATACACAGGTTGCAGGCTCAGTCCCCAGTGTGGGCATGCAGAAGGAAGTCAATCAATGATTCTCTCTCATCAGCAGTGTTACTATCTCTCCCTCTCCCTACTTCTCTGAAATCAATAAACATATATTTAAAAAAGAAGTGTAGTAAACCAATTATGATAGATTTGTATCATTTCCATAGAAAAATCTCCCCAATTGATTGTAGATTAAATTAACATGTATTAATTTAAGATTTCCAGATGCCCAGCAAAGAAGAAAGAGAGAATCTTTTGGGCTGCAGGATTCTTACAAACAGTATATCTTTCCTACCATGGGGTCAGAGCTTAGAAAAAAGAAAAGATTAAGAATGCGTCATCTAGAAATTTAAACATTTTTCATAAACTGATTTTTTGAAGTCTAGTTTTCCTAATTGAGACTTTAAATCCAGGGGAGATTTGGTTTGTACTAAAGGAATCTCCCACTATCATCTTACCCTTCTAGATTGTCTGTCATAATATTAATGTGCATTCAGCTATGGGTGAAGGGAAGTGCTAACTGGTGGGCCTAACCCTCCACTGAAGCAGTTTCCCCCACAACCCTTCTGCTGAGCTTGTGTTGTGGATCTTACTTTTATAATTGACTCACCAGTTCCCTATCTTCTGGAAATAAAAAGAATCACTCACAATGTGGCAAAAGGAGATGACAAGTGATAAAAATTAGGCAGCAAAAGCAAAAATAAATAAGTGGCTCTGCATCAGACTAGAAAGTTTCTATACACCAAAGGAAACCATCAATAAAATGAAAAGGCAACCTACGTATGGAAGAAAATGTTGCAAGTATATATCTAATAAGGGGTTAATATCCTAAATACATAAGGGACTTCTACAACTCAATAGAAAAGAACCAAACACCTGATTTAAAAATAGGCAGAGAAACCAAAGAGATGCTTTTTCCAAAGACACACAAATGGCCAACAGGTACATTAAAAGGTACTCAACATCACTAATCATCAGGGAAATGCAAATCAAAACCACAGTGAGATAGCATTGTCAGGATGGCTATTATAAAAAATATCTGTATCAGCCGAAACTGGTTTGGCTCAGTGGATAGAGTGTTGGTCTGCGGACTGAAAGGTCCCAGGTTCGATTCAAGGGCATGTACCTTGGTTGTGGGCACATCCCCAGTAGGAGGTATGCAAGAGGTAGCCGATCGATGTTTCTTTCTCATGGATGTTTCTGACTTTCTATGCCTCTCCCTTTCTCTCTGTAAGAAATCAATAAAATATATATTTTTTAAAATATCTTTATCATAAAAGGCCTGTGGTCGTGACGCTGACCAAATGAGAAGTGGCTCTCATGGCAGACGGGGTGGGGTGGCCAGCTGAGGCAAGTGGAAGCAAACTACTCACACACAATTTCATGTAATTTCATGCCTCTAGTAAGAAATAATAATGTTGATGAGGATGTTGAGAAAGGAAACTCTTGTGCACTGTCAGTAGATATGTAAATTGGTATAGTCACTGTGGAAAACAGTATGGAGGTTCCTCAAAAAAATAAAAAATATAACTACATGTAATCTAGTACCTCACTTCTAGAGATTTGTCTGAAGAAAACAAAAATGCTCTCTTGAAAAGGTCTGCTACCCCATATTCACTGCAACATTGCTTACAATAGTAAAGGCATAGAAATAGTTGAAGATTCCATTGACAGATGAGTAGATAAACATGATGTGATTATATATATATATATATATATATATATATATTACATATATATATATATATATATGATTATTCAGCCATAAAAAGAAGAAAATCTGCCTTTTGTGACAGCATGGATAGAACTTGATGGCATCATGCTGAGTGAAATTGGTCAGGCAGAAAAAGACATATCATATGATATCACTTGTTAAGTGGAATCCTTTTTTTTTATTTTTATTTTTTGAAAATGCACCAATAGAACAGATTGGTGGTTGCCAGAGGTATGGGGTAGAGGACCAGAGAAATGGGTGAAGGGGGTCAAAAGGTACAAAATTCAAATTACAGGATAAATAGCTTTTGGCAATGCAATGTGCAGCATGGTGACTGCAGATAATAGCACTGTATTGTATATTTAAAAGTTGCTAGGAGAGTAGATCTTAAAAGTTCTCATAGCATAAAAAATTTTAACTACGTATGGTGATGGATATTAATCAGACTTATGTTGATGATCATTTTGGAATATATACATATATCAAATCATTATGTTGTACGCCTAAAACTAATGCAATATTATATATCAACAAGAGGCCTGGTGCATGAAATTCATGCACAGAGCAGGAGTTGTCCCTCAGCTCAGCCTGCACCCTCTCTAATCTGGGACTAAATGCATGGGATCAGGCCTAAACAAGCGGTGGGACATCCCTTTTACAATCCAGACTGCTGGCTTCCAACTGCTTGCCTGCCTCTGCCTGATTGCCCCTAACTACTTCTGCTTGCCAGCCTCATCACCCCCTAACCACTCCACTGCCAGCCTGATCGACACCTAACTACTCCCTGGCAGGCCAGATTGCCCCTAACTGCCCTCCCCTGTCTGCCTGGTCACCCCTAACTGTCCTCCCCTGCCAATCTAGTTGCCCCCAACTGCCCTCCACTGCTGGCTTGGTCACTCCTAACCACCTCCCCTTCAGGCCTGTTCCCCCAACTGCCCTTCCCTGCAGGCCTGGCCCCCACAACTGTCCTCCTCTGCCAGCCTGGTCATCCCCAACTGCCCATAACTGCCCTCTCCTGCCAGCCACCTTGTGTCCACATGGGGGCAGCCATCTTTGACCACATGGGGGTGGCCACATTGTATCTTGGAGTGATAGTAAATTTGCATGTTACTCTTTTATTAGGTAGGATTCTAACTCAATAAAGTTATATTTTAATAAAAACTCATATACCTGTAGAGATTCCATTCTGTGAGGAGTTTGTGTACTTTTACTGGCCTCCCCCACCCCTCACTTCTCAATATTTCTTCTCCCACACTCTAGAATTTCTTCCCTTTCCAACGTCTTTTTTCTCATCCAAGTCTCCAAACCTGAAATCTCCAAACTTAGTATTGCAACACCAACCATCTCAGGAAATGTTGGCACATTCTTTCAGGTATTCTAATTCATTCAAATTAAATTTAAAAAATGTATTTTCTGTCTTAAAAATCAAGGGCAGATTCTGGTTCCCAGTTCCAAGTATAAGGCACTTGGAAGCTGCCACACCAGCCTAACAGCAACTAAAAAGCTGAACATACTGAAAAATCAACAACTCCTACTTGATTCATAGGAGATGAATCAGAGACAGACAGAATAATACAGGATACAGGGAGTCATGACTTACGAGACGCATATGTGTGTGTGTGTGTGTGTGTGTGTGTGTGTGTGTGTGTGTGTGTATCATATATATGCACCTATAAGATGGCCTATAAGACGACTGGAACTGATGATGATAGGAGAAAGATAACAAACAATAGAGAGAGCGCAAGTGCTGGGCAAGTCCCTGGCGAGTTAGCAATGCCCATCATAACTGCAAGCTACGGTATTTTTACACCCGGAGTATAAGACAACCCCCAATTTTTGAGAAGATTTTCCTGGGTTAAAAAATTGTCTTATATGCCGGAAAATACCACACACACACACACACACACACACACACACACACACACACTAGTGGCCCAGTGCATGAAATTTGTGCATGGAGGGAGGTTCCCTCAGCCCAGCCTGCACCTGCTCCAATCAGGGACCCCTTCAGGGATGTGTGACCCCTAACCACCGCTGCCTACCTGCCTGATCTCCCGTAAGTGCTCCCTTGCTGGCCTGATTGCTCCTAACTGCCTCTGCCTAGCCCCACATCTGGGACCCAGGCTTCCCTCCCTCTGGCCAACTATAGGCACCCAGGACCTGGGCCAGCTTCACTCAGGGCGGCTGTAGCCACAGGCACCCAGGACCACAGGGCATGCTGCCTAAACCCAGGGCTGGAAAAGGCCCCAGCCCCTCTAGGTGCCTGCCTGGCCGAGTCCCACTACTCTGACTGCCATGGCTTAAAGAACTTTGCCATATATGTTCTTCCCAGCCTCCTGGGGAGAGGGCATGAGCTGAGAAACTGGAGATGCTGCAGCCCCGCTGAAGGCGCGCCTTCCTCAACATCTCCAGAAGCCAGAGCACCTGTTTGGAAGGCTCCAGCTCTGATCCTGGCCTGAGGAGGTAGGGAGCCGCGGAGTGTGTGTGGTGCTTGGGGACAGGGTGACCTTACTGGACTCGCACACACTGCCACTGACAACGGGATGAGATCATGGAGACTGAAGGAGCAGAGAAATGCATCCAGAACTGGGGGGGTCCTCTCCGACAGCACACCTCACAGACAGCATGCCTCATAGCCCCAGGCGGGCCTCCCACAGCCATCCCGCCCCTCTGTGAGGCCCTCGCCTTAGGAGTGCACACAGGCATGCTGCACCACTGCTGCTGCCGTCACCTCCTGGCCTGAGGCGCCCACCTCACCCCACCCCTCTGTAGGGCCCTGGCCTGGGGAGCACAGGCTGCACCATGGCCGCGCTCCCACAGGCCTCGCCAGCCTTGCCTCCTGTCCTGCTGGCCATGCCCCCTGCTCCTGATTGGCTGGTAGCATAGCCAATCAGGAGCCAAGGTACAGTCAAATTTGCATGTTACTCTTTTATTAGATAGGATATACAGACACACACACACACACATACACTAGAGTCCCCATGCACAAATTCATGCATGGGTGGGGTCCCTCTGGGTGGCCTGCAGGGACTGGGCCAAAACCCACAGTCTAACACCACCTGCAGCTCCTATCTGCCACTCCCACTTATTCTGGCCCTGCTGTGCCTGCCGTGGGCTCACACCCAATCAGTTCCAACAGGGAGAGGCTCATGCTGCCATGGCAGTACTAACCAGCCATGAGCTCTGCATCTGGCGCCCTCCCAAGAGAAGTGGCCTACAGGATCAGGCTGAAACCGGCTCTCCAACATCCCCCAAGGGTTCAGGGATTGTGAAAGGGCTCAAGTCAGGCTGAGGGACCCCACTGCTGCACAACTGAGCCGGGGAGGGACCGCAGGATGGCTCCAGGGCATGTCTGGCCCATCTCATTCAGTCCTGATCAGCCAGACCCCAGCAGCAAGCTAACCTACCAGTCGAACATCTGCCCCCGGTGATCAGTGCACATCATAACAACTGGTCAACCAGTTGACTGTCTGCCCCCTGGCATGGTTTGTGGGTGTGGTGCAGGTACAGTCAAATTTGCATATTACACTTTTATTAGATAGGATAATAAGGCTGGCATTAACAGACACTTCTGTTGTAAACCTGGGAGCAGGACTTTTCAAGCTGTAAGAACATAATCCATATTAAAGTATTAAACAAAGCAGTCAGTATCCAGCCCTTAGTCTGAGGGTCTTAAACTTTTGTGTGCCCTTGGTCATATTGGCAGGTGATACAACTCCTTAGATTATCAGCCCCAGTTAGCCCAGTTCCCCATAGCAGAAACAACTTGGCCCTCACAGATAGAAGAGCAATCCCACTTGGGGCAAGTTAACAATGAAGTTGGTAGCAAGCAGTGGTATTACTAGCTCCTGCCAGAAACTATAGTCAGGATGCCTCTTTATTTTATTTTATTTTATTTTATTTTAAATATATTTTATTGATTTTTTACAGAGCGGAAGGGAGAGGGATAGAAAGTCAGAAACATCGATGAGAGACATCGATCAGCTGCCTCTTGCACGCCCCCTACTGGGGATGTGCCCGCAGCCAAGGTACATGCCCTTGCCGGAATCGAACCTGGGACCCTTCAGTCCGTAGTCCGAGGCTCTATCCACTGAGCCAAACCGGTCTCAGCAAGGATGCCTCTTTAGATAGAAGATGACCTGCTGGTGGGACTCTTGCCAGTCATGAGATTAGGTTTCCAGCTAATCTGGAGTTGCCCCAGAGAGGCTTAATCTGATTGGTTAAGCAAGTTACTTGGACTAGCCAATCAGAATATTCAAGAGGCCAGTTGTAAATGTGTTGAACTTGGCCAATGCAGTGGCTTCTGGCAATGAAGACCAAAATGAAGCTGCAATGTACTATTGTAACCTCTTTTCCATCTCCAACAGGCAAAGCTACTTTCTTGCTTACTTTCCTTAAAGATCCAAAGTAATAACCTTGGAGCTATTGTGAGGAAAAGAAAGCACTAAGAATTTTGTCCTTTCGGAAAAACTGCATAAAATTACCTCTCACTCCTCTCGGCCCCTCCCCACTACTGGCCCCTCAGATACTTCATAGCCTTGAAGCAGGGCTTTGCCACCATCTTTTTTGTTTGTTTTTCCTTCTCTTCTGGGAGGACAGAGCTGAATTTTAGAAATCACTTTCTGGTAAGACTTTTTTTCCTTTTTTTTTTTTTAATGTATTTTGTGTATGTGACCCTGCCAGGCTGAGATTGACTTACCAAATAAAAGGACATTAAAAATCCACAGAGCTGGATCAATCTTTAATGAAAAACCAACAAACATTAAAAAGCTGCCACTAAGCAGTGAGGGGTTGAAGGCAACTCCAGCTAATTGGCACCCACAGTGCTTCCACTTGCTGCCAAGTTCCAGAGAACTGGCTCTCAATCTGGCCCCACCAAATTGGGCCAGTTCTCCATGGGGCTCATGTTGCTCTGTTGCTAATTAGGGTGACGCAGAGTACCCCTGTCCAAATAGACTTTCTTCTAGACATAGATGCTTCCTGAAACTTGACGACTTTTAAATGGTCCTAAAAACTCTAGCTGCCATTTTGTAACTCGTATTGATCCATGGTGAGGAAATTGCTAAATTCACTGAATGGTGCAATAACAACTCCCTGGTGGTTTGGGCACTGGAAGAATGGAGAGAGATTTGCAATAAGAAATAGATTTTGTATTGATGAAGCAATTTAAAACAATGTCTGAACTCTGAGCCTTTAAAAGATAGAAATAGAATGATGCTTTTTGTAAGCACTCAGTTCTCAGGGCTTTTCTAGTCGCCTGATTTTTAGAGCACTCTTTCTCACCTAGCTACACAGGCTAATCCCCTGGGTTGTGGTGGTGGTGCCCAACGCAGACCAATCATTCAGAAATTCTTGAGGCGGACTGGTTATCAGTAATTTCCCTCCACTCTCTCTAGTTGATTGTAATGTGAGGCTGGGATTGGGAACTGCTGTTCCACAGGAATCAAGTTTGTTGTTTAAAATAACAGGTGTGAGGTTTTTTTTTAATGAAGAATTGATAGAAAAGAAAGTGTGAGGACTTTGGAAAACCAGAGTTGCAATTCCTATTTAGCCTCATGGCTTTGGAAATAACCTTTAATGGGTACTTTGTACTATTTACTATTTCTTTCAGATGTGTTGAAAAAATAAGAGGGGCACTATATTAGTTTTCTTGGGCTGTCGAAGTACTACAGACTGAGTGGCTTATAACAGAAATTTGTTTCTCACAGTTCTACAGGCTAGAAGTCCAAGATCAAATTATCGATAGGGTTATTTATTCTGAATATAAATTCAGTTGGGGTGTAGATGGCTGTAATCTTCTCATTTCTTTTGTTGTTGTTTATTTGTTTGTTTTTTAATCTCACCCAAGGATATTTTTCCATTGATCTTTAGAGTGGGAGAATGAGGGAAAGACAGAGAGAAATATCAGTGTATGAGAAACAAATAGATTGGTTGCCTCCTGCACGAACCCCGATCAGGGGGCAGGCCAGGGAGGAATCTGAAACTGAGGTACATGCCCTTGACCAGAATTTAACTAGGAACCTTTTGGTCCACAGGCCAGCATTCTATCCACTGAGCCAAACCAGCTCAGGTAGTGGTCAGCAAACTCATTAGTCAACAGAGCCAAACATCAACAGTACAATGACTGAAATTTCTTTTGAGAGCCAATTTTTTTTTAACTTACACTTTTTCTAATACCACTTCTTCAAAATAGACTCGCCTAGGCTGTAGTATTTTGTGGAAGAGCCAAACTCAAGGGGACAAAGAGCTGCATGTGGCTCTCGAGCCGCAGTTTGCTAACCACTGGGCTTGGGCTTCCCATGTTTTCAGGTTATCTCCTTCTCTCTGGTCATCTCTGTGTCCTAATCTCCTCTTCTCATAAAGATATCAGTCATATTGGACTAATTTTACCTTTATTACTCCTTTGAAGACCCTATCTCCAAATAGAGTCACCTTCTGGGGTACTGGGGGTTAGGACTTCAACACAGAAACTTTGGTGGAGGATACAATTCAGCTCAAACGGGCACTTGGACATAATAGTGAAAAAATGTTTTTTTAAAAATTTTTTGGTCATTGGGGGAAGGTAACATTTTTCTTTTAAAAACAAGTTTACCAGAAAGAAAAAAAAATACCACGAAAGTTGCTTGGGCATGTGTAATATAAATATCTTGAATCACGGCCCATCATGATGGGAAGATTGTGCCAGAGGAAGGAAGTTTCAAGACCACTGAAATCCCAGTGGTGGGATATTCCAGGAGATGCCTTGTAAAGATGTAAAAGATCACCTACTCATTTGATTCTTCAATCCCCTCCATTGTTCAGACTGCCCCAGGCAGCTTAAGGTGCTGTGAAAGCATGGTGTAATCCACTCCCCTTTCTAAGAGGTCTGCCTTTTCTTGGCTTTTCTAATGCTTATAAATTTCATGTGAGTATTAAAGGTAAAGCAGTGTGTACAATGCATAAAGGCTTAATGCTCTTGAATTCTAGATATCTGTCTAATTAAAATACTAAAAACTAAATCTTGACATTAATAAGTTACTCCCTAAATTTGTAGTTCCTGAGACATACCACTCAATCAATAGGTTTGACGTTAGGCATTGAGTTTACCTTTCATGAAGTTTAATATTTTCAGGAAGATGAGGAAGAATATACAGTCAAAGCAGAGAGCTATACGGGGTGTGTGTGTGTGTGTGTGTGTGTGTGTGTGTGTGTGTGTGTGTGTTTTACAGATAAGA
Source organism: Antrozous pallidus (assembly GCA_027563665.1). Taxonomy (NCBI): domain Eukaryota; kingdom Metazoa; phylum Chordata; class Mammalia; order Chiroptera; family Vespertilionidae; genus Antrozous; species Antrozous pallidus. Next base: position 81,242,575 of record CM050519.1, read on the forward strand.
GGACATAGAACCAGGAAAATAAAAACATAGGCCATGGTACTGTCATAGAGAACACCATCTACTGGGTTGTGGGTTTAGAAGACTTGCTCTAGACACCTAAGATTCTGATTCTGAGTTGCTATTTGAATAAACATCCCAGTCCCTTGACTTTACCAAACAAGAGCAAAGATAGGCACTACTTTGTGCAAACTCTATGCTTTAAATCGATCCCTGTGCCATTCCTTCAGCAAATTGTTTCTGAGAACCTAGTGTGTGCACAGCACTGTTCAGAGAGCCGTGGCTAAGACAAAAAGGTACAAGATTGGCTCATCTCAATGAGCTTAAAGTTTAGTTGAGCAGACAATATATACCCAAGTTCAAAGATAAACAACACTGTAAAACTTGCAGAGCAATGCAAAGGCTCTCACAGGATGATGGTATCTAAATGCCCATGCTGTGTCCGAAAAGAAAAATTGAATCCTTTCAGAACTGAAGGCTGCAGTAAGATGTGGATTGAGAGCCATCCTGATAGGTTGGACTCAGCTCCAGGAAGACGGAGGGAAGAAACTTCTAGAATGGAAAGGCAACGATAAAATGGACTAGCCATTTTTGTTCACTTGTTTTTCACTGGTTTGTTTCAGGTTGCATTTATCAGATTTGGGATTCAGGAGAAAGTCACTGAACAGATTTATAATAAAACACAAGTCAAGTTTCCGTCAATCTCTCCATTTCTAACAGGTCTTTCTTTCAGCCCTGTCCCCACTCCAAATGGATATTCAAACAAACATATGACTTAATGACCAGCTCACACTATGACCACTGTCAGTGGGAAACTAGATCCCGGTGAGGGGCACAGTCATTTAAAAGGGTCCAGTTTGGTCCTCAATATAAACTGGTCATTACAGAACATGTGAGACCTGACCCTCCTTTGGGGAACCTGCCCAGTGTGGCTAAAATTGGCCTCCTGAATTAGACATTGCAAAGCAGAGAAAACACAACATAGGCTGAGGGACTTTCAAAAGTCTTTTCTTTCTCTAAAAGGATGCTAAGCCAAAGTCAGCAAGCAGAGTAGACTCAAGTTTATAAGAGCTATCTAGATTCTACCTCAGGAATGTGAAGGAGAGTCAGGTCTTTCTTAAGCAGTATCTTTTTATCCAATTTGCTTTTTTTTAAAAAAAAAGGGGGGGGGAAGAAAAGCTACTGTTGTGTTTGGGTTGACATCCTCTTCTGCTGCTTTTAAAATTTGGTTACTTTAAAATAAAAGCTAAGTCTATAGAAATCCAGAAGAGAGAACTACTTTAAACAATGGAAGACTTTTTCTCAGTCCTGTGTGCCAAGCTTCTTCCAACACAGGGGATGGTGCTGACCTGCTCTTTGGACCTTGGAATGAGTGGCACATGGAAGGCATGATCTGCCTGCCCTTTGTCACCAGAGAGCAGGGTGTCCCTTCATTCAGCTGGCTAGGTCACAAGCCATTGTGCAACCTGCTCTCGCCCACAGAGACCCCAGGCTATTGCTACACTGTCTTTTTCTTCCAAACGTTAAGGCCACTGTTGTAAGGAAGCTACAATTGCATGGATTTGGCTAATGGCTAACTACATTTTCTTGTTCTTAGCTCTCCTGAGTGGCCAGCAGATATGAGTTACTGTCCATTGGACAATGAGTGAGAAATATCTCCCCTCTTTGTCTTCCTCCTCTTCTTGCTCCACCTTTTGGATCGCATCCAGTTAGGAGCAGTATCCAGTTAGGAGCAGCATCCAGAACCCTAATTTCTACTTTCTAGAACCTCCACTTTTCCCTAAGTTTTATACCTCCCTGGCAATACATCCATCATGAAAAAACTTACCTCTTGCCACTTTCTTGATGGCATATTCCAATCAGGAAGATCTAGGGGTAGTGAATACCCTTGACTACATGGCCAGTTGGACAACTCCCACATGTGGATTTGGTGATGTTTGTGCACATGACCAGGGATCCTGGACAGGGTGATCCAAGCCAGAGATGATGGGGCTGCTATTACTCTACTGCAGGCCATTACTACCCTGCGGGAACATGGCCCCAGGGGTTAGCAGTTTTCAAGAGAAACTCAAACTCTGGAGTTTAATGTGAGATGTTCTGATTTTCCAAGGTTGGCCCAATGTTTTAAAACATTGTGAAAGCCAAAGAAAATATGTCTGAGGGTCATGCTCGGCCTCCCGGCTGCCAGTGTGAAACCTCTGCCACAGCCATGGCTCCCATCTTGAAGGGGACTAATACCTCCTCTTTGCATGGGAATGAACAGTTATTGGAAATGTGGAACCTTTAGTGCGAATGCCTACCTCGTTGCCATCATACTTTGAAAATTCAACACAGAGGTGTGGATGCTGGTGGTTAGCTACATTTGCTCTAGCTTTATTTTGCATTTCATGTGTGTATGAGAGACAGCATGCTCACCACACAATGAGCACACGAATGGTGAATGACTGCCCTGCCTGGATGGAGAGGAGGAGATAGAAGAGGGCACGAATCTCCACGACCTCTTTTCTCCCTCCGAGCTTAGTTAAGGAGGTACCAGGCGAGGCTGAAGAAACCTAGACCTTTCAGATTGGGCAAATTTGGAGGAAAGCTGTAGGTGAGACACAGGAATAAACTCTTTCAACCCAGACATCAGCAGGGATAATATGTTGCACAGGAGTTGTAAAAATTTGCTGTTCAATTTGGGTGTCTTCTCCTTGCTTTGCTAGATACTGTCTCTTACCTTCTGTACCTTTCCAAACTTCCTACACCCATATACATACATATGCTGCTCTCTAACTGTCCCATACTACCTCGCACTCACACTTCCATTCACATACCAGTACACCGGGCCTTGTCACAAAATTTCCACTACCTTCTGCTCAACCCATTTGTGCTAAATATACAATTACAATAGAGGAATGCTAGAGGTCACTTCTAGAGCAATACTGTCTAATACTATGTAAGCCATATGTAACCTCAAATTTTCAACTAGCCACATTTTAGCAAGTAAACAGAAACTGGCAAAATATATATATATATTTCATTTGATCTTGTAATGAATATTTTTTAAAATGGTTAATGAGGTATTTTACATTTTTTTTGGTATTCAGACTTTGAAATGTGGTGTGCATTTTATGCTTATAATGCATTTCAATTTGAACTAGCAACATTTTAAATGTTCAAAAGTCATATGAAGCTAGTGACTACTGCTGTTTAGATAGCACAGCTCTGGAATTTAAAGAAGTTTCCCTAATACAATGATCAAATTTCCACCTCCAAGTCTTTGCCAATGAGACAATTCAATTGCTTAAAAAATCCTATACTGACATAATTGAATCAAAATTCAAAATATTTTTGACAAATTAAATTGGTTTATTGAATCTTACAAAATGAATGTCAACTAGGCTAAATGTAAAATTCTATATTGAGGCTCCTGGAAGTCAAACATATAAATATAGAATGAGGGAAAGTTTCTTGGCAATTAATGTCTGAAAATCTGTTTCTAAGAGCAGTCACTATAATATTTTTACATGGACTCATTCACTATAGTAACCCAGAACACAGGAAATAATTGGTCAAATCTCAAGCTGGATTAAGGAGTGCATCAGCCATGCAGGAGTTGAGAGCTCCAAACTATAAGCTGATCAATATCATAGGATGTGTAAGAAAATAGAGAAAATATCATTTACCAGAACTCTTACTTGAATTTGATACTTTTAGATATACTCAGAGGCCCCGTTTGAGTTGTAATTGAAGGTCATTACTAACTGGCTTCCAAGGAGGTGTTTCTGTTTCAAGAACCCTGACTAAGATGCACATTTATATTGTCCCCCTTGTAGGTTACTTTATGGAAGCTATACATAGGCAAGTTTTAATGAACCACCAGAAAGGACTTCCTCAAAATTAGAATTCTACTAGTTGAAAAGTTGGTTTTGTCTTTTGGGCAGTGAGATATTGAGCTCCCTCATTTCCAGATATCTATAAAGGAGAGGCTGTTTGTCAGGGTTGTAGAGATTCTCACTTTTCTTTTTTAATAGTTAAGCCCCAAAACGTTAAGCTCTCCTTACCAACCTTAACATAAACTATAAAAAAAAAGTCAAAGAATTAAGATTTACATTTTATTATTTAAAAAAAAATTATGGTTAAAAAAAAAACCACTTCTTTTGAAATGTGAAAGTAGACACAGATCATATAGAGAAATTTCAGGTTTTTTAAATAGCAAAGCAACTCCTGTATGGTTGTTCTCAACCCTAAACAGAGAGAGGGGCTAAAAATATCCAAAGTCAGCCTTTCAGCTACAAACAATGCTATTGCTTCATAAGCACAACCCCCAACCCCAGCTTTGTAAACTCATGCAGAGTCCTCTCAAGAAGCAGAGTTGTGTCTGGGGGAAGTGTGAGGAGTCTTATTTTGTTCTCTAGACTTCCTTAAGACCATACCTCTGTGCTAGGTGTATTATTGTCCTAAATATTCAGTTTTTATCCCTGTGATAATCTTATACTTCCCTATCCTAGCTACACTAAACTTGGCCACGGAAAGTAAGTGGAAGAGATAGATGTCATATCCCTCCATATATTTAATGTATGGGATTCAGGAATTTCTAACATCACCTCCTCTATCTACAGCTAATATTGGGAATGAATTTCTTACATTATCTTAGGAGATTGGTTTTCATTAAGTTGAAAACTTTCTTGGGTGAAGAAACCCTTAAGGGCATTTAAAAGGAAGAAGGGAATTAACATTTATTGAATATCTATTAGCTGACAAGTCCCGTTGGAAACTTTATAAGCATTTTTTATTTTATAATCGCAATCCTAATATTATCCCCATTTTAAAGATGGGAAAAGCTCAAAGAGTTTAGATAAATTTCCTCTTATCAATGATCAAAGAGGTGGCAATTGGATTAGAACTGAGTCCACATGTCCCTAAACCATAGTTCTTTCTACTCTACTATGTTGGCCCCCTATTTTGTCATAGACATTTAGGTTAGAATAAAGATTGTAATGTGGAGGTGAGAGCAGGAGGTTGGCAGTTGTCATGGATGAACCCTATGGATCCAGGATGGGGAAGGAAGCTGGTCATATTGATTTAGAATTCTAAAAGATTAGGAATGGAGATAAGATATCATCTGGCTCAATCAGTTAATTTTACATGTAATAAAACTGAGTCTCAGAGAAGGAAAGTAACCTTTCCAATGTGGAAGGATAATTATTTGGATATTTAGCTAGTAAAATTTTGCTAAGTTATACTATGATTACAAACAACGTTAGCCCACAAATGTCAATGGTTTACAAAAACAAAGATCTATTTCTTACTCGTGTTACATACCAGCTGTGGGTTGGCTCCAGACTACCAAGCTGCAAGCTGGCTGTGGGTTTGTTCCACATGAATTTAGGCTGAAGGAGCAGAATCTATTTGGAACATACTAATGTCATGGCAGAGGCAAAAAAAAAAAAAAAGTAAGGAGAGCTAATGGAAACACTGTGCTCAGATGGGGTTATCATGTCATGTCTGCTCAGATTCCATTGGCCAAAGCAGGTCTCAGGCAAAGCCTGACATCATGGAGCAGGGAATATATATTTTTCACAAGGGATCTTGGCAAGTCACATAGCAATGGGTGGGTGTCTAACTCTCTTGTAGAGAGAAGAAGTGAATAATTGGAAACAATGACACAATCTCCCACAGATATCAATTTGTATTTCATGCATACTGAATTCTGCCATTCCCAATGAAGATGGTAACCCAACCATTGTATTCCCTTATCCCAGAAGATTTTGAGAAGATAAAGCATAAGCTTACTGGCTTTGATTTTGGAAAATCTAAGCTAATTGAGATGTCTCTAGAGGTGGAAGGAGTGAGGAAAGAGGTAAGAGCCTTGGAGAAAGGAGAAGAGAAGAAGCTATAAGAACAACGGAGGGAGATTTTATTCATCAAGCTTAAAAACTAAAAAGAAATTTTTAGTAAGATCTTTAGTTCTTGCAAGAGTGAAAGGAAGACAATAAATTAACAAGACTGAAGCAAATGTGAACATGAAAACCTTGAAACAGTTTATCTTAGTTCAGTAGCCTGCTGCGCTTTGTTTCTGTTGATGCTGCTGCTTGCTGACATATGTGTTTATGATTTTATGTTACAAAGATAATACGGCCATACATTCTTACTTCATATGTTGGTGTTAAACATAAGTATTTTATCCTATTCCACAGGGAATGCATGATTTCCCCATGTCTCTTCACTTCAGCCACTCAACCTATTCTTCAAATAGATATTTATTTAGAGTTCCCTACACACTAAGCACTGTTCTGGGGGCAAAAGATATAATCATGAGCAAAACAAAGTCCTTACTCATATGGAGCTGACAGTCTTGTGGGAGAAAACAGACCATAAACTATAAAAGATAAATATCTAACATGACAGATAGTGGTAAATAAAGTAGAAGAAAAATTCTGTAGAATGTGGGGGATAAAGTGCCCATGAGGTGGAGAATGGAAATGGAATTGCTGTAATTTACAGAATGGTCAAGGAGGGTCTCACTAATGTGGGGATATTTGAGCAGAGTCCAACAGAAAGAAAAGGATAAGACCTACATTTATCTGGGGAAGAACATTCTAATGCGAGGGAAGAGCAAGTGCCAAAGTCTTGAGATGAGAGCATGCTTACTCAGCATGTTCAAAGAACAACAAGGGGGCCTGTTTGGGCAGAGCAGAGAGTAAGGGTGATTCTGGTGGGTGACGAAGGCTGATAGGTATCAGGGGGGCATGGATCATATAAGGCTTTCTAGGTAGGGTGACTATACCTTTCATTTGTTTGAGGTAGCCCTGTTTATGCCTGTTATTCTTGTATAATTTGTAATAACTCTCCCTTTGACTCTCAAACTGTCCCGATTTGTACAATAAATTGTATGCTCACTCCGCTTATGGGGCCATTGAATGGGCATTGCCTTTTGCTCTGAGCAAAGGAAGAAGCCATTGGAGGATTTAGAGCAAAGAAGCAATATTCTGGGACTTTCATTTGAAAGGGAAAAGGCATTGGTGAAAGCAGAGAGATCAGTTTCAGGTCTCTGCAATAATCTAGGCCTGAAATACCAGTGGCTTGGGCTGAAACAAAAGTAATGAAGAAGCAGTGGAAGTCTGACTAAATTTTGAAGGTGGACTCTACAGGATGTAATTACAGACGGCACTGGGGAGTGAGAGAAGGAGCAGAGTCATAATGACTCTAAAGGAATGTGCTTGAAACCCCTGATTCATTGTGTCTGATTTCCATAAAATCTTCACATGATGGACCCTCCTTGCTCAAAGTTTAGGTCTTGGAACATTCCCTGTTGATGTGAAGATAACATTCATCACCAAAAATGGACAATCTAGAAAATAGAGAATATGGTCTTGGAGCCCAAAGACCCACTTGAATGAAGAGTAATACGTTATTGGCTCCTTTCTGGCCAATAGCAGGCACTGGCTCTGTAGATCAGTTCAGAGCTGTTCAGAGCTGTTACCATTTCACATAAGTGGCTCAAAGGACAGGTGTTTCACCAGCTCTCCAACTCCATAAAGAACCACTCTTAAGTTTTGGGGGAAAATGCTGTTGCTGAACCTGGTCAACCCCCTTTTTGCTGCAGATGTAATTCCACACAGTCGTTTTCTAGCAAAAGGAGATGATTTCTGCTTTGTGCCAGGGTCTCCGTGGCATTTAGGGTTGAGGAAGGATCATCAAAGACTGATAATATTGTCAATCGGCTTAGGTGTAACAACAGTCCAGCAGTTAACGACCCTTGGTTGCCCCAATAAATTCACCTAAGCTCTACATTTATATATATATAAAAAAATACAAAAAAAATGGCAAGGTTATCACATAAAGTAAGATTAAGAACAAAAAGATCTAAATGGGACAATGTAATATTAAAAATAACAAAAGATAAAACCACACAAAATATTTAAAAACCATAAAACTTCATGCAGTAGCATAACAAAAAATGTATATAAAACAACAAAACTATTAGAAAGCTTATGAGAATTTAATAGATCCCAATAGAGATTTTAATATTACTCTTTAAGTATTAAACAGATTAAGTCATTTAAAGATAAGACTATAAATGTTTTGAACATATAATAAACAAAATAGTCTTGCTTAAATTCCGAAACTATAAAGTTGTTGAATATTCATTATTGAATAATTCAGAAACTCGTTTAATATGGACCTTCGGTGCCATGTGCTGATCTATTATCGGCATCCTATGTTTAAATGAAGTAGAGGCACCGAGTGCAGTCCGGAGGCTGTTTCTGCACAGCAGATACACGCTAACGATATTTCAAGGTGTCCCAGCTCCTCCACAGTGAGACAGATATGGCAGCAGTGTTGCTCTATATCCTGTCCTAAAAGGCCCAGACCCAAAATTTTAGGGTATTAGAGTAAAGAGAAACACTAAAAGAAAGCTGCATTTGTCAATTCTGTCATTTCTTTAACATGGGCATAGTATCTTTGCTCAGATTAATCTCAATAAATCTCCAGGTCTTGAGATACACACCAAAAATGCACAACCTGAATCTGATCATTAGGAAACATCAGACAAATCCAAACTGAGAGACATTTGACAAAATTAATGGCAGGTAATCTTTGTGAAAGAGAAAGAAAGATGAAGAACCATTGTCGATTAAACGAAGCTAAAGAGATAAGAAAATTAAATGCCAGGTGAGATCCTTAGTTGGGTTCTGGGCCATAAAAAAAAGAACATTAATGGGATAACTGGAAAAGTCTGAATTTCTGAAGGTTAGATAGTAGCACTGTATCAATGCTAATTTTCTGATTTTGATCATTGTACATATGCCTTCACATAATTGTGACTATGTAAGATGCTAAATTTTTGCCTCAGGTACATTTTTGTATTTTTTCATACACTACAATTATTTCAAAATGAGTTTAAAAAGAAAAAGTTCTCTGAGACTTTTCTGTGCGTGGTCAGCATGCTCTTGCACTCTGGCCCTGGTCATGTGGTTTCTGAGCTTGGGAATTTGCTGGGCTGTGGTATCCCCACACCTTACAGCATTTGTAACAGTGTGTTTGGGCTCCCAGAGGCTGCAAGTCCAGACAAGGTGACTGATGCCACGATACACAACAGAGACACAGTCATGATCGTGGGGCAGTGACATGTACTTGGCGGTTTAGGTATTGGTGAAGCCATGCAGAGGAAGTTGGGAGTCTATGCAAAGACACAAGCAAACTTCTTATCTTTTTACTTCACTGTGTTTTCTTCTTGTTTCCTGTCCACAATCAGCTGTAGGCTGCAACTAAATCTAGATGAGGTCCAATCTCTTCACTTTACAGGCTGACACAAGGCATCCTAGTGGCACTAGATTCTGGCCACTGGTGCAGACTTCTGAGAATGGTGCAGGGTGTGGGGGAAGACAGGATATGGCTCCCAACCTTGCATCCCCCGCTGAGAAAAAATCTGCTGGCCTAAAGTCTGTGGTTGGACAGGCAAACCTGTTCTCTGAGAGGAGACCAAGAATCCAGCCTTCACACCCGGTCAGTGTGACTCAGTGGTTGAGCATCAACCATGAACCAAGAGGTCACTGGTTAGATAGCTGGTCGGAACACATGCCTGGATTGAAAGCTCCATCACCAGCAGGGGACGTTCAGGAGGCAGCTAGTCAATGATGTTTCTTTCTCAGAAATGTTTATGTTCTCCTCCCCCCCTCACTCTCTCTCTAAAATAAATCAATCAAAACTTATTAAAGAAAAATACTGAAATAATTAGAGAATAAAACAGACTCTGGTTCCTGGGCAAGTGCTCTCCTCTTGGAGGAGAGGCCCTGAGAGTAGGCACCCAGGAGCCAAGGACAGACCTTCTTCCTCCCAGATCCCCTTGCTGCCTTGTCCACCTTGTCCTGCTTGACTGCAGGTCAGCTTAGATTTTGAAGTTTCAGAAGTTTATTCTTGCCAAAACTGGTTTGGCTCAGTGGATAGAGTGTCAGTTTGCAGACTGAAACGTCCCAGGTTCGATTCCAGCCAGGGGCATGTACCTTGGTTGCGGGCACATCCCCAGTAGGGGGTGTGCAAGAGTCAGCTGATCGATGTTTCTGATTTTCTATCCTTCTCCCTTCCTCTCTGTAAAAAATCAATAAAATATATATATTTTAAAAATTTTAAGGTTTATTCTTTATATTCTCACTAGAGGCCCAGTGCATGAAAATCTGTGCACTGAGGGGGTCCCTCAACCAGCCTGCCCCCGCTCACATTCGGGAGCCCTCAGAAGATATCCCATGGGAAGTGGGTCTAAACCACAGTCTAACCTCCCTCTGTGGGAGACGACAGAGCTGATCAGGGGAAGGTGCTGCCTCGTCACCCCGCCCCTGCTGCTGCCTCTGGCCTCCCTCTGCAGGAAGTGACCAGGTCAATCAGAGGAAGGCACCAGCCCCATCACCCCGCTGCTGCTGCCTCCACTGGCCCCCATGGCTGCCGGCCCTCCTCGGCCCTCACAATCACTGTGGCTTTGTCCAGAAGGAAGTCTGGAAGGACATCCAGAAGACACATATTACCCTTTTATTTATATAGATTTTATTAGTATAGATTCCCTGGAGACAGAAGACCTGGTAGAATTCTATCCAAATGAAAATAGCTTTAATTAGACCCACTGTTTGCTTTTGTCTTTGTATGGGTTGTTTGGGGCTCAATTTGTACAAGAGCTGATGGATTTTTCTAGTAGCCTTGCCTACCTGGAAAAAAGTTCAGGGTACACTAGTTCCTCTGTGACTAAGCGAGTATGATAACATATGGGAGTTGTTCCCCAGGTAACATTAGAAATATTCACTTTTTAAAAATGTGTAATGAAAAGCATTGGCAAACAGAGCACATTTCTTGCATTTTTAATACACCCCAGAGCTGCAACGTGGGGCTGGTGTAAGAAATCCCTGCTGTATTCGTCCTCTGCTACCCACGGGGGAAAGCAGTCGATTTTCGCCGGGGCAGGACATCCTATCTTTCTGTTTAGACCTCCAGACAATGCGCATGTGCCTGGCTTCCCAAGCAGGCGAGGCGCTCACGATGCAGGCACTCCGTTAGGGCTTCGAGAAAAATCCGCAAGTGGTGCTAATGCAGTGCCATGTGCACCCACTTCGACATTTTCTCGTGGGTGAGAAATCAAAATGGAAATTGGCGAATTGAAATTGAAATTTTGAACCTCTTGCCTAGCAACACTAAACTTCCCCTGGAAACGGGCTGCTTGGTCATCTGCATGGATGGCAAGTTCCCACCTCTCGCCGCCAGCTGCTGCTGCTGCTGCTGCTGGGTGAAAAATGTGTTTCAAATTAAACCTTTTTTTTTTTTTTTAAGAAAAAAAAAATATCTAAGACTCCAAGCTAGGGCACTTTTTCCCAGAAGGACTTGCACAAATGGAAAGTTTTTAATGAATACTGATAAGTCTGAATGTGAAATGAAAGATTAACAGCTCTGTGAGCCAGGGACAGATGTTCCAACCCAATATGACAGCCTCCTATGCCATCAGCGTCCCTCCCGACGGAATTAGAGTGGAGCCGCTCATTAATACAGAAACCCTCTCCCGCCTCTCTTCCACTGGAGAAGAGGCCCTTGGTCTCCTCCATACCAGAATGGCTGGTTTAAACCTTAGCTGTAATTTATGGCCTTGGCAAAGGCTTTTGCGGGGAGCCTTATTGTTGAATCTTATTCATACAGATCTCATTATTTTTAATTGTTTTGCAGCAACAATGAAAATTGAAGATAGACCTAAAATACACAAGCAATTCCAACTCATATTGTAGGACACAGAAAAAATAACAGGACCCAGAGAAATAGCATTTTCAAAGGTTTGATGCATCCAAACGACTCGGCACTCATGCAAATGAGGCACACCAGAGACAAGAAGGCACAGAAAGTAAATGCTTTGTGTGGTGTCCATCCGAAAGCCTGGATCACAGGACCTCTGGAAGACAAGGCCAGAAGGAAGACCAGCAGGGTCGGGGGGTAGTTGAACAAGATAGTCTTTGCCATGGTGATGTCATTAAGTTCCCCAATAGCCCGTAGTTTAGATGTTGGTTGATTTTATTTCTCATCTCTGCTGTTATGTTAGAGCATTAACATAACAAATTTGAATGAAACTTTGTCAAATGTTAACACCCTTTTAATTGCCTTGAACTGTAACTTGCACATATTTCAAAAAATATAAGTGAAAAAGACCCTGTGATTTTTCAGAAAGTAAATTATGACCTACTTGGAAGAATCCCAAAATGCAAGGAAGATACTAACTTGAATAGGTTAGTGAGGAGGCCTGTTTATGTATAATCACAAAAGCAGCTCTCTTACACATTTACTTGGTTGTTTTCTGATAATTAGCTCCTGGAACGTGAGTTAGGGAACAATTGGTCTGGGAGAGAGTACAATGGAAAGCAAAGTAGAGCATCTGAAAACCAAAGGGGTAAGTAAATTATTATTTCAGGGGTTCCTAGCTTGACTATTAATGTTACAGCATGTTATTGGTTTGCTTCCTGGCATTTATCCCAATCTGTAATTTTTCACAGCATTTATTAGTCAGTTTATTGTCCCCCTCTCAAATGCAAGCTGTGGGAGGTCAGAGGGCTGGCCCGCCCTGCACAGTGCTCCGACACCAAGCTTTCCCCAGAGCCTGACATGTGACAGAGAGGCCCTCAGAGATGAGTTTTTTTGTTTTGTTTGTATGTTTGTTTGTTTGTTTGTTTGTTTGTGAATCTTCACCCAAGGATATATTTTCCATTGAAATTTTTGGAGAGAGTGGAAGTGAGGAAGAGAGAAAAAGAAAAAGAGAAAGAGAAACATTAATGTGAGATAGAGAACATTTTATATGCCTTTTTACTCTTAACTAGAGGCCCAGTGCATGAAAATTCATGCACTAGAGTGGGGGGAGGGTCCCTCAGCCCACCTGCCCCCTCTCACAGTCCAGGAGCCCTCAGGGGCAGAAGGGATCTGGAGATCAGGGGAAGGCAATGCCCCCATCACCCTCTGCTGCTGCCACTGCAGGCAGCACAAGCCTCAGCTGGCCCTGGTTACCTGAGCCTCAGGTGGCCCTGGGCAGCTGGGCAGCTGACATCTGAGGTTTGCCTGTGCCTTGGGCCAGCGCTGGGCAGCTGCAGGGCAGAGGGTGGGTCTGGCGACACTGTGTATGTGCCACCAACCTCCAACCCTCACTCCCAGTGGTGCTGAAAGGACTGGGGGACTCCAGTGGGACTAAGGGGACTGAGCACCGCCATCTTTGTGATGGCATGATAGTCAATTTGCATATTTCCTCTTTATTAAATAGGATTTGCTGGCAAAGCATTTCTTAACACTGTGTGTGGGGGTGGGCGAGGAGATTACTCCTCAAAAGCCAATTGGAACCGAAGAAAATGTGGGCTAAGAAAAGTGCTGTTTGTCAGCAGAAACAGAAATTATACACAAGCAAGTTTCGGTTTTTGTGGTGTTACTATACCCTCATTTTCAAGAAGGGACTTGATAAAGGACTTGAATAAGGACATTAGAGCAGCTTGAATGATTGGCACTCCAATGATACCAGTCACTCTGAGGGGCATCCGACTACCCTGAGCTCTGAAGTAAGGAGAGGCGCTCCCAAGGCTGATGAATTTGGGAAAAGGGAGGAAAATTAGTGCAATTCTGGAATGCTCAGGCTAGAAGTCACCTTCATTTAATGAATGAATAAGTGGGACCCAGAGAGGTAAAGTGATTTATACACAATGAAATTGCAGAAGAAAACTAGTTGGCAGGTAGAATATTGCTCCTCAATGAATAGGAACAGGAAGTCATATCTGATGGTGAGACAGACTTGTCAAATCTTCTGTCCAGTGGAACATGCTCCAGGAAGCCCTGAGCTAAAAGTTGTTCTCTTTGTTTGGAAGTGGGTGGGGTCAGGTTACAGACTACCCTTTTTACCCCTGCAGCACAAAGAGAAAGGAGACAAAGAGACTCACCTCACGTTACAGCAAATACATAAGAGCAGTTCTAGCGGTCGCACAGAGCTGAGTAGGAGAGAATTGGGGGAAGCAGTCCCTAGAGTAACTGAAACAGAGTCAATGAAACCAGGACATTAAATTCTACACTGGATGCGACTGTGCTCAGATGCAGAGAAGCTCTTGCAAAGAGTAGACCAGCTCCTGGCTGTGCTTGAGAGCACGCCCACTCCCGCCAGCAGGGACCAGGCAGGAGGTGTAGCAGTAACAGAGCCATGGTAGTGAAGAGGATGTCCTGAGGCGACATCACGGAGACATTGCCTTCAGCCACTGCAGGCTCAGGGTTCACCAGTGGCACCCAGCACCTGGAGCTGCCACCTGCACGACAGCAGATCCCAGCATGCTTTGGTAGTCATCAGTTATGCACACAGCATTGGCTAAGAGGATTGGTAAACTGCATCGCATCATTCCATAGCAGGGCTTCTGTCATTCTCAGTGAATCCTCTAGAGTCTCATACCTGAAGAATTGCTAAAGGTAAGCATTACATTTTCCACATTTGCCCACATTAAATCTTACCAGTTCAGCTATAACCGGTTTGGCTCAGTAGATAGAGCATCGGCCTTTGGACTGAGGGTCCCAGGTTCGATTCTGGTCAAGGGTATGTACCTTGGTTTCGGGCCCATCCCCAGGAGGGGGTGTGCAGGAGGCAGCTGATAGATGTTTCTCTCTCATTGATGTTTCTGACTTTCTATCCCTTTCCCTTCCTCTCTGTAAAAAAATCAATAATGTATATATATTTTTTAAATCTTACCAGTTCACAAGACTGGAGGACCCAGACGGAGCATGTCAGTGGAGAAGCACATGATGTGGGTGTGCTGTGCATGACTCCTGCTTTTCCGAGGCTCTAGAGTCAGGGAAGTCTGTCAGGGCACAACTTTACATCCCGTAGGCAGACCTGGGCTCTCCTACTCAGGGACCCTGGCATTTGAGGTCAATGACCTTCTATTTCCTTATCTGTATAATGTAGACAAGGTTGTTTAAAGACTAAATAACCTAATAAACTGAAAAAGTGAAAAAACACTGGTCACATAGAAGATACACATATTCATTTTTTGTCCTCTATTGGACAATAAACCTGTGTATACTTTCCCTAAACTTTTTTAACTGTGGCAAAATACACATAACAAAATTGAACATCTTCGCCCTTTGTGAGTGTATGGTTCAATGGTGTTAAGCTTACTCACATTGAGCAGCCGATCTCCACAGTGCCTTTCATCTCACAGAGCTGACCCTCTATACCTGTGAATCAGCTCTCCATTACCCCCTCCCACCAAAGATTTTTATTGAAAAGAATAAATCAAAACCCAAGAACTTCAAACGCTACTTTGAATAGCTAAGAGTCACAGTTTTTAATTGATCTAAATTCCAGATTTAAAAACAAAAAACATGTAGAAATCATAGTTTATAACAATTAGAAATTTTTATTTTTTATTTTATTTTATTTTATATATTTTATTGATTTTTTACAGAGCTGAAGGGAGAGGGATAGAAAGTCAGAAACATCGATGAGAGAGAGACATTGATCAGCTGCCTCTTGCACACCCCCTACTGGGGATGTGCCCACAGCCAAGGTACATGCCCTTGCCGAAATCGAACCCAGGACCCTTCAGTCCGCAGTCTGACGCTCTATCCACTGTGCCAAACCAGTCTTGGCAACAATTAGAAACTTTTAAAGGAAAACTGATGAATGAAAATTGTCACTAGCCCCATTGGTGTGCCTCAGTGGTTTGGCATCGACCTACGAACCAGGAAGTCATGGTTCGATTCCCAGTCAGGGCACATGTCCAGGTTGCAGACTCAACCCCCAGTGTGGGGCATGCAGGAGGCAGCCAATCAATGATTCTCTCTCATCATTGATGTTCCCTCTCCCTTCCTCTCTAAAATCAATAAAAATATATTTACCAAAAAAAAAAAATGTTGCTATAGGAATATTGATCTGGTAAAACTCCATTTAAAAAAAGTTACATGGGCTCCAAATCACCATATTATATTCCAACTGCTGAATGGGAGCCCACAGCTTCATTACAAAGACAGTGCATGTGCAGAAGCTATTTAGCATGTCGGTGTGATTGGGGCGGAAAAGAGAACAAGAAAATCTAGTATTCAATAAAGCTGTGTTTTCCAGTCTTCTCTGATGATAAGAATCATCCAAGATACTTGTTAAAAGTACAAATTCCTGGGCTCTATCCCAGACCCACTGAATCAGAAAGTCCAAGTTGGATTCCAGATAAAAAGTTTTAAAACAACAGTCTTCTGGAGGGCAAGAGATCTGTGTCCAAGGACATGTCCATCTTTCAGAGAAGCTGCCCAGGGCTTCTGATGACAATACAACATAGCCATTGAGTGCGCTAGCTCTGGTCTGTCAGACCCTGAGAGGTAATTTCATTTATCCCAAGCACTGAGGCACACAATGAGGTCAACGGTTAGGGGATGCTGTTAGGGGCTCTTGGAACAGAATCAGACCTTGAGATTTGAATATAACACAGTGGAGGGGGAAGGTGGAGGAGAAGAGGGGATACACATCCACATCAGAGTGATCTTTCCAGCATCCAAAAGACATGCTAGAATGTGAAACCAGCTCATAACACATACATCTACTTGTTCTTGGACAGTAAAAGCATTGCCCATTTTTCATCAAGATGGAGAGTGAAAACAAAGACTAGCTGAGTACCACCTCCTAGAGAGACCTGCCTGCAAGGTCAGCCTGCGGGACCCGCTACACGTTACCAAGCTGAGAAAAGGGAGAGGTCCTCGGGACTGAGATGGAAAGCCAGACAGCAAGGGAGAGTGAACTCCGGTTCTGAGTTGGGGTACTGTTTGTTTCAGGCCAGATGAAGCCCCAGCCCTGTTCCCCCTGCCCAGCTTTGACTAAGATGGGTTCCAAGTGAACCACCTCACATTAGTTTCTAAATCGATTCTTCCACACACAGTTACAAGAGCTTTAATGCCACCATTGGGTTGGTGATTCCTTGCTTGATATTACTTATTTATTTTAATAACTCTGACATCCTTCAGAAAGGGAAAATATAGACAAAAGACTTCCTTGCAAAGCTCAATGATCGCCATTGTTTAAAATGTGTGTGTGTGTGTTTGTGTGTGTGTGTATGTGTGTTTCTGCATATCTTTCCCTTGCAAAGGTCCAAGCACTGACTCATACACAATTCATTTTGCCAGGTTTTCCATTGCTTTCCTTTGTCACTGTTGAAGGATTAATAGATTTGTCTTCACCGAAGTCATTTAGAAGGCAGTGGTATGGGTGGGAGAGAAAGTGGGGACTGTATTAAAACCATGCACTCCATGTTTAAAGAAATCCCACGTACGTCTAAATTCTGGGCTGAAGCACATGGCCTCAGATAAATCAACCTGTTGCAATTCCTGCTTCCTTCAGATCTGCATTAATGAAGCATAGAGCACCATTCCGAACGAACGTGCTTCAAGTCGCTGATGAAAAGCACAAGCAATTGGAAATCCCTTTGGCTCTTGCAGCATTCCATAGGTCTGAGGCTGCTGAATCATGGCTCGGCAGTAAAGTGAGAACTATTCAAGGTCAGAGCCTGGTGAGTACGGCAGGGAGGGAGGACTGGGAAATACGAAACGAGTTGGATATGTCTTCGAGGGTCCTTAGGTTTTGAACATGATTAGATTCTCAAATCCGCCCAAACTTACAGCAGGTTTGCAGTTCCTTCAAATAAACATATTCGGTGGAAACACTGTGCCAAATTTTCAGCAAATGTAAAGGAAGCCATCTCTACAGAATAAAGTAAATATTTAGAGTGCTGCATTTGTCTGATAGGAGGATCTTAGAGGTTACTTCTGCTATAACTGAAGAAGTAGAGAGGCATATTTAAATCTAGATTAAGCTTCCAAACCTCCTAGGAGTAAGATGCGTACTGGGGGAAAAAATGAAGGATGGGAGTAGAACTCTGTCCTTAGTGCCAGGGAGAAGTGAAAATTTATTACCAAAGTAATTTTAAACAGCAGAAAGTACATTATTTTCCCAAAGCTTCCCACTCCTATTACCCATTGGTCATTGTGCCAAAGTAAGAGAGATAGGGAGGCATATTATTCATAGAGATAGAGCTACATCGACCAATATTTTGACTGGATTCCACACAGGAAATGCCTGGGTGCAGTAATATGAGAGAAAGTATTGGGGGGAAATGAACCTAAAGCAGTAAGCCCCAGAAAAAGAGGAGCAAAGCAAGGCAGGTCTCTCTAAGAGGTGGTGCTTAGCTAGTCTTTGTTTTCACTCTCCATCTTGATGAAAAATTGGCAGTGCTTTTACTGTTCAAGAACAAATAGATCTATGTGTTATGAGCTGGTTCCATATTCTAAATTCTGGTTCCATATTGCAAAGTTACGCTTTTCTCCTTTGGATGTTGGAAGGGTCACTCTGACATTGATGTGCATCCCCCTCCTCCCTCCCCTGTGTTGTATTCAAACCCTAAGTCACTTTCTTAGAAATTTGGCATTATGAGGACCTTCAACTTCCTAGAAAAGGCCATAGTGATTAGGGAGGGTGTGCACTGGTAGTGGTGTTGAATTCTGATGACTCACAGGGTCCTAGGGGCTCAGAAAACAAATTGATAGTGATAATTGAGCAATTAATATTTATCAAGTCCTTACTACCTTCCAGCCACTATGATAAGGGCTTGACATACCTCATCTCATTTAATCTACACAATATCCCAGTGAGGTACCTGCCATTATTGTCCCATTTACAGATTAAGAAACTAAGTTTTGTGTGGCAAAGAAAGTTGTTCAAAGTTACCCAGCCAGTCAATAGAACTTCTGTTCTGGTAGAACGAGCTAAGCTCTGTAATTCTGCCACTTTGAACTGTATCCCGGTCAAGCAGTGTTGCCCTCTGTTCAGAAGAGCCTTCTCCCACCTCCCCTTCACTAGCCAACCTCTGCTGTGCTTTTGAGCTCAGCTCACATGCCCCCTCCTCTGGGAAGCTTCTGCTCCTTGGTATTCCCATGGTGCTTACGTTTCCACGTCATTGAACCTAAGTCCCAATATTGTGAATGCTTGTTGACTGTTTTTTCCCAATTTCTTCCCAGACTCCCGGAAGATGATCCTCTTCCTGATGCTCACAGTTATACATCCGGTGTTTACATGGTGTCTGATACACAGCAGGTGCTCAAAAATTATCTCTTAAATGAATGAGTCGTCAAACTGCTCCCCTTACTGTTAAGGAAAGGAAATTCACAAAGGTGTGCAGTTGCCCATGCCCCCAAGGAAGCTGGAGAGCAGGCAGGAAGTGGAGACAAAACACCAGGTCTCCTGACTCCTGGCTGGGGCTCCTTCTACTTTGCTGCTGCCACCCTCTTCCCTAGAATGTCTCAGTTCTCCTCTTTACATACGAATCAGCCCATCCTAGACCCCTCCTTGCTCACACAGACCTTCCTCAGGGAATCTACTCAAGGTCTAAAGCACTCATCAGGCAATGGCTCACAGGCCACCTTAGGTTAGAAATGCCACCTTGGCTCAGAGTATAAAGCATCGGCCTGCAGACTGAAGGGTCCCAGGTTCGGTTCCAGTCAAGCATGTACCTTGGTTGCAGGCACATCCACGGGAGGGGTGGGGGTGGGGGGTTGCAGGAGGCAGCTGATCAATGTTTCTAACTCTCTATCCCTCTCTCTTCCTCTCTGAATAAAATATATTTTTTTAAAAAAGAAAAAAGAAATGCCACCCTGGTTTCCAGCTGCGCTCTCTAAACCTCTCCTGCCCCCTGCCCGTGGCTGATGCTCTTCCGTATCCCCAGCTGCACCTCCCTCAGCTTTGTAGCCTGTAGCAGGAGCTCAGGTCAGTGTGAACTTGATTTGGTGGCAAAGCACAGATGACCTCCTTCCTCTTTCCAAGGGCAATAACAGTGAAACAATAAACAAAGACCCACCCCTCACCCCCAAGATTTCCAGAGCAGGCAGAATGGATTCTCATTCCCTATTCTTGCCCCAGGTTCTAAGAGTGTTCATACTTCACACCCCACAATCCCAGCCCGAGTGGGCCCAGATTCCCTGACACCTGCCTCCGCCTCCACTGTATTTTATTCAGTGAGGGGCCTCTATTATTCCGACCCATGGCTTCCACCGCCTGTTAGCTCTTCTCCAAATTGAGTTATTCAAGCCAATTCATCAGATTACCTCCAGAACTATCACCGGCTGGCCAAGAGAGGAAAACAAACAGCACAGAGATGTCAAAGCCCTAACCGAATGGGAGGCTAAGAAGAGGCTAATGGAGGAACTGAAGATAAAGGAGAGAGAGGAAGCGCTTCGGGGAAGCCCTTGAAATGACCAAGAAGTAATGGGATGCAGGTGGCCGGTGATGGGAAAGGGCCCAGAGAGCAAGGGTCAAGGGTTTTTGACCCAATCATACTAAATAGTCACTCTGACCCATAATCCAGAAAAATCAGAGGAAAACCACAGTCTGCCATATATGCATTGTCCCAAAGAGGAGGCCATTTTACAGTATATTATTAAAGTGAAAAAAAATCTGATTTCGGGAGTAAAGTGTTGGCGCATCTTGTTCTCTGTTACACGGGAAATACATTCATTCATCACTTAGCCAGCCTATCTCTTTGAGATTCTGCCTACTTCATCTTGAAATATCTGCGCTTGGAGGAAAAGAATGTGCAGTTTAAGCACAAAAGCTTTAAAATGCCACAGGAGTAATATCAAAAATCAGCTTAAGAACTTAAACGCAACAAGACAAAAGACCGATAAATCTCAAGCGCGTGTGCATTTGAATAAGAGCATTCTTGAGTACAGTATTACCGTTTTGCTTGCCAAATATAAGTTATTTTCCAGTACTCCACATTCATAATTGTTCTAAAAGGTCTTATTGTAAATGCTGCGGTCAGGAACAGGGGGGCATTTTGGATTTAAGAGTTTTATTAAGGAGGGTGATTGACGGTTACTGGGAAAACTTACCATTGATTTCCCCTCTCAGATCTGAGACTTGATGTTAAGTAATTGACTCTTGCCTTTTCGCATATTTTTGCCAAACATATTTCAGATTTTAAAAATGGTTGCTATGTGGGAAAGTCCCACATCTTTTATTCCCCTGCCCTTATTTTTATTTATTTATTTGTTTGTTTGTTTGTTTGTTTAGCTGGATCAGAGACGCTGTATTTACCTTAATAATCATCCACACATTTGTCTCAAAGAGCGCAGGAATACACAGGAGTGCCCTTTGGTGTTGGGGGAAATAGCATTTCCCAAACCTCCGAGTCAAAAGTGCCAGTTCCCTTGGGCATCGCAGCAGGTGGTGAGGACAGATCCAGATCTGGGGGCTGGGCGGCCCGAGGCCTGGAAGCAGACAGACTGCCCTAACGTCACTGAGAGGAAACCCAGGCTGATGGATGGCCATTGGGCCACCTGTCCCTCCAGGGACAGGAATTTGCTTCCCTGCATTCCACGTGGAGGGGACAGAGTTAGAGCAAAAGCCATTTACACACTGCCACACTGAAATGTCCTATCAGATGACAGCTGGTTCATGGACAGAAGGGAGGGGCAAAGACAAAGGCTATTTGCTGCTCCTGAAATCATGAGCAAAAGATCTTCACTTTAGGATAAAATTGAGGTGAATTATGTTTTCTCTCCACTTTCTGTGACTAGAAGAACACACACACATTCTCTCTCTCTCTCTCTCTCTCTCTCTCTCTCTCTCTCTCTCTCACACACACACACACACACACACACACACACACACACACTCACTCTCTCTTACTGCCTCCTTCCCTCTCTCCCTCTCCCTCTATCCCCCCTCTCTACCTCTCCCTCCCTTCTTCTCCCTCCCTTTCTCTCTCTCCCTCCCTTCCTCTCTCTCTCCCTCTCCTTCTATCCCTCCTCTCTCCCTCCCTTCCTCTCTTGCCAAATATGTTATTTTCCAGTACTCCTCTCTCTCCCTCTCCCTCCTTACCTCTTCCTCTCCCTCTTCCTCTTCCTTTTTCTCTCCCTCTCCCTCTCCCTCTCTCCCTCCCTCTTTCTCTCCCCCTCCCTCTTTCTCTCTCTCCTCTCTCCCTCCCTCTCCTGTTACAACATTGAGCAGCACTTAGAACGCAGCCTTCCCACCCCAGAAAGGCCAGGCAGAGGCAACTCAGCCATGGCAGGCGCACAGGACAAAGCCCAGAAAAGGCCGCACACTGAAGCCTCGCTCAGGCCCGGGGGTGTCGTTAAAGGCAGAGTTTGAAATTGAATTTAATGTTCCGGTTAAGGTACAGGGCCCCACGCAGCCCAAGGGAACAGCCTGAGCAGCAGGTTTGAAATGAGTAAAACTAAAACTCATCTTCTTTCATAGACTTTAAAGTACATCAGCATAGCCGAAACGGTTTGGCTCAGTGGATAGAGTGTTGGCCTGCGGACTGAAAGTTCCCAGGTTTGATTCCAGTCAAGGGCATGTGCCTTGGTTGCAGGCACTTCTCCAGTAGTGGGTGTGCAGGAGGCAGCTGGTCGATGTTTCTCTCTCATTGATGTCTCTGACTTTCTATCCCTCTCCCTTCCTCTCTGTAAAAAAACAATATATATATATATATTTTTAAAAATAAAAATAAAGTACAGCAGCACTGGTGTGTGTGTGTGTGTGTGTGTGTGTGTGTGTGTGTGTGTTGAGAGACAATGCAATACTTTCTACCAATCCCCTTTGGGCTCGTTAAGTAAGAGTTTACAGGAAAAAAGTGGCTCTTTAGACCTTATATTGTCTAAAGGAGCCACACAAAGTGTGTCATTGATCAACTTGCTGACAGTTCAAACTCAAAAGGTCAAAGCCAGAGAGGAGAAGACAGGAGGGGAAAGGCAGCAGACGTGGCAGAGAGGTAAGTGCTAAGTCATTATCTCTGCTTCTGATCCCCGCCAGCGAGAAAGCAGAATCCTGTGTCTTAGCCCCTTGAATACATTTCTAGACTCAGAGAAGTGTATCTCCCAGAGGACCCAGAACAGCCTCCAGTTCCCACCACCCCCCCTCCCCCATGTGATGCCTGAGGACACTGACCCCCTCGGAGGGGGTTTCCCTCAATTTCTCAGCCAGAACAGGTAATGGCTGAGTGACAGATGGCAGGCTTCCTGTCTCTCCCTCTGCATGGGCAGTAGTGACCACAGTGAGAGGGGCGTGGGGCCCAGGACCTGCTCCCAGCCATCCTGTGGCGGTGATGACCTATGCTCCTGCCCTTATTAATAGTGACCAGTACTGCTATAGAACTCGGACATTTCAACCTCCTGGTAACCTGCACCCCTGTTTTACAGATGTGGAAACTGAGGCTCCAAGAGCTGAGCGGACTTACTAAAGTCACCTAGCTGATGAGTGATTAAATTTTACTCTGCTACTGCCGCTTTCTGCTGTGTCCAAAATTTCAAAACTAGACCCAAGACAGAGGGTCCACTCTTTTCAGACACATACAAATCTTACAAAGATTAAAAAAAAATAAAAAGGGAAGATGCCAGGAATCAGCCATTACCTCACCAACAGAAAGGTGTGGACAAGGAACCCGAAAGGCTTAGTCAACCTTGAAGCTCTGAAAGGTCAGAGCCAATCACTCCCTATCTAATTGAGATAAGGGTAGCAAGGGCAACTTCCCCACCAGATAATTGTGTAAATCCTTCCTGATAACATAGTCTGCTATTTCCTGCCTAAGGTCAATGGGTATATTCCCAAAACCTAAATAAAAGGAATGGCAAAGCCAAAGCAGGGGGTAGTCCTTCCACTAGAGATGGACTGCCACCTGGCCCCCCATTTTTCCAAATTAATGCTTTACTGAGTCTTTGTTCGTTTGCATGCGGCCTTCTCCAGAACCCGAACCCTGAACTGGAACCCTGAACCACGCGGGACGTGGAAAGGATTCCAACAGGAAGGGCCCTGTCGGTGTGGCTTAGTGGTTCTGTGTCAACCTATGAACCAGGAGGTCACGGTTTGATTCCTGGTCAGGGCACCTGTGGGTTTCAGACTCAGTCCTCAGTGTGGGGCATGCAGGAGGCTGCCGATTCATGATTCTCTCTCAACATCCATGTTTCTATGTCTCTCTCCCTTCCTCTCTGAAATCAATAGAAAATATATTTTAAAAATAGAAGAAAAATGGAAGGGAGGAAGGAAGGAAAGCAGAAAGGGAGGAAGGAAAAACAAATAGAAAATGTCATATACCTGTTTAGTACGTAGCACGCTTGTCTTGTATCCATTTTCTGTATGAAGGTTAACATTTATTTTTGCTTTATAAATTGAATTCAAATTGAAGAAAGTTTCCTCAAAGAACCACATGATTCTGCCCAGATTCACAGACCATTGTTATTGCCATGTGTTTCTTAACTTTCAGGAATGTCTAAAACCCACACTCCTTAAAGGAAAAGTAAGATGAAGTTGCTGCTTTTATTACAGTTTGCTGGCAAGCATCCATACATAAGCCTTTCTATTAAGTCATGGTTCCTCTCGATTCCCCCAGCATTTCTGGGTTGAAAATGAAAGGCTAACCCCGGGCCAGCCCCACGCTCTGGTCTGCGCCCTCGCAGCCTCCCTGCTCCACGCAGAGGGTTACAGCTGTCAGCTGCAGCCCTGCGAGGCCTGCTCCCGGGAAAGCAGCAGAAATTCCAAACCTCGCTGTCTGGTCTCAGAGCAAAGCTACAGCATGTAAATGGGTGTTTGAATACACGGGCTGGTACATTAGCCAAAACTCAGGGACATGTGAAATGTATTAGGTAATGTACAGGCCAACACATTTCCTGTGGCGAAGGCAGCTAGAGAAACATGTCCGTAATAAATGTCATTAATTCTTAATAGAAAAAGAGACATCATAACCACCACCAATTTCCCCTTTACAATTCTGCATGATCATCTATCTATAATGGACCCGGATGCAATACCACCATGGCGACCTTCTGCTCCCGCTAAAACCAGTTGGGGAAAACTCAGCGCCACTCAGCATTATGACCACATCTCTCAAACGTACAGGAGTCCCACTCATTTCCTGGAAATATATAAGCCCGAGGACTTGGCATTATTGTGTAGACTGTATGAGTATGCTTTCAATCAATCATAATTGCGTTTGCTATGAATGATCTTTAATGGCTGTATCTTTTGCCACATTTAAAATACTCATGACATTGCCTATGGAAATAAAAGCAAATGGAAAAATCTCCCATTACCTGTAGAACCATGATTCTGTGTAACTGTAGCTCTAAAGAAAAAGAAAAAAAAAGTGATGCAATGGAATTAATGGTAAAAGAAATAAATTGCAGTGATATAAACTTTTAATTTTTTTTTTCATTTGAAAAATGAGACACGGAAGTTAATGCAGGGGATAGCAGGCTCTGTTAATAGAAGTTGCCAATAGCAGGTAATAGTCTAGAACTTTCTATATTCGATTCAGCAGAGTATCATCTATCATCAAAGCTGCTGCTGGCCTCTCAAAGTCTTAGTACTAATTAGAAAAAGACATTCTCTTGCTTGTTTTCCCCTCCATCCTGTGAATGTGATGCCCTAGACCAGTGGTAGGCAAACTGAGGCTTGTGAGCCACATGCAGCTCTTCCACAAAATACCACGTTCAGGCAGACACGTACAGTGTGATTGAAATTTTGTGGCCCATGCACAGAAGTCAGTTTTCGGCTCTCAAAAGAAATTTTAATCGTTGTACTGTTGATATTTGGCTCTGTTGACTAGTGAGTTTGCCGACCACTGCCCTAGACTTCAGCTTCCCCCTCTTCACCTACTCAGACAGGAGCCCTTGTGCAATATGGAAACACACACTCCTTGAGGATGGAGGCCCTGTCTGCAGAGGTAAAGGAATTAAGAAGCAGATGAATAAATTATGGACTGTCCATATGCTGGGAAGTTAGGAAGTCATCAAAATTGTATTTTAAAGAATGTTTAAATATTCAAAGTAGTCTTTTACTATAATGGTGATCTGGTCAACAACTTTGTAACAAACTATCACAAGGAAATAAAATGAGAAGGTGACCCCCAAAACGTTAATAATTATTATCTCCAGGTAATGCAATTGTGGCTAATTAATTATTCTTGTATCAAAAATATCTGCCTTAGAACAATTTTCTTCAATGAGCATGAATTACTTCTATAATAAAAATGAATTCTAAATAACAAAAAAATATCTATAATCCAACCTGATTTTCAATCCAGGAAATACTACCATCTAGTAACTTATTTTGATTCAAAATCTTTCCCATTAAGGACACATAAGGATGCTGAAGCAACAAGACAGAAATTGATTGCTTCTCCAAGGATATGATCCCCTTAAGGAGTGGAATAAAAAGGAAAGGAAGTACAGCTTAAAGCAGAGGGTGTGGGTTTGAATTTGAACTCCAGTAGCCATTAGCATGTGACCTTGAACATTTTTATTTAACCTCTTCGATTCTGTTTCTCTTTTTATATGATGGGGTTAACCATGTATCCCTTAAAGACTGCTCTGAGCATAAAACAAGTTCATAGACCCCCAAAGCACATAGCATGGTGCCTAGTACTTAATAGGTGCACAATAATTTAAGTCTTGGTAGCCATAATCTCATCTCCCTCACTTGTCCCCTCGCCTATGGCCTGGCACATAGTAGAAGCTCAATAGATGCTACCATCAATGCAATGCATTTGATTTAGAAGTCTGATAGTCCTAGAAAGGAAAACTTCAAATGTTATGTGGCTGAGTAAGCCCTATGGAAACAGCCCCTAGGCTGTGTTAGCAAGCGCGGAGCTCTCTGAAAGAAAGTTCATCACCTCTACTCCCTCCATAAGTCTGGACAGCTTGTTATGAGTGGTAACATCTGAAGCTGGGCCCAGGGCTCTGCACCCTCTGTGGATACACATTTTAGAAGCACTATTCTTGTTATGTAGAAAAAAGAACTCAGGGCTGATGGGAGAACCTCAACTTCCATTGAAAGCCTTTTGTATTAATAACTGATAATAAACATTATTATTACTATACTGATAATAATCTTAACAAACACACAGCACTTACTAGGTACTGGGCACTGCTATAAGCACCTTACTCACCCAACCATTTACTACATGAAGACCTCCTCAGGAAACTCACAGGACAGATAGAACCTCTGTGAGATTTAATCCATACATGTTTTAAGTTCTTTTTTAAAAATATATTTTATTAATTTTTAACAGAGAGGAAGGGAGAGGGATAGAAAGTTAGAAACATCAATCAGCTGCCTCCTACACACTCCCTGTTGGGTATGTGCCTGCAACCAAGGTACATGCCCTTGA
The DNA here is from genome assembly GCA_027563665.1 of Antrozous pallidus. Classification (NCBI taxonomy): domain Eukaryota; kingdom Metazoa; phylum Chordata; class Mammalia; order Chiroptera; family Vespertilionidae; genus Antrozous; species Antrozous pallidus. The sequence goes on from CM050519.1 coordinate 81,269,739, forward strand.
CTGGAATCGAACCTGGACCCTTGAGTCTGCAGGTTGATGCTCTATCCACTGAGCTAAACCAGTTAGGGCTTAAATTCTTTTCAGGAAAGGAATTTGCAGAGATGCCAGGAGAGAACAAGACATCAGGCCATCTCCTCCCTTCCAGGAATGCGGGGATACACATCATGTGGGATTAGGAGACCCATTTTCCCGTCATTGTTTCTCTAACTCTTCCTGTCACTTTTGCTTACATTCATGTTGCATATACCAGCCTCTCTGGGCACAAGAGTTCCGTGCTCAGGGCCCGGACCAGGGCTGTTCTCCCACACCATCCTGACCCCTCTCACAGGGGCAACTTAGCGAAGGGGAGGCCCCTCCCCCGGGGCGGGGCTGCGAAGGTGACAGCCAGTGTGGGTTTACTGTGAACTTAACACAGTGAAGGGGCCTCTCTCACTTGCCTGGGACCCTCCCAAAACCCTTTCCAAATTGTGTCTTATTTGCTTTCCTGCACGCAGGGCTCCCTGCCTGTACTAGCCCCACACTCACTCCTGTATCCACCACCGAGACTGGGCAAGATGAGCAATGAAGACAAACTCCGCACAGAGGCACTGGGGTCTGTCTTCCTCAGGCTGCAGTCCCTGCTGCAAGGGTTTGGTGTTGTTTCAGGGGTTGGAGTTGAAAGATGTAACGGAGCGGGACCAAAGATTGAAACAATAACCTCTCCCAGGCCAGCACTAAAGGAGGCTTTCAAAGGCAGTGCCCCCAACTGCTGGGTGCTCTTTGCTTTAGCCTAGCAAGACCCTGTGTCCTCAGAAGTGGAAGTTTAGTGTGGCAGCCGACTCAGTAGAAACTGCCTGAGTGGGCTGTGTGAGATTGAATTATTAGCGCATCCTTAGTCCCTCTGCCCTGGGCAGCACCGCTGTGGGCTTGTGTTGTGGAGAACGAGGGAAGAGGGTGCCAAAAATGTCTTAGGATAACAAACAAACAAGACCTCGAAGGAGCTGTCTCAGAGCCGCAACCAAGGCCTCTGGTTGCACTGATTTATTCACACGCTCCAGACTTTGTTCCGGGAAATCTCTCCCCCTGCCTTTCAGCGCCTTAGCTAATAGCCTTCGTTAATGATCTTTTCAGAAAAAGCAGGATAAAACTTTTTTATATTTAGTATTATTACAGCCACATACATATTTTACATACCCAGGAAGAAAATACATCAAAATATCAATAGCAGTTATAGTAAAATAGTGATCTTCCTCCCCCCACTCCCCCAAATCTTCTTCAATATATTGTAACATAAAAGAGATAGTATAAGCTTGGGAGGAAATGACATTTTATTAGTGGCTATGTCCCCAGTACTTGATCTCCTGGAAATCATCCAATATTTGTTATTTGAAATGAATAATCCATAGCAAGAGATGAGGATGCCAGGCTTGTCAACAGCCCTTGTTGGAAGCTGCCGAAGGAGCAAGGTCAGCCCAGTGAAGGCTACTGCTACCCTCCTAAAACTATTTTTATTAGACACGTTCTCTCTGTCATTATTTTCCTGGACATTTGTGTGTACTTTCAGCAAAGAGAAAAAACTTGAACACCATGATGCTGCTTTAAGTGACAACAGAGAAATTAAATTCGCCCCCCCCCCCCAAATCCCTAGGAAATTTTGAACCACCTAAGTTCTTTTGCAAAGTTCATTTGTAATTCTTCAGTTTTTTTATTATTTTTTTTTCATTTGCACAACAGAAAAAGATGTCCCTCATTTCAACCAGATGGGACAAGTTTCAACTCGAGCTAAGGCAGTAATAAAAACTCTGATTTAATTCTGACCACCCGAGGGTCCCCTCCATGGGATAAGTTGGCCTAGCAAACTTTGTGTATTTATGTTAAATACTGTATCCTAGAACAGGGAAAGCACCTGCGGGGGGGAAGAAAGAGAGACAAGCTGAAACAAGGTTTATTACAGTTTCCTTATCTCGCTGAGGAGACCAGCCTAGTTCACCACCCTAATGGTTCTGAGCCAATGTCAACTTCAACAGCATTATAATCAGGCTGCCTGTTCTCTGTTTTAACTCTGCCTGTGCACTCTTCTCCCTCCACTGGCTTCTCTATCTTGAGTTGATTTCTCCCTGCTCCTAACTAGGCCAGGTGTGTAGGTCCTTTGGTTCCCACCAAGAGGAGATGGCCACAAACAACCCACATGGAGAGCCTCACAGTGGAAAACATCTCTATGGTATCTGTTGGAACTTGACAAAGCCAGGTTTATACCAGTCAAACCAAAGAATGGCCCATGCAGGATTTAAGTCAGCCCCCAGTTTTTATAGACTCACAGGTGGCTCAAGACCAGGGAGCAAGTTTGTGGCAGAATTGATTGGGATCCCACATACCTCCCTGATTCCTTTGGTTCCAAGTAATGACCAACTGGATATCATCCATGGGTGACTCTGAAAAGTCTGAGGTTTTCTGTAGGTTCAGAAGTTACTCAGGGACTCTGGGTGGACCTTTTTAGCATTAAAGTTCATCTTTCACAGATATGTAGAAGTTCTGTTTGCTAGGATGCTTGTTCAATGGAATGCTGGTAACCAAGAACTCACAGTAGGCTGAAGCCTTGTTAACAGAGTGTGGCAGATAATATTTTCCAAAAAATAAAAATAAAAAAAATGCTCACAACAAAATTTTCAGCCTTACATATTCTTCCAGAACCTTGATGTCCCCCTATCAAGAGGTAGAGTCCATGTCCTTTCCCCATTACTTGGGCAGGCTCTGTGACAGCCTGGATCAATGGAATGTTGTAGAAGTGGCATTGCAAGACTTGTGAGGGTGGGTTATAAAGGCTAAATAGCTTCTGCCTGGTTCATTCTCTCTCTCTCTCTCTCTCTCTCTCTCTCTCTCTCTCTCTCTCTCTCTCCCCCTCTCTCATCTCTCTCTGTATCTTCTGAGTTTTGAGGTGCCATGTCATACCACTCTGACATAGAGAGACAAAGTAAAAGAGAAATGCCACCTGAGGAGCCCTAGTTATTAGAGTCTTCCAAGCTCAGGTTCCAGACATGTGAGTGAGCAAGTCCTCAGCTGATTCCAGGCCCAGCCATGGTCCACTTGCAATTGGAAGAACCCCAGTAGATGATGGAGGCAAGAATAAGGCACAGTGCGTCATGTGGCAAAGAGGGTGGGACAGGGTGTAGGTTGTCTTCACAGAGGAGGTACAACTTTAATTGGATCTCAAGGAATGAATAAGAACCCACCAGACAGACAAATGAATTGGCTGTCTAGGCAGATGACAAGGCCTGGAGGTGTGAAACAGCCACAGGAAGATGCAAGAAGGTCCCGGGGAAGGAAATGAAGGACACCACTTGCAGAGCCATGGAAGGACACAATAAAAGGAGACCATAGCCTTGTTTTCATTTGAGAAAGATCATTCTGAGTGCAGTAAAGGATAAGAGGGGGGAACAAGGCCAGATCATACTATGGAAATAGTTCGGGAGCGAGATAATGGAAGTCCAGATTAAGGCAGTAGCAATTGAGGGAAGTGGGGAGAAGGTGGCAGCAAGGAGAAGAGTAGTGTCTGGGAAAGGACTCTGTGACCTGTTATTGAGGGTTAAGAGAAGAAAGGCTTCTTGTCTGAGATAGATCCAGGTTTCTAGCTTATAAAGCAGGGTAGCTGGTGGTGCCATTCACTGAGCTTTAGATGGCACGTTGTGTGAAGGGCAGGGAGACTCCCCCTGTCTCTGTGCTCCCACTGGGGCTGCTCAGGGTCCAGGTGTCATCAGAAAAAAATGTACATTTTTTTAAACTTTATTGTTGATGCTGTTATGCAACAGACACATTTTTAAGTCCAGAAAATGAGTGAGCCTTCGAAGATTACATATGATGAAGAAGAAGACGGTGATGACAGAATCCTGAGGAAAACCAGCCTTTGATGGCAGGACAGAGGAAGCAGATCCTAGAAATTAGAATGAAGAGGAAGAGCAGAGAAGCAAAGACAAGTCTAGGAACCAAAGAGCTAAGAGCTTACCTATTCTTGGACTAAGGTGTCCGCTCTGAAGGACTCTTGTCTCTGGATGGGGTTAAGCACTGTCCCCCTTCTCCTTGCTCTGGATCCTTTCACAGCTGTTCATTCATTGCATAATATTTGAAGAAATGCATGTGCCAGCACAAGACCCTGATTTCCAATTTATCAGGGTAATGATAACAATACCCAATGACTTTAATGGTTTTGGCCAGGAGTTCACTTAATTCTTTAGGTATTCATCAGAATTTTCAGTATGAACATATTTGAAATTCAGGAAGCAGAGTGTTGTGGCCTTTGGATGTGGCCCAATTGATATAGTAACCAGATCTGCAGGTAGATCCAAATTCCTCGTGGGCACACAGGACGGGTGAGCTTGCACATTTTTGAAAATACTAAGGAATCCCGAGATCTGCCAGCATTTAATTAATATTGATGGTCCCTTCCTAGAAATGTTGGGCTTTGAAAGCACCTTAGATGTCATCAATTCTGACCTCTACAGACTTTGGGTGGTGTCATTAGATGACAGGGGGCAGGGAGTTTGAATTCAGTTGGAAGCAGGAAAGTAGAAGAAACTTGATTCTATTGCAGAGCTGACCTGCAGGTGTATATAAATTATTGATGTGGATGCCTCCTGATGAATTTGGGGGTAAAGGTGGGTTGGCCAGAGATGAATCATAGACTTTCTCTCAACTGGAGTGCCCAGGGCCAGCCCTGTCACTTTCCAGATGAAGAAACAAAGGATTGCAGAAGTTAAGCAATTCGTCCAAGGTCAAACCCAGGCTGGAGCCAGAGCTGGATGACTCCTGGGGCTGAGTACCTTGCAGTGTCCATTTCCTTCTGCAGAACCATTTCCAGGCCACCTCTGGATTGTTTTATGTGTTTTAATCCAAGTATTATAAATATAGAAAACAGAAAATATTGTTGACAAATGCTTTTCCGACATCTGCAGCCATTTGCATTTGGTGATTTTTTTTTTTAATCTTTCAATGTCCTCCAAATGCAATTGTGGGATATGCAAACAAAATGCATACTGCATGTGGGTTCATTTCATGTATCTTAGCAGTAAGATGTTTACTGATTCTTAAAACAGGTTTGGAAAATTATCCACAGAGAGAAAATGTAATTGCCAATGTAATTATAAATGTTAACTGCTTCTCAAAATCAGATTATTTTTATTTCTTGATAAGGTTGATGGCATCACAGTGTGTCACTAGGAACCCAGCAATAACAGCTTAAACTTCCCGGCTCCCAGCACGGTGCCACTGTGGGCAGGCAGCACCTGGCGTGCCTGCAATCTGCTGGGATCCTGCACACTGACTGCTGTCCTGCTGTGCTCAAACTGCTCTCCATGGTCCACAAGACCCCTTAGTCCCTTAGCCCAGCTGGCTTCTTTTAGGCTTTGTTCTCTTCTGCCTCTCCAGTATTTAAAATGGCTTCTGCTCTTTCTCCTTTGTATAAGTCTTTCTTTTCTTGGCTTCCATGACACCAAGGGTAGCAAAGAGTTTTTCTCTCAAGGGCCAGATCTGTTTCGTCAGTGTTGCTCCCTGGAGCACAGTGATGGGAAGAATTCTGAGGCAAGTCTACCCCATTTTCTCCACCTAGAAAACTCCTTGTCCTCCTTCAAGGATCAGCTCAAATGTCACCTCCCTGGCATAGTTGTGGGGGTGGGACACCCTCCTTCCTCCTTGCTCCCAGTTCTCAGTACAGATTCTGTCATAGCACAGATGGCTATGTTGTATTTATCTGATAGTGCCTATCTCCCCACTAACCATGAACCCATCAAAGGCAGTGTTGAGTCTTTTTTCTTTATTCACAGGGTCTAGCATAGTGCTCTGGGTCCACTACAATATGCCAGCTGGATAATAGATGAATGGATAATAGAATGATGGATAGATAATGGATGGATAGGTGGGTGGATGGATGGATGGATGTTACACTAGTTGCTCAGCCTGCTGGTTTTCTGAAAGTATAAACATATCTGATTACCAGTTCCTGCTGATTTTCTGTCCTCCACTGACATGCTCCTATCTCTTCCCCACCTTCAGCTAAATGTGGCAACATGGAAGCTCTCAGCTAGAGGATTTTAACCATTTCTGTTGGAGTGGGTTCCTGCCACTTGAGGCTCTCCTCCCCCTCACCCCACGGAAATGCCTGGAGGCTGGATGGAGTTCTACTCCAAAGGCCAGGAATCTTTAAGACAGTATAGCATTCTTCTTACTGCTCTCTGCCCTCAAATTCCTACAGATTTCCTGCCCTTTACCTGCTTGCCTTGCAGACAGTCTACTCTCAGCTCTGGGTCACTTTTGATTCTGAGGTCATGACTGTCAGCCCTGACTCTTGATCTCTGTTGACACCTGGTTTGGCAGGAGAGGGTGAAGGGCACTACCTGGAATAGATGTGCCCACCTGGCTCTGGTTAACACTCAGGAAGCCGAATGGATGCATTTGCTGGCGATTGCCCCAACATTATGGCCTAATTGGCTACAGGAGATGTCAGTTGTGTGAACAATAAGAGGGAACAAAAAGAAATAAATTTCCATCAACAAACCTAGCAGGTGATCTTCCTTTCCCTCTTTTTTTCAAAATTTACTGATATTATTGTCACCATATTCTTTTTCATTCCGTCAACACGCCCTGTCTGTGCTCTAGGACATACAGAGGTGAGTTTGGAAGGCATTGTTCTTTCTCTCACAGGGCTTGCTCTCCACTTAGTGAGTACAGACCACAAAAAAAGAAAATAAATAGAACTAGAAATGATTACAGAGGGTGGCAACTATGAAGGAAACAAACAAGAAGAAGCTAGGGAAGCTAGGGTAGAGGGTGAGCAGGAGACCTCTCTGGGCATGTGACATTTCAGGATGACATCCAGGAAGACAAGGAAGAGTCTGCCAGAGCTCTGTGCACAGTGTCTGTCAATGCATCCTTAGTAAACCTAGAGTGGAAGGCAGCGGGTCCTTCAGAAACAGCCTGATGTCCAGCTGCCAAAGTGTGTAAATGGCAGCACCACAGAGAGGCAGCTGGATGGAAATGGTGACCTGTGAAACTGGGCTCTTCGGGAATGCTGGTGACCTCAGGCTGCCTCTCCTTATGTTCAGGTGTCTGTGGTAAAGCGTGCACAGTTGAGAGAGTTTTATAGCCTAGTAATATCTTGTGGTCCATTTTTGAAGATTAGGCCAAGCGGTGTTGATATGATTCCTAGAGACATAAGTGCCCTGCCCATTACTGCAATTAGTGCCTTATTAAAACAGCATTTGCATAGAGTCAGAAGCTTCATAGGCTGAAAACACAGGCAATGTGAAAATGTGGCCAGAAGCAAGGAAACTATAAGAACCAAATTCCCCACATGCTTCTTGGGCTTTCATATGTAACTTGATAAAAAAAAAAAAAAAAAAAAAAAAAACCTCTTTATTTCTGGAAAGAGGCTTTGTGGGTAGCTTTTTATTCCACCATTTCTATAAGAACCATTCTTCATGAGGCCCAATGCTCCTATGAAGCACACAGGGCCTATACTGCAGTTTGATAGAAGGTAGAAAGCAGGGAGATGCTTGGGTTGAATTCCAAGTTTCCACGTTTTATTTTCTTGGTGTGTTTTTTAGCATCTTCCAGGGCATTGTCTGATATGAGCCTTCAGGAAAAGAGATATATTGCCAAGCCCAGTAGTTAATGTTTGATTTTGTACACAATTAAACCACCATCTGTTAGTTTGCTTCAGTGACTGAGAAAGCACTGTTTAATTGCTGTCGGCATCAAAATAGATAAGCTACACTGGGGCTGACGATTGCGTTCTGGACTCAACACTGTGGCTGGTAGTTATTGGTTTCTATCTCCTCTGCCCAACAGGGAGAACAGACACAGCAGGGATCCTGGCTTTCTCTCTCTGTATCCTCAGCCCAGAAGCACAGGTAGACAATGAATACATTGTATTGGATGGATGGATGGATGGATGAATGGATGGATGAATTTTGATGCTACAAAGATTAAAAACTCCTCTTTTTTTGCTTAAAACATTAGAAGTTCATTCTCTCACAGTTCTGGAGGCCAGAAGTTCAAAATCGAGTTCTAGAAGAAGACCTCTCCTTGCCTCGTCCAGCTTTTGGTGGCTCTAGGTGTTCGCTAACTTGTGGCTGCTTCAGCCAAATATTTACCTCCATCTTTACATGGCCTTCTGTGTGTTTCTGTCAAAACTTCTCTATTAAGAGTTTTCCCCTTCAAACCTGCACAGGTTGTAGCTGTGGGCAGTTTATTTCCAGTCCCAGGCCTGGCAGCAGGTGAGCACTGGTGTTCTGTCTGAAGTGTCCATGCTGATCAAGGCTGGCTGCTTCCGCTTGCCCTCTATCCTTATGTGTAAGCCTTGAGCTGGCTGGTTTAATCTCCCACTTGGTTCTCTTTTTCCCATGTGGTTTAGTTCTGTGCTTGGGTGGAAGAAAGCATCCTTCTGATTGCCCTGTTCGAGGAAAAGGTATCCCATGCATATGTGTTGGACCTATTTCTGTCCTAGCTCTCTATGAAGGAATAACATTACACAGAAGTGCATTATGCATCATGCATGTCCTAATTCCATTAGAATTTCTTCTCTGAAATGAGAAGAAATGGTCACCAGTCATGGTCACCCGTGTTCCTTTCTTTATCTCCTCTACTCCTTCCCATGGGGTATAGAACCATCACAGGAAGCATGAGATCTCAGGGCAGCTTGGTTCTATCCTCAGAGTCAGCTTTCCTCACTGCAGGCCTGTCTGAGCCCTCAGGATACTCTCCAGCTCTGGACATCTCCAGATGGGGCTCCAGTCGGTCACTGTCCCCAAGTTTATTTGATCCAAAAAAACATTTTAATGACCAATTTCCCAAGAAACTGGTATTTCATATATAAGCATAACCAATGGATACAAGACACTGGAGGTTGGGGGGCACAGGTAAGGGTATGTGCTGCGGGGTAGGCGAGGCCAGGGGGAGGTCAATGGGGAGAAAACGTATGTACTACCATGTGTAATATTTTAAACAATAAAAAAATTAATAATAAAAAAAGAAAATGAGAAAAAATAAAGTTCTAAAACTTAAAAAAAAAAAAAAGGAAAGGAAAAGGCCTTTTGGGGGAAACAACAGGTACAGCTTCCTTACTGTTTTTCCCTTTTGTCTTTATCTAATCTTTTCTTAAACATTTCTCTAAATATAAAATGATTTTGCAGGGTTTTCCTTTACCCCGTTTTGGCTTTCCCTGAGTCAAAAGGTCTGACTCAATGGGATAGGTATTGAATACATCTGATATTAAAATTAAATTAAATACCTTTAAGTGTTTGGCAAATAGGGAGAGGCTTAGGAAATCTCGGGCCCTGAGAGCCGTGATAAGCACAGGCCTGGTCTGCCCCCGGCAGAGGGCGAGGGGGCTCTGGCCGCCGTGCTGCAGTGCTGCCTGGACGTGCCTCTGGCCGTTGTCCTACAGCGGCAGCGACCAGAGAGCACTAGAAACAGCCAGTGAAGGTTTCCCCCGAATCCTTAGACCCCTAAAGTGGTGACTTCTCAACAACTTTTGGAGCCTTAAAATATTAATTACTTTTTTCTGTAACATTTCATTTATTCATAAGAATGCCAGAGGGTGCATGTTCATGTTTTAAAATGGAGTGAATTTGGATTAAAGTTCATTTTTTTTTGTCTTCTGTTTTGGCAGAATAGCTTTGAGGCTGTGTGACTGACTTCCTGAGAATTGTCTGGTTTGAGATCCCAGGAGTCCTTGAGGCACAAGTCAAGAGGAACATAAAATGTCCAAGAGGACCCAGGCCAACCTGTTTCCCTCCTCGTCACCACTCCTCCCCTGAGGTCTTACAAGAGTCATTTGCCTCACATGTGTGACAAATGTCGGCCCTGGCTGAGGGCCGTGGGAGGACCCGAAGATGAGAGGATGGGGGTCAGCCACCCAGGAGCCTCCTTTCCCTGCCATAAGCACAGACCCAAGTGTGACCCCCCTTCTACACACTGTAGCTCTGTGCCCCACACCCCCTGATGTGACAAAGCCAGAGACCACAGAAGATGTCTAGCTGCCGTGGCCCCAAGGAACTGACCATCTAAACAACTTCCACAAGGTGCTTCTGAATAAAGGGGTTTCTCCCAGGTTCCCTGTGGAAGCCCCTGCCTTCACTGCAGGTTGCTTTATTTATTTATTTATTTATTTATTTATTTATTTATTTATTTTCTGCTCTCTCAGGACATGGGTGTATTTAATTGTTTGGGGTAGGAAGACGTTTTTCCACGTCTGGCTTCCTCCTGAAAACACAAATATTTGGCATCTGTTCATCTATTGTGTAGCCTTTCCCTTTCACCCCGTGCAAGCCTCAGAAACCTCCTCCCCACATGCCCCTTGCCTTCCTCCCTTCAGCCCTCCGGTATCTCCCCCCCCCCTCCGCCCCCATTTCCTTCCTGCCCACTGTGTAGCAGCCGCCCAGGGAACCTGCAAACCTCTCCTCCTCCAGCCAGAGCCCCAGCAACGAGTAACCCAATCATCCCCTCCTTACTGCCTGCCTGTGAATGAGGTGGTTGTCCCAGCAGTTAAATTGAATTAAGGGTTATGCTTGCAAAATCCAGAACTTATTCTGCTGGGACCCCGGTGAAAGCCTTAAAATTTAATTTCGCAGGCGGGGAAGCAAGACAAGCAGTCCCTGAGGTGGGCCTTACAGCCTTTTCCATCTGGTTGCTAGGATGTGGTAGAACTAGCCTGGCCTTGGGGATCAGACAGATTTGACTTTGAATCAGGACTCAGTCATTTTGCTGCTGTGTGAGCTTAGGCAGGATACTTAACTTCTCTGAGCCTTGGTTTTCTTACCTTTAAAAGGGGGCTCATAGAAGTACCTATCTTTGTGGTGATGGATGAAGACTTGACCCACGATACAGGATTATGTGCTGTGGAACTGTGCACCTGAAACCTGTATAATTGTGTTAACCAGTGTCCCCCCAACAAATGCAATAAAAAATGGGGTGTAAGGGAGAAATACCTACCTTTCAGGATATTGGTATAAAGTGCCTGGTCCTAAGTGAATGCTCACTAAGTGAAAGTCCTTACTGTTTAGATCTGGCCTGTGTTGTATAAAAGCAAGAATGAAGGTGAGGAGCTGATGAGAGGACTCTCTCCTGAGGAGCTTGCAGCTTTTACTTTGCCTGAGTTTCACCAGATGGCTGGACTATGATGGAACCAAGGCCAACCTGGTCACCAATACTGCCCAGAGCTGTGTCTCCTAAGGCTTGCCCATATTCCCATTCCCCGCCTGATGGAGCACGAGGGCAGCAGCAACTTGAACAGCTCCTCCTCAACTGTTTGTGTCTTGCCTGGTACCAAGTACCCCTGTCCTCCGGCCCTTCCTCCTGGTAACCATCATGTGTAGAGGAGGGGAGAGAGTACTGCCAGGACCCTGAGAGGATCTGAGAGTGGAAATCCTCCTCGGAGCACAGGGGACTTGTAGTCACCACTGTAGGGTGCTAAGTACTTGGTCTCTTCCGCTGTGTGTCCTGGCCAAGAGACAGCATCCTATTCCGCTACAGAAATGGAGCTGGCAATGGTGGCGAAGGGGAAGGCAAAGGAGAGGAACTATTCGTTTCTTTCCTCTTCTTGGAAATACGAGGTGGCGGTAACATTATAAGAAACCTGCTATGGATAAACAAGTGATGGCCTCTGTTTTCTCACCTGTAAATGGGGGGTCTCTGTTTCCTTACCTGTAAATGGGGGATGCTAGACTGGATGACATAAAGTCGTTTTAACTCTAGTAGCCTATGGATTTTCAGTAGGATTTATAAACTCAAGTCTTGGCATTTGGAGTGAAATTAAGGAGACGACTTGGTATGTTGAGCTCTTCCACCTGAGCAAACACTACACCCACAAAGTGTAAATTCCCACTGGCAAGGAAAACAACAGGACCACCCTTGGAGTGGGAGAGGTGAGGCTCAAGACGTCATTGGGAGGGAGACCGCTCTCTCAGCAGCAAAGAGCACTATCGATGCCAGCGAGATGGTCTGGGCGGCACGCACTAGACTTCTAAGTGTGATCACGGAGCAAAGTTAGCATGGTGGACAAGATACACCTACTGTCTCTTTTCTAGTACAACGCTGTCTCCTGGCTGCAGTTTGTAGTGTGTGTGTGTGTGTGTGTGTGTGTGTGTGTGTGTGTGTGGTGGGGAGGGGGGAATAGGACGTTATAGAGAGAGAGGTCATATGCACACACAAAAAGTCAACTTGATCAAATATGAAAAAGTCAATTTGATCAACTTGTTTTCAATGTTTCTCCATGGCTTTCTGACAGCTAGTACTATAGAGAGGTCTGAAGTCATCTGAGACTTGCTCTTACATTGGTAACTTGTTGCCCTGCCAGAGACGCTGTGGGTGATGCCACCTATGAACAGGAGATCATGGTTCCGTTCCTGCTCAGGGGACAGGCCTGGGGTTGCACAATGGCATGTTTTTGATATCCATTCTTTTCTCATCTCTCTTCATGTACCACCTTCCTAAATTTTTAAGACCTTTTTTTTAAAGAGTAGTTTTAAGTTCACCACAAAATTGAGAGGAAGGTACAGAGATCTCTCACATAACCCCTGCCCCCACACATACATAGCTTTACCCACTACCAACATCACTCACCAGAATGGTGTACTTTTTAACCCAGGATGAATCTACATTGAAACGTCGTAATCACCAAAGTCAACAGGGTGTTTACCTTAGAGTTAACTCTTGGTGTTGAATATTGTATGGGTGTAGACAAATGTATAATGATATATATTCACCATTATACTTTACACAGTATTTTCACTGCCTTAAAAGTTCTTGTGTTCCACCTATTTATCTCTCCCTGACCCATCCCTGGAATCCACTGACCTTTATTTGTTTGTTTGTTTGTTTGTTTGTTTGTTTTTTGTGCGGAGGGGAGGGTCTGCTGCCGCAGGGAGGGGAGGGGAGGAGAGGGGAGGGGAGGAGAGGGGAGGGGAGGGGAGGGGAGGGGAGGGGAAGAGAAGGGAGGGAAGGGGAGGGGAGGGGAGGAGAAAGGAAGGAAGGGGAGGGGAGGAGAAAGGAGGGGAGGGGAGGAGAGGAGAGGGGAGGGAAAGGCCCACTGCTGCAGGGAGGGGAGAGGAGGGGAGGGGAGGAGAGGGAAGGGGAAGGGAGGGGAGGGAATAGGAGGGGAGGGGAAGAGAGGGAAGGGGAGTAGAGGGGAGGGAATAGGAGGGGAGGGGAGGGGAGGGAAGGGGAGGAGCTCCACTGACCTTTATACTATCTCCATAGTGTTGCCTTTTCTAGAATGCCGTCTGGTTGGAATCATATAATATGTAGACTTTTTAGATTCTCTCCTTCCACTTAGCAATATGCACTTAAGGTTCCACTCTGTCTTTTCATGGCTTGATAGCTCATTTCTCTTTAGCACTAAGTAATATTCTATTGTTTGCCTGTACCAGTTTATCCATTTACCAACTGAAGGAAGTCTTGGTTGCTTTCAAGTTTTGGCAATTATTAATAAAGGTGCTATAAATATCCATATGCAGTTTTTTTTTAATGTGGACATATGTTTTCAACTCCTTTAGGTAAATATTAAGAATCGTGATAGGTGGATTGTATGAGGAAACTATGTTTACTTTTGAAAGAAATCATCTTTTTGTGGTGGTAGAAACCAGTAGAATTCTTACTTCTCTGGGGAAGAGAGATGAAAATTGGGAATAAAAGGGACTTCTGTGGTGCAAATGGATAGGTATTATGACAATTTAATAATCCATACACTTAAATTTTGTTTAGTTTTCAAAATGTATGCTAGAGCTTACTACAAAAAAATATTATGTGGAAGAACTACCTACGAAAGCAATAAACTATGTAGAATAAATGCACATACTTCTAAATAAAATTTTCTACAATAAAAAAGAAATTACCTTGTTAACATTTCATTTAAGTCTCTTCTCTGTGTGTGGTTTTCTGTAATTCATAAAAACATGTCTTCTTGTAATCGAAGATACCTTAGATTTTTCTTTTGTTTCCTGTAATAAATGTGTTTCAGAGGTCAGCTCTTTTTCAGTCTTTAGACATAGTCTTTTCCCTTTTTTTTATAAGTTAAATCTTAGTTGTTGTGTCTGTTCACCTACCCTCAAATGACGGGGTAGTTGGCATAGGAGTGATGGCCCTGGAATATTTACCATGTGCTTGGTAGTTTACAAATATGTCAGCATTTCAATGTGTGCTTTATTCTCACACACCCCAGCACCTTACACCAGAGAGAAAGGTAGATCTTTTTTCCTAAGTATTGGCTCTTTTAGGCCTAATGAGGTGTTAACAGCTCCTTCCTATTACAAACTCTCTGAAGAAATTGCTCCATGTAAGCCTTGAGAATCCTGGGTCCTTCCAGAAAGGGTCCAGAACTGTCCAAGATTGGAAGGGGATAGAAAAAGGGGTTTCTATGGGTTCACAGAAAGATATACCCTAGAGAGTGGGTGAATTCCCAGAGCCTGTGAGCTGTGAGATCTGAGGTTCCTACAGGTGATAGAAACTGACACCCTGCTCAAGTGGAAAGGGCTTAGATCTGGGACTGCCTGACCTTCACGACAGGCTTGCCAAGGAGACATCACCTGCCTTGAGCAGCAGCTGCGGTGGGTGGTGAGGACCTGACTTCCACAGAGGACGGGCTGTGGGAATAGCAGCATGAAGAGCAGGGACCACAGAGTCTATGTACAAAGGGCCTGTTCCCAGTTTTGATGAGCCATGTGAGCCAACTGACACTTAGCTTCCTGCTGCCCTTGGGAAGTAGAGGGTTAGGATCCAGACCTTATTGTATTTAGAATAATCCAGTCATGTAGCTTTCACTGCACTTGGGTTTTATGGAACAAGTCATCCTGGTTACACATACAATATTCCAGGAAATCTTCAGAGTACCTACCAGGCAGGCATTAGCATTCCTATTCTACAGGTAAGAAAACAGAGGCACAAGACTGGGAAGTGATTTTCTCAAGGTCCACAGCTCATTGTAGCAGAGTTAGTATTCAAATCCAGGAGCAGCAGATGACCAAGCTCTTAACCACTATATCTCATGATCTCTAGGTCTTGAGAGTTATATGAGCCTTCATCTTTCCATGTGTCTTTCTAGGAATTTTAGCAGCAAGTTCAACCAGAAATCTCCACTTTGCAATGTTTCTTCTTCTTCTAACCTATGACTTTAGATTGTCCCTTCAAGTTGATGACTAATGCTGATTTATAAGAAAAAGAAATTCTTATATACTGCTAGAGGGCCAACACACAAAGATTCATACAATAATGGGCCTTCCTGTCTGTGGCTGCTAATACCACCTTTGCTCTGGCCAGAGCCGCCTTTCCACCTCCCCAAGCTGCCCAGAGGCTCAGGGCTGCTGGGGTGGTGCAGAACACCTGTGTCATCGCCATGGCGACAACGTAAGCATCCCACTCCCGGCCTCTCAACACAGGTGTATGCAAATTAACCCACCATCTTTGTTGGGTTAATTTGCATACTCACTCCTGATTGGCTGGTGGGTGTTGTGAAGGTAGGATCAATTACCATCTTTCTCTTTTATTAGTGTAGACTAGGGGTCTGGTGCACAAAATTCATGCACTGGGGGTGGGTGGTCCCTCAGCCTAACCTGCCCCCTCTCACATACTGGGAGCCCTCAGGGGATTTCCTACTGACTGCTCACCCTGGCCTGCCCAAGGCTGAAAGCCTCTGGCTGAAGCTTTCAGCCTTGGGCAGGGGACCTTGGCCAGGGGACCCCAGCTAGCAGGCGCCCTGCAATCCAGCTGATCACTGGTTGGCTCCGCCCCAACCCTGGCCTGTCTGCCCTGGGCAGAAAAAAGCTTCTTGGCGAGGCTTTTCCCAGCCTTGGGAACACAGCAATCGCCCTGCCATGGGCAGCAGCCATCTTGGTTGAGTGTTAATTTGCATATCATACCTGATTGGCTTGTGGGCGTGGCTTATTGGGTGTAGTCAAGATACCATCAATTTGCATATTACTCTTTTATTAGATAGGATTCTTTGAAATGACCAAAGAATTAATAGAGGAAAACAGCAAGGATAACAAATATTGTTGCTAAGGCCTAACATATGATTATGTCTATTTCCAAGGCTTAGATGAAAACAACATCAACGTTTGGCTTTCCATATTTTATAGTCCTGGCTGCCTACCAAGTAAGACTCATATAAATAGTAGTTTTCAGGTTGTTGTTTTTGGTAAGTGTAATTTTATAACAAACTTGAGCAGCCTTTACAACAAATGCGCTATTGTCCTCTGCATTTTATTACGCAGTAGATGAAGTAATGGCTTCCTCCCTGCCCCCTGAGCATGGTGCCTCCTTGGAAATGCAAGCAAGGCAAGAGGCTGAGAAGGAACATTCTCAACATGTGGTGACTTCCCAGCCTTCACTGCTCCATTGCTAGCTCCAGGACAGCCCGTGGCTCTGTGTGGAGAACTGGTTACTGTGAGTTTGGAGAAGGAAGAATGCAGTCTTTAAGTCGTAATCCTCCAGAGACTATCAAGTGATCATAGGGAAAAGCATGAAGTCAGCCCAGCTTCTGACTCTAGATTTCAAAGAAAGCCAGGCGCGATCGAAAATTAAAGTGGTTGGAAAACAGCGTTGGTGCACATTTTAAAACCACGGTACTTAAACACTTCGTTTTTTACCTCATCTCTCAAGTGAGTCATTGTTTTCTTAATATGAATTGTATCATCGCCTGTTTCTGAGAGAACGATCCAGGCAGTAGGGTAAAGGCAAGGATGGAACTGAAGAACAATTGCTCACACAAAACCCAGGAGCACTTGCTGTAGTTGAGGGATCTGACCCAGGCACGCAGCAGAAAACAGCCCAGACCTTGGTCCCAGGCACACAGCGCCCAAATGGGCTGTCCCAACCCTAAAAGCAGAGGGACATGTTCTCACACGGAAACGTAGGCCACTTGTGAAAACCTGGAAGCTATCCATTGCATCATATGTATTTAGTTACATATTTAAATGTAATTTATGACCACACCAGTCATGAGCAGAGAATTAAATGAGCAAAGAATATAAATATATATCCTGGGTTCTGCCTAATTCCCTTTAAGCCTGTGGCAAAGTGATACCGCCTCATTCCCAGCCTCTCTACCTTCTCTTTGACCAGCCACCACTTAATGCCAGTTTAGTCAATAATGTGAGTTATGAAGGCCTCATTTATAACACAAGTTGCCTGTGTGCTTTGAGGTTCAACGCTAAAGCAAACGATGAGGAATGCAGCTATTTTCACCCAGGTACAGAATATATGACACATTAATCAAAATTCTCATATAGCTTTTTTGTCAGATGAGATATATAATTTTCCCAAAGTCCACAAGCCAAGACCTTATTAAGATTATTTAACTCTTAATTCTCTTCCGTAGTGGGAATGAAAAACCAATACTGATCTTTCTAAAAACAATTTGGCAATATAAATCAAGAGTTTGAAGAGCATCTGTCTGTATTCTGTGGGAAATGGTTATAAAAATTATTCGGGGGTGTGGACATAGATTTAATATAAAGATGTTTATCAAAGTGTATTTACAATAGAGAAAATAATGAAAAAAGATCTAAGTGCCCCACAATAGGAAAATAAAGTATGGTCTCTTTATATAAAGAAATATTACACAGCCATTAAAAAGCATGTCTAGTCCGAGCTGGTTTGGCTCAGTGGATAGAGTCATTCTGCGGACTGAAGGGTCTGGGGTTTGATTCCCACCAATGGCACATGTCCAGGTTGCAGGCTTGATTCCCACTAGGGGGCATGCAAAAGGCAGCCAATCAATTATTCCCTCTCATCATTGGTGTTTCTATCTCTCTCTTCCTCTCCCTTCCTCTCTGAAATTAATAAAGATATATATTTTAAAAAGCATGCCTGGCCCTACTGGTGTGACTCAGTGGTTGAGTGTTGACCCATCAACAAGGAGGTCACTGATTTGATTCCCCATTAGGGCACACGCCCTGGTTTCAGGCTTGATCCCCAATAGGGGGCATGCAGGAGGCAGTTGATTGATGATTCTCTCTCATCATAGTTGTTTCCATCTCTCCTCTCCCTTTCTCTCTCTTTAAAGTCAATAAAAACATATTTTTAAAAAGCATGTCTGAAAAATTGTAATAATACTAATACTAAATTATAATAATACTAAAACTGAGAAGCAATCATCAATAAAAAATTAAGATATCAAACTTCACATATTCTATGATTGTGATCATCTACTATGTATGCATAGGATAAATACTGAATGGAAGTGAGCTTTTTTGGTAGTGATTGCTGGGTGGTACTGATCCTATTTTCTTCTCCACATTTTTCTGTATTTTTCATAATTTCTACAATGATCTGGTATTAGTTTTATAATCATAAAAATAATAATAATGCAAATAAAGTCATCATGTCAAGCTTGTACAAAACTCTATACCAGGTAAGAAGCTATAAAATAGAAGCTGCTCTGTATACATAACTCTTAAAAGAGTGGTCTGCTGTAAACCAAATATTGTCTCACTAATATAAAGATGTGGACAAGGACACCAAAAGGCTGGTCAACCTTGAAGCTCTGAAAGATCAGAGCCAAACACTTCCTATATAATTGAGACAAGGGTAGTTGAAGCAACTTCCCCACCAAATAATCATGTAAATCCTTACTGATAAGATAATCTGCTTATTCCCTGCCTAAAGGCAATAGGTATATCCCAACACCTAAATAAAAAGAATGGCAAGGCCAAAGCTAGGTGTAGTCCTCCCCGTAGAGGTGGGCTCTCGCTTTTCTAGTCTCTTTCAATTGTGTGGGGCCTTCTCCAGATCCCTAGCCCTGAAGTGGAACCCTGGACCATGCAGGATGTGAAAAAAGTTCCCACATCTGGCACCCGAACAGAGACAACTGGAGGAGATGATATTTTTAGCCTAAAAGAGCAAAGGAGGAAAAATATACTGAGAAAAGGTGTGGAAATTTCACGGCACACAAAGCTCACAGGCTAACTGCAGAGTCGTGATCTGTAAGTAGGGTGGGAACATCTTTTTCAGCCAGCTAATGGGGAAGAATTAGATTGTAAAATAATGTGGTTTCTTGTTCAAATTAAAATCTAAGTTTGTATTTGGAATCTAAAAACTATAAGGAGAAGTGAAACTCCACTGCTGAAACCACCTCTGGTGTGGAGAAATTCAAAGGTGAACTGGAGAGTGCAGGGGTATCTGCTCTCCTGTAATGAGATTGCTTAAGGAATTATTTAAAAATTATAAAGGAACTCTCAAGGAAATGCAAATCTTGGCCAAATTGGGTGTTAGTTTTTCAGAAAATGAAAAAGAAAGAAAAAAACTAAGATTTGTCTTTATCTTCTAAGCATGAAAAAATGTGTGGCCAGATCTGTTGCTGATGCTTCCCCAGAAGTAAGCAGGATGTGGGGGAAGGGAGACATGTGGAGATCCAATATGGACACCCACTTTTGCAGTGTGCTAAATTAAAATTTCCTTTCTCGCCATGAAAAAGCCTTAAAAATTTAGAAATGTGTCTGGAATTTCTGTGTTCCTAGGAAGAGAACCTAGCTGTAAGGCAGAATGCATGCATCATCCAATTTAGGACATTTAGATTGTCTTGAGCTGGAATCTCTCTGCAAAAGCTACAGAAAATGAAAGACCCAAAACTGTTTTTTCCTAAGAAAAATGGCGAAAAAGTCTTCTGGAAAGAAATTCTAGCAACAGGATTTGCATTTCCATAATAAAGAGTAGTTTTTAAAATGCTAATGAACCTTGTTAAAAAGTTAACTTTTAAGGCTTTTAAGAAAAGCAGTAAATAATCCAAAGTAAATGTTTTAAAATAATTGGAATTGGATTTGAATCTCAAAGAAATTGTTGAAATATAGATAAATAATGTATTAATTATAAAGATCAAAATAGCCCAGATAATGGAGGAAGAAGGGTAGTTGACCCTTCCCCCAGCATACAGGTAGACCAGTTTTCTGCCAGCAGCCATCTTTAAAGAATATGGTAATTTACATTAGAATAAACCAAACCTGGTTTTCCAGAGCCACTGGCAAATAAAAATTAAAGTTTAAATTTGCCTTATAAGAAAAACCTAGATGACAGAATTGAAGCTATTAATTGATCATGTCTCTTATTTTTCTTACAAATGTAAAGTGTTATTAATCTAGGAACTGCTAAATGTTTGACTTGCCAGGTTGAAAACTTCAAAGTGCAAATTAAATTGGGAGAAATTATATAAATGTGGTAATTAAATGCCTAATGTATAACTTGATTTTTGAGAAAAAAATGTTGTGTTTTCTCTGATGATTAGGAATTCAAAATATGTTACTTATTGGTCTAATTTAAAAAAGAGGATTAATTCTATAATCCCAACCAAAATTTTTCTGTGCAAAAACTAGTTTAAAATCTAATTGATATCTTAAGATGATTATAAAAATTATAATCTTTAAATCGTGTGTGTGTGTGTGTGTGTGTGTGTATATATATATATATATATATATATATATATATATATATATATGATAGTTTTTTCCATTTTAAAATTTCAAGGTTTTAACTGAGAGATGATTCTTGGAAAACTCCAGGCGTCCTTAACTGAGCCCATAGCTTCTGGTTGTGGACCTACTTGGAGGCCAGAATTCTTTGCTGATAACACTTAACATGTGCTCCAGTGTCCAGTAGACCCCTGAATTGTTTTCCCTCTATTCTTAAATTAATCATAGGATGGATTTTGCTAATGTCATGTATCAAATAAATGTCTGAGCGTCCAAATCCTTGCATTCCTCTTTTCCTATTTGTAGCCTCACCTTGCTGAACATAAGGTAGAAGTAATATCTGAGCAATTCTTTGCCCTGGAGTAACTTGCATAACATGGTTACATTCTAGTATAACTTTAATTTCTCCTTCATAATCTGAATCAATGACTCTAGGCAGAACAGTTAATCCTTTTAGAGTGCTTCCACTCCTCCCTAAAATTAATCCTAAAGTTCCCCGTGGCACAGGTCCACAAATTCCTGTAGAAATAGCTTGCCTAGCAATATCAGGGGACAAAGTGACCGCTATAGTGCTGTTAAGATCCAGGCCTGTGCTTCCTGGAGTTGCTTGGATGAGGGAATCCACTGTGGGCCTTGCAGGGCAGATTTCCCCTATTGATGACCGGGCTGGGGGGCGCCCCTCTGGCCATTTCCTAGTCATTGACCATACCTTTATCTTGATCTAGAGGCTGCCCATCTCTATGAAATTTAGATCTACACAGACTGGCCCAATGGTTCCCTTTTTGACATCTAGGACACTGAGAAATTGAATCTGGAGGCTGAGTGTTTACGCCTGATCCACAAGATTCCCAAATTAATGCTTTTCTAGTCTCTTTCATTTGTGTGTAGCCTTCTCCAGATCCTGAACCCTGAATTGTAACCCTGGACCACACGGGGTTCCCACAGTGGTCCCCATATTAAACTTACCCAGATTCTCAAAAGCCCTCAAGGGTGAGGAAAAAGCCCTGATGAGCCCTGGCCGTGTAAACCAGTCCAGGTCTTCTCCCAGGCTAAGGACGCATCCTCCATAGTTAGAGGCTTACAGAATAAACTCCGTTCAAGTATGCGTCTGCCTGCCCCATTAGACATGAACTAGCAGGTCACTTTCAGTCAAATCTGAAAGAGGGGCAGCGGGCCCCAGGTAACACGATGCGCCCAGAACATGTCTTTGGTTCTGACAGGTGCAAACAACTCCACTCGTCTAAATATAAACCGACTCAGGCAGTTTGGAAAGTCTTTCCCTCTTTCTGGTCTCATCAGGCACAAGGATGTTCTCTTTCTTAGTTCTGACCCTTGGTTCTTTTTACTTAGATTTGCTCTGCAATACTTTTTATTCAATGAGAAGCAATGTTCTAATTCTAAGAATGGAAAAAACACAAAACAATTTTTCTTCCCAAATCTTGGCTGAAGGTAGGACCTCAGTTTGGGCTATCTTTGAGATGTGTGAGGTTGAAACGGAGATAAGACATTAACAATATTTTTTTAAAACGTCCTGGATGAGTACGAAGCTGATGTGAACACATGCCTACAGAAACGTTTTGATCAGCAGAGTGGAAATCCGTTAGGGGAAGGTGGAGAGCTCTGGGGCTTTGCCAGTTGCTGCCATGCTCTCTCCATTACCCCTGAGCTCTAACTCCCCCTTCAGGATGCTGCTCAGTGGCCACTTCTTCAGTAACCCTCTTTGACCTTCCCCACCCCCACCTCCACTGCTACACACGCACAGCCTTCTTGCTAGCTCCCAAAACACAGAGATTTACCTTCCATGCATTTACCCTACGTCACTATTTAATCTCAGCTTCTTGAGAGTAAGATATTCTTCATTTTTTCCATCTCTAGTTATTCAATAACGTGTTGTTGAATGAACAAATGTGTAAGAAGAGATTGAAAGAGTCACCAATAATCCCACATTGAAGGAAGAAAAAATAGTACTACCACTAACAGTCCCAAAAAAGAACAATTTATGGGAAAATAATAATTATTAGATAATGCTAGTCTTTTTTATTTATTTGAGGAGGAGACAGTTCCCTTATTGAATGAAATTAAAACTAAAATGCCAGATATTAGAAAAGGAATTTGGTACGCTTTGGCTAAAGGGTTGAAATTATCCATTTTCACTTTCTTTCTGCTATAAAATGAGAAGGTGAGGCAAGATCTCCGTGTCCAAGGGCCAGCCCCGCCGTCACGTTCTGGGCTCTAGGACTGCAATGCATTCTGCTGAAACAGTCCTCCAGCCCTTGCACCCCAGATGCATTCTGATGGCAAGTGAAACTGTGCTCTTTTCAAACTCATAGATGCCACACTCCTACCTACCAAGACTGTGGTGTGCCACAACTAAGTTTAGCCCCACTCTCCTGGTCTGAAATAGTCATGGAAACCACAGGGGAAATTACTACCCATGGTTTCCTAGATCTATGTAAGGAAGATGCTTCCAAACCCGAATGCTGGAAAATTGTATTTACTTGTTCCAACTTCTTCCCAGTTGGGTGCAGATCACCCTTTGCCTGCATACATTTCGCAATACCTGTTGGCTCTTTATCTTTGCCCACTCCGTGAACATGCTCACTACCCTCGAGAAACACAGCCAACCCTTGGCTTAATAAATCTTCAACCCACTCATCAGCTAATAAAGGGGTTTAGAATTGGGAAAGGGAGTATTGCACAGAAGCTTTATTTGCCAACCACCTACCAACAGCTGATTTCGCAGGTGGTCCTTTATCAGATTTGCCCACTGAAAGAGGACTAATAATCTCCCTTCAGAGAGGGAGACTATGTCTGGGGAAACTGTAAGCTGAAGGCCTGTATTGGATTACTGTAACCAACTAGCATTTTAGTCTTAGATCCCTAGTAAAATTAGGATGTGGTCTTCTATGCCTGAAAGCAGAATTTCCCAAATACCACATTCAACATAATGAATTTTAATAAAGCTAAATGTATCCAATGTAAAGGACCTTACTCTAGGATTACATCCTTCCTGCATTCTGTTGTTATTGCTGTTAAAAAGAACTTTTCAGAAAGTAAAATAAAAGGATACTAACAGAAGATGCTAAGTTTTTTTTGTTTGTTTTTTAATTCAGTGTCTTTACTTGGCACTTTAAAAAGCTGGCAGGCCTCTATCAGCTTCCAAAGGTCATTAACATTAGAAAACTAGGATCCTCAGCCCTACAGTGACCAGCTCAAAGCTGATCGATCATAAAGGAGATTATATAAATGACTATATAAATGTAAATTTGTTATTCTCATAGGAGAGGAGGGGCTTTTGGTCTCTTGGAATCTCATTGTTCTCTGTGTCACAGAGATAGACCATGGAAGCCCTGTAGGTCCAGGTCATTTTAAAAAAAAAAACTTTATTGTTGAAAGTATTACATATGTCCCCTTTCTCACCCCATTGACCTCTTCTAGCCTGCCCCTGCCCCCTACCTCCTGCCCCAGGCCTTCACACCCTATTGTCTGTGCCCAGGAGTTATGCATATATGCATACAAGGTCTTTGATTGAACTTTTCCCACCCACCCTCCTCTTCCTTCCTCCAGGTCATTTTTATAATCCATTCAAGCCAGGTAATTTCCTCTAAAGTATACCTACCTGAGACATCCTCAACTATTTACAATCAGCACTCTGTGAGATGGGTTTAGTCCTTTGCCTCAATAACATTATTAAAATAATTGTGCTTTATTCTTTTCACAGTAATACCTGACCATGACAGGCACAAAGCAAAAGCATCCAAGAATTGTGTTTTTGTTTTTGAGTGTGTTTTTTAAATATATTTTTATTGATTTCAGAGAAGAAGGGAGAGAGAGAAACATCAATGATGAGAGAGAATCAAGGATGGGCCGCCTCTTGCAGTCCCCACACGGAGGATGGAGTCCACAACCCCCGCCTGTACCAGGACCAGGAATCAAACCAGACCTCCCGGTTCATAGGTCCAAGCTCAACCACTGACCACCATCAGCTGGGCTCAAGAATTGTTTAGACCCTATCCCAGGATCTGGGAATAACTAACCCAAAGAAATGCCACCTAAACAGCCAGGAAACATAAGTCTTTTCTCCCCTGGTCTCCGCAGGTGATAGGGTAAGTCAAGGTCCTCTGTGAACACCGCAGCTAAAGCGCAGATGCAGATGGAGGCGGGCCAGCAGGAAAGTATAGAAAGGTTTTGCCCTTGCTGAAACCGGTTTGGCTCAGTGGATAGAGCGTAGGCCTGAGGACTGAAAGGTCCCGGGTTCTATTCCAGTCAAGGGTATGTACCTTGGCTGCGGGCACATCCAGTAGAGGCAGCTGATCGATGTTTCTGACTTTCTATCCCTCTCCCTTCCTCTCTGTAAAAAGTCAATAAAACACATATTTTTTTAAAAAAAGAAAAGAAGGTTTTGCCCCGCTAGGACGGTGCCTGAAAGAGGAAACTTCCTAAACCTCTGGCGCCCAGGCCTCCTGCTGTCCTGGGACGCTCTCCCGAAGGAAAGAGCCTCTGCCCCCTGGCGCCTGTCCCCTGACCCACCGCCTTCCCGGCAGCCCGGTCCCCGCCAGCGCGCCGGGGATCACGTGGCGCAGCGGTGCTCCGGGGCTCCCGGGCCATTGGCCGCCGCTCGCGTCCCGGCACGCCCATTGGCTGCGGGGGGCGTTCACGTGAACGGGGGTCTGGGATGGCACCCCGAGAGGGGAGAGAGGGGGCCCGAAAGTACAAGAGCGCGGCGCGGCGGCCGGGAGCCGGAGTCCCCGGCGGCGGGCCGTAGGGGAGGCGAGCGGCTCCTCGCGCGCGCGGGCGGATGCGGCTGCCGGTGGAGGGCACGGACCCGAGTCTCGGCCCCCGCTCCCGCTGCCGCTCCGGCTGCCCCAGCCACCCCGGCACCAATGCGGCCGCGGGCGGGAGCCTCTGCGTCTCGGGGCTCATGAGCTGCACCAGGTACGTCCGTCCACGGCCTGGCGTCCGAGCGCGGGGTGCTGGCGGCGAGGGGCGCGCAGCGGAGACCCCCTCTCGGTCCTGCCATCTGCGCGTCTCCGTCCCACTTTGTAGTGCCGCTCCGGGGTGAGACCCTCTGGATGGGCCCCCTGGAAGCTGTTCTTCCACGGGGAGCGGACGATCCAGGGGCCAGAGGAGGGATGGCACCCGCCCGGACCCGCGTGCTCCCCCGAGGAGGTGCGGTCCCCGGGGCTGGGGCTGGGACTTAGGGTACCCTTTGCCTTCCGTTGCCCCAGCAGAGTGTCCGCGGAGTTGGGCGATGGCGGCTGGCGCACAGAGAAAAGTCGATTCTCCTCTCCCAGGGCCTCGCCTCCCCGTAAAACTCTAGGAAACACACTTTGTAGTGTCTCTGGCCGCCGAGAGAGAGGAGACACGGGGCGCCGCGTCCACCCCGTCCCCTGGCCTCAGGTCCCCAGGCTGGGGCTGTCCAGGTCCGGCTGCACCAGGCGCCCGCTTGGAGGCGCTCGCGCGGCGCGGCCCGGGGTTGCCCCTCCACCCCGCCCCGGGATAAGAGTTTGGGCTCCTCCTCCTTCTCCGGGAACTGAGCAGAGACCCGTGGTGGCGGCCGCCCCTGCCACCTCCCTCCGGGCTCTCCGATGCAGCTCCGAGCGAGCTGGGGAGGGGGCTGCCCCGCGGCCTCAAAGGTAGGTGCCCCGACCGGCAAAGCAAGATCTTAGACGGGGTGGAGGGGCTTCCGAGAGGGATCCAGGGCAGAGTGACCTGTAGAATCTTCCAGCCTGGACGCTCCCCACTCTTTTGAACACAGAAAAGGGGGTGTGAACGAGACTCTGCAAAAGAGGAGCTAGAAGGCCTCGAAGGACAGACATACTAGAAGATCTGGGGGCCCGCGATGGCATTGTTTCCTGCTGGAGGGAAGAAAATTGAGGAAAGACTTGGGGACGTGGAGAGTGGCTAGAAGGCGTTGCAGCCTGTGGGGTGTGCGGCCAGGCCTCCCAGGGAGACCCGAGGTGCAGAGAAGAGAGCGCGAGGGCTTGGAGCTGGGGTGCGGAAGAGAGAGGAAGTAAAGGGTTCCTTTGGCGGGGCTGCCCAGGAGCCAAGAGTGAAGGAGGACAGCTGGAGGCCTTCCCACAAACTTGAAGTTGAAGTATTTGGGGGAAGTTGGTGGGAAGAGAAGAACCGTCGGGCGTTATTAGGAACTGTGAATGCCGGAGCCAGAAGGGGCCTCCGGGGAGAAAGTGGAGCCCAGAGAGGGTGAGTGACCTGCAGCGAGTGGCACAGCTGGGCGGGTGCATGCTGAGGCCAGGGCTCTGTTCCGCGTTGGACATTTGGATGACAGGGACTGTGCCGTTTCAACTTATCTCTTTTCTGTAATGTGCTGCCTCGCCCACAGATATTCGTCTCAAAGATGCTTTGGGTGATAGTGACAGGATAGAATACAAGTGGCGTTTATGGCTGTGACTAAGGGCCGCGTGATCGGAGTACAGAGAGAACCACGTCAACTTTATTCATACTGTGCCCACCGCACCTTTTGGGAGGGGATAAAGGAATGCCGAAGGGGTCGATGACTGTGTCTTTTAAAAACTATAACCTGTTGCGACTGCTCACCTAATGTTTTGGTGTTCCTGGGGCGAAGGGTAGGGGGGATTGTTGGTGCCTCGTATTTTTTTCTGTCTTTACAGTACTTATAAAAGTACAAGAGAATGGAAAGGGAAATGGCCTCGATCTAAAAAAATTTTTTTTGATTACTTAACTTATAGTTAACCAGAAAGTCAGTAGGTCAGCTTCCTGAAACTAGGAAGGTCGTGGGGTCATTTTCTGTACAAGCCTATAGTTTTCGCAAGAGAAATCACCATGACGTCTAGCCCTCGCCAGCTTGGGGTGGTGGCGTGTAATGTCCCCCTAGCGGAAGAGGGAAAGCCTTGATGCAAAACTGTCCATGCTCTCTAGTTATTGTGGAGCTTTAGGGTTTGCCCCCTTTTGACCAGGAACCCTGAAATCTACTCTTGGGCCTGGCCCAGTCAGGCATCTTTTGGAAGCAAAGTTTTTGAGCATCTCTACTGGTCGGAGTGACACCTGCTGATGGCTCTCGCTATCCTGCCCTGCAGTGAACTGGTCTCCAGGGCCTCTGCGCCCTGCTGGTCCAATGTGTGTCTGCTCAGTCTGTTTTCCCCCTGGCCAGCCGTGGTTGCCCATATGCCCTGGTCTGGGGCAGGGAAAGGGCTGTAGCTGCAGGACAGTCTGTCAGGAGCAGGGGGGACCTGAGGTCCAGCCAGGTGCATCCTGCCTTGGCACTGATCGTTTCCATGGCTCTTGAGATAAAAATGCCTGTCCAGGTGCCTTCCTCTCAGGGGCTTAGGAAACGGTTACCTTGCATGTCTCAGTTGCTAGAAATACTTCTGGGTGACAGTCATTCCTGTCACCGTCCATTGGAGAATTCCTGAGCAGACCGTCAGGAAGGCCTACACTAAATCAGCACTTGGGTGAGTGATTCTTGGAGAATGTTCCAGTTAATAAAAACTGGAATCTGCGTGCGAGGACAGGCAGAGTGGCCGATGGTCGCATAGTATCTGAGATTGAGGCCTCACTCCAGTTATGGTCAGGCTGAGAGACTGAAGGGGTTCTGGTCAGCGCTTGCTTGTGCAATGCTTCTGGGGCAGTAACCCTTGGGTCAAAAGGTAGTTAACCTCACTTTTGCTTTTCGTGGAAAAATGTTGCAAAACCGAGTAGGCCCTAGATTCTAGAAGGTGCCAGGGGGATTGTTTAATTAACTCTGGCTCTGGCTGGAACCTCACCTCCCGATCCCCGGCTCTCCTTGCTCTTCTTACAGCTTAGTGGTAAAAGGGATCTCGGGCAAATTTAACGTACACTGCTGGGTCCAAACAGTGTAACTTGACCAAATCTTCATTCTCTAAGTGATCCTCTTGTTTTAGGATTCAGTTTGCACAGTATCTTGGGAGTTTCCCAACTTTTCTCTAAAGACCTGACGGACTGTCCTAACGGCGTGCAGGGAAGCACGTACGAGGTCGGTTTGCAGGCTAGTTGGCTGGGCAGGGAGAACTTGCAGCTGACCTTGTGCTGACTCAGACAAGGAGGAAGCGGCTGTGGCCAAGGAGGAACTCCTTCTCCCCCTGCTCAAACCCAGGTTGTCAACGGTGGACAGAGTAGGAGGGGCTTTGCCCCTGTTCAGGTTTTTATTTTCTCTTTTTTAAAAACCTGTGTTGAAGTTAAAGCTGAAAGTGTAATTCCAGTACACTCTATAACAGAGTTTGGCCACCGGCGGGGCGGGGGCTAAAATGCTAGTACTTTGCAAGTTTCCCTGTTTGTTGGTTTTCTTTGAACCCATTGGTCAGGACTCTTAAAAGTCATCTTGCCCAATTAAGCCCCAATTCTCCTTTCCAGAACAATTGCATGGCCATTAAGAACAGATAATAGAAAGCAGATGGCCCCTATAAGTTTCACTCCTTTGACCTTGTTAGAGAGGAAGAGGTGAGATAAATACCCTTTAAAAATGAATGTTTAGCTGAAACCGGTTTGGCTCAGTGGATAGAGCGTCAGCCTGTAGACTGAAAGGTCCCAGGTTTGATTCCGGTCAAGGGCATGTACTGTGGTTGCGGGCACATCCCCAGTGAAGGGTGTGCAAGAGGCAGCTGATCCATGTTTCTCTCTCATCGATGTTTCTAGCTCTCTATCCCTCTCCCTTCCTCTCTGTAAAAAACCAATAAAATATATTTTTAAAAAGTAAATAAATAAATAAATAAAATAAAAATGAATGTTTAGTGGGTCGGTAGGAAGTGATCAGCCAAAGAATTTGTATGCATATATGCATAACCCACGGACACAGACAATAGGGTGGTAAAGGCCTGGGGTAGTGGGCGGGGATGGGCTACAAGGGTCAGTGGTGGGAAAAAGGGGACATATGTAATACTTTCGATAATAAAGATTAAAAATAATAAATGTTTAGATAACTACATTACGGCTGCTAATTACAGTTTTATTTTTCTCTGAGCGTGTGTGTTCCTCCAGGTGGTCATCGCTAAGTGGTGCTGCATCCTAGGGAAGTGCTATCATGTTCTTTTGGAAAATGGGACCAAACCCATAATGTCTCTGGCTTTCTCATTTTTTTTTTTTTTTTGTCACTATCCCTGATTAATCTGGACCACACTTGAGTTAATACTGAACGGTGGCCGTGCGGACGGAGTTAAAGAAAAGCAACGTCAGTCTGATCTCATTGCTGTTTCTTTCTTTCCCCCTCTGCCAGCGTTCTAGCGTGTTCATCTAACCCCATGATGGCCGTGGACATAGAGTGCAGATACAGCTGCATGGCCCCTTCCTTGCGCAGAGAGAGGTTCGCCTTCAAGATCTCACCGAAGCCGAGCAAACCTCTGAGGCCTTGCATTCAGCTGAGCAGCAAGAATGAAGCCAGCGGCGTGGTGGCCCCAACCGTCCAGGAGAAAAAGGTGAAAAAGCGAGTGTCCTTCGCAGACAACCAGGGGCTGGCCCTGACAATGGTCAAAGTGTTCTCAGAATTTGATGACCCGTTAGATATTCCGTTTAACATCACCGAGCTCCTGGACAACATTGTGAGTCTGACGACAGCAGAGAGCGAGAGCTTTGTGCTGGATTTTTCTCAGCCTTCGGCAGATTACTTAGACTTTAGAAACCGGCTTCAGACCGACCGCGTCTGCCTGGAGAACTGCGTGCTGAAGGACAAAGCGGTCGCGGGCACCGTGAAGGTGCAGAACCTGGCGTTTGAGAAGACGGTGAAGATCAGGATGACCTTCGACACCTGGAAAAGCTTCACAGACTTCCCCTGTTGGTATGTGAAGGACACCTACTGCAGTTCAGACAGGGACACGTTCTCCTTCGACATCCGCCTGCCCGAGAAAATCCAGTCTTACGAGAGAATGGAGTTCGCGGTGTGTTACGAGTGCAACGGGCAGACGTACTGGGACAGCAACAAAGGCAAAAACTATCGCATCACCCGGGCGGAGCTGAAGTCCGCGCAGGGCCCGGCCGAGTCCCGGCACGGACCCGATTTGGGGATCTCCTTTGACCAGTTCGGAAGCCCTCGGTGCTCCTACGGTCTGTTCCCCGAGTGGCCTAGTTATCTGGGGTATGAGAAGCTAGGGCCCTACTATTAGTGACCGCGGGGGGACGGAGCCCAGCTGAGCGGGTGCAGACGCGCCCAGTGCAGTCACAGCGGCACGGAGACGGGAAGCCAGGAGAATAGCCGAACTGCCTGCCGTGGGGCACACTTTCCGGAAAGAAAGGATCCTATTCACTTTTTTCCTTCCACCACCAGCAAGCGCAGCCCGGCTTCGCCCACAGAACCAGTCTCACACGCAGCGTGGCCGCGGTGTGCCGGTCTGCTTGGCACCCGTGGCAGCCACAGGGGACGGGCAGGATGGTGCCAGGGAGGGTCTGGACAGGAGCCAGGCCTGCAGGCAGTGCTGGCGAGGCTAGAGGATGGAGGCTTAGTAACGACGCGACTCGGAGGGCGCCCGGGCTGTGTGCAGGAGCGGCTGAGGAAAGTGTCCCTTGAATGTCACTCCATCCCCAGCCAGCTTGTGGCCCCTGGCCGTTCTCTGGCTTCTCTCCACCCAGCCAGGCCTTCCTACCTCTTGCTGCTGCCTCGCGTCTCCGCGTTCCTCACGTTTTGTCTCCATGCATCTTTGTGGTGTTTTTCTTCGCCAGTCCATCTGATGGTCAGGAAAAGGTGATCAAGGCAGGTCGGCCTGGGAGACAGGCATTTCCTGTTGCTGGGCCGCGTGCGTGTGGCCGGCGGAGAGCAGCTGGCCGGCGATCCCGAGGAACTGGTGTCCGGGCAGCGGTGCGGACTGCTGGCGCGGGACAGGCAGGACAGCGTGGCGCCCGTTTCGCTTCTCCTCTTGGCTTTTGGGGGAGCTGTCCAAGCACTCAGACTTCCCCGGAGTCACAGGAAGGCTGCCTTACAAGGGGTGCTTCAACCCGCTCGACTGGTTGGCACGCATCTCGTTCTCTCTCCGAGGATTTCAGCTCGCCCTTTCTGGAGACTCATCTTTTACACTGTGTTCAGGACATTTGGATCGGCACATCCGATCCATCCTCGCAGCCTCCCGAGAGCGTTTGCTTTTATCTTTGACTGTGAATTTCAGGACCCGGGACGTTTTACAAGCGCCCAGGGACTTTGATTTGGGCGTCCTTATTTATGGTGTGTGAGTATGTGAAAGGGGCAGAGAAGGAAAACCTAAGTTCTCCTGTGTTTGCCAGCTCTGAAATGGCAGACATCAGTTGTTCTCCACCATATCGGACAAAAGAATTAAAAATCTGGTGGGTCATGTGGTTGTGAGACTCCGGGGACTTTCACTGTCAGATGGATCCCCGGATCCTGTGATTATTTTGGGGCAAGACTGGTTTGTACTTGGGGGTGTTTAAAATATTTGTACATGTGTATTTGTAGAAGGTTTGGGGTTTTTCTGTTTTTGTTTTTGTTTTTGGAGATTAAATGACTGTCCCGTTTTCCTTTTGCCTGATTTACTGAAGTGAGGTTCTCCGAAGGGAGGCAGGAAGTGGGGGAGGCACAGCTACTGGACTCTGCAGGCAGAGGGTCTCCTTCCGTTTGCATTCTCCAAATCCATCAGGAAACACCTCCCAGCTTCTTCGTAGATCCTGTTGGGTGTCGGGCAGGTTCGAGGTATATTGGCTCCTGGAGTTTGGTAATTTTTTTGTTTTGTTTTCTTTGAACTTTAAAATGTTTTAACTTTTTAAACGCTCTGTAAGTTGTGTTTGATGTAATTCTTATTCCTAAAACTGGCTGTTACTAGTCTGCAGACTCGTGCTTTATTGCTTATGCCTCTCCCAGGTGGGCAGCGCTGAGGGATGCCATGATAATGTAGTTTATGGGAAAATCGCATTTACTGACGCTGAAATGGGGCAGAACTGTGTATGATTCAAGCATATCTTACATCATCAAGTCCGCAGAGAGCACTTTGTGTTACAAATCTGGTGGTCAGGAGCTATTAAGTGTGTAGATCTATTCTGAATAGAAGCAAAATTTTATTTTGTTTTAAGAAGTCTCCCCCACCCTCCATTTCAGGAAAAGGACAAGGTGCACCGTCATTGACATGTTACCCGACCCAGATGATAAGATCATCCTGTGTTCACGAGAAAAACGCCTCAAGTGACTTGCGTATGGCTGTCAATAATAGGGATCCTAAGGCATTCCTGTGTCAAAATTTGAAATAGGGTAATTCAGCGATAAGTATCTCTTCTAAAACAGCCATAACCCCCGCCCCCCTCCAACCACCACCACCACCACCCTGCTTGGCTCCAGCTCTCCCCAGATATCTTTGCTGGCGGCTCTGCTTGCACGCCCCCCACCCCAGCCGGTGCACCTGGGACACTCACCCCACAGGCAAGTCCTCACCCGCTTGCAAAGACCTTGCTCTCACTGAGGAATCTGGTTGCCCGACTTCCCTGTCAGCATCGCCATTCAGGGAGCTGGTAGGATCTGAAGAATACTGTCTCCTCACCACGCAGTCCTCCCTTCCGGCTCTGCCCTCCACATGCGGAGCCTCTCCATGGCTCACCCTCAGCCCGCAGGTCTACACGCTGGAGAGGGGGGCCTGTTTCTCAGTTGTAGACTGCCCTGCCTGTAGGTTTGGCCCTCAGACAGCTCGTGGTCGTGATGACAGACGGCCTCCAGCCCGGGGTCCTTCCCGAGTCGCCCCAGAAAGCCCAGCCGCCTGCTGCTGGTTGTGGTGCTCCAGGAATGGACTGACGGCTCCATTTGGGTTTCATATTTATTCCCCCTGTGCCCTGGGGAGCACTTGCAAATTAGGTGCAATAAATAAGCTGGACTAGATAAAGATCTAATAAACAAGCTTTCCATGTGTCTTGGAAGAGATGAAGCATTTGAGTGGGTTTCTTTCTCGTTTAATATTCTTGTTATGTGGGAGCTGGTGAGAAATAGACTTATGTAGTTCTCTAGAAATTAAATTTCAGAATCAAGGTAGAATTTATTTTTTTTCCTCTGAAATGTAATTTTAATGGTGGCAAAATATGACTCAATGTTTTTTCAAGATGTCAAGTTTGAACTGCTAAACGAATTTGTGGTTTTGATCTTTGCATATAATTTGCTTTATGAAAACAGGGGTCACTTTGTAGGCACTTGGATATATATGTGTATATATATATATGCCCCCAAAGTGGTTGTTTGCTCACTTTTTAGAAATGCCTGTTCCTGGCTCTTAATGGACAGTGAATGGAAACTTGGTTGTTTTTTTCATTTGTTTCCTCTTTTAAAATTCCTCG
This sequence comes from Antrozous pallidus, assembly GCA_027563665.1. NCBI lineage: Eukaryota > Metazoa > Chordata > Mammalia > Chiroptera > Vespertilionidae > Antrozous > Antrozous pallidus. The sequence continues at coordinate 81,303,407 of CM050519.1, forward strand.
ACCGGATGTGGTTTCCCGGAACAGGCCTCCCGGCTCTGCCCTGGGAGGTCCTGATCTACTTGTCTGTGCTGATGTGATCACTGAAACGGGAGTGAACCTGACCACGGGCTCTCGCAGGGTCATCCAAAGACAGTTTGGCAGCTACTTCCCTTCCTGAAGGGGGACACATCTGGGGCGGGGAAGGGTAGCTGTGGTTCCGGGCAGCTTTCCCCCATGGGGTCGGAAAGCACTGCAGCCCAGGTTGTAAAGCTGTGAATGTTTCTGCAGTTTTGTTCACGGTTGGTTCCTCGAGGTTGCCGGGGCGGGCGGGCGGATGGTGTTTCACTTCGATGTCAATGTGAATGTCCAGCTGGAGTGACTCAGCTTCATTTGACGCCTGAAAGTGCCTTGTCAAGAGATGTCCACGTTTTAAAAGAAAATAAATATTTTTGTACACAATGTTAAAGGGGAAATGCACTTTAAAGTCACAAGAGTGGATGTATTTTGTGTGGTATAAGAGAGTGGTTTGTATCAGATGCAGAAAAATGTAATAAAGGTAGAAAGAAAGAAAAAAACAACGAAACTGTCCTGTTTTCAAACTGCCTTCTCTTCGGGGAGTCAGGCTGGGGAGGAAGCGTTTCAAACTCTGTCTCCACATACAGAGCACAAACAGTGGATCCCGACGGGCTGAGCCAGCGAAGCTGTGAGGCATGAGGAAGGGCTGGGCAATCGCTCTGTTAGCTGTCCCAGCAGCTGATGAGAGCTCCGAGAATAAACACAGGGGCCAGCATTGATCTGAACCATTTTTTAAAATGTATCTTAGTTTTCAATTAAACTTACCGAGTGTCATTGGTTAATACGATTATATAGGTTTCAAGTGTACATTCCTATGACACCTCATCTGTATGTTACATTGAGTGCCCACCACCCAAAGTCAAGTCACTGTCCATCACTATCTATTGACGCCCCTTTATCTTTTGCTACCCCCACTCTGTTGTGTGTCTATGAGTTTGGTTTGTTCATCTGTTGCTTTTAATTTTACATCCCACATTTGAGTGAAATCATACGCTTCTTAACTTTTCCTGTCTGGCCTACTTTGCTTAGCAGGTTGTTCTGAATTCATTTTTAAGTATATTTTTACTGATTTCAGAGAGGGCAGGAGAGAGAGAAACGTCAGTGATGATGGAGAATCATTGATTGGCCGCCTCCTGCATGTCCCACCCTGGGGATCAAGCCTGCAGCCGGGCCCGCGCCCTGCCCGGGAATCAAACCGTGACCTCCCGGTTCATAAGCCGACTGAACCTGCTGGGCCTGAGTTTATTTTTAATGATCCAAGGGCCAGTCACTTCTGACCCTCTCAGTGGCTCTTGGTTTAGTACAATGGTTGGCAAACCACGGCTCGTGAGCCACATGTGGCTCTTTGGCCCCTTGAGTGTGGCTCTTCCACAAAATGCCACAGCCTGGACAAGTCTATTTTGAAGAAGTGGCGTTTAAGATATAAAAAATTTGGCTCTCAAAAGAAATTTCCATCGTTGTACTGTTGATAGTTGGCGCTGTTGACTAATGAGTTCGCCGACCACTGGCTTAGTACATTCAAAGGTGGGAAAACTGTAAGTGACTCTCAGAGCTTTTAACTGCTTGATCCCGTTGTAACCAGCAAAGCCAGCTCCTGATGGCACCCCCTCTCCATTGGTCATGGACATTCACCCGAAATAAGATTTCCAGAGATGCCTCATTTCAGAGTTCAGAGGCAAACCGCAGCCAGGCGTTTCCTGCCCGTCAGTGCCCCCGCCCCTCCCAGGGAAGGCAGCAGCGGGTCTGCAGGGGTGGGGGCACAGGTGAATAGGGACAAACAGGGAGCGCACACATCACCGCCTTCCCCAAGCATACACACCCTGTCCACAATTTCCCACCAGAAAAGTGGGAAGGGGATAAAAAGAACACTCTTTTATGAATGTCTATTTGAGATGCGGAATGATTTTAATCAGATAATTCTGATTTATGAGACAGACATCTCAGACCATCTGGAGAAGAAAAAAAAAGAAGAAAAGAAAAAACACTTTCCTCGAGTGATGTTCCCAGAATAGCAAACATCCAGCTCTCTGAATGACTCAGTTGAACTTGACTGCTGACCTGCCATGTGCAAGGCAGTGCTGGGTGCCTTCCCCACCCCCCCCTCTGGAAGAGACGTTCACGTTGTCAGTGAATCCACGGAGAGCAGTGCGCTCTGTTGTCCAGCTTGGGTCTGGCCTTGACCCTGCCACCTTCTTTCAACTGTGCTGCAGGGGCTCTCAGAGGGTCTAGCAGGAAGAGGACACCAAGTGTCCTAAGTCCTTTGGAGAGTTGGCCAAAGTGCTCCCTTTTCACGTTTCTAAATATACACTTGCAAGAAGTACCAGGCACATGCTCTGCATTCTTCCGAAGACCCCAGGCCTGAGCAGCACCCCAGAGAACAGCCTGGGCTTCATGAAGAGTCAGCATCCCAGCCGGAAGGGCAGCAGGGCTCTCTGATGGGAAGGGACCGGCAGGCCCGAGTGTGTCTCCTACAGCCACGGAGACAGTGGCGGAGCCAGAGAGGACCAATGGGTCTGTTGGTTTTTTCCCAAGAATCATCCCCCCGAACTGGAGTCGCTCTCCCAGAGCTGAGACTGAAATGATGATTCTGAAAAGAAGACCTTCTCGTCGGAGATGCAATCCCTGGGGGTCAGTAGTCGGCAAACTCATTAGTCAACAGAGCCAAATATCAACAGTACAACGATGGAAATTTCTTTTGAGAGCCGGATTTTTTAAACTTAAACTTCTAACGCCACTTCTTCAAAATAGACTCACCCAGGCTGTGGTATTTTGTGGAAGAGCCACATTCAAAGGGCCAAAGAGCCGCATGTGGCTCTCAAGCGGCGGTTTGCTGACCATTGCCCGGGGGTGGTCAAACACGCCCATCTGTATGTAAAACAGACACATCCCTCCCAGTGGGTCTCTCAGCACATACAAGGACTGCCAGCCCATGCAAAGGGAAGCTGGAGGCAGTTCTAACTATGTAAATCTCTGAGACAGAGCTGACAACGAATGAAAACAAACATTTTAAAAACATGGTGTAGGACTCATACACACACACATCTGCACATACACTTGAGCACATGGACAGCAGCATGAAAGTGAACATTAAATAATTGGGTATCCAAGGGCCCGATCGGGCAGCAGAATGTAATTGATGGTAGGGAATCAATCACCAATGGGACCTTGGCTGCAGAGGCATTTAAGAGACAGGATGCAGGATTGCAGGCCTCAGCATGTCCTTGCCTCAGAACAGAGGTGTTAGCCCTCATTCCTCTCCCTCCGCCATTGCTGACCCTTGGAGAGGAGATAGAGAGGGGATCTCAGCCGATGCCTTTGTGTCCAGAGGGGTTCTCTGGTAGGTGACATGTCCCTCACAAATGCGATGCACCTCCCAGCACCAGGCCTTCTGCTGGATGAATTAGGCAAAGGAAGGATGAGGATACACAACACACTTTGGGGACCAAAGATGTTCATAATGACCCAGGATCCTGGCCCTTTACCCCAAAATGCAAGGTCAGCTTGCTAGATCAGGAGTCGACAACATTTACCAGTAAAGGGTCAGACAATAAATATTTTAGGTGTTTGAGGCCACATAGGGTCTCTGTCACATATTTCCGTTAAAAAAAAAATTTTTTTGTTTTTAATGCAAACACCATTCTGACCTGTGGGCCATACAAAACAGGCCAGGGCTGGACTTGACCTGCAGCCTGGGGTTTGCTGACTCTGGCTAAAGAGTCCAAGAGGAGGAGTGAGACTGCAGAACCAACTTGTAGACTCTCAGCTAAGCCTGGAGTCAGCTTTTCAATTTGTTTGTTTGTTTAAAGGCCATATAATTGGTGGCCCAAACTGGGATTCTTTGAGAAGGAATGGGGTGCTATGAATTAATTACAGGAGCAGCCGGGGCAAACCCCACTGTGTGAGCCCTGGCAGCACTCACCTCCTCTGGGTCTGGGGCTTTTTCTCCTCTTTGGGGAGCTCAGAAAGCCATGGGCTGGAGCAGTTCTGGCTGGACAGTGCGTTTTTTGATGCGTTATCACGGAGTAGTAATTTTGTCTGTGGTCTGGATGTGTTTTTGTTGGCTAGCTTTTCTGTTTCCTGACTGCCATGCTGATGACCTAAAGCCTTCTGGAAACTCCAGCCAATTCGCTCTTAAGGGTGGAAAGTTTAGAAGAAAATGGGCTATTAATGGTTTGGGTTTATATCCTACTACTTCTCCCCCTTCTCCCCCAAAACCTCTGTCCTCAAGAAAGAGGGCATGGCAAAGCTCCCCAAGAAAGCTGTTCATTGTAGGCACAGACACAGGCTGAATCTAGCATGATTCCAAGCCCCAGTCCCCAGACTGAAGTGCCCTGGGAATCCTGCCAACTAGAGGGTCTCAGCTCATCTTTCCCTGACCCAGCAAGTTCAAGATGCCTGGAGCACCACGGGAAGCCAAGGAGGTGGAAATTCATCTCCAAAGTGCTCTGGGCCTTGACCTTGAAGAACCCCTCTCCCCTCCTCAAGGCCATCTTTATAAAGTGGACATGTGGTGGGTGGGAAACAGGCTCTTTCCCGGGACTGCAAGAAAAGCATTTCCGGAATTCACGCACAGGAGACTGTGCGTGGCAAGGTGATTTATTTGTGATATAATGGCAAGAGTTTATTTGTGATATAATAGCAAGAGTTCTCTTCCTGGCTTCCCAATCTCCCATCTCCCTCTGTCCTGCCGTGGAATAAGTCCAAGGCCAAGGCAAAGGCCACACCCCAGCTTTCTGCTACACAGTTCTTGGGAGCCTGTGCAGTCTGTCACGAGCCCCAAGTGGCTACTAGACTGGCATGGATGGGAGAGAATGCTAATGAACCTGGGAGTGCAGGTCCAGGGCAAGAGAGAGAGCTTCTTTTGTTCCATGAAATTGTGTCTTCTCAGGCTTGGGAGAGACCAGAAGCTTATCCAAAATAACTAATCAGCCTCCCACACTTTCCGGGGTCACATTGGGGTCCACCCCCTAGCCTGTGATCTTTTCCCCAGGTTAGACTATCAGGCCTCTAGGGTCAAGCACCTTCCCCTGCAACACTTTTGACTTTACTGCTCATGTCCTTATCTCCCCTGCTCCTCTCCCTTCACAATCTGGTACCTGACAGGGAAGAGAGGGGTGTTGATCCCCTTGAAGGGACAGCGCAGAGATTCCCTGGGCTGTGAAGCCATAGCCACCTAGTGAGGCCAACAGCTGGCTATGCTCAACAATGTCAAACTCTCCCTTTGCTCTTTCCTTTCTATAACTCGGTCAGGACGGGTAACAGGCACAAGCTCTTCTTTTTAGTTGTTCCTCTGGCATTTACACTGCCCAGTGTTGGAGGAGGGACTGTGATGTCAGTGCTGTGGGTAGTGGGAAAGGTTTTCATGAAGCCCCAGTATATCCAAGGGGAACTCTCCATCACCATAGGGGGGAAACTTTCTGAGTTCACCCCTCTTTCACACATCACTTCCTGCACAAGGTCAAGGCTAGGGCTGGTAAGAAGGAGAAATTAGTCACCACTTCTCCTGCGCTCACTCCCAGGGCCACCTAGCTAATTCCCCTCTGGTGGATATCTTGGTCCCATTTGAAGGTGGACTAGCCCAGTGACATCTCTCTGATATTATTATCATATTATAATAAAAACAAATTGTATCATTAATTATTCACCATTAATCAATTATCTGTTGAAGCAACACTGAAATAGCCCCCCCAAGTATTTTCATAAATTCTTTTCGCACACTGCATTGCACATTTGCTCATTCAATAAGCGCTTGCTTATTTGACTCCTCTAGTCTCCAGTTGCTTTTCTCATCTATTGATCAATCACCTGGCCATCTTGGATCCTCCTGTGTTGTATTAGTCATATATTACTGCAAACACACACACACACACAGACTTTGAAAAATCAAAGAAAAATTATTTTCTCTACAAAAATCCCTCTTACAGTGGTTCACGTTTCTGCTTTGAAATGAGAAGTTTCTGGCTCAGAGCTTCTCTGGGGGAGGCCTTCTCTGTGGCCCTCAGGGCAAAGGGTAGCACTGCATGGGGACAGTCTGCGACAGTGGCTAGAACAGGAGAGAGAGTGACACCAGGAATTGGCTCTTCTCCCTGACATGGCAAGGCTCACTCTTTACCTGCTCAGCCTCTCCACTCTCTGAGACAGGGATCCCGAGATACTGGGTCCCTACCTGCAACCTCAGCTTCTCGGCAAACACAGACAGGAACAGCTGGCGGTCTTCAAATATTATACGAAGCACCGGAATCTGTTTTTAAAGCAAATCTTACATGAACCCAATTTCAAAACTGGTGGAACAGGAGCTGCCCAAAGTGGAAATTGCAGGCTACCGGGAAGCATACCCATACCCCTCTTTCCAGGCTCCCGAGGCTGCAGAAACCTGTGAGAACCTTTCCTGAGAACTCAGAACCCCGCTCCTGCTTTCTAGGCTAGTGAATGTAGTTCAAGGATATCCTGTAAAAGAAAACAAAAGCCAGCTAACAAACAAAACCTCTATGGGAGGAAAATACAATGACTTAGTTTGCAAAAGGACTTTGGTTATGTCTTGGCTATGTTATCAAGTTTACTTATCATCTCCTTTCACACAAAAAATCATCAGCTTGTTCACACAGAACCACATTTGAATTGCTTATTATCATACATATGCATCTTATATCTTCAGACAAAAATTAAATTCCTTGACAAAGCAACTTCTATATTAACAACATATTAATCAAAATCACTGAGTGTCTCTAAGGGCAAGGTTATAATTGGGACCAAGTACTCTGGGAAACAGAGAAGGAAAAAAAGACATATCACTGTCACCAAGCTACTTATACTCTCCCAATGGTTATTTCAGTCTTTCTTCTCTCAAACTGTACATTTTTCACTCTGTTTATTTGCATCAAACTAAGCCCAGACAACCCTAATATTTCTTTTCTTTTCTTTTTAAATTAAATTTCTTGCCTGGCCGGTGTGGCTCAGTGGTTGAATGTCAACCTATGAACCAGGAGGTCGTGGTTCAGTTCTCAGTCAGGGCACACGCCCAGATCGTGGGCTCAGTCCCCCCACATGCAGTGCAGGAGTCAGACGATCAGTGATTTTCTCTCATCACTGATGTTTCTTTCTCTCTTCCTCTCCCTTCCTCTCTGAAATCAATAAAAAGGTTATTTTTTTTTTAAGTAAACTTATTTTTAGATAAATGGAGATTCACATGAAACTTTAAGAAACGATAGAGAGAAACCATTTACTGTTTACCAGGATTCCCCAATGGTAACATCTGGCCAAATAGTGTCATAATCAGGTGGCCAACATTGATGCAGTCAAGACAGAACATTTCTGCCACCACAAAGACCTCTCCTATTGTCCTTTCACCAGCACCCTGACCCTCCCTCTCTCCTCCCTCCTCTCCCTACCACCACCCGAGCCCCAGTCCTTGACCTCCGGCTACCACTAATCTGTTCTCCATCTCTATCATTTTGAGAATGTCATATGAATTAAATCATATGTAATCTTTGGGGGGTATCTTTTTCCATTCAGCATAATTCCCTGGCATTCATCCAACGTGTTCCCTGTATCAAATTTGTACCTTTTTATTGCTGAGTATTATTCCATTGTATAGATGTTCTGTAGTTTAATCATTACTGTAATGTTAAAGAGTACTTGAGTTGTTTCCAGTTTGGGGCTACTACAAATAAAGCTGTTATAAATATTTGTGTATAGACTTTTATGTGAAAATAAGTTTCCATTTATCTGGGTTAAATGCCCAAGAGTGTAATTGCTGGGGCATATGCTGGTCCCATCCCATGTTGAGGTGTTTTTTTAAAAATATATATTCTTATTGATTTCAGAAAGAAAGGGAGAGGGAGAGAGAGATAGAAACATCAATGATGAGAATCATTGATTGGCTGCCTCCTGCATGCCCCCTGCTGGGGACCGAGCCTGCAACCCTGGCACGTGCTCTGACTGGGAATCAAACAGGGACCTCCTGGTTCATAGGTCGACGCTCAAACCCTGAGCCACACCGGCCCGGGGCCCATGTTAAGTTTTATAAGAAATTGCAAAGTGTTTTTAAGTGTGGCTGTACCAACTTATACCTCTGTTAATGAACACAATTTCTCCACATCCTTGTTAGCTGTTGGCAGTTTCACTATTTTTTATTTTAGCAATTCTGAGAGGTATACAGTGACATCTCATTGTGTTCTTAATTTACCTTGCCTTAACAGCTAATCAATACCTTTTCACATACTAATTTGCCTACTATGTATATTCTATGGGGAAATACCTGTACATGTCTTTTGCTATTTTATTATTTGGGAATTGTTTGGGGATTTTTAAACCTGTTGAGTTGTGCAAGTTCTTTATGTATTCTAGATACTAGTCCTTTGTCAGATGCATAGTTTGAAAATATTTTCTTTTAATCTGTAGCTTGCCTTTTTGTCATCTTCACATGGACTCTCCCAGAAAAAAAGTTTTTACTTTTTATCAGTTTATTAACTTTTTCCTTCATGGGATTATGCTTTTGGTGTCATATCTAAAAATTCTTTGCCCAGACTTAGATCTCAGAGATTTTTTTCTGTGTTTTCCTCTGAAAGCTTTATATTTTAAATTTAAATACATGATTCATTTTGAGTTAATTTTTGTAGAAAGTGAGAGACTTGGGCCAAGTTTCATTCTTTTTTCCCTGTGTATATCCACTGTTTCGGCACCATTTGCTGACAAGTCTAACCTGCCTCCACTGAACTGCTTTTGCATCCTTGTCAAACAATTAGGCATATTTGTGTGGGTATTTCTGGGTTCCCTGTTCTGTTCCAGTGATGCATGTGTCTATACCTCTGCCCCTATCACACAGTCTTAATTACTGTAGTCATATAGGAAGATATAATAGCAATAGCAGTGATTCTTCCCACTTCCTTCTTCTTTTACACAATTATTTTAGCTATTCCAGGGATTGTCTTTTCATATACATTTTAAATAATCTTCACTAGTAACTGTAAGTGGCTTTTTGATGTACTTTCTGTAATTGCAGGCGCACAGAGAGAGAGAGAGAGAGACAGAGACAGAGAGAGAGAGAGGCATCCAGAGTATGGTCTTTCTAGTGTTATCAGAGGCTATACTTTCACTCTCACTTTTCCTCGACATTTATCATCCCTGTGGCATGTGGCCATGAATCACAGTATTTCATAAAACCCGAGGGAAGAAACTGTAGAGCCAAAAACTATATGAAATCATGAGATCCAAGCTTCCTTTTACAAATGCAGACAACAAGGCCCAGAGAGGTTGGGAGACTTGCAGAAAGTTTAAGAGAGAACTCAGGCCAGAAGCACCTACAACAAGGGCCCTGACTACAGTTGGAGCTGGATGTCCTGCCACTCAGCCCTGACCTTGAAGTAACACAGTTCAGCAGCAAGGCCATTGGGCAACCTAGATCAAAGTCATTCTTGCATCAACTTCTGCCAGCCTTTAAATCAGAGGCAGGCAGAAGGCAAAGAGGAAGGGGAGAGAGAAGGTGAAATAGAAAACAGCTTTACTTCTTCCCCCTCTTAACCAGTTCAGCAGGTTACAGCTTCCAGTCCTATCATAATTTGAACAATGGAGGTGACAAGAACATACAGAAAAAGAGACACTGACCTGGTGCTTTGGTTAATGGTCTAGCAGGAAGGAGGAATCAACTACTAATCATCACTAATCAGCCAGTCACTGTGGGTGATTATGTAAGTCTCCCATCCTGCCCTTGCCATCAAGGAGTTATCATCAGCTTAGAAGAAAGAGCTGACATATACTTGTCCAAGTGACGGGAAATGTGAGCTCATCATTAGGTAACAGAGGGTGAAGAATATAATCTCTTGGTGAGAACCACTGAAAAATTAATTGTTCTTTTCTACCTCCTTTGTTAGGCGTGAAGGGTGTCTAGACCAGCTGAAGAGTATTCTGCTGATGTAACAATGGTAGTCTGTGCTGGCAGCCCCAGCCCCGCTGCAGCAGCCAGGCCCAAGTGCACTGTGGAATGCACAGGCACCTCCATCCTTCAACCCTCCTGGTCTTAACTCCAGTCCTGATGTAGACTTAGGGATGCCTAAGACTCTTTTACGGCAACATGCACACCACACTGGTAGGTGGGCTGCCTTATAGTTTAAATCCTAAGGTGAACAAAGGAGCAACCGTTGTAGATAATCCTGATTCAGCCTTTGCTTATCTTTTCTTCTAATGAAGAAACAAACATTTGACATCCTTTCTCACCTCCCTAATTGAGTCCACCAGTTACGGGAAGGCACAAGCAGGGGTAACAGGGCCTGCATGAGGGTGACATTGGAGCACAGTTGCAGGGGCAGCTGGTGATGATGACCTTTGCAAGGATGTCAGAGCAGAGCAAAGAGGCAGCCTTGTGTAGTTGGAAGGATGGCTACATACAGGGGACTGAGCAAGTAAACACACGAAGGGTAATGGGACCCAGAGAAATAGAGACGGACGATAGATGTCAAAGTATCCGTGTGAATATACCTAAGTGTGCATGTGAACATGCGTGTGTAAGAAATGCAAGTATTTCCTAGTTCTGTCCACGGAGAAGACCTGGGAGAAGCCACATTCCAGTAGCAAAGGGCACACGTAGCACCTAGATCTTGACGTCAAAATCTTGCTCTCCACGAAAAGGAGACAAGGCTCCTTAGAGAACGGGCTGATCCAGAGCTGTACAAGATAAGCTTGCTTTCCATAGTGTCTAGTCACCCCATTGTTCACATTTCTGATAAGACTGAAAGCTGTAACCTTCTGAACGGCTTGCTGTGGAGGAAATGCTCAAGAATGATGGGTACAAATCAAAAGAACATTGAAGCCAGATTCACAGGGATCCTGTTGTCAGAATCTGGGTCAATTTGAACATCAAAATAATTAATGATAATAATGGACTATAAGACACTGAATAATAGAGTATAATAAGTAATAACTCATTTGGTTATAAACAAATTAATGTAAAAATGGGAGCTGATAAATTTTCTCTTTACTGTAGAATGCCAACTAGTAAGTGTGTAAAGAATGATCCAATTAGAAAATGACCATTTGACAAATATCATAGTAATAATACGTTCAGGCAAGACACATCAATGGGTGATAAAATAAGTGCTGAAAGTGGAATGAGTAATGGGATGTCCATGATACTTATTAATTACAAATGAAAACAGTTTACAGTAGAGAAATGGGGCAGACACTATCTTAATCAAGTGATCAAAGTTACCATGGGGACACAAAGTTATGAGGACAAAGTGTCATCAGGGGCCACTTGATAGGCTGCAGGGAGAACACAAAATTACTTTTGTGCCATTCGCCCCTCAAAGTGCATAACCTGAGGCTCAAGATGAGGAAGCACAGGGCAAACCCAGGTTGAGAGTCATTCTACAAAATTTTCATTAAAGTCAAGGGCATAAAACTCATTCTGGAGAGACTGGTCATGTGATTGAGAAGTGAAGTCTTTGCTAGCCAGTACATCATGGTTAACACTTGAAACGTGTATGGGTGAAAGCTATACAGTTCTTTCACCCATATTCTCGCAACTTTCCTGTAACTTTGAAATTGTTTAAAAAAAATTTTTTTTTCAGAATTAAGAGAGATTGACAACTATACGGGTTGGAAAGATGACAATAAATGACAGTAATGTGCATGGCAATGCTTCTCAAAGTGCAGTCGGCAGACAGATGTTGGTCAAATTTCCCCTGCGTCAAGAGAAGGAGCAGGTGCGATACTGTATGCCAACCGCCTCCCGAAGCACACCGCACTTCAGCTGGGGGGTTATTTAAGGCCCAGCTTTCCCCAGGAAGGCTGTAGTACATTGATTCCTTTCTGGACCAAGCCTCCCATGCCATCATTGATGGACGCTCAGAATAGCACTGGTGTAAATGACAATGGAACTTGGATTGAAACTTCATAAAGGAGGTTGATAAATCACAGTACTCGCCTGTGAGAGTCACAGCTGGAAATAGTCAAAATCACATGATCTCAAATGTCTAGTTCAAAACGTAGTCCTCGATGCGTTTTGGATGAAAGTGATCTAAACCGATGTGACCCAGCATAAGCTACAAGCATAGGCCCAATAATCTCATGGACTCTTTCTGTTCAAGATGTTTCCTTCTCTTGACATCTCTACAGTCCTCAAAGAAGGGAAGCATACTTTCACACTCCCTTAGTCTGTCATTAATTCTTCACCAAGTGACTCTTGCAATGGGAAGACAAAAGTAATTAAAGAAACATGCTTAAACAAATTAGTGAAGAGAAAAAGTTTCATGCAGCTTTAAGATCTCCCTAGTACCTAAAAGAGATGTTTCTTATAGATACCAGGCTTAGTGCTTGTGTCTAGGAAACTGTAACACAAACATCTGTACTTGATTTTAAAAGTCCTTGGCCATCTATTAATAATTCTTTTAGAGACGGCTCTTCCTGCTGGTTTTACATTTTGCCCTTTTGGTAAATTCTATTTGCTAATTCTAAACTGGTATGAGCATTTTTGTGGTGTGTGTGTGTGTTTATTCTGGGGATATGCTTATTGATTTTAGAGAGAGGGGAAGGGGGGGAGAGAGAGAGAGAGAGAGAGAGAGAGAGAGAGAGAGAGAGAGAGAAAGAGAGAAAGAGAAGAGAGAGAAGAGGAGAGGAGAGGAGGGGAGGGGAGGGGAGGGGAGGGGAGGCAAGGGAAGGGAAGGGAAGGGAAGGGAAGGGAAGGGAAGCTAAGGGAAGCGAAGGGAAGCGAAGGGAAGGGAAGTAGTGAGAGAGAAAAACATCAATATGAGAGAAAACATTGATTGGTTGCCTTCCATATGTGCCCCAACCCAGGGATCAAACCCACAACCTAGGCATGTGCTCTGACCTAGAATCGAACCTGAAGCCTTTCAGTACATGGGAGGATGCTCCAACCAACTGAGCCAAACTGGCAGGGAAAACCTTTTTCTTTTTAAACTTCCTGTGTTTATGCATCAACCCATACCACTCTGCTTCTGTTGCCAAGAATATGCGTTGCCAGGGTAAATAAGATCACCAGGTTGGTACATTGTTTTTCAGAATGGCAAGAACTTCGGGATCCAGTACCTGGGAAGTCATACACCAAGCTGGCTCCTGTGGCCTCTTGGGCCATCCAAGTCCACCAGCTGGAGGAACAATCAAAGAACCAGCAGTATCTTCGGTGCCAGCCCAGCAGTGTCAGCAATTGCTGCATGTTCAGGAAGGACATAAACACCACTACCTTGACCTAGGGAATTGATTGTCCTGGCTGCACCAGCTCTGGAGCATCTGGAAGTGACACAAAACACGGCTTTGTCTGCCCAAAGCTGGTTGATCCCTTCGAACTGGTGCTGTTTGTCCCAGATCTCCAGAAACTCTCATCAACACGGCTAAGCTCGTATGTGTGAGCAGAACACCTGTGAGCAGCTTCCTGGAGGGGAAAGAGAAGGTTTTCAGAGGTCAGCAGGAACCCCGAAAAATAGATCATGTTGCCACAATGTGGTGGCTGTCAGGGCAGTTCAGAACCCTGGGGATGGAGCTATATCTGAGATACCCTTTCATTTCTAAACTTGGAAATCAATGCTTCTTAATGTGGCCTCTGCCTACCTCTATAGCCACATTTCCTGCCACCCGCTGACTACCTTTCACAATGCCGATTTGCATGGTGGACCCCACATACTCCACGCTATTTCCCATGTCCAGGCTTTGTTCTACATTCCTTCTGCTCTGTCGACTAAAGGCCCAGTGCTCGGCTTGGAGGAAACACTCAGGCATGGTTGTTGAACTGAGCCACTCAGACCTTGGGTCCCTTTTCGGTTGGCCACACAAGCTGTAAAGTTTACTTGGTGGCTGTTCTTTAAGGCTGCTTCTTGGTTTATTTCTGATAAATGAAAGATCTGATGTGGTAAAACCATATCAGAGACCTAGAAACTGATCAGAATTTTAACCTAGAGAAGATAACCTTTGCATTAGATTAACCCATAATACAATATAATCTCTACAAATACTTCAGGTAATAAAAGGAATTGTCTCATCCAAACTAAAAAATACCCAAAGTGTGACAATGTCTATTCCCATGTTAACAAAGCAGTATTTATCAAGGTTCTTGGTTGCTATGGTAATTTCCTCTGTTGACCTGATTATCGTGAATGAGGATTTCAAGGCCCTGTCATTCCTCATCATTAAGATAATCTTATAACTCTCCATCCAAACTAGAATACGTTTGAAGGTCAGAAGGATTAATATACATAATTACCCCAATGCAACATGTATAAATAGGACAATTCCTGGAAATTTGGGATATATCACCACACTGCCCAGCAGGCTTTATGGTGTCCACACAAACAGACCCTCAACAAGTGTTTCCTGACTGAATGCACTTTAGTGTTTTCTGCCCAGTTTCCATGTAAAGTCCTTAAGAGCAGGGATGATGTTTAATGCTTCTTCTAGATTACTCCTAATGTTGAATACATAATAGCTATTCAAAAATACCTACTAATTGGCTCATGGTGATGTTCTTCCCAAATGAAAGTTCCTCATGGGTAGCTAGTAATTTAAGAAGAGAACTTTGTTGAGAAGTTCAGGCTAGAATATTTGTGTGGGTCACCAGCATAGTGTTAGGAGATAATGTTAGGTAGGTATAAAAATTCTCCCAAGATACTACATATACTGAAGAAAACAAGTCAATGATGAGACCTGACATGCTTCTATAGGAGGGTGAAATCCTCCTGTCTTTTCTGAACCAGGACATGATAGAGGTCATGGACTATTACTAATCTTAGTACTTTATAAGGTAAGAGAAGGGGGAGGGGAGAACTTGGAGATTATTTTTGTTTAGGGAAAGAAATAATAAAGTAAATAATTTTGGCTAGTTTTGATAATGATGATGGAGCACAATAATAATAAAACTATACATTCATACTTTTGACACAAGAAAAACCTTGAACTACCTGTGACTCCTATTGCTTTATTTTACAGATGAGGAAACTAAGGCACAGAGAAATTAAATGGCATTAGTTATCCACTGTCCTTCTGAGAAAGTCTTGTACTGAAAATTTGACAGCATTTAATTATCCATCAGTCATGTCTTCAGCAGTCCTGGGAAAATCTAAACCTTCATTCTAAGGCATGAATATTTCCTCCCTTGAGACAAGGAAGTGAAAACTTCTGGAAAGTTTTGCCAAAATAAGATTAAGATCCTCTTCTTGTTTGATGACACTAACCCCCAGCAGGTCTAGGTTAGTAAATGAGCATCTGTTCTTGAAGCAGCCGAAGCATGAAGAGTGAGAAGGCAAAAGAAGTCCTAAGCAAAAGCGATGACATCTGGCCCCCATGAGTGAAAACCTAGCCCTTGCCATCGTTGGCACATAAATGCCAATCTCTGATAGAGATATCCCCTGGGCTGGGGCGGATGGGGGGTGTGGGGGGCTGGGAAGTTCAATCTCAGAGTATATTGAGGACATAATTATATGACAAACCAGAAAGCTCCATATAAACACTGTTACAGTGTTAGCAGTGACCAGAAATGTCATCCTGTAAGGTCACTTTATGTTTCCAAGACTCTCCTAATATTTCAAGGGTCTTCATCATCACAAAATTATGAGAGTCAACATCTTGGCGTCTCTCATTCACACGTGAATCACTGGAAGGTTCAATTCATTTCCCACAGTTACACAGTGAGTCAAAAGGAAAGTACAGTGTATGCTAATAACCTGTGGAAGCCATTTCTGGAATGATCAGTATAGGCCTCTGTCAGCTGTGGCCCAAGTTGTGCTCTAGAAGATTGCCCTTGCACAGTGAGTCTGTACCATACCTCCTTCTTCTTTTTCAAACAGAATAATTTTTTCAGCATGATTAATATTAAAAAAAAAAAAAAGGCAAGGGGTCTTATGGAAGGGGAAAGGTGCACTTAAAGATTCCAAGAACTAATAAGATTCTGGAGCTAGGAAGGCATTTTAGTCAGGACTTTCATTCTTTAATTTACTTAATGAAAACTTTTGGATTGATGAATTCCCAGAGAACAGGTCCCTCATCCAACCCACTGTGCTATGAGTCTGGGATTGAGCATAGTGACTAAGGTGCAGCCATGGAGACTGAGTTCCACAAAAGAATTTGGAATGTAAACACATCATCCTCCACCCCTGAACAGGTTAGATTCTTTCTGTAGGTGTAAAGGGTTAATCAGCCAGCCCAGGAGAGATGACTATTATACCCTTAAGTCTGCTCCCTTTGTAGGAACTAGAGCCCTAGAGGCAAAAAGTGCCCTAGCCAGAACCAAGGCACTCCAAGGACTGACAGGTCACCACACTGACTCGAACACAGTAGACACAAATGGCATTAAAGATTGAAGAGCACCATGTTAAGAAGGAAAGATCCTGGTTTTATTATTTGAGTTTACATACTAGAAGCGATCTGGAGATTGATGGTAATCAATAATGCTTACCATGGATACCGTTAAATTCATGGCTCACAATCAAAATTGTGCTGAGACTTTTTTTTGTTCCTGAGCACCAAAGATAAACCTTAGAATTAGGCTGTTAAGTGGTTTTGGAAAAGATCTCAGAGTTCATCTAGACTTCCTGATGAGCAAGGAGAGGTAAAGTAAGGCACAGGGACCTGCCCAACATCACACCAGGGAGTTGGCAACAATGAGGTCTGCATCAGATCCCTGGACTCTTAGATAAAAGCAAAATGTTCTGCAGCGATTTCCTCCCTTGGCACTTGCAGAGGACACTGGGACCCAGACAGATACTGTCCCTATCTTGGAAGCAGACAAGGGAATCAGAAAGGTCAATATTAAGGATATGCACTTACATGACCATGAACTATGCTGCCACGTTTTGTCTGCAGAGGAGAAGTAAAACCCTATCTAGCCCATGACTGACAGAAAAGAGCCTTCAAGTCCGGCAGATCCAGACTTTAGTCCTTCTTCCACACATACTCAGCTATGTGACTGCAAACAAATCACTTTATCTCACTAATTCATTTGCTTAATGAGGGTCATAACTATACCTAATTTAAAGGTTTGGGGAGGGCTAACTGAGATCCTGTGTTTGGAACATGTAGCACTGTGCCTTACAAAGACTATATGCACTGCCATTATTACTTTGGCTTCTGTGTGTTAGTTGGCCTCGGCCAATCAGCTGCCTGCAAAGTGGCCTTGAAGGCTGCCCATATTCAAGAGGATCTTCTTCTGTGCACTGGAGGCCAATGTCCTGAGATGTGGTTTTCATGGGTTTTACAGAAACTTTAGCTATTATGGGGATCCTCAGCCTGGATCTACTTCTCTCACTTCAAAGAGCTGAAAATATATTTGGGAGATAAGTCAGAAAGACACCCCCCCAAAAAAAATTCTAAAGAGATAATTGAAGAATGAGTGGGACTCAGAAAGGAACTGGGTAAGGAATTCCAGGGATGGTGTCTTGTGAGAAAAGTTCAAAGGCAATGATCTTGTCTTCCCAGGAAACAAAGAAGATAGTTAGCAAGCAAACTGGCTGGAAGGGAGCTTCATATAATAACCCCGCCCACCAGAGGAGCTGGGCAGATCATGACCCAAGGTTATTGTTGGCTCAGTCTTTCACCATTCAAAAAACAACCTACACATTTGGATAAAGCTAAGAAAACAATGATCAGACTCTGGGCCAGATGTATCCTACAGGAGGTGGGAAGAAGAAAACAGAACCCCCACCCCCTCACCTCATGCAGGGAAGTTAGGTTTTTTTATACCAAACAGAGCTCCCAAATGACACAAAAAAGCAAGCTTTCTGTGGTTGGCATGATGGATTTCCCAGACAGGGTAGGGCAGAGGGGCTCTTTCCTTCCATATGAAACCAAGGAGAATGGTTTGCCCTCAAGAAGAAGCAGGCAGGGGATAAGGATTTAGTGGTGATTTAAGGAAATGAAAGAATGATGTCACCCTGCTCCATCCTATGGGGATCCTGCTCTTTATTTGATGGTTCTTCCACACTTGTTACTCAGTCTCTAGCTCTCTCTAGGAGGCACTTGCTAATCTAACGACTTGGGATTTGTTTTTTCTAATGCTTTCAGAGAGGGTGTCTCTACCACTGGGTTAAAGGCCCCACAAGTCAGGGGGTGCTTCCTCATCCCTTTCAGGATACTGCAGTCTTTACTGCCCAGGCCTGCACGTGTAGGCTCACTGGACCTGGGCTGCGATAACCCGCTGCTCAACAGGGCCTCTGAAAGAGGTGTCCGCTGATAAACTGGCCCCTGGCGTGTTGTTCAGTGTCTGTAACTCTGAGAGCACAACTGATTCCTCCTATCTCGCTGCAGAAATTCCACGGTGCAAGGGAGGAGCCCAGCCTGAGCCAGACCCAGCTTTGTAAAAAGTCCATAGGACGAGAGGATGTTAGGGGTCAAAGCATTAGTATATGAAAAAAGAAAGGAAGGAAGAGGAGAAGGGAGAAAGAAAGAAGCCATCATGCTAGAGAAGAACTAAGTATAAACTACACACTTAACTGTGCAACTTTAAAAAAAAACAAAACACATTTCTAATCTATCATTGGAATCCAGAAGCTACAAGTAGCTATTGAGTGTCTGCAGACACAAAACATAAGCTAGGGGCCGGTGTAGGAAGCTGCTAAATACTTAAAGCTGGACTTTGAAGGATGAGGAGGATTGGCCTCTCAGGCCGGGTGATTTGGTGCCCGATGCCGTTTAAACAAAAATGTTTTCCAGTGCATAGATGAGCTCCCAAGAAAGAAAGTGAAATTCTCAGGTCCCCAAAATGAAGAGAAATGTTTAAAAGAACACAACCACCCTCCCCCGTTCCTCCTGAAAACACATGTGCTGACATTGCACCTTCTCTAGGGGAGAGGATGGAAGAGTGAGAATTATATGAGGCGGTGATTTAGGGCAGAGCCGCTCCAACCTTTCTATGCCCATGAATCACTTGGGGTCTCGTTAAGAGAAAAATTGGAATTCTGTAGGTCTGGGCGGGACTGAACTGCATTTCTAACCAAGTTAGCAAAACTGAAGAGAGACTATGTGAACTGTCAGATAGGTTACTGTGATTTGTAATTGGGAAATAGATGAGCACAGTTTGCCCATTATGAAACCAGAGAGATAAAGAGATGAAAATGTGAACGGGTGTTAAGAAAAACAGAAGTTAGAAAAAGACCCACATTTCATTGGAGTTTGAAAGTTTGGGGAGAATGAGTGCGAATTTATACTTGAAGATATGGAGGCATTAGTCCCAGACAGAACAGAGAAAAATAAATCCATACTGCCACACTCTTGGTTAAGCTATTGCACACACACACACACACACACACACACACACACACACACAGCAGCCACAGGAAAAAGGAAAAACAGAGAAGGGGGCAGGAAAGAAAAGTAAAGGGGAGGGAAGGCAAAGAAAATAATGATCTGAAACAGTATCTTACCATTCCCCACATTGTCCAGTAACCTCCTACTTGTCTTGTGTGTCTCATCTGAAATGTATCTCCCAGAAAGAATTCCCTGACTGCCCTAGAGGTGGCGGGGTACTTGCCCTCTGTTTCCATGACACAGTATGTTAACCTCAACCACAAGATATTGAAATTGTTTTCACATCTGTCTTTCTAATAATTTTTAAAAATACCTATTTTAGTGATGTTTTTTACAGAGAGGGAGAGAGAAGAAAGTTAGAAACATCGATGAGAAAACATAGATTCAGCTGCCTCCTGCACACCTCCTACTGGGGATGTGCTTGCAACCAAGATAACATGCCCTTGACCGGAATCGAACCTGGGATCCTTTAGTCCGCAAGCCAACACCCTATCCACTGAGCCAAACTGGTTAGGGCTCTAATAAATTTTTAAGCAAAAGAAAAGAAAGGGGGAAGGAAGACAAGGGGAGGAGAGAGAGAAAAAAATTATACAAAGGAAAACAGCCTGACAAGAGGCTTTCAACAGCTACAACAGACACTGGAGTAATATTTCTGAGTGCTGAGGGAAACGCATCTTAATCTAGAATCTCTGCAGGGCCAAACTATCAAACAAAAGTGGAGATGAAATAAAGATATGGTCAAAGACTGTGGGAATATATTACTCAGACAGCCTCGTGGAAGTGTGCGCTTGAAGAAGGAAATTGAACCCAAATGGAAAAATCAATAACAACATAACTATAGGTGGGCAAGAAAAGGAAAGACATTGTTGAAATGCACCCACATTCTCCTTCGAGGAACTCTGTGCTGAGACAGTGGAGTGGGGCGTGCATGGCCATAGCAGATGGTTCCTTTGGTGACTAAGAGGGAAATAAAGACACAGAGGCAGAGCCCTCTCCCCTTCCTCTGCTGACATTCTCTAGCTGACATTATACACTTTGTTGTATGTGTTTCTTGACTCTCTCCTACTAGAATCTAAATTCCCCGAGGGCAGGGACTTGATCTATTGTCTCCTCTGGCTTGGCACACATGGGTGCTCATGTATTATTGAACACACAAAAAAGAGAACAAGAGCCATTTCAAAGGTGTGGGCTTTAGACTTTCTTCTCAGGGGAACAGGTGGGATGTGGTAGGATGTACCCAGTACTTATGACCATCTACCAGGTCCTGGGCTACACACGACACACGCTATCTCATTTTACATGGGCTATGGAATAACACAAACCCCAGCTAGTGAGCAAAATGAGCTGGTCTTTCAACCAGCATAGAATCCAAGCTGAGCATTCTGTTTATACCCATTACTGCTTGTTTCTGAGGAAGATGTAGGCTGTGATCTTCCATCCAGTGTCATGTCCTACTTCCAACTGGTCATTGGGAATAAGGTCCTGCTTTGTGTGTTTGTGTAAAGCTTTCACACTCTGGACATATCCACACTGAATATCACTTAGTGATCTAGTAATTCCAGTTTCCTAACACCTACCCACATGGACCCCATAGCACAGGAACCCTGAAATTCCGGTTCTAACAATGAATCATTAAAAATGAAAAGGCCCCATCTTGACTGGAAGCCAGCCCTACCTCCTTGTCACAAGGCTTCCCCACCCTCTATGTTCTTAGCTGCACCCTCCTGAGGCCCCTCGGGCCCACTGTTAAAGCCAGAGAGACGCTCCAGTTCTCACCCCTCCCCCAACATCAACCTTGCAGCCAGTTTCAGATGCACAATGACCAGAACAGGTTTTCTAAGGAATGGTGTTGGACACTGTGTCCTCATTCAAAGTCCTGATGGCATGAGGGTAACCCTGTAAACACAGACCTCAGAGCAAAGAGCAAGAATTCTTTCCCTTCCTCACAGCGAACACAGAAATGGAAAAGACCTTTTGGAGGACAGGCTAGGTAGCCGTCCAGCCACACAGAAAATTCCCTATACACCTATGGGAGGATATGACTATGAGAAATGCCCCCATTGAGAAGCATACAAGGCATGGTGCTCTCTCTATCTCTCTCTCTTTCTCTCTCTTTTCCCTCCCTTCTTTGATGGATCACATTTGCAGCCCCTTGAGTGCTTTCTCCAACACCTTCTCCACTTGCTTCCTTCCTGGAATGGACACAAGCTCAAAATCACACAAACACACAATCCTCTCAGTCTTCTCTTCATCACCTTCTTTCTCTGTTTTCTTACTCTCCCTCAACCCCTGGGAAAATGACCTCCACTTCTAAATATCGGCATTGCTCCCCTGAATCGACCCCAGTAGCAGCCCAGTCTTCTCTAATGGTTCTTTCTTAGTCTCTTTAAGGTAGCTGTGGCTTAGTGTTTTCTCGAGGCAGCTGCGTGAGGGTAAGCACATGCTGGTCTTCCTTGCTAACCCAGAGCTTTGTTCATCATAGTGTTCAATGACTGCGAGAAGGAAGGGAGGCAGTGAAATGATGTCAATGGATATTGTATTCTTTCAAGAAAGTGACTCTCTGACCTCAGGGACCTTGGAGAAATTTTTAAAAATCTGATTTCAGACCCATTTTGATGATGTGAAATCACGTTCTGTGACCTCATTGCTCCTGGGTTGAGCCAGCTGGCTGAGTGAGTGCCCTCTTGTCCCTCTCACTAAGTATATTTGTATAAGAGGTCCTGCTCTCACTCGAGGCCACCTCTTTTATCTGCAATTCACCAGCCCGTAATGCAGGTCAGCAGATTCTACCGTATTCAGAGAAGAAGTGAAATATTAGCTTGAATGTTCTCCCATGTCCTCCAAAAAGTGAGTCATTGGCAAGGAAAATAGCTCATGTTTTTTCTTTTTTTTTTTTTTAATATATTTTATTGATTTTTTTCAGAGCGGAAGGGAGAGGGATAGAAAGTCAGAAACATAGATGAGAGAGAAACATCGATCAGCTGCCTCTTGCACGCCCTCCACTGGGGATGTGCCCGCAGCCAAGGTACATGCCCTTGCCGGAATCGAACCCAGGACCCTTCAGTCTGCAATCCAACGCTCTATCCACTGAGCCAAACCGGTCTCGGCTCATGTTTTTTCAGCCTGGAGTAAACGGGAAAAGGTAAATAGAAGACAGACTCAGATTCTGATGAGCTTTCCCTCTTGGTTTGGTTAGATTAAACCACAATGTAATTTGTGAGCCCCATAGGCCATTTTAACCAGCACAGTAATCCTGATGGTCAGGAAGGAACCTGGTTGCAAGGACCATTAGGGAGACCTTCCTGGAGGAGTGGAGTGGAAGCTTATCTTTGTGCAATGGAATGGTGGTGGCAATTTCCAGAGAAGCCTGGGTCTCAGGTCTGTGGCACTATATAAAGCCACCAGCAGGACCCTCCCAGGGACACTTTAGAAGGTCCTGATGGAGGGAAGGATGTGAAAATGCTGCAGACACTCTTCATTTCCCTTCAAAGGGCCTGGGATGAGAATAAGGTCATGGGGGTGAAGGAGGGGAGGGCTTGCATTGCCGGCAAATGGACGAGAGGGGCCCCACGTGTGCTCCCTCGTGGCTCTCCCACCTACAATGTGGAGACCAAGGCTTTGTGCACACAGAGATAAAGCATGAGTGCAGCCTGAGATAAGAACTGGTTTCTTCCTGAACCGGCCATCCCTGTCTCAGGGATAGTTTCCATTTAGAAGTGAGCTCCCGGGAAAGCAGACTTGGTGCCTGCAACCTGGGGTGGAGCTTACAAACACCGAAAAGGGGCTGACATGCATGGATGCCTCTGGCGATAGTGGTGGTTATATTTAGTCCTGAGCTCAAGTTAAACACCAGGCCACCTGCAACACGCACGAAGAGAGCACCAAGAACAAACACAGCAGGGCCAGTAAAAATAAAAGAGCAAAGTGCAGACTCCAAAGAATAAATATGCACAGGCTCTGGCTGGAGATACGATGGGGTAGGTGGAGCTGGTCGCTGAGGCAAGGTCAAGGTCAACAGAAATGGACCACTGTGGAAGGGCTGTTCCCCTTGTTCCCTCTGGGAGCAGAGTTTGAGGGCCTTAAGCAGAGTGAGGGGAGCTCAGCTGCTTTTCCTCACCCTACACTCCACCCCGCACCTCGTGGCTGACCCTTCTGTCCAGAGTGGAAGATGCACAGTCTTCCAGAGAGCAATGGAGCAGCTGGCTGAAAGTCACCTGTGCGAGTCAGTAAGGTTTACGCTCTTGATTCCTGAGCCTTTCAACCAACCTGCTTACATGCTATCATTCTCCCCACTAAAACTCTTCTGTTTTTTTGCTTCATGTACCAAGCTTTCTCTCTAATGGGTGTAATTCATGTGGTAACACACAGATTTGCAAAACACTGCAGTTTGTTATTCACAGCTCTAAGCTGTAAGCTTCTTAAGGACAGAGAGGGACAAAATTCATCTGTGCAAAATGCTTGACCCTTAATGGATAGTGAATGTGTACTGTGCAATGAATGAATGAATGAATGAACGAATGAAAAACAGTCTCACAGTGGTTCTGAATTGTTTTTGAATCATGGATTTATTTGAAATTTAATGGAAGCCAGGGACATCTTCCTACAAAATGCTGATGTACAAAACATACAAAAGTGAGACTACAGTCTGGCAAGGATCACCACCAGGAAGGGCTCTAGATTTTAAGCCAGGATGAAAAAGTTAGTCCTTCTAAAAAAAAAAGTGAAGTGGAAAAAGGAACCAGGGACTGACATGCACCAAGAACCTGAGCTTTGACTTGTAATCTTCTTTAATCCTCATCTACATTCCACAGATGAGGAAAATGAAATTTAAATAACGTTTTTACTATTAGCAAAACATCAGACCAAGTATTTAATCCAAGTCTTTTACTCCCAAACTCCTATTCTTCCTGCTGTATCATTCTGCCTCCAAATAGTATAGGGTCTCGGGATTCCTCACACCATCAATTTCTTTTTATTGTGTTCTCCTAGATAAGGATCTCTAAAGAAACATAATCTAAACCTTGCAAAAATATATTTTTAAAAATACAGTCATCATTTGGATTAGACAGCTTTAAATGATTTCTATCAAGTTCTAGAGAAATCTACAAATTGACTTCTAAATGTATTTGCACGTTATATTTTGTTTAGATTCTTAACAACAGTTAAAGCACAATGAAACCAACATCTCAATTAAACAGAGCCCCTCCCATGGGCACAGAATGCTGTGTTTCCTCTTTTCCCTGGGTCTGAGAAGAAAGCAAAGCCCAAGATAAGAGTCTTGACTTTATCAGTAGCATCCATGGGCTCAGTCCCCCTCCCACTATGGCTAAGAATACAAATTTGGGGGTCAGAAAGATCTGACTTCTCACTTCTTTGCTGTCAAACAAGAGACCTTGAACAAATTATTTCATTTCCAAAATTTTCAGTGGCCTCATCTGTAAATGAGGATAATCACAATGCTCATCTCAGAGAGTTTTTTTGGACCTATTAGGGACTAACGCATTAAACATTCTTAGCCCAAATGCCTGGCACATGCAAAATGTATAATTGCCGGCTATTAGGTTTCTTCTTCACCATCACTGTCTACATCTCCCTAATTCTACAGTGAGCTGACATGAACAGAATGATGATCTGCAAGTCAAATAGAACTGGACGTTTCTTAGAAAATTAAACATAAATTTACCATATAATTAAGAAATCCCACTCCAAGTCATCTGCTGCCAAAAAAAAGAGAGCATATATCCCACATAAATATGCAAAGGGTCATAGCAATATTATTTATAATAACCAAAAATTGAAAACAACCCAAAGTTCCCTCAACAGGTCAGTGGATAAACAAACTGGCATATCATACAACAGAATACTATTCTACAGTAGAAAGCATGTACTCTTGATACACACACTACAACTTGGATGAATCTCAAAATAAATATGCTGAGTGAAAGAAGCCATACAAAAAAAAGGCCATATACTGTATGATTATTTATATAAAATTCTAGGAAATTCAAACTAATCAGTAGTGTTGGCGATCAGTTATTGCTTGAGGCGGACCAAAGGGAAAGTCATAAGAAAACGTTGGGGTGATGAATATGCTCACTATATTGTGGTGACGGTCTTATGGGTATACATGCATGTCAAACTTATCCAACTCTGTATTTTAAATATGTATGTGCAGCTTATTGTGCGTCACTTATATCTGAATAAAGCTGTTTAAAAACTCTTTACAATGGCTTTCATTGCTTTCAGAATAAAAATTACACTTTAAAAATTTTTCTTTATTGATTTCAGAGAGGAAGGGAGAAGAAGAGGGAGATAGAAACATCAATGATGAGAGAGAATCACTGATTGGCTGCCTCCTATACACCCCCCACGGGGGATTGAGCCCGCAACCAGGGCATGTGGCCTGACCAGGAATTAAACCGTGACCTCCTGATTCATAAGTTGATGATCAAACACTAAGCCACGCCAGTTGGGCAAAGCTATACTCTTTTTTAAATATATTTTATTGATTTTCCACAGAGAGGATGGGAGAGGGATAGAAAGTCAGAAACATCAATGAGAGAGAATCATCAATCAGGCACCCCCACTCCCCCCCACACACACTCCCTACTGGGGATGTGCCCACAACCAAGGTACATGCCCCTGACTGGAATCAAACCTGGGACCCCTCGGTCCGCAGGCCAACGCTCTATCCACTGAGCCAAACCAGTCTTGGCAAAGCTACACTCTTTATGATGTATTATGTTCCATGTAGTTTCTTTTTCTTCCTTTCTTTTTTGGAAATCTCCCCTCTTACTAAACGGCAAATTCCTTCTGGGGAGAGACCATGTTTGTTTGGTCAATGGGATGGTGGTAGCAAGGGCCTGGGATGAGAATGAGGTCATGGGAGTGGAAGACGGGAGGGCCTGCATTGGATCCCCAATGCCCATCAGAGTGCCTGCTATAAAAGCACATTGTTAATGAAGAAAAAAGAAATATAAAGTAATTAAGGCCAAAGAGTAGAATGGAAAATGTATACTGTACTAGAGGGCAGAGGAGGGAGAAGGAACAGTGGATTTAACTGCCATAGAGGCTTTATGGGAGGGAAAGCACAGTGTCCAACGGCGGTAAGAGGATAGAGAGAAAAAAGGGGGCCTCCTCCCCTTCATTTTCAGAGTAACACTTGACACTATCCAGCAGCAATACTGATATTGTCCAAGTGCTTTCATATGTATTCCTCCTGGGAATGCGCCCATGGAAGAGGAAGGCAATTGCCTTGAGGTGCTTGGTCCTAGCTTGGGGCTTGCAGAAAGGTCAATCTCTTCATTAAGAACCCAATGTAGGCATCTTTAGACACCCCTGTTCCAATTCCTTGCTTTCCCCTCAGCGTCTTAGGCCCTTTGAAGGAAGGGGGGCTATAACCAGGCACCTCTTTCTAAACTCAGCAGGAAGCACTTAAAGGGCCTGGCTTTGTTTTGAAGGGAGAAGAGAGGAAGCAAAGCATCTGAAAAGGTACTGTTTGCTTTTCGTTCAATGCTAAAGTCAAATAGAACGTGTTTGCTCTCTGCTGAATACCCAGGAATGAAAGGTTTGTATTTGAACCTCATGAATGGGACAGAGTAAATGTACTCTCTGCCTCACGTCCACAGCACATTTAGATAGTGCTTGAAGTTTGCCAAGTACTTTCGTAGACATTATCTCACTTGATCCCCAGGGCAACTGTAAGATGAAAGTGGGGATTATTATGATTTCCATATCATGGATGACCCAGTGCCCTGGCGCTGGAGGCAGGGGTTCAATAGATGTTTCTCTAACCAGGTCACTAAGGTTAAGTGACTTGCCCAGAGTAGTCAGAGTTGGGCTAATCAATGTTTTTCCCCTGCCCCCTATCAATGACCCTCAAACATACAGCAAAGCCTTCCTATCAACCTCGACCCATGGATATGGGTATCCCTTGATAACACAGACCTTGTGTTTGCAATGCTGACACTCCTGGCCATTACACAGGAAGAGAGCAAGAAGAGGCACCAATTACTGAACACCCAGAATGTGCCAGGTGATTTCTTTAGCATCTCATTTAATCTTCACAACAATCCCAAGGAGCAGGTTATATCATCTCCTTGCAGATGATGAAAGGAAGGCACAGCAAGATAAATTAACTTTCTCGAAGTTGCATGCTGTTCCAACAGCAGTAAAAAAAGATTTGAGATTCAAACCAGACCTTCTGGTTCCAACGCCTGCTCTCTTTCCATTGCACCACTATGGCTTTGAACCTGGGAATTACCTTTGGGTCTGTCCTCTCATCCACCACCCTATTCCAGATACCCACCCACCCCTCATACATATACACACAATCCATAAGGGAAAATTACGATTTTTTTTAAAACAGAAAAGATCTCCCGAAGCTTAATTTGGTTGAGCTTTTCACTTTAGCAAAGCACGTCAGCATTTCCTGTCTGTGGACAGACTGCCATTGTAAAACGTAGGGAAGGGCCAGTCTGGTATGAGATGAAATACCTAGTGATTCCCAAAGCAATGAACCCCAGCAGGAACTCACACTGCAAAACAAGCCAAATAATGAGAAACATATTTATATTCCCCAACCAGCACCAAGAGGAAAGATGTGGTCTTTTGTTCTGAGCAGTTGGGTTGCTGGAAACTTGTCATCCAGCGAAACACTGGACAGAGAGCGGGAACAGAGGCAAGCTCTCTCTCCCTCGTGGTCAGAGCAAACAGCTAGGGCACATGGCTGGAAGGTTTGGCCTCATTAAAAAGATTTCACGAATTGAAAAGCTTGAGAGGGGTGGTCCTTGCAGCGGGTGCAGTGGGAAGGTTTGCTAGGCAAAATGTCAAGTCTTAATTCTTACAGAGCAGCCTCTGGGATGTTGCCCAAGTCAGCACTGAGAAAGGGGGTGAGGGCCTCCGCCTGGGAAGACTCTGCTGGCTGCCTGGGCTCACTGTGATCTGCAGTGGTCCTCTCTGTCCATATGCAATAGGCCATTGTTTTAGGGATTGGAGCTTGTCAAGAAATACCCCAGCTAATTTTTCCTGTTTCCTCAATGTTGCTACTTGCAATTTTCTCCAGCAAAGCTTTTACATTACTAAGAATTGCTGTTGTCATTATTAAACAATTAATGTATAACAATTATTAGTTGTTGTTGAAGCTAGCTGTTGGATATGTGGGGTGTCATAACTTCTAAAGGGTTTTTGTCTACATGTGAATGATAAATAACGCTTACAATGCATGAGCATCCCACCTTAAAACTCAGAACTACCTGTCTCCTTGAAAAAAAAATAATTATTGTTAAGTCTTCACCATCTTACTAACACTGTTTATCGGATGCTGTGCCTTTTCATCTTGTGTGGTCCCTTGGTGTCCTCATCGCTATATCTTGCACTCCGCAAATCGCTTCTTCTGGAAGATAAAACTTTCTAGAACATGCAGAGACTTGGGTTCTATTTCCTGAAACGTGTGCTTGGCTCTCTTGGACATACGTGAGATTTTCCTGACCCCAGGTCAGAGGTTAACCTAGATCTGTTTTCTGAGGATTGATATAGCTCCCCAGGACCCATTCGTTTCTTTGTGAAGGAGTTCAAACAGATGAAATCAGATATCTTCATGGGAAAACCACAGAACTGCTGTGATACCTGTACCATGGCCCACTGCACTCACTGCTGAGAGGGGGCAAACCTAAGAGACCACACAGTGTCATTCTCTCATCACCAAGAGGCTGTAGACTTTTTCAAGTTCTAGATGATCCATTCCTGCCAAATACCAGACCCAGGTCATGAAAGCCTGCTCTGGCAACACACAACTGCTCAAGTTGAAACTAAACTAGTGTAGGGTAAATACGTTTCTAAACCACAATGAAGAAGTGATGCTATTGACTTTAAACAAGAAATTCTGTGAAATCATAAACCACATTTCATGTGCTTTTCAATTAGCTCATATGCTAATTGTATGTACATGTAGCTACTATTATTGACCCCCTCAAAAAAATACTGATACATAAGACATCATTCTACCATCAAATTGAAAGGCAATGCCCCAAGTATACGTAATGCATAACTGCTGTAATCGGCAACATACACACATTTTTCACAGGAATGCTATAGAATTCAAGTAAAACTCCATGTCACGCAAGCAGTGTCTAAAGCAGGCCAAATTGGCCTTCACTGTGCTTATCTCCCCTCAAAAAATATTATACATACACACATGTATGTACTTATCTGTTTATAGATTTGTTACGGGTTGGATTGTCACCTAAAACTTCATATGTTGAGGTCCTAACCCCCAGTGCTCAGCATGTGACCTTATTTGCAAATAGGATCATTGCAGATGTAACTAGTTAAGATGAGGTCATACTGGAATAAGGTGGAACTCAAATTCCAATATGTCTTGTGTGCTCATAAAAAGGAGAAATTTGGAAACAGACACACACAGAGCAAACACCACGTGAGCATGAAGAAAGAGATTGGAGCGACGTGTCTTCCAGCCGAAGAGCGCCCAAGAGTACCAGCAAACTACCAAAAGCCAGGAAAAGGGTGTGGAACAAGTTCCCCCCCCCCGTAGCACTCAGAAGGAACCAAGCCTGCTGACACCTTGAACTTGAACTTCTGACCTCCAGAACTGTGGGAAAATCAATCTCTGTTATTTAAACCATCCACTTAGTGTTACCTTGTTATAGTAGCCCTCGCAAACTAATACAAATTCTATCTATAAATATATGAAGCACCAGGTCTCAGGAACTCAAACTATGAGGAAGTAAAAATCTGAATCCAGTTCTAGTGGCAGACCACTACCCACAGTCCTGGCTTCTTCCTGCCAGCTTACAGCCGTCACATTTATCCTAATAGGTTGATAAGTGGGGGAAGAAAATATTGCTCATTTGGTGCCAAGTACACTTCAGTGAAATCCCATGTTTGTTTATCCATGGCAAGAGGAAATCTCTATATGCTAGTCTCTATTTCCCATGCTGGGCCATGTCAATTTTCCCACAATGACTACTTACACCATTACTTACCTGACCAATTAACTAGTTGGTGGATATCAATAAAATATTTGCTTGTTCTACTGGCCACAGGTACACCTATGAGCCTGACCAGTCACCATAGGTAATATGGTTCTAGATAGGGAGATCCTGAACAGAATGAGGGCTGATACCTTTCCAATTTCTCCTTAAGTATCCAAAGCTCTCTCTAACATCAGAAATGAACACTTCAGCTACTGGGTCCTTTTTTTGGTGTATTTAGGAATGTCTCTCTCTTTAAAACTTGTGTATGGGTTCTGAAATACCATTGCAAAGTTCAGAAATCTGCATTGGAGCCTCAAATGCACCTTCCCATTTTGGGGAACTTGTACAGTTTGTTCCTATGTGCTGCTATATACAAACCAGACAAACATTTTCCCTTGGGATTCTTTTGCAAAATCTCAGAACATTAGACCTTGACCTAAGAACCAGTGTCGAATTTATTTTCCCTGATGGATTCATTTCTAGAAAGGCAAAGTTCACACTTCAGCAACTGGCACTCAAATGGACACACAAGGGGGAAAAAAAAAACCCTTTTTTGAGCACAATACCACCAAAAAAATATTAATTAAAAATTCAAACTTTCTTCCTTGTGTGTTGATTTAGTGGAATGTTGCAGAAGGGCTGGTGGGAGATAGAATGCGTTTTCTGGGTGTTCTAGAACAAAAATATATTGGCCTGCAGTGTTATTTTAAACTTACACATGAGACTAGAAGAAAGCATATGTGTAAATATAAAAATCCTTGAGGTTGGAAAAACTTAGTTGTTTAAAATCATTTGTGCTTTTTCCTGATTTCTGAATGTGAATGCAGTCTTTAGCTCCCTGAATGCTGAATATTAGAAAGTAATATTACACATTTTTTAAAAAATTAGAAAACACAGAAAATAAAAATTACCCTTAATTTCACCACTCAGAAACAGTTGTGAATATTTCTTTTCTATATTACTCTTAACTTGCCTCTCTTAAATTGTAATTATGCTGAAAAGTTAGTTTTTTTTTTAATGTGTGTCTTCCACTTACCATTACTTTGAAATCATTTCTGCATTTCACTTCTTTCTTTTCTAAAGCACAATCTGTCACTGATGATAGTTGTCCTCATCTACCAAAAAGGACTGGGGTCTGAGATGAGAGGGACCTCCTTCTCATTAATTTCCTTTTGCACTATTTAAACTTTTAAACAAATGTGTATGTGTTACTTTTCAGATTAGAAAACGAATGCATCTGTCTTCATCGGCTATGTAATCCCATCCTGTAGATGTACTTAAACATATTTAGATATTTCCCGTGCTTGGTCATGTCAACTTTTCCCCAGTCTTTTACTCTAATATATAATGCTACAATGAATACCCTTAACATGCATGCTCCTTGGCATCATGGATTACTTCCTTTGGCTGGATTCCTGTAACTAGAATTATTGGATCAATGCATGGAAACTTTTAAAGACTTTTTCATATTCGTGCAAATTGTCTTCTAAAATATGGCACCAAGGTGCCCTCCCACCAGCCAGTACATCTGAGCTCACCTCACCTGGCCTCTCATTGGCCCAGGAGCCACTTTTTCTCTCTTCCAAAATATCAGGAGGAGGAGGAACTAGTGGTATTCCTGAGGAATTGGGTCAAGCAAGTGTCCTGGTTCCTTGGATTAGGTTTGCTTACTAAGAGGTAGGACTTTCATAATCACTCTAGTGTGTGTGGTGCTTCTGTGTTCAACACAGCATGCAGATGAGAAGTGTGATATGGAGTGAGGCTGAGTCAATTAAAAAAATGCAGGTTGTGATATTATCTTGCTGCCAGTCATCCTTCATTCAAAAGCAAGCGGCACACCCTCTTTTCATCAGTTGTGTCAGGTGTTCTTATGGGTAATTTCAGGGAACTTTCATTGCTCACATTTACATCCTCCTCCTCTGGACTTACTAGTACTTGCATTCCCACCAGCAAATGCACCTGAACCCAGCTCACCACACCTCTTATTTGTTCACCAAAAAGTGAGATGGATTCTCCTAATCTCCCTCTTCTTCCTAATGATCTAAAACAAACCGCAAAAACCCAGGGATTTGTTTGCTACCCAAAACTTCTCATTGTGGCTGCTGGTGAGGATGAGGTAGGAGGAGTCACAGAGGGATTCAGTAATGTGCACAGGACTCAGATGATGACTAAGAGTCCTTCCACCCAAGTCGGTGGTGCTTCTCTTTGTTTCCACCTCACAGGGAGACATGAGTACCTTCTCACCCTGAATTTTACATCCAGAGAACCAGTGACCCACCAGTGGTCCATGCAACATACTTTTCAAAGCTCTGCATCCAAGTCTTTCTCAGAAAAGCAAGATGACTCTAAAGCCCCCTATAAAATAAGACCCAGGCTCCATGCTGGTGACCACTGTGTTCCAGAACAGGAGAATAATCTGGAAAACCCGCTGGATCAACTGTACCTTCATTCTGTATGTTTTATAGGCAACAAGGGGGCGTAGGTCAGACAAAAGCAGCAGAGGAGAGAAATGAGAATGAGGTAGGAAATATATTATTCCCACTGCACATTTGAGGAAGCAGACATCGTTATGCTACTGCCACGTGGTTGAGCTGCCATTTGGTCCTAAGATCTCGCTAATTCTAAAGTCTGGGCCACTCCATTCTACTCCAAGTGCTAATCCTGTGGATTGGGACATAATATAATTTTGCACCTTGGGGTGGAAGACAGAAGGAACGCCTGTTAACTCACCCTCATGACCTGGGAATGTGCTCAGTCTGCTTTGTGGCAACGCTCACCTCCACACCTCCCCGACAGAGCACGTCAGCACCATAAGACCCGAAAGAATAATGTGACTGTGAGCAATGGGACCGGTTTCCTGAAATCACCCATGAGAATGAGCCTGACTCAGCTGGTAGAAATGAAGGTGAGCTGCTTCCAAATAAAGAGTGACAGGCAGCAAGATGAGACCACCGCTGCCCCTGTCGAATGGGCTTCGGTCCCACTCTGCACCATCTCGCCCACATGTGTGGGGGTGCACTCCAGAGAGAGAGAGAACCAGCGTTGACCTCCCAGCAGTTTACACAGACTTCCGCTTTCATCACTGCCCAGGCTTCCTCCCACACCGCTGTGGTTTGCTGATCTCCACTCCTGACTCCTTTCTTTCCTCTTTCACTTTCATCAAAAAGATGCTGAGAGTTTGGGCAGGATGGGCACAATTGGGCTAAAAGGATCAAATAAATGCAACTTCAGCAACATGAATTGGTTAAATGTTTCCTAATAATGGAAGTAGGAAGTTAAGTCACTGAATGGCTCATTTGGCCTGAAGTATTCAGATAACACTCTTTTCATTGTACTTGCAGTCTCATGCCCAGAACAGACACAGGCACTGGGATAGATGCAGAGAAGAGGAGGTGTCACCTGAAATGAGCTCTGCCTTCTCCAGGGTCAGAAAGCCTCTTCGGAGCCCGACCCCGCCTTGCTGAGCGCACAGCCTCTGCTGGCCTGGAGAGCCCGGGTCAGCAACAGTTTTGTACGTGATGG
Organism: Antrozous pallidus; assembly: GCA_027563665.1. Lineage (NCBI taxonomy): Eukaryota > Metazoa > Chordata > Mammalia > Chiroptera > Vespertilionidae > Antrozous > Antrozous pallidus. The sequence goes on from CM050519.1 coordinate 81,337,219, forward strand.
CTCAAGAGACCACGTACCCTGGAGTGAGTCAGGCATGTACCCCTGCGTACCTGCTTGAGTACTAGACATTCTTCCCAAGTCTGTCTGGCATAGGTGACTAGCCTGTCCCAGTTTGCCTCGGGACTTTCCCAGTGTAGTATGGAAAGTCACCCTTCCTAGGATATCTTTCAGTCCCTCACAAACTGGAGTAGCTGGTCACCCTAGCCAGGAAGTGAGGGAGGAGCAATTCTCCAGTGTTGTGCCTGCCAGGGTCTGCCTCTTTCCCTCTCCACAAAAGCAGAGCAGCCTGTAACCCCTGTGGGCCTGCTGCGCCCATTTAGCTGCAGGTGAAGGGCATTTATGTCAACTGGGCAGAGAGCAGAATGTCCAGTTTAGCCATTTAAAGTTTGTGTTACTGCTCTGAACTGTGATATGTGTATGTGTGTGTGCACATATGTGCTTTAACATACACACACATAAATGATCATTATAAAAAAATTAAAATAAAGATAAGACAAATGGATCAAAATATTTCATAATCCTACCACCCAGCAGTAACCAATTTGATAATTTTCATGTGTACCCTTGTAGGTGATAATGTAGGCATACAGATAGGAATAAATAATGATAAGTCCATTCCAGGAAAATATAGTAACAAAAAAATGATGCTTTGAAGCTGTTGTTCACTCAATAATTTGTGACAATAAATATCTTTTTACAATATCATTTCAAGGGCCACATAATATTCCATAATATGTTTATATCACAGATTACTCAACCAAATCGATTAGGTAGGACATTTAGGCTGTTTTCAATTTTTCAAGGTTATATACAGTGCTAAAACCAAAATGCTTTTTGCTATATCACTGAACACATTCTTTTTTATTTGTTGAAATCTCATGCATGGGCCCTCAAGGCAAAGGGGGCTGGACAATGTAGTTCTCTTTCTTTCTCTCTCTCTCTCTCTCTCTCTCTTTCTCTCTCTCTCTCTCTCTCTCTCTCTCTCTCTCTCTCTCTCTCTCTCTCAGGCAAGCAACTAGAGAACTGAAAACATAGAGCAGTGTCGAGATTTGGGATAGATAGTATGCATACAATTCCATTATTGGGAAAGAAAAGGTACAGTGAGAAACAGGAAATTATAAAGTCATAGAGCTCCAACTATCTGGGATTTGTTTCAAAATAATGTGGCAGGATGGAAAGAATAGGGTGAGGCTGTACCGATTATAAGTAGATGGTTGTTGAGTCTGCTGACAGGTACATGGAGAGTCATTGTTCTTTCTTCTTTAGTGCGTGCATGAACCTTTTCACAATAAAAAAAAGTAATATTTAAAAAGGCATCAAAAGCAGAAAAAGAGTAGAACTAAGCAATTATTTCTGAACTCTCCGTGGTATGCTCTGTCCAGGAAGCATATACGATGTAATAAAAGACCTTTGGATGGGAGTTGCTCTCATAGCACAATCTCTGTTTAAACAACATTCCAAAAGAAAAAGATAGATGACTTTTCCACTGACAGCAAGTCAAGATAAGGCATTATTACCACAGTCCTTGTGTTTGCTTCATCGGACAAATACACCTTGACCACTAGCTCCTTTCAATGGAGCAAAAAAGGGTCAGAATGACTAAGCTACTCTCCAGGTCACAAGCAAATCAAACCAAAGAAACCCAGTAAGTTGGAATTCCATGTAGATAGCAAATACATTTTTTTAGTATATGTGTGTCTCGTGTAATATTTAAGACATGCCTATAGTAAAAATGTATTTGTTATTTAATTGCAATTCAAATTTAAGTGAGTATCCCATATTTTACCTGAAATTCAAATTTAAATAGGTATTCTATACTTTATCTGGTTAACTCTACTTTATTTATTTTTAATATTCTTCTTGATTTTTAGAGAGAGAAGGAAGGAGAGGAAGAGAGAGATAGAAACATCAATGATGAGAGAGAATCATTGATTGGCTGCTTCCTGCACACCCCTCACTGGGGATTGAGCCTGCAACACAAGCAAGTGCCCTTGACTGGAGTCAAACTCAGAACCTTTCACTCCACAGGCCGATACTCTATCCACTGAGCCAAATCAGCTAGGGCTGGCAACTCTACTTTCAATGGCTTATGTAATGCAGGAGTTTTCCTCCTCCCTACCATTCTCCAATTCACACACCTTATCTCACTCTGAGCTGTCTAAACTAGACTCCTGTAATTATGACTCTCCAGGTATTTCACCACCAACTTTTCTTTTATTTCTGGCATTTTTTTGTGACCCTAGTCAAGCTGGACTGTCAGCCTGACCTTCTGGCCCTTGAAATGGGAAGGAGAGAAGCCATTTGCCTAAACATTCCCAAGCTCTCTCTAGATGATGAAGCTAGACTTAGCTGTCCCACAAGTTCCTTTCAATAGCCTTCCAACAGGGCTGAAATGAAGATCCCTGAGATGTATGGGTCATGCCTGTGGCTGCATCCTCTATACCAGCCATCACCAACCAGTGGTCCTCGGACCACTGGTGGTCCACGAGTTTTGAAAGGTTGGTGACAACTGGCTTAAGGAAATCTTTGGAGCAACGGTTGCCAACTGGTGGTCCATGAGGTCCGAAAGGTTGGCTACGACTGCTCTATATATCCAGATGGGCACCATGAAATCTGGACTTCAAAGAAAACAAAGAGCAATTTCATGCTGAAAGGCAGGAGATAACTCCTCATTTAGACTAACTCTGTCTCAGTTTGTCATTGCAAGTTCTGGGCTGTACAGTTTTTGTAACAGGGGAGGCCCTTTTGTCTTTCCTCACCTATTGGTCACCTGACAACTTGCTAGCATCTCCGCTGGAAGTGAGCCAGAGGAAGGAAGTGATAAAATATCATGAGTCAACATGTTACTTGCCAGAAGTTCTGGTAAAAGGAGTAAGAGGAATTTAAAGGAAAAGAAATAAGTAGAAAACAAGAGTTTTGGGGGATTCTGGGGATTTCTTTCCTTCTGTTCCTCTAAGCCAGAGACAAATCAAGGGTCAAGTCTCATAACTGGACCTCTCCTGGTAGAAAGAAGTTCCTAGACAGAGACTACATTCCCTTTCCTGGAGTCTTAGAAGATGCTTGCCCTTCATGACTTCTACTCTGAGGTTAAACAACTTTTAGAGTTCTTGTGAGGGATATACAGATAGGCTAGGAGGAAGGCAGCTTTTGTTCAGAAAAACAATATAATTGGGTGTGCTAGGTTACAAAACAATAGGTACTTCCAATGTGGGCTGATGAGAAGTCTCTACAAAGAAGAACTAAATTATTTGTTTTGCATAGAACAGGATTTTTTCAAACATTCACCTTAGGAGAGGAAGACAGGGTTTGAGTGGATCACAGAATGAGGGGAGAGAGGTGAAGAAGTGGGTGGCAGAGGGGAAGGAAGATCTGAATGTTATCAGTATGAAGAGCCCTTGAGGGGAAATTTGCTGTGCCAGCCATGGCTAGGGGGTTCTAGGGCAGTGATATCTAGCATCCACTCTGAAAAAAATATATTATCCATTATAGAAAATTTCAAGTATATATAAAAGTAAACAGAGGAGTATAAAGAACCTCCATGTAAACAGGCCCAACTTCAGCAAATAGCTCACAGCCAATCTTGCTTCATCTAAAATGCACCATCCCTTCCCATAAATTACTGTGAAGGAAATTCCAGACCTGGTATTGCATTGGTAAACGTTTTAATATAGTATTCAGTTTTAAGTAGTAACCTATTCTGGGCTGTACTATTGTCAGACATTAAATGAAAATTCACACAGAAGGCTCCTGGAGACATGGAGGGCACATCTATTCAGATGGCGGGCTGCTCAGGTTATACAGACATTTGAACTTAAGCAGTTCTTTCTGCTAGCTAATTCTGTACACATCTCAAACACCAGCAACCGCCAACATTTTGCATTATCCACACTAGCTTAAAGAAACCAGGAACCTTTTACAGTGTTGTTTGTGGTGGTTGGTTTTTTCTCTTTAGAACAACACATTGGCTCAGGGAGAATGAAGACAGTTTATAGCTGAATTCACATCAGTGTTTCCAAAATAAAATGGTCATAGGAACTCAAGTCTCCAAGTCTGTTTTCTAGATTAAGGGGCTAACCTTGCCCTTTGGGCCTTCGTGCATGTTCTCGACACTTAGTGATCCCCCTAGATTGTTCTACCCACTTATCAAAGACCTGCTGGCAGCGTTTTTGTTTGTTTTTTTTAATTAATGTCATTTCTTTCCTGAATTAAAAGTCATAATAAATCTTTTCCCCCTCCCCATGAGTTTTTCTGACATCCATAAAGAACTTTCCTTTCAAAGTCCTGTCTTCTTACCTCCTCTCCTTAAAGCTTTCCTTGACATCTGCCTTCCAGGTAAGGCAACACCCTTCAGAGCTCATAATCTTGCCAGTTTAGTCTTTTAAATGGTTTTTTTAATCACCAATAAAATCTTTGCTCACTCAGCACTCCAAGCCATTCTCTTCTCTGAGAACTGAAGTTTGCATACTTGCTAAGGATCCCATAATGCCGCCTAGCCTCTGAGGTGCAAGGGCCCCACAGAGAAAAGATAATCCTCTCATGCCGTCCTGTTCTCAGACTCAAGCACGTATCTGAATGTCTGCAGGGCTTGTCAGCACAGACTGCTGGAGACCCGGATTCAGCTGCTCTGGGTGGGCCCAAGAATGTGCATTTATATGCAAAGATGAAAATGACCTTGTCTCTGGCTTCTCCAAGACTGCAGTGTGATGAGTAAATCCCTCCTTTCATCCAGGTAGTGCTTTAGAATTTGAAAATTGCTCTCATACCCCATAGATTTAAAAAAAAAAAAACTAAACCACACCACAACCCTTGGAGGGAAGTAGGATCCAGATTTAGGGTCGGAAAAACCTGCATTTGTATTCCAGCTCTACCAAATATTAGCTCTGTGATACCGGACAAGTTACTTAAACTCTCAAAGCCCGAGTTATCTTCAATAGGAATCAAAACCTTCCAGGTAGATAATGCCCCTGTTTGTGACAATGCTTTCCAAGCTGCAAAGTGTTCTATGATACATCATATTAGAAAACAGACAGCCTGTGGTTGGTGTCAGATTGGCCACTAGAGCATTGTGGGAGCACAGAGGAAGCAGTTGAAGAAGGGTGTTTTTATTGTTTGTTTATGTTTGGATTTTTTTTTGTTTTGTTTTGGCATTTCATGTGTCCCTATTTTATGAGAGGCACTGTGTTATTGACAAAGGAGAACTGAAACAATTATTAAATAGCAAAGCTACTAATTTTAGACTGTGGACAAACCTTCGTGGCTGTGTGGCAATGTTCTCATCTGCTACTCCTCACCCATCTCCTTATCCAGGCTGCTGCAGGGGGAGGGGCCACAGGTCTCCCACTGTTACTGGAGCAGCTACTGCTCCAAGGGGCATTTCTCACTGTCTCCTTGTACCTGCAATGCTCGCTGAGGCCCCAGGAAGAATGCAGTCTGACCAACGTCCATAAGGTTGAGATGCAAATGCATCACAAGGACATGCTTCTCTTTTCAGTAGAGGGTACAGGTCAGCATCCTGGTATTCCTCCTCCCCTCTTTTCCCTGTGAACTGTCTACTTTGAGCTGTTTCACAATTTGTGGAGCAGGCAGTGAAGGGGCAGGCATCTCGACATCGGGCCAGCATTCTTGCACAAGGGGAGGCATGCTATTTGTCTGCTCGAGGCATTGGTGAAAAAAGGTGGAATTTCCTTTAGGCTCTACAAATTTTCAAAAGACAAAGAATTGAGCAGATAAAAAAGGTATTAGGAGAGGAAGGATATGAAGGGAAACGCATGAGGAGTTAGAGGGTACAGAAAGATAATTACTCTCATGACACAGGTGGACAAGGAGTTTAAAGCCACATTTCAGAAAGCTTTGAGTAGCAGGGAAAGGAAGGGAACATGATTCAGTGGGTAGCCAAGTAGTTCAAAGCAGCAACTCAATATGCTCAGATGACGAACTCTGGGCTGTGGATTGGGGAATGAGGAATTATAGAACACACTTTCCCTCTCCTTCCCTTATTGCTAAACACGCCCGAATGTTTCAGCCATTTATCAGGCTCTTCTAGCTACCTTCTCTGGATATAATTTCCTTTTTCTCATCAAAAGAGAAGCACATGGCATTACCAAAGGCACTTGAATAATTTAAACAAACAAACTCTTAATGGATGGATAAATCTAATTCCCCACCCTCAGCCTCTTTATCTTACTGGACAACTTTATTGGGAGTGCTTGAGAGAAGGTCAAGTTCAAGGTCCAAGTGGGTTCCCACTTGTCTATGATGTCACAGCTTGGAGCATTGGTCACATTGAAATCCTTCATCTCATTCTGACTTGGGATTGCTCTGATTTATAGTTGAACCTGATACGTTGTGTGTTTTCCCCCTTAGGGGAGTTTATGGATGCCAGCCTGAAATTCACACCCTCTCTGCTGCACCCTAAAATGTGTCACATGATTGTTTGCATTTTCTTAAAAGTTTCTTTTTTTGCCTTTCATGGTAATGATAGTTAAGCTCTCAAGGACCATTACATTGTTCCTTCCTTTCCATTTTCCCCCAAGCTGCAAAGGTTAAGCTGTCCGTGGCTGATGAGTGCATACCTGGGGGATCATTTGTGGATTCAACTAAGCCCATATTGTAAGTCTCCTCAGCAGCAACACAACAGAAAAACACTAATAAAGCCCCACTTCTCCTAATAAAGGGCCGGTGCCATTCCAAATGAAAACCATGGCCAACCACACAAGTCCTACCACCCCCGGTTTCTCTGGGAGCTCTCCGGAGCTCACAGCACCTCTGAATGTTCCATTATTGTATACAAAACTCCGCGGGAGCCTCTCGGTGCCCAAACCCGGCTGACACTTTTCAGTGTGTGCCTCCATCATTTCCCCCTTACTATGGAACACGGGCACCCAAGGGAAAATCAGAACAGATTGGATTTTCCCTTTGTGTGGGAACACATGTCATTTTGCTTACACAAGTGAGAGGTCTGCTGGAGCTGGGCTGATGAAACAAGATGTTTTGATTTGAAGAGGTTCTTTCTTTCACGTAGCATAGTGTGGAGGCAGAGGCAGAGTCATTTGAAAACAATTTGTGTTGCCTGTGACTCATTAGAAAGGATGTCGGGTCCTGGCATTTCATCACGGAGCAGGGAATCATTCCCTTATAGGGCCTCGGGCTCAGATGTGACTCAGGAAAGGGAAGATGGACTACTGTGGGGAATCTGTCTCCTCAGCCAGGACCCAGTGAATGCAAGCAAGTGCGGCACCCTCTGCCACTGCCCTGGGTTCCTGCCCGGGGCACCGGAGGAGAAAATGCGGCTCTGTGGCTCTGAAGATCAGAAAGACAAGAAAATGCAAAGTTTTCCTTAGAAGGACTAATGAAACCAAGAAGACTCTGCCCTTCGTTATTATTTTTTACTAGTAAACATGTTTTTATTGATTTCAGAGAGGAAGACGGTGATAGAAACATCAATGATGAGAGAGAATCATTCATCAGCTGCCTTTTGCACACACACCCGCCCCCGATTGGGGATCAAGCCCAGAGCCTGGGTATGTGACCTGAAGGGAAATCAAACAGTGACCTCCAGTCTCACAGGTCGATGCTCAACCAGCAGCCTATGCCCTTTATTATTAAAGCTTCAGAAGTTAAAAAGAGGGAGGAACATACAGAAAGCCCCCGTATCTATGTACGCACTATAAAAATAAAGTATGTTTACTGAATCATGGTTTTTTATGAAAGCCTCTAAACGTTGATATTTTTCATGAGATGAATTATTAAGAAATGAAAGTCCCTAAAACAGAAGTTTTACTGGACTAGTGTTATCCCAGTCTTCACAGTCCAGGGTGAGAACAGGTGATGTATGTCTAAGCTTATTTAAAAAGTAAGAGGCTTTCTAATACCACAAATATCTCACACCAGAAAAAGATTATTCAGTGACATTTTTAAAATCTGACAACTTATGTCTTCATAGAAAAAAATTGAATATAAAATAATTAAAAACCTTGTAATTTATTTTTTAATTATATATATATATATATATATATATATATATATATATGTTTTTATTGATTTTTAGAAAGAGATGAAGGTAGCCAACACCGGTTTGGCTCAGTGGATAGAGCATCTGCCTGCAGACTGAAAGGTTCCAGGTTCGATTCCAGTCAAGGGCATGTACCTTGGCTGCGGGCACATCCCGAGTAGGCGGTGTGCAAGAGGCAGCTATTCGATGTTTCTTTCTCATCGATGTTTCTGACTTTCTGTCCTGCTCCCTTCCTCTCTGTGAAAAATCAGTAAAAATAAGTAAATAAATAAAATAAAAAAGAAAGAGAAGAAGGGAGAGAGAGAGAAAGAGAGAGACATTGATCAGCTGCCTTCTGCATGGCCCCATCAGGAATTGAGCCAGCAACCCAAGCATGTGCCCTGACAGGGAATCGAACTAGTGACTTCATGGTGCATGAGTCAACGCTAAAGTGCTGAGCCACACTGGCTGGGCAAAAAAAAATAACTTGTAATTTTTAAAATAAAAAAATGAACTGAAAAAAACAAAAACAATAACAAACAAACCATGAACATTCTTCTACTTGTTATTGACTAGTTTCTACCATGCTCTGGTCTCCACCATGATCTGTTTTCTAATGTGCCCACCAGTGATGAAAGGGGCTCTTCCCCCTCCCCCTAAACATCCCCACACATGCCCTCTCTCATGCTATCCCTCCTGGGAAGTATTCAGAACCATAAGAGGCAGGAACAATACCCTTCAATAGAAAAGAAGTCTCTCTTTAGAGAATACATAATGCCTTGCAGTTTAGGGATGATTTGACAGATTAATGGTACTATAAGGTGGTTAAGATCCCGCCTTCAGTATCTTCAGGGAAGATAAGTAATATTGACTCACTGTTCCTCCAAACCCAAGGACAGAGCTGTGATATAGTTCATGGCTGAGAAGATAACCAATATTCAAACTGACTGACAACCAGACAAAGGATTATACGTTTGTTCCCTGAAGAATGTGGTAGGCACAGATGAAAAATCCTGAAGGTGAGCAGGGTGGAAGTTGGATGGGAATGAAAGAAAACCACAGACTGAAAGTGCAGGGAAGAGCTGAACAACAAAATGCTTTCGTACTGCAAAGAGGCACAAAGATGAAGGCTGTGGTCTGATCCACAAAAGGGCTTCAGGCTGAGGACGGTCTCCCAGCTCTGGGGCAAGATTTTCAGTCCGTGCAAGAGCACTCTGTGCGAACCCCATGCTCAACCTCCCTCTGGGAAACCACTTTCACAGCAGGTGGTTCTGTTCCTTCATGGCTCCAGCTAAAGGAGGGAGTACACCTGCTGAAGAGCTGATCACAAAACAGTAGACATTTATATCGAAGTGCTGATTCCTGGGGGCTTCAGAGAGTAAAAGAAGAAACAGAAAGTAAATTGGTGGTTATTTAAGGCTGGAGCAAGTAAGGGGTGGGGAAAGGAAATTAGCCAAAGGAAATTAGGTTTCTGCTGTTCTCAAATCAACTGTCGGGATGGCTGCACATATCTGTGAATATACACGTTAAGTGAATGGTTTGTATGTAATGTAAACTATATATCAATAAAGCTTTTTTTTCTAAGCCTATAAAAAATTAGAAGAGTCATTTTTTGTGAGAATAAACTTTAAGACAGCAACCTCACAGGCCTAGGAGGTAAGGACTGGGTATCACTAATTCTGGCAAAGAAAGGTATTACCAACTGCTCAGCACAGAACCACAGGGAAACTTGAAATTGTGCTATTCCGTGTTTCACGCCTCCCTGGGGAGTTGTGTTTCTCTCGTTGTCTAGATACCACTGTTTCCAAAGTCCAATGGCCTCGCCCTGCTGGAGCTCACCAGCTATGGGTGTGAGGAATGTGAGGAAGGTACAAGCTGTAAACTAAATCACAAGGGAACATTTTCCACGTTTCCCTGCAGAATGGGGGACCAATTAAAAGGGTCAATTATTCTGTTCTACCTGTAGGAAGCATTTCTCAGATAGGAACTGGAGGCTGGCAAAGGTTTTTTGTTTCTTTACATAATTAGGGCATCACTTACAAGAGTTGTATTTTTTGGGTGTCCTCAAAAACTCCTCACATAGAGTTGGCATTAGTAGAAATTTAACAAATACTTTCTGCTTTTGATTATATTGAATTCCAAAAAGGGAGCTTAAAGGTTAGCCATTTTATGATGGGTGTGCCTTCTTCCAAATGTAATAGCTGGAATATAAACTGAAGAAAAGGAAAAGTATTTATTAAACACCAAAACTCCTTTGAGGAATGACTGAGTCGAGTTTACTGGTTGTCATTAGTTTTATTAAAATGGCTAGGAAAAGGCTGACCTAGCAGATGTCTGTAACCATACAATCCTCGGTGTAGAATAATGTCCTGTGTTATACTGTGTAAATGCAAGGACTTTCCCTTAGAGTCCAATAGCTTTAGCAACGGCTCCCTTTTCAAATATGCCAAGAAAGATGTGTTGCTTTGGGTTATGGACACTGGAAAACCAACAGACCAAAACACCCAGAGGAATTGAGTAGAGAGAGGACTGAGCTCAGTCACCCTGCACTCTCTGAAGAGCTGCAGAGTGACAAAGCTGACCACAATGCCCTTGAACAGTTCTCTGCCCACACCCTGACCACCACCATCACACACCCGCCAGGCCCTATGCACATGGTCCGCCAAATGCTGAGGAAAAGAGATTCAACATGACATCAGCTCCAAATTAGAGACATATATCACAGAGCCACAGTTTAAAAGAAAAAATTGAACTTTGACCTATTTGACCTCTACTCATGAGACTGGAGCCAGATCGTTTCAGCTATCAAGTGTTCTTTCCGTGTGCCTCTGCAAGGACCAAATGCACTGGGTAAGTGGGTTAATTGGTCCCTTATGAGAAGGAGTTCTCATGGGTATTCATTCTGAATGCTCTATGGGTAACTAAGTGGTTGGGAAAAAGCCAAGCAACTTCTTCCTTTCTGTCCACACTGGCAGTTCTGCCAGTTCTGAACACCACCGATGCCTCACCAAACATAGCAAGGTCTCCCTATACTGCCTTATGTATGCTCTTTGATTTCAGCCATCCTTGTCCTCTGCACACTCATCTTGAGGATAACACACCACTGTGAGGGCATAACTAGTTTATATTTCTTAAAAAGCTTTCAGATATGTTTGATCTTCATACCTGGCAGAGGGCTTCTTATGGAAAGGTTACTGAGTTTTCTTGACTACTAAAGTATACTTCTTTATGTTACCACAATAAAAAAAAATTAAATATCGATAAAAGATCTTTCTAGAATATATTGCAACAAAGAAAGTAAAGTAAGAATAATAAGAATTTTCAAAAAATGTTTGCCTAACATATTAACAAGGAATTTTTATTAAGTTATAATACCCACTAGAGGCCCAGTGCATGAAATTTGTGCATGGGAGAGATGGGGGAGGGGAGAGCCCTCAGCCCGCCTGCACCCTCTCACAATTGGGGATCCCTGCGGGATCAGGCCTAAACTGCCTAAACTGGCAGTCAGACATCCTTCTCACAATTCAGGAAAAGAGATTCCACTTGCTTGCCTGCCTGATTGCCTCTAATCACTCTGCCTGCCTGCCTGATGCCCCTAACTGCTCACCTGCCTGTCTGATGCCCCTAACTGCTTCTGCCTGCCTGCCTGATGCCCTTAACTGCCTCTGCCTGCCTGCCTGACCACCCCTAACCACTTTTGCCTGCCTGCCTGATTGGCCCTAACCACCTCTGCCTTCCTGCCTGATCGCCTCTAACTGCTCACCTGCCTGCCTGATCATCCCTAACGCCTCTGACTTGGCCACCACCACAGTGGCTTAGTCTGGAAGGATGTCCAGAATAACATCCAGAAGGTCATACAGGTGTCTGATCTAATTAATATATTATGCTTTTATTATTATAGATTATAATACCCAGGTTCAGAGAGGAGAAAGGGAAAGGATCCCCACAGACAATGCTGAGATCAAGATTGTGAATTGAGATTGTGAATTTTGATTGTGATTGGATAATATGGATCCAAAACCTTTACATGTTCAACTCCTTGATGCCACAATTCTTTCATTATTTTAATTTTATTTGAATGCCTGCCAAGTGCTCAACACTCAAAGGGCAGTGAAGAACAACATTGGCTGGCTCCTTGCCCTCAAGAAGCTGACATTTTCATGAAGAGAAAGACAATGAAAAATTCCTACACAGGTAAAGAGAGAAGATAAATTCAGACAGTGATAAATCCTAGGAAGAAAAGTAAACCACAGAGACGATGGAGCCTGCAGGTGAAAGAGGAAGTTGCTTCTCATGGTGTCATGAAAGTTCCCTGTGGCCAAGAGAACCTCAGTCAGCTTCCCATTCACCCTATTAAGAGAGCCCCAGAGAGAGAAAAAACACAAAACCAAGCCCACCTTTCCTGGTCTTCCTGAAGACCAGGATAACATGGGAGATGTAAAGGTAGTTGTTAGGTAGAGCTTCCAGAAACAGTTATTCGAAGGTGAGACAGTGTCAGGTCAACCACCTGTAATAAGATTTCAAAGATAACTAAAAAAAACTTGAGTTTCAAAAGAGATACATTAATGGTAAAGAAAAGGGCAATTCTGGCTTAGCTATGTCTCTAAAAATATATATATCTTCTGCATCCTCTACCTTTTTAGTTATGAAGCTTTAAGTGAAATTGTTCAAGGTTTGGTAGATACTTCTTGCTTGGAGGAGTTGGGAGAGACTACTATGGAATATATAGATGCTATAATTCTCTGTGCTAATATGTATTGAAAAATTGTATAACACAGGATAGCAGCCAAATGGGCTAGAAAGAATATTGGAGTGGGAGTCCATCGACCTGGCTTCCAGCCCTGGTTCTGCTCTAAAAGGCTGTGCAATCTTGGCAATCATTCACCTAACCACAAATCCGATCCTCCTCCACTTCAAATGAGGAAATTGAGCGAGCTTGTCTCTAAGGCCTCATCCACCTTCTGTAAGCCCATTTCTTCTCTTTTCCCTCTCTCTACTATTAACCTTACACACACACACACACACACACACACACACACACACGTATATAGACCGAAGATTAAATCCCACTAGAACTTTAGAATGAATCGGTCCAAAGAAAGGAAAAATCATAATCATAAAATAATGACTATTTATGCCCAGAAAACTTAATACAGATTTTAGGATAATAAAAGAATGTGTCTATAATCTTTACATGTAACATATTTTATATGTATAACTAATGTACCTTGTAGCTAAATCAATAATCAAGACTTATATTTGTAGAATGCTTTAGTATTTCCAAAGCAATTTTATGTCATATTGCTTTCACTTTTGAGCCTCCAACAACTTTAGGAAATCGGTAAGGCAATGAGAATTATTTCTTCACAAATAAATAGATGGAAACTTCAAAGTGTTAAATGACTTGTCCAAGTTTACTTAGCAACTGGGACCTTGTCTGGTTCTCCGGCATTTATTCCCACCTGCCACATTGTGGGGCCACTGGGATAACTGTAGCCCAAGGGACTTCCCCCGCCCCTCACTTCACCATTTGGTCCAACCCCTTCTCACAGCTCAGCTGAAATCACTGAGGACACCAGAACAGTGAGGCAGCAGGATACCCAAGCTTCCCTGAGACAGAAGCTATCACTGAGACACTCAACTAGCTGCTCTGCCATCAACTTGCAGAGCAGTCACATCTCAATGTCTTTTCTTTCTTTAATTTCAGATAGGAAAATAGAATTCATAAAATAGGTTACACCCCTTCGTTTAAAAATAATGCCTAGCATTATATGTCCATCATTCATAATGGAACTCATCTTGAATAACAACATGGCCTACATCTGCACAAAACAGTTCATCTGATTTCTTTCTGCCCTTGGTTTGTCACCCATTTTTGCTATGCTTAACAACCCAGAACAATGTGCACCCCAAATCAAATCACTGCACACATTGGTGAGTTAAAATGACACCAGGCATAAGTGCTATATAAAGACCACAACTGGCCCTGGCAGGATGGCTCAGCTGATCGGAGCACCGTCCTCTGCACAAAAAAATTGTGGGTTGGATCCCCAATTGAATACATGGGGGGAGGGGGGGAGGGGCAGCCACTCAACATTCACCTTTCTCCCTCTCCCTCCTTTCTCTCTAATACATATCCTTGGGTGAGGATTAAAAAAAGAAGAAGAAGAAGAAGAAATACACTGGTTGCCTAGATAGCAAATGTTTATTTTAATCCAACGAAGTTAAACAGGAATATATGAAATTGTAAAAGGGTAAACCAAATGCCACAATCCTATTATCATTTTTGTCAGTCATTAAAATGGATAAAACCACTGCCCTTTCTGAGTTCTCAAGACAGGGATTCATTCTCATGGTCTCAATACTCAGAGCTCTTTCCATGAGCAAATGTGCTTCTAATTTTAACAAAATCATTCATTAAAACTCCATTGCCCACCAAGCCACACTTCACATTCACTTCAGGAAATCCTGGCTCTACCAGATTCCCAGGCCTTCTCAGCACCTCTGTGGCCAGTGAAGCATCTGGATACTTGCAGAAGTCTCCTAACTGGTCTCCTTGCTTTTGCCCTTGACCACTTGCAATCTGTTTCTAAGGCAGCACAGGACAGATTGTGTATATCTTCTAGTCCAAAGCTTCCAGGGTCTCCCATCTGACTCTGGGGTGTGTCAAAAGCTTTAAAACAGTCAGGAATTAATTTGTGCAATTTTATCCTAAATGTGGAAAAAGCTTTATGGGCAAAGATTTTATTACAACTGCATTTATAAAAGCAAAATTTGGAAACAACCTAAATGGTCCATCATAAGGAGATGATTAAGCAAACTATACATGGCTCATCAACTTGATTCCATTTTTAATGACTCATTAATAACTTAACAATGTGGAAAAGTCCAAATGTGATGCTATGTAACCCACCAGAGCAGGGGAAAAAGATGGGGGAAGAGGTTAGTTGAATATAAACAGGGGTGGGCCCAGGACGGAGCCTGCTCCTCAATTCTAGGTTGTTTGACACCAGCCACCTTATCCCAAATCCTCAGACTGACCACCGATCTTCTCTCTCCTATATATGAGAACAGTAATTCCAATGTCCAGAAACATTATGTTTCCCAACTCTCATTTGCTATCTCTCCTTGGAGCTGAGGATCCCTACAAATGTAGGCACCTATTGACCTGCCCTGAGACCCTGCTGTTGCCGAGAGACATGTATGAATAAGGCCCCAGGGTGACCTCCCTCCAAATAATTAAAAAAGTAAATACAAACAGAAATGAAAGAATGGGGGTGTATTTGTAAATGTATTTGTATAAAAGTAAACCTGAATCCTATAAAAAATTGAATCAAAATCAGGCCTAAGTGGGCACATAATGCTATATTTGATGGGTCTAATTTGGCCCTCTGAATTTTTTTTACACTAGGAATCTTCCAAAAATGAGTTCAGTCACAAGTTATTTTAAATATGCTCCAAAATGCCACTACCACTACAAATTTATTCTACCTTTGATACATCCAATTCCATGGTGTTGCTTTTAGACAGTAAAATAATTGGATCCACTCGGAGGAGTTCCAACAGAATAGATCATGAATCAGAAAAACTTCATATGTGAACATGGAAATGGGAGCTGCTTTTCACATCAGGTAGCATATTGGGCCTTAGGACCTTGTATGTTGTTGTTTACTCACCTCCATGGATACATCTTCTTTCACTTCAGAAGGATCTGCTGAATAGTATGCTCGGTCTTTACCTGTTTTTGAAGTGCCTTTGTGGGGACAGCTGAGACTGGGTGCGCGGCCGCTTTTCAGAAGAGAGTTTTTAAGGTCAGTACCTCCAAAGTTCTTACCTGGTGCCTCAGCAATTCTCTAACACCAACTGGGTGTCCCCCAGCTAAGTCCAATTCTGATAGGAGCCGCCAGGAGTTAGCCTTAGACCTGTAAGTGAAGGAAGGAATCGTCTCACAAGATTTTCCCCACTTCAGATGCCAGAAACATTACGTGTAGGGGGGACCCGAGCCACTCGCACTTCTGCCTGGCTGACCACAAATTCTGGTTTCTATACAAACATCAAATAATTCTGCTACACATCTGAAGCTAATATAATGTTATATGTCAATTATATCTCAATTTCTTTTAAAGTCCAAAAATTTGGGAGTTTCTAAGACCTCCTCCCTCAAATTTAATAATTTGTTAGAACAACTCACAGAACCCAGCAAAGAGCTGTACGGTAGGTCCTCCTTATCCATGGTTTTGCTTTCTGCTATTTCATTTACCCTTGGTCAACCTCCATCTGAAAATATCTGAAAATATTAAATGGAAAATTCCAGAAATAAACAATTCCTACGTTTTAAATCACAAGCCACTCAGCTCTGTCCCACCTGGGACATGACTCATCCCTTTGTTCAGGGTCTCTACAATGTAGATACTCCCCATCTATTGGTCACCTAATAGCCAACTGAATTATCAGATCAACTGTCACAATATCAAAGTGCTTGGGTGCTCTTATTTTACTTAATAAGAGCCCGAAGTGCAAGACTAGTGATGTTGATGATTTAGATATGCCATGGAGAGCTGTAAAGTGCTTCTTTTAAGTGAAAATGTATCTATGTACAGAAAAAAACATAGTATGTATAGGGTTCGGTACTATTCACAGTTTCAGGCATCCACTGTAGACCTTGGAACATATCCTTGGATAGAGGGACTACTGTATTCATACCTACAGTTTTATCATAAAGGACAAATCACAAATGAAAAAGATGTACAAGGCAAGGTAAGGGGGCAGGCGGGGGTGGGGGCAGAGCCCAGAACTTCTGAGCCCTCAGATGCTTTACCCTTCCAGAACCCCGATAAGCTCATCAGCTGGAAGCTCCTCAGAACCTCATTGTTCAAGTCTTTATCAAGGTCTCATTACTCAGGCACAGAGGAGGGATTGAACTCAATCTCCAGCCCCTCTGCTCTCCCTGGAGGTTGGCGGTGAGGCTGAAAGCTCTACCCCTCCAACCTCCTGTCGGTATTTCTGCTGTGACCAATCCCTCCCTTGAAATTATCTAAGGGTTCACCATGAGTCACCTCATTAGTCTACACTCAGATTGAGCCAGAAAGGAGCTCGTTATGAAGAACAAAAGATACTTGTATCACTCAGAAAATTCCAAGGGTTTTTGAAGTTCTGTGCCAGGAACCTGGGACAAAGACCAAATATATTTTTTATTATATCACAGTTCTGAAATGTTTTCTGGGTAAAATCCCTGTACTTCAGTTTTCTTAAATGTAGCCTGAAGTTACTGAGTTTAACTTCCTTGACAACCATGACCCAGGCTTTTACAACTCTGAAGCTACATGCTTAACACAGTTCTTTGTACAAAGCATGCACCTCAATATGTGTGCACTTAGTGTGCTTCTCAATTAATAATCAATAATGCTGGTATGTGCTACTTGGGCCAGAACACAGCTGGTGTTAGGTGGAGAGCATGGCCAGGATCCCAGGAGACTGGGGGCTCTAGGAGAGTTAGATCAATTAGATTAAGCGTAGGAGTTGACTCTTCTCAAACTAGTGGTGTTAATTCAGATTCTTCTGGTATCAAGAGATAGAAACGTGACTCAGATTTGTTTAAAGATTTTTTTAAAATTATATATAATAAAAGTGTAATATGCTAATTAGACCCAATGTACTTTCAGATGAAGCTGGGGCTACAAGGGAAGCCTGGGTTTCGGGTGCCAGAAGGAAGCCTGCGCTGGCAGCTGGGGGAAGGAAGGCCTACTCTTGCACAATTTTCCTGCATTGAGCCTCTAGTATATATACATAAAGAAGCCTAATATGCAAATTGTCCCCTCGGAATTTCAACCAGGAGACCAGGATCTCTCACTTTGACATGCACTGACAACCAAGAGGAGGCATGGAACAAAGGAAGGCCTCAGCTGGCAACTGGAAGCTTGGGAAGGGAGGACCTGGCCAGCAGCTGGAAGGAAGACCCCAGTTGGCAGCCGAAAGTCCCCAATCAGCCTTGATTGCCAGCCAGACCTAGGAACCCTACCCATGCATGGGCCCTAATATATATATATATATTACATAAGTGTAGCTCATGGAATAAAAGAAGAGCTCTTTGTTCATCCACAATCAGAAAGACAAGAAATCTGGGACTCCAGACATGGAAACCGTGATTCCACACCATTAGGTCTTTGTCACTTAGTCTCTCAGTGTCTGTCCTTCTCTTTCTCAGCTCCTATTCTCCAAAATATTGTTTCTTTTTTTGTATGTTAGCTTTCTTCTCACTTAGCCAGTCAGCTTCTTCCCTGACACTATATCAATAGCTTTGGGACTACAGAGAAAAGGGTCTTCCCACCTAAAACTTCAGTTAGAAATATCCAAGGTTTTGGTTCATGTTTATATTCTTTGAGAAGCAGGAGAGGCCAAAGAAAATATTGCACCAATTTACATTCATTACATAATGCAGAGCCAGCCACTCTTAGGAATACTTAGTAGCCCCAACCCCAAACTCGGGAGTCAGGCATACTCAGCAATAGGAGATGAGTTGTGGTCAAGGAAGAGAGCCAATGGTTCCCTGGGAGAAAACCAAGGAAACCCTCCAGAGAGTGAGTCAGCCTGGAACACTGCTGGGATCATAGTTGAAGATAAATACAGAGGTTGCATTCAAGGAACAGCTGGAATTCCTTCAGAGCTCCTACTGTGAAAGCCACAGGATGGTGTTAACTTAAGATTCCCTCAGAAATGCCTTCACTGAGCTATGATTTAATGCAGTGCTCTCAGCTTTTATCAAGAATTCAGACAAGAAACAGCATTTGAGAAACATTTGTGGTCTTCAGAAAATCCAAAACAGAATACATTGCTCTTACCTCTTATGTAGTGAGCATAATATTCTGCCCACAATTTAGAGCCAGAGAAATATCTGTCTCTCCGGGCAAACGTGTGCCGATTTCTATCAGACAATATGAACTATACGGTGTGTTTCCCTTTTTGCACTGGCCCCTGCAAACCAGAAGCTAAATTCAGTGCTTCATTGTTCCAACACCATCCTAGGTTCTTGTATGCCTTCTAATGAGTTCTGGTTTTCCTTTCTGTCTTGACCCACTTTGTGGTGGTTTTTTTCTAACTTTTTAATTGGGAAGTAGAGTACACATACAAAGACGCACAGCACAATGATGACCTCAAGATAAATACCCATATAACCACTACCCAGGTCAATAAACAAGAATTGCCAGCATCTCCAACGCCCTTTTTGTCTTCTTCCCAAAAACCATACATCCCCTTTCTCCACCATTCCTTCCTTATTATTCTAACTGCTTTGCTTCTCTCTATATTCCTATCCCTCAACACTATAAGTTTAGTTTTTTTCTTTTAACTTAACTAGAATCACTCAATATGTATTCTTTTGTTACTGGCTTATTCCACACAATATTACATTTGAGTATATATACAATCCCTTACTGTTTATATTTTCTGTTCATTTTTTTCATATCTGTAGAGCATGCCATTACATGGCTAAATCACAACTCTATTTTGCAATTGATAGACATTATTTATTTCATTTTCTTCAATTACTAAGGTGGCTGAGTACACCCATGTTTATGGGTCATTTGGAAATCTTCTCATTGGAGCATTGTTTTTAATTTATCTTTCTGAACCAAGGAAATGGATTCCCCACTAGAGCCTCCAGAAGGAACATAGACAGCCCTGCCAACACTTTGACTTTGGCCCAGTGAGGCTGATTCTAAAGATAATAAATTCATATTGTTTTAAGCTACTAAGTGTGTGGTAATTTGTTAGAATAGCAACAGGAAATTAATACACAAGGAAAGGGAAGCAGTCTGCTTAGATACTTAAAATAGCTTATATTTGTGTATGTTTTTCTTTTTCTAAAATTTATTTTTATTTTTTAACTTTTTTTTCTTTTTTATTTTAATCTTTATTGTTCAGTTTATTAATTACATTATTCGCCCTTTTTCCCCCCTATAGCTCTCCTCCACCAGGTACTCATCCCACCCTCCACCTTCACCTCCCCCCCACTGTCCTCTCCCATAGGTGCATAATTTTTGTCCAGTCTCTTGCTGCATCTCCCACACCCCTTTTCTCCCCAAGAATTGTCAGTCCATTCCCTCTCTATGCCCATGATTCTGTTATATTCACCAGTTTATCCCGTTCATCAGATTTTTAATTCACTTGATTTTTAGATTCATTTGTTGATAGATGTGTATTTGCTGTTCATAATTTATATTTTTACCATTTACTTCTCCCTCTTCTTAAAGAATATATTTCAGCATTTCATATAATATTGGTTTGGCGGTGATGAACTCCTTTAGCTTTTTCTTATCTGCGAAGCACTTTATCTGACCTTCAATTCTGAATGATAGCTTTGCTGGATAGAGCAATCTTGGTTGTAGATTCTTGCTGTTCATCACTTTGAATATTTCTTGCCATTCCCATCTGGCCTGCATTGTTTTTGTTGAGCAATCCGCTGACAATCATATGGGTGCACCCTTATAGGTAACTAACTGTTTTTCTCTTGCTGCCTTTAATATTCTCTCTTTGTCTTTTGCTCTTGGCATTTTAATTATGATATGTCTTGGTGTGGTCCTCTTTAGAT
Organism: Antrozous pallidus; assembly: GCA_027563665.1. Lineage (NCBI taxonomy): Eukaryota > Metazoa > Chordata > Mammalia > Chiroptera > Vespertilionidae > Antrozous > Antrozous pallidus. The sequence continues at coordinate 81,357,795 of CM050519.1, forward strand.
TCCTATATTTTGGGGTTCTGTGCACTTCTTGGGCTTTTAAGTCAATTTCTTTCACCAGGTGTGGGAAGTTTTTGGTCACTATTTCTTCAAGTAGGTTTTCATTATCTTGCTCTCTCTCTTTTTCTGGCACCCCAATAATTCTGAAGTTGGTATGCTTGAGGTTATCCCAGTGGCCCCTTACACTATCTTCAATTTTTTGGATTCTTTTGGCTTCTTGCTTTTCCTGCTGAGTGGATTTTGCTTCTTTGTATTTCAAATCTTTGACTTGGTTCTTGTGGCCCTCTGGACTGCTTTTAAGTTTTTGTGTAATATTTTTTATTTCAGTCATTGTATGCTTAATTTCTAGTTGGTCCTTTTTCATATCCTTGTAGGTCTTGTTTATTTCCTTGTAGATCTTATTAAGTTCATCAGCCTTTTCTAGGAGCCTCTTGAAAAACCTTATTACTGTGGTTTTGAACTCTATGTCTAGTCATCTTTTTTTTTCCATTTCTTTCACATCTGATTTCTTTTCATTTCTCTGCATTGTGGCTGCTTTCCTAAGTTGGTTGATTAGCTTTGTGTGGTAGATGTCCTCTAAGGGACAGTGGCTCAGCCTCCCCAGTTACCTGAAGTAAATACTCTTACTGCAGCCCTTTATGGGTTGTACAGTATTATTGAAGGTAAGCCCAGATTATTATTGTTAGCACTAGGAGGGTTTGACATCCAGGCCAATTGGCTGTGAGGGTAAGCTGTGTTCAGGTTGGATGGGCAGAGTCTCCGGGCTGAGCAAGCAGTGTCAGCTCTGCCCTATGCAGCACCTGGGTCTCTGTGCCAGGTGGTAATGGCTGCATGCACCTGCAAGAGAAAGCCACTGCCGATCTCTACCCACTGCCAGACAACTCAGCCTCTCCCCAAATGAGTCTGCATACCCACAGTCTTGCCCAGGGTTATAAAGCAATACAGTCTGGTGGTCTCCCGAACAAGGGAGCAAGTCACGAGTCCTCTCTGCACAGTCTCACACTTCTGTTCCCAAGTTTACGCACACTCTCCACAAGCTCACCCTCTCCACAAGCTTGCAGACCTCTGCTGCGCCCGGGTTTCAGCATGTTTTCCTACTGTCCAGTTTCACCCCATATGAGTGTGGATTCTCTGGACCTCGCTTGGAACTGGGGAATCAGTGCAGTGGGACACCTTTGTCTCCCTCCCCGTTGGAGAAAACCAGCCGGGTTTGCAGCCACCCGCCTTCCCCGCTGGTGCATGCACACGGCTCCAAACCTCTGACTACGCGCGTATCTTCAACGCTGCCCTCTGCCGCTCCTCTGAGTCACAGTGTCCTATCTTTACTTTTATTTGTGGAATTTTCACACAGCTAGCTTTCCGGTGATTCTGGATGATGTTTGTTCTGTCGTTAAGTTGTAGTTTTGGAATTGTTGTGTGAGGCAGCAAGATAAGTGTTTACCTATGCCACCATCTTGGTTCCTCCTCTAAAATAGCTTATATTTGTAAAATGTAAAGATATATTTGCATTATTAATGTATTACAGCATTGCCCATTTTCCAAATTTAATATCCCTTCATTTAAAGTAAAAAATTATTTCTGTACATAGAGTGATATGTACAGATCTTAAGTGCATAGTTCGAAGAGTTTTGACAAATGTCGACATCTGTTAGCTTCCATAAACTGCACAAATAACTGAATGTTAATGATGCCAATCAACACCCAACTCAAGATACAGAATATTTCCACTTCTTCCAAAATTCCTCATGTCCCTTCCTAGTCATTCCCCAACACCTCCCTGCTTCCACCACCCAGGCAGCCACTGATCTGATTTCTGTTCCCACAGATTAGTTTTCTCTCTTTTATAACTTCAAATAAAAGAAACACACAATATCTACTTTCCTGTGTCCTATGAGAATGCTCACTTTGAAGTTAAAGACTCCACTACAAACCCTGGTTCTCCCACTTACCAACTCTGTGAAGTTGACAAAGTGCCAGGCTTTCAGAGGCTGTCTCCACTGAGAATACAGACTGCCCACCTCAGCGCTACTGTGACGCCCGGAGAGCATATGCTAAATAGTATGTCGTTTCTCAAATGGTATACGCTTGTCTCCAACTCAAAACAAAAATTGGATGCTGACCACCTTTGGGTAATGGTATAAGAAGTGACTTTTAAAAATACATACATATATATTTATCTATTTCAAACTTGTATATTACCATATATTCCTTTTAAATTAGAAAAATCATTTTAAAATAAATTAGCACAGGAATGTTAATCAACTATTTTATACCACAACCTTTTCTTTATTAGATTTTTGTTTTAATATTCGGTTTCAAAGAATAATCATAATCCTCAAACATGTACTTGTGCAAATCATATCAATTATGATGTCACACTTCTAACTTGACCATCCTGTCATCAGCTAGCCCCAAAGGTCCCTGTTCCGGTAGCAGGATTTTACAGCTTCTATCTCTCTACCACTTAGAACTGTTTTATTTTTAATTTTATATATACTGATTTTAGAAAGAAGAGATTTGTTGTTTCACTTATCTATGCATTCATTCGCTGATTCTTATATGTACCCTGATCGGAGACTAGACCCATAATCTTGGTGTATGGAAACAATATTATAACCACCTGAGCTACCCAGCCAGGGCAACTGAGAACTGTTTTTAGATATGGATACTAATTGCACTTTTACAAAGATGAGTTAGCTTCCATAAACTGCACAAATAACTGAATGTTAATGATGCCAATCAAATGTCAGCTATTTTACTAGAACTTTATTCTTCATCATTTACAAAGTGCTATTATAGACCATCCATAATGGACAGAAGACTTCCGTGTGATAGAATTGTCAGTAGCTACAACCAGTGGATGTATGTTTAATATTATGAACTAAGAGGGAATGACTTCCTAGAATTGGTCTATGCAACCATTCCCATTGCCGCTGTGATGAGAGGAAGAAAGCAGGAAACAGAGAGATAAAGACATTGCCAGGAAGTTTAATAGGGAGCAGCAGTTGGAATTCATAGAAATTGCCCCATTGAACAAACCTCTATGTCAGAATTGCACAGATCGGTGTAATAATGAACTTAAATAGGAGCAATACAATAATAGTTTGCATTTATTGAGTGGTTACTCTTTGCTAGGCACTATATTAAGTAACTTTATAAACACGAATTCTTTCATTTCTGATTACCATCCCATTTAACAGGAGGCCACTTGGCAGCACCACATGGCCTCAGAGCCATGCTCTCGATCATTACACCGTGCTCACTCTTTAATGATGGCTGGAAAATGACAGCATCTCAAGCTTGGATTGTAAGCAATGACAATAGAAAAGACAACATGCTCATGAAGCCGTGTGTGAAAAAGACGTCATTATTCAAACACATCCCCGTGGAGAATGTGTGATTACCTGAGGTGCTCAAGGCGGTCAAATATACAAACTCAGGACAACGAAAGAAGCAGCTGCAGTCAGGATGAAAAGGCACTCGGTCTTAGAAGTAACCCCGGTGCCCTGTGGGAAAGTAGTGTAGTTACTACAAGAAGTCATGTTATTCTCTCTACTTAAATTAAGAATTTAGCAAGTAATATGTATTTCATTCTAGAGTCCAAGTTTTGTTACTCTCAGTTCATCCTTTCTGCTATCGTTTTGTGTTTTTTAAAAAAATATATTTTATTGATTTCAGAGAGGAAGAGAGAGGGAGAGAGATAGAAACATCAGTGATGAGAGAGGATCGTTGATTGGCTGCCTCTTGCACACACCCCCACTGAAGACTGAGCCCGCAGCCCAGGCATGTGCCCTTGGCCAGAATCGAACCTGGGACCCGTCAATCCGCAGACCGATGCTGTATCCACTGAGCCAAACCAGCTAGGGCTCTGGTATCATTTTAAAGTCCCAAATAAAAGACTGACTCAAAAGGCTCATTTATGGGAGTCCAGGATCAGAACCAGGTGAACTGAGCTCACTTGAACAATACACCCTGACGTTTATTTCCACCTGAGTGTGCAGCTCTGAGTCACTTTTGCACCATGTCTCTTTGATTCCCACAACAGGAAAACAACAGGACAGATACTACTGTCTGCATTTCATAAGGAAGAAATGAAATGGTCCAGAAATGTGCAGGGATGTACCTAACACAGCCAGCAAGTCTGAAACCTGCAACTAGAATCTCGGCTTCTCCATTTCTTCTCTAATCCTGACCCATTTTATGACAACTTTCCAGATGTATTAATAAACCAAAAAACTGGCCGATTTGGCCTGTTCTGAAAGTGGACTGAGATAAAAAGGTAGAGCTTCTAGAATAAACTTAGAAAATGAGATAGTCATAAAACAACAAATGCCATGTTTTTAACACTTAGAATGTACCAGAAAGTTTGCAAAGTGATATATATATAGGATTCCCCCCAAAATGTGTACACACACTTTGAATAATTATAAAGACAATGTTTATTAAAATGCATTTCATTTTCAAAACTAAGCTTTCAGCTGTTAAGGTGTGTATATATATATTTTAGGAACAAATATACACATACTAGGTGTGCCGTTAATAACAGTGGATTTTGTAATCAAAGAAAACATAATAATTTCAAGAAAAACAAAAGTTCTTTATTCAAAGTAATGTACATCACTAGCTACACATTTCCCCATCTTTCAGGTAATTTGTGGATACAAATTGAACCCAATAGAACTTTTCTTGTCTTGAGGCAAACTATTCAGAGACCCAATTTTCCACTTCTTATGCTTTGAAGTGCTGCTCAGAAAGTGTGTGCCATCGATCGGAACAAGTGGGTGTCTGAAGGAGCAAGATCTGGTGACTACAGTGGGTGGGTTAATGCTTCCCAGGCAAGATCTTTTAACATGTCTATAACTGGTTTTGAAGTGTGTGATGGTGCATCATCATGAAGCAAAATTACTTTGCTGTGTCTTCTGGAAAATTCTGGTCATTTCACAATCAAAGCGTGGTTCAAGTTGATTATTTGTTGTCAGTAGCAATCAGTATTAATGGTTTCACCTGGTTTTAGTAGCTCATAATACACTACACCTTCCTGATCTCACCAAACACAGAGCATTGTCTTCTTTCCAAAGCAATTTGGTTTTGTAGTTGATGTTGATGTTGACCTGGATCAACCCATGATTTTGTGCATTCGAGATTCTCAAAATAAACCCACTTTTCATTGCCAGTCACAATTTGATGCAAAAAAGACTTTGGACCGTTGAAGCAGCATTTCACTGATGACTTTGTGGTTTTCCATTTGTTTTTCATTCAGTTGAGGTGGCACCCACTTTCCTTCTTTTAAAATCTTTCCCATTGCTTGTAAATGATCGAAAATTGTTTGCTGAACAACATTTAATCTTTCTGCAAGTTGTTTTTGAGTTTGACACACTCCTTCATCCAGTAATGCTTGTAATTGTTGGTCTTCAAACTTTTTTGGTTGACCTGGATGTCCTTGTCTTTCACATCGAAATCATCACTTTTAAAGCATTTAAATCAGAGTTCACAAGTATCTTGAGATGGAGCATGTTCCCCATAAGCTTCCCGAGGTATTGAGCAGCACTTTTCTTCAAAATAAAATAATGAATTAAAACTTCCCGCAAATGCTCTTTTTCTTTGGCATGGTATTTGACAGTTTTAAGTGTAAAAATATCTATGATGTTAACAGCTTTAGAAAACTTGACATATTAAGTTTTGAAGCTTGTGGTCGATACAACAAAATAGCATACATATCAAATCGCATATATATCAACATAGGTGTAACTCCATCAATGGAAAAAAATCCCCATTATTAACTGGTATAGGCAGTCCTCAGGTTATGTCAGACTCACATACGTTGTTGTGTGATTACATCACCATCTCCCATTTATTTATAAAAAATAAATAAGTCCCGTCATTTTGATGTATATACATATGTGTTTTTTTATTATTTATTCACTACAAGTAAAGGTCAGGAATTGTTATCTTTCTTTTAAAGCTTTTTTTTTTTTTTTACTGTTTCACTTCATCACTGCTATGTATGTGCTCCATGAGTGATGTAGGTGCTTATGTAGGTTGCTTCTGACTTATGGCAAAAATTGCGTTATGTCGCACTGTAGGAATGGATCTCTGACGTAACCCGAGGACCTATTGTATGTACATATATATCTATAATAATAAAAGTGTAATATGCTAATTAGACCAGACATCCTTCCAAATGTCCTTCCTTCTGGACAAAGCCACAGGAAGTGGGGGCCATGGCAAAGGCGGCAGAGGCTCCTGGCCAGGCCCCATGGCAGGTGGGGTCAGAGTCAAGGCCTTACACAAATTGTGTGCATATCCTATCTAATAAAAGAGTAATATGCAAATTGACTGTCACTCCAACGCACGAGATGGCTGTCCCCATGTGATCAAAGATGGGTGCCCCCATGTGGACACAAGATGACCCCCATAAGATGGCCAGCAGGGGAAGGCAGTTGGGAAGATCCAGGCCTGCAATGGAGGGCAGTTGTAGGCAATCAGGCCAGCAGGGGCGGGCAATTAGGGATGACCAGGCCTACAGGGAAGGGCAGTTGGGGGGGACCCAGGACTTTAGGCGAGGGCAGTTAGGGGTGGCCAGGCCTGTAGGAGACGGCAGTTATGGGCAATCAGGCTGTCATGGGAGTGGTTAGAGGGTGATCAGGCTGGCAGGCAGAAGCAGTTAGGGGTAATCAGGAAGGCAGGCAGGTGAGGAGTTGGGAGCCAGCAGTCCTGGATTGTGAGAGGGATGTCCAAATGCCCTTGAGAGGTCCCAAATTGGAGAGGGTGCAGGCTGAGCTGAGGGATACACACCCTTATGCATGAATTTCGTGCACCGGGCCTCTAGAGTGTATATACATATATACACACACTATGGGTGGGGGCCAGTTGGTTTGCCCTGAAGGGTGTCCTGGATCAGGGTGGGGGTTCATTTGGGCTGTGGGGCCATCTGGGCGAGGGGCCTGTGGTGATTTGCATGTTGGCCATGCCCCCCAGTGACCCAAGCAGAGGCCCTGGTATCTGGGATTTATTTATCTTCTACAATGGAAACTTTGTAACCTGGAATGGAGCCAAGCCTTCTGCTCACTCCATAGTGGCAGCCATTTCTGTTGGAATTTATTTACCTTCCATAATTGAAACTTTGTAACCTGTAGTAGAGGCCTAGGCCAGCCAGGGCTGCAGAAGCTTGGCTTCCTCCATCACCGGGAGTAACCCTAGCCTCTCCTCTCTCCAGCTTCATGGCTGTTGCCATTTCTGTTGGGATTATGTATCTTCTATAATTGAAACTTTGTAGCATTGAGTGGAGGCCTAGGCTGGCAAGGGCAGGTAGAAAGCTTGGCTTCCTCCATTGCCAGAAAAACCCAAGCCTCCCTCCTGCTCTCAGTGGCTGCAGGCATCTTGGTTGGGGTTCATTTGCATATCCACTTCTGATTGGCTGGTGGGGATGGCTTGTGGGTGTGGTGGAGGTGTGGTCAATTTGCATATTACTCTTTCATTAGATAGGAGAGATATATATGAACACACACACACACACACACACACACACACACACACACTACTCATCTATCCTTAAACCATCCCTGTAGGGATATATTATTAGCTCTATTTTACAGATAGGGGAAGTGAAGGTTAAACAGGTTAACTTACCAAGGTAATAGTCTGAATCCTGAGTTACAGGAGCTGCGTGCTCAGATTCAAGCTCAGCCCAGCCTAACACTTCCACAGTGATGGGAACTCTCAGTGACATGGGCTGACAATCTGCGCTCGGCGTAGCTCTCTTGCATGGCTGTCCATGCTCCCTCTCCTCTAACCTGCCAGCCCTGAACTACGAGGCTATTTGTGCAAGTGTTCACTTGGATGCAGGCAATCCCTCCAGTCCTCTGGGAGGCCAGTGTTCTGATGCTTTTGTGACAGCCCACTCTCTCAGTTCAGGAGGATCTGAATAACCCCACATTCATTTCCTGCATGGGAATGTTTACTGGAACTCAGTGTGGGGCACACAATTTAAGAAAACAATGCTTGCCCAGCCAGCATGGCTCAGTGGTTGAGTGTTGACCTATGAACCAGGAGGTCACGGTTCAATTCCTGGTCAGGGCACATGCCCAGGTTATATTCTAGATCCCCATTGTGGAGGGTACAAGAGGCAACCAATCAATGGTTCTGTCTCATGATCGATGTTTCTATCTCTCTAGCCCACTCTTTTCCTCTCTGAAATCAATAAAAATATTTTTAAAAGAAAAATAAATGCTTTAATATAATATTTTGAAAAAGTCAGTTAATGTAAACTATTTATTTTAAATAAAGATGGGAGATCCTCACCACACCTGCACCAGTCACCACCCCTCCCTCACCTAGCCTCAGCTGTTGGATCCTGGCTATGTTTAAGTTATTGACATTCTGTTCACTGTGGATGTTTTTTGCATTGATATATTTTTTAATATGATACTAAAACACTATGTATCTTGAGACAGAAGTTTTTATTTGAGTCCCCCTAAATTTTGTACCCGAGGCCTCCCTCGCCTCACCCTATCCCAGTCCAGGACTGAGTACATAAAAGACAGAATTGCAGACAGCAGGCCCCGATTCCCAGTTTTCCCATGTCCTTCCCTGTCTTCTCTCTCTGTTCTTTGCCGTGTCGGCCGCACCAAATAAGTAACCGCCACATGCACTCAAGTGCCGAGCGGAGCCGTGAGGAAGGAGGAGAGAGAGTCTCCCCAAGTGCAGCAGAGCCAGGAAGGGCTTGGCTGTGCTTCTGTCTCTTTCCCACAGGACACTTATTCCATCAGCTAAGCACTTTGCCGCGAGGGAAATTCCTACGGTTGACACCCTCCAGTCAGCGTTGACAGGTAATTTTAATCATTGAATTCCTATCACTGTTTCTCTAAGGCAGGGGTTCTCAGTCCTTAAAGAACTAATCCCTGTGCCCAGGCTGCTTCCAAGAGCCATTCAATCAGCGTCTCCCGAGGCAAGAGCCGGTGTCCACAATCTGTACAGCCTTTGTGCAGAGCGGGTGTGCAGGCAAGGCTGGGAGTGGTGGCGGCAGTGCATGGCTGACTGTTCCTTTTCCCCTGTCGCAGGGTTCTTTCTCCCTGTGGTCCCTCCGGGAGGACATCACCCAGGGCGCCAGGGGCGGAGGGAGCGGCATTCAACCCCTGGCTCTCCCACACACTAGCTCTGTCATCTTCACAAGACACTTGATTTTTGTTTCCCCAGCTGGACTCTGGGGAGAGAAACAGAATTTGCCCCGTGGAGCTGTTTGAAGGAATCAAGGCGAGGCGTCTGAGACACCGACCCGGGCCCGGTGCGTGTGCCTGCATGCTCGCTCACCGGGAGCGGGGAGCGTGATTAGTGATGAATCCATGCTGCCAACGAGATGGCAAGGAGCCAGTGAATAAACAGATCCAGGTGGAGCTGCTCTGTTGGGAGACAGTGGCGGGCGACACTCACACCCCACTTTCCTTCCCAGGGTGCTCTGCAGAACCCCGAGGGCTCTGAGGAGTGATGTGGAGGTCACTAGCAGTGGGCATAAGGACATTAGGGACCCAATTTTACAGTTGAGTGGCTTTTTCTGCCTCAGCACCCTGTTGCCCATTTCTGATCTCTCTGCTGGTGGCAGGCATGGGCTGGCCAGGTTCAGGGCCACTCTGTGGCCACAGGACCCAGTAGAACAGGACTGATTGGCCCAAGTGGCCTCAAGTTCACAGTCCCACCAAAGGACGCTGCTCTCAATGCCCTGTCCCCTGGCTGGTGAATGTCCGTTTGGCGTGGAGGTGTCTGGTGGCGGCTGGAGACTGGAACGTGTTTCCTGTTGGAAAGCAGGAGGGTATTGAAGTGCCACGTCGGGGAGGATCCCCAGGGCATCCAGGCTGGGCGAGGACGCTCCCTCTGGGACAGAGCGGCTGCCTTTTTTCCCACCTGAGAGGGGCTGTGCTCGCTGTGCGTTTCGTGGGCAGTGTTGATTGTTTCCCCCAACCAGCCCAAAGTCTGGGCCCAGTTCAGAGACCCTGGCCAGCCTCGGGCTGACTCAGAAGGGGAGATGGAAGGGATTGACGGGGGCCAGTGTGGCAGGTTGGCTCGGCCTCAGAATCTTCTGTACCACCAAGTTGGCTGTGGTTCCTTCTGGGTCCTGTTGGCCCATGTGTGACTCCCATGGCTTCCTTTCTTCCCACCAATCGAGTGTCCTTCTCTCTTTGCAGAAAGGGGCACTCCTTGTACCTTGCTCACCACTGCATAAACTCCCCAATGGTAAGAGTGTTTTGTTGCCAAAATCGTTTTTGGCTCAGTGGATAGAGTGTCGGCCTGCAGACTGAAAGGTCCCAGGTTCGATTCTGGTCAAGGGCATGTACCTTGGTTGCGGGCACATCCCTAGTAGGGGGTGTACAAGAGGCAGCTGGTCCATGTTTCTCTCTCATCGATGTTTCCAACTTTCTATCCTTCGCCCTTCCTCTCTGTAAAAAAAAAATCAATAAAAAAATATATATTTTTAAAAGAGTGTTCTGTTATTTCCTCCCCCAAGCCCATTTCCAGACCTGCTTGGGGAGAAGGTGGATATTGCACCCCAGCCGGAGCGGGAGGTGTATGCTGCAATTGTTCTGCAGAGAAGCTATTTTCGTGAGACGCGTCCTCGTTGGGCTCTCTCATTGCAGGTAACAGAAGCCAGCTTGTGCCGGCTGTGGCCACAGAGGGGAATTTATGAGGAGGATAAAGGAGCATCTCATGGAAGCGACGACAGGAGTGTGGCCGGGCCTCAGGAAGGAACTGAGGCCTGGAGAGCTGCCAGGACACCTCCGCGTTTCATCTCTGACACTTCCCATGTGTGCTCTCTTTGTCTCTCTGCTCACTGGTTTTCACTGCCTCTGTCCACAGGGAGAGACGCTGCTGTCACTCAGGGGGTGCGCTCCTCGCCTCTGCCCAGAATGACTAGCGGCTTTCAGTACAAATTCATGGGAAAAAAGAACCTGGTGGGTCAGATTCCCCCAGCGACGGTCTGTGGACAGACGGCACAGTGGCCGTCTTCTCATCCAAGGTTTCCAGATCTGGCTGACGATTCGAGTCCCCAGTGGGAGATTTTTGTTTTTGTTTTTTCCCATACAGACCCAGGTTCCACCTCAGAATCTGTAGCAGTAGGAGCTGGGACTCTGCACTGAACATTACTCCGGAGATTCTGATGATAAATGAGATTTGAGAGCCAATGAAACCCAGGTCTCAGGCACCCATTAATCTTACTCCTAAGGACTCGTGAGAGACTGCCTTTTAAGCTGTCTGTTTGTGGAGGCTATTGCTATAGGGCTGGAATGCGCAATTCATTTCAGTGCAAACATACGTGCATGGGACGGGGAACTCCCCACCCCGCCGAGCACTTGCAGAAGAACCAGTCTAGTGGAAATCTGAGCCGGCTCAGAGCTGGATCTAACCTCACTGTTCTTAAAGGCCTCGTGTTCAGCACTTTTAGACAAGATTTCAAGAACCGTGCTTACCGGTGACATCTGGCCGAGTGTTAGCCGAGCAGATGATACAGCAGTGTGGGTCAGTGTGAGTCAAGAACAGGTTAGAACCTAGGGCTTCAGAATGAGGAAAAATAGAGCTCCGCTGGGAAAATGCAATCGTAGAGAATCAAGTTGTGTTTTATGTTCCCACGTTTTTATTTCTCACACAGGCTGTTTCTGCTGCCTGGTAAACTATCACCGCTTGTAACATCTACTGGCTTGTTCTCGAAGACTGAACTTGTGTCTCCACTGCCGGAAAGCTTCTCTGACTACTCAGTCCCCTAATCTTTGCTTCTGCCCCTGTTATGCCCTCTGCGTAGCTTGACCACATAGTGGATTATGCTCGCTTTACTTCTCTATGGCCTCCACTTGATGGTGGGGAGTTGGCACTTCAGTATCTAAACCTCCATGAGGATTGGTGTCAACTGGCCTACTGAACTGATGTAGGCCGTGGCTACTAATCTGGCCCCTGGCAGCCCTTCTGTCCCTCACATCCCCTTATTCCCACAGTCAAAGCCGTTTTGCTTTTGCCAACAATCTCAATACCATTCCAGGTTCTGAGGGCACTCATCCCTTAATCATGGGAAATTTAGGGAGCCCTGCATCCAGTGTGCCATGCTAGTACGACACCTTGATGAATTTGGAAGATGTTTTACTCTATGATACTCCAGCCCAATCGGCCGTACTTCACTGGGGGGGGCATGATTCAGATATTACCTCATTTAATTCCCACAATAAGCCTCCAAAGAATGCTTCATGGGGAAAAACTGGGCGTCAGAAAGGTTAAGTAACCAACCTAAGCCACCCCATCAGTAAGTGTCAGAACCAAGATAAAAAACCCCAAATCTGAGCCAAAACCTTATGCTCTTAAACACCTGGCTGCACTTGAGTCCCTTTTTAAACTTACACAGTCAGCTTCTTAGTTAGCTATGAACTTTATATAGCTAGTTATCGTTCCCTGTGTATGCCTCATTTTCTCAATTAGAATGAAATAGTATTTGTTGGCTAAATATAAGCAATATATTATATTGATCTGAACTAAAAAAAAAAAATAGTGCCTAACCTTCTCATACTGGTCATCAAGTACGGAATGATTTCCTAGACATAGCTATTTGAAAGTCTCTAGCAGAATGCAAGCCTGGGGCTATTTGCATCTCATCCACTTGCCATGGCCGAGGAACAGATTTCTCATAGTTGTCCCCATGTTCCACAAGACATGCCTGAACTTCAAGGAAGTCCACTGTGCTGATGGAGAAGTGGCCCTGCACAGTAGGGTCTGAAAATACTTAGCAAGAGAGGTGACGGAGCCAGCCACAGCTCTCAGAATAGTCATAACTGAGTCACAAAAGAACCACACAAGCTGGGTCTGACCTTGGACAGTTAGGCGAGGGCACAGTATGCAAATTGTCCAACATACCATCTACATATCTGACTGCCCACTCAAGAAAACCTCCTTCTCCGGTCTTAAAGGAGCGGTTCTTAAGGAGACACGAGAGCTCCAGAGGATATCAGAAATGGTTTGCATCAATGACAAGTGGTGAGGTTGAAAACTAAATTTCAAATAAGCCGTAATTATGCAGCCTCTCCTCACTGAACCGTGGTTCAAAGGCTAGAAACCTAAAGAGATGAACTTGGACCTATGAGCAGAATCAACCCCACCGATACCGACAAAAGACATGAAACAGACTGCAAGGGGGCAGGGCCAGGCCTCTCTCTCCAGAGGCTGCACCAGTCCAGAGCTTTGCAGAGATGACATGTACCAGGCAGATACAGGACCCCACCTTTGGGAGCAAAAGGGGTACGGGCTGATTCAAGCAGGCTCAGGTATCACCTTCTGAAAGCATAAGATTTTCCTCCAGCTTCACGAGCAAACGTTTCATTCCAGATGCAAAGAACAATACATCCCCATAAGCATAAAGAACAGGTAACCGGCAGTTTCACCCTAGAGCCTGAATGTGAATGATGAGCAGGTGACAGAAGTATAGGTTGGGAGGAGGGAGGAGGGAAGGGATAGCTACATGTTTGTTTCTTAATATATCAACTCTAAATGCTGGACACACTTATAACACATCCAGGAAGCTGTTAGAAAAAAAGTTCTGGAACTCAAAATAAAGGTCTGGGCAATAGATTTTAGGGACCATTTGCAGGGAGGTGAGAGTACCCCATGTGTCATGGAAGATGAGAAAGCAAGGTGGGGACTGAGGACATAAGCTTAGGGGAACATGCACTCGATGAGGCCTTCTGGTTTACACAGTCCCCAAGTTCCTCTCTTCTTTCTACAGACAATCCTCTTGGCTCTGAGAAATCCCTAATGCTCATCTTATTCTAGTCCCTTCTACCTTGAATAGTAGTAAATTTTCTCTCCAAACCTGACCATCAAATAGAGCCTTGGAAGAAATGACCTCACTCTGGTTTGTAAAAGGCCATAAAAAATGTTGTAGTAGAGCGATCTTAGAGTGGATTAATAACCTCTCTCCAGAATAAAGACCTGTGGTGTCTAAAACAGCATAAAATTCTTACTGCATCCCATTAATCTGTATAGTTGAGGGAAAAAATACTTATGAAAATGGTGTAGCCAAAGCCGGTTTTGCTCAGTGGATAGAGCGTCGGAATGGGCATTGAAGGGTCCCGGGTTCGATTCCAGTCAAGGGCATGTACCTTGGCTGTGGGCATATCCCCAGTAAGGGGTGTGTAAGAGGCAGCTGATCAATGTTTCTCCCTCATCGATGTTTCTGACTTTCTATCCCTCTCCCTTCCGCTCTGTAAAAAAATCAATAAAATATATTAAAAAAAAAGAAAGAAAGAAAATGGTGTAAATTATTACCTTGGTACTTTATTACATCTAACTTCCAAAAGCTCCCCTTCCTTCTTTCCTCCCCACACACTAACTGGTAGAACAGAAGGAAGTTGCCTTTGTAAGGAATGTAGGACCTAAAGCAAGTTTTATGACTTAAGGCCTATTTATTATATCTTACCTGTCTTTCCTGAATTTCCTGAACCATCATTAAGTTATTGTTTGGAGTTCCCACATTCCTCTCCCTAGACACACAGAATGAATGGGAAGCCGTGGTCACTGTGTTCTTTACACGTTTGGCGCAAGCTTGCAGGAGGGCCGCGTAATCAGTGGGGCACTCAGCAGAGCAAGCGATTGGGTTTCAGCTGTCCGCACTGGGAACTGTTTCCTAACATAATATACACCTAGCATGTGGGCAGCTTCCACACGGCTCAGGGCTGAACAAGCACTAGTCTGAGGTGGGAAGAATGCTAACCCAGGTTTCTTGACATTATCAGATAAAGGGAACTCGAGAGGCTTGGTGTTGGCTGGTTGACAGATAAGCTCTCTGACATTAATGCAGGTTAGTTTGTTTTCCACTCCCCCTACAAAAGATTAACCCAGTTTTCCCAGTGCCCCTGAAGGAAGTCCTGAAGAAAAGCTTTTATCAAATGTGAACTAAAAAAAAAAAAAAAAAGCACAAATCACTGATGGAAACATTTCACAAACATACAGAAAAAGAAAAAATACTGTCTAACCTTATCAATGAAACCTCAAAACCTTCAAGGGGGCCCTGGAGCAAGGTACATCCTCACCTTTCACAGATTCCCTTCCCTGAAGCTGAACAATGTGAAAAACAGCAGAACACTGCATCCATGATATTCTTCCCTTCTGCCAGCCAGAGGCACTCACGTTTACCCGGGGCTCCCTTGGGGCTTCCTGGCCTTCCCTGTTCTATATTTCCATTAAGAGAGACTTAGAGATGGGGTATTTGGGAATTATTAGGATGCTCAAAAGCGGGATGTGTGGTAAAATGGGGTACCGTGGAAGTAAAGATTTTTATTTAACAAGTGGGCCATTTCCGTCTCCAGGTTCCTGCCAGAGAACAAATATATCACTCTTGATGGAAGCCCTGCCAGCAAAGCAGCAAAGAAATATAGAATGCTACAGGTAGTCTTTCTCATACGTAACTTTCCCAGTTTTTAAAATATTCATGCTTACAACACTCACTCACTGAAAAGTGCTTTTGAACTATTCAAAACAAGAATAGTTTAGTGATGTCAATAATTTTAAACATAACTTGGAATACTTTTTAGGACTACCAGAATTTCTATGATGCACTAAATAAAATGTATGGAAAATACTTTTCATGATGTTATCATGACATATTTATTCTAAATACAATGAAGCTCCCCTAATTTAGTCTCATGAACTTATTAATATCACTTATTAACAGAAATTAAGATTTTAGTTCCCACCCCAGTTTTTGAAAAATAACATATTGTGTTATCTTGTGTGTGTGTTTTTTTTTTAAAAAAAAAACATGTATTCTCTGTGATTTTTTACTGCTTTAAGTAATCTTTTACAAGGGTTGTTTTGTGAGTCTTAATGATTTTCTTTAATATTCTTCAAAATTCACTAACACAGCATCTGAATTTTCAAGTCAGACTTTTTCTGTCAGAAAGAAAGTCTAAGTTGGTTATTTGAGGTGGTTGGTTATTTGAGACAGTGGATTAAATCTGGTTTTGATGAATTATATATTTAATGAAATAAATATGATAAAAATATATTTAGAACATTAATCCTATCCAAATATATCTGAAAATGTGTTTTGAAGGTAGCAAGTTGGATTTTCCAACTGGTTGAATTTACCAGATCAAATAGTTTTTGTAAGTGAAAAACTAACAGGTACAATTAATAATTATTTGAGTCTTGGTAAAGCCTATTGAGTTTAAATGCCCAAATTTGAGAATGAACAATTCTAAATAAAGTCTACTAAAAGTCAGGCAGCTTCCAATTCTGTTTTCAACAAAAACAAACAATAAGCTAATTGTGTCAGCTGAAAGCTGACTAAAAACAATGGGACTTTTAGTATTGAACTTAAGGAATTGAATAAACCTGTTTTAATAAAGCTACTTCCATTCCCTTCTCTTTATTTAGGAGCTATTTTTTAGCATCACATAGATAGAAATAGCAGGCATAAATAAAATTGACGCTGAACCCTTTTTCATTCTAGCAGTGCCATAATCATCCAAGTGCGCATAAACTAATCAGAAAAATTAACCTTATTAAAAGAGGACCTGTTTCCCCCTTTTTATTGAATTTATTGGAGTGACACTGGTTAACAAAATTATACAGGTTTCAGGTGCACAATTTTACAACCTATCATCTGTGCACTGTATTTATTCTATGTTCACCACCCCAAGTCAAGTTCATCACCATTTTCCCCCCCATACCCTTTTCCTTTAAAAAATATTTTGTTATTTTAGTTGCAAAAAAGTATGACAGTAATCAATATGACCTTCAGGTATAAAAATATAGAGTAAATCCTATGACAACAAACTGCACAATATGAAAATCTGGTCTAGTAGAGCTGCCCCACATCCTCCCACCCAGCCCCCCATTTCCAGCACTTTAAGTTTCTCTGGAGAAGGCATGTGGTATTAGTGCTGGTGGTTAGAAAGTGAAGGCCTTGTGATCAGTGGGCTCTTTCTCAGTTTAGTAAGCCGTTTGTACAATAAGTTTTAGTACCTTAAAAAAAAGTTTTACTAACATACTTTAAAAAAATCATTATTAGCCCTAGCTGGTTTGGCTCAGTGGATACAGTGTTAGCCTGAATACTGTAGGGTCCCAGGTTCAATTCCAGTCAAGGGCACATGCCTGGGTTGCAGGCTCAATCCTCAATAGAGGGAATGCAAGAGGCAGTCTATCAGTGATTCTCCCTCATTGTTGTTTCTCTCTTTCTCCTCTCCCTCTCTGAAATCAATAAAAAAATATTTTAAAAATATTATTATTATTGCAGTAATATGACCCTGTATTTTCACAATTCAATTTTTGGGTCCCATCTAGGTAGTCTGTATAATAAAAGAGAAACATGCAAATTTGACTGTACCTTTGCCACGTTACCAGCCAATCAGGAGTGGGGGGCAGGGGCTGAGCAGTGCGAGGTGAGGGGGCGGGGTGGGGGCGGGGCCAAGGTGCACGCAGCCAGTTCACAGAGCAGGCAGACAGAGGCATCATGGCCGCACCAGGTCCCCTGGCGTTGGGACAAGGGACCTGAGGCCAGGCCAGGGAACCTAAGGCTGTGCTCTTTGCTCCTGCACCAGGCCAGGGACCTGAGGCTGCACCCCCCAACCCCAAGGGGCTTGACGGGATACCTGAGGGCACATCCCCCACCTCAGCACTGGGGGACCTAAGGCCAAGCTGGAGGTCCTAAGGCTGCACCCTCTGCCCTGGTGCCAGGGCCAAGGGACATGAGGCTGGGCCAGGGGACCCAAGGCTGCACTCCCTGACCTGGTGCCTGGCCAGGGGACCTAAGGCTGTGCTGGGGGACTTGAGGCCATGCTCCCTGCCAATAGGACTTGATGGGGGACCTGAGGCTGCACCCTCCCACCCAGTGCCAGGCTGGGGGACCTGAGGCTGTGCCCCCTGCCCTGCGGGGCTTCATGGGGGTGGGGCTGGCCGAGTCTGGGTCTTGTGTGATTTCAAGGTGATTTCAAGGTGAACATGGGTGGGCGGAGACTTGACTCTGGGTCCTGTGGCATGCCCCAGACTCTGACAGTAGTGAAGATTTTCATATACATTTTATTAATTTTCTTTCATCTCTGATACTTCTATTATAGAGAAAGGGAAAATAGCAATGTTAAAATATTTCCTCTAATTAATTCCCTTTTAATGTGTATGATTTTCATGCACCGGGCCACTAGTTATATCATATTAGAATAAAATCTTGTGAGAAAATTTCAATGAAAACATAAGATCAAAGAGAAAAAATATAAAATTTTAAACATCTTTATTATATTTTCTGTATGGATGAGGACTCCATTGGATATATTTGAAAGAACAATGAACACTTTTTTAAAATGTCAATATTTATTCTATACTAGAAATTATATCTTTTGCCAATGTTTAAGAACAGCATTTAATGTGCAAAGGAATAGAATATCTTTTTAAAAACTAGTTTTTAAATGATTTGCACAGGGAGTGCTTGTGAAAAACAAAATGTTTAAAAATCACTGCTTTAGAAAGAGTAATCTTAAGCAATGATACTAGTCCAAAGATACTAGGAGCAAATTCCTTTTTATCAGCAGTACATAGACTGAACAACTAGGAAGGAGAGTTTAACATTTGTTTGCTTTTTCTGGCCCCTACAGGGAAAGCCAAGCATAGATAGGATTAAGCATTTCTGCTATTGAGTTGGAGTCTCTAAAAATGCATTTATGAACAGTTACAGGGAAGGGAACAGCTCACATCTCTAATTCTACCCCAGCAGCAATTCCTTCTTTATCAGAGTAAACAAGACCTAAGTTCTTTACCCTCTGCAATTTCAGGAAAAGGTGCTGGCCTCCTGGAATATATTTTATCACCACTAATCATTTTTAACCAAGCATCCCTTATATGTTAGGTTCTAAGGATACAATATGTAAAAACCCGCACTTGAGGAATTTATAATCTCATTGGAGAAACAGAAAAGACACTGAGATCAATACAGTTTTATGTAGTACAAATTAAGGGGCCAATATGTATAACAAAAAAAATGTAATGAACAGCCCAGCCAGGGTGGCTCTGTGATTGAGCACTGACCTGTGAACCAGGTCACAGTTCAATTCCAGGTCAGAGCACGTACCCAAGTTGCAGGCTCGAAACTCAGTGAGGGGTGTGCAGGAGGCAGCCAATCAATGTTTCTCATCATTGATGTCTCTCTCTCTTCCCCCTCTCCCTTCCTCTCTGAAATATATCCTATCTAATCTGCCTATCTAATAAAAGAATAATATGCAAATTGACCACACCCCCGCTACATCCACAAGCCATGCCCACAGCCAATCAGGAGCAAATATGCAAATAAACCCCAACCAAGATGGCTGCAGCCACTGAGAGCAGGAGGGAGGCTTTGGTTTCCCTGGCAATGGAGAAAGCCAAGCTTTCCATCTGCCCTTGCCGGCCTAGGCCTCCACTTAATGCTACAGTTTCAATTATAGAAGATACATATATCCCAACAGAAATGGCGACAGCCACGGAGCTGGAGAGAGCAGAGGCTAGGGTTGCCCCGGCGATGGAGGAAGCCAATCTTCTACAGCCCTAGAGTCTAGGCCTCCACCCTAGGCTACAAAGTTTTAATTATAGAATTTAAATAAACACCAAACGAAATGGCTATCGCCACGAAGCAAGGAGAAGGCTTGGCTCCACTCCAGGCTACAAATTTTCAATTATAAAACATAAATAAATCCCAGATACCAGGGCCTCCCCTTGGGTCACTGGGGGGCATGGCTGGCCTGCAAACCACCACAGACCCCTTACCGAGGCCACCCCATGGCCCCATCCTGGAACCCCCATCCTGATCTGGGATACCCTTTAGGGCAAACCAGCTGGCCCCCACCCATGCACCAGGCCTCTATTCTATCTAATCAAAGAGTAATATGCAGATTGACCATCACTCCAACACACGAGAGCTTCCCCGATGTGGTCAAAGATCATGCCCCCATGTGGAAACAAGATGGCTACCACAAGATGGCCAGCAGAGGAGAGCAGTTGGGAAGGACCAGGCCTGCAAGGGGGGGCAGTTGGGGGTGATCAAGCCTGCAGGGGAGGGCAGTTAGGGGTTACCAGGTCAGCAGAGAGAAGTTGGGGGCAAACAGACTGGCAGAGGAGCAGTTAGACATCAATCAGGCTGGCAGAGGAGTTGTTAGGGGGTGATCAGGCTGGCGAGCAGAAGTGGTTAGGGACAATCAGGAAGGCAGGCAGGTGAGAGTAGTTGGGAGCCAGCAGTCCTGGACTGTGAGAAGGATGTCCAATATCCACAAGGGGTCCCAGATTAGAGAGGGAGCAGGATGGGCTAAGGGGCACCCTCCTCCCCGCTATGCACAAATTTCGTGTACCCGGCCTCTAGTATATATATAAATGTGATGATGAAATGGAGTTATTGCCAAAGGTCAGGATAATCTGAAAAAGAGAAGACTGGAATCCAAGTAGGTCTCTAAAATACCAAGACAATAAGATTGATGGGCTAATTTGCTGGGGACAGAAGTAGGATGGTGTAGGTGTGATGCAGGTTTGACAGTGATAGGAACAGTGATGAGTCCAGAGCAGATGGCTGCAGTGAAACTTGGAAGATAGAAACCAGACCACAGAAGGTCTTAAATGCCAAAGGAGAGCTGTGTGTTATCCTGTGAGAAATGTGAAGGTTTCTGGGATAAATATGCAACATTTTAGGAATCTTTTAAAAAATAACAGTCATATAGGAAGAGACAGCAAGAGAGACAGATGAGTAAGTTCCATTTTAGCAATAGCCTGGGTAGCTAGGATGGAAGCAACCTGTTGCAAGGATACTGTGAATGAAAAATAAAGTTCATTGTGCTAAAAGGGGCAGGTAAACCACAGGAAATTCCCAGGTTTCATTCCCTATAATAATCACTGTCCCACTGACAATAAATCCAAAGGGAAAGCAGGCTTATGTTTGGAGGAGCAGGGCCAGCAGGCAAAAATGAACACATGAAGGGGAAGGTTCAATCTCCAATTCATTGACCAGCACCAACTATACAGAAAATCATACATTTTCTCCTATTTTGTTCTCTTGCTCAATACAGGGGGAAAAAATAAGTATTCTAACCTGGTCATTGATCTTACTGTACCCACAAAGATTTATCGGTATTCACCATAATTTTTCCTTGAGAATATTCAAAAACAGATCTAATGTCTCAGACTCATCAGCCTCTTTCTATCTCGTCTTGCTGCATGATTCATACAAACAATTACCTGCACCCCTCAGCTCCTCATCAGCCAAGCTTAAGTCCTTTGACCTCTGTCTCATTACAGACTCATTACAGTCCTCATTTTTAGCACACTGGGAAAAAATTTAGAACATAAATCTTTTTCTTTTCCCACTGACCCCTGTCTCCAAAAAGCCTTGCAAGCTTGTTACCTTTGAAGTTAACAGTATTTGCATGTTTGTTCGATTCAAAGAATGAACATCAAATTATTTCCTGATATACAACATTTAGTACAATCAGATGATGGAAGTGTCTAGTTTAAAATGCAGCAGGAAGATGTCCGAACTATGTAGGACAACATATCTGTTCATAGAATATCAAATGAGCTGAAATCTGTATCAGG
Organism: Antrozous pallidus; assembly: GCA_027563665.1. NCBI lineage: Eukaryota > Metazoa > Chordata > Mammalia > Chiroptera > Vespertilionidae > Antrozous > Antrozous pallidus. Next base: position 81,379,362 of record CM050519.1, read on the forward strand.
GGAGGTGGCCCAGCAAAGAGTCAACTAAAACTGCCTTAAGTTTAAAACTCCCACTACTTCAACTTTGGCAAGCTAACCTCTCTGAACCTCCATTTTTCCATCTGCAAAATGGAGATAATCCTGCAGGATTCCACATTAGGAGAAATTCTTATTGTACCTTAGCATTCTTACTACAGTTGATTTCTTATTTGATGGAACCTTATATTGCTCTAGGTCAAAGAGGGAGGAATAGGCCAACGTTTTCTGCAAAGAGAGACAGTGATATTTCCGCTGGCCAGATGGTCTCTGTTGCAACTACTCCTCTCTGCTATTGTGGCACAAAGCAACCAGAGACAGCATGCAAATGAGCATGGTAGCTGTGTTCCAAGACTTTATTTGTAAAAACTGAAATTAATTCCATATAGTTTCATATGATAAGGTACAGAATTCCTGTGACATCCAGCATAAACTGAAATGGCATAAAGCGAAGAGTATACCCACTTCCCAAAAATTCACATTATGCCACTTTGCTTTTACCAAAGACCTGCTTTAAATGGTAACAGCTTTATTCATAAAAGCAAAAATCTTTGGTTTTCACTCGGCTAGTGAAAACAGGTACTAATGTAGGTCTTTTATAAAAGCGAAGAGGCATAATGTGGACTTTCAGAAAGTAAAAGATACCAATATTATTATCTCAACTTTTTTCAGCTGTCTAAAAATGGAAAAGCCATGCTTAGTTTGCAGGCCATAGAAAAACAGTCAAGGGACCAGGTTTAGCCTATGGGAGGAAGTCTGCCAGCCCCTGCTCCAGACTAACCAGTTAATCGGCTTTGGAAGTTTTCTGGGGGCAGGGAAATTGAATACAGGTTCATGATACAGAAGAGGAAACTTCTAAGTATAATTTTTAACAAGGACATTTAAAAATGTCATTCAGCCCTCCCTAGCTGGTTCGGCTCAGTGGATAGAGCGTTAGCCTGCGGACTGAAGGGTCCCAGGTTCAATTCCGGTCAAGGGCATGTACCTTGGTTGCAGGCATATCCCCAGTGGGGGGTGTGCGGGAGACAGCTGATCGATGTTTTTCTCTCATTGATGTTTCTAACCTTTCTATCCCTCTTTGTAAAAAAAAAAAATCAATAAAATATACATTTTAAAAAATAAGTAAAATAAAGCTGTCATTCATTTATTAATACTAAACTTGACTGTGGGCAAGGCACTTTTGGAATCATACAGCGTGGAAATCAAAGATAGAGAAATCCTAGTCCCTGCTCTCAAGGAATACGTGCTTCTTCACAGCTTAGATATTGAAAGTCTTCCTTCAAAATACAATCTCTCCTATTGTGAGGCACATTCAGGCATATTCACATAAGGGACAGGTAGTTGTTCTGGTGACCCCACCTATAGGCTGCGCCAGTTATCCTGACCACCCTGCTTCCTCCTGTCTTCAACTTTACTACCAGTTTTTTCCTCTCCCCCAAATTACTGTTTGGCATGATCAATGGGGATAATATTCATCATGATATACTAAAGAGAGCAAGACAATTGGCCCCATCTTTAAAAAATGACCATAAACTATAGTCTTCAATGATACCCTATCTCTTTTAATAGATAATAAGTCAGTGACACCTATGGTTTTGCATTTCAATCCAGGTAGAAACTTGTCCCTGAAAACAGGTTAAACAGGTTTATTTTGGGGCAAAAAAAAACCAAACCCTAAAAAAAAGATTTTTTCATAGCAAATGTTTTCAAGTATTTTATCCAAAAGAACACAAAACAAACCATGGACGAAATACAGTGCTCTGGTATATACCTCAGTTGGTTCTAAGGATTGTGCATCTGAAGTAATACAACAGAAACCTAGTATATCAATATATCAGAACAAGTGAAAAGTAGACAGCAAAAAATCAACATAGCTAATTGTTACCAAAAAAAAGGTTTTTTGTAAAGAATAAATAATATTAATATCATTATAGTATATATTACAATACTGAAGAAAATAAAACCCGACAAGAATAAATTATTGATTTTCTGAAATACTAGGTGGCATTCATCTCTTAAGCATTTCCCTTGCAAAAATCAAAAAGTAGAAAGCAGTATTCGCTATGTTTAATTTCATCTCATCAGAACAGGCATGATTAAGTTTCAGCAAAACCCAATGAAAAGCCCACTTGGCCCAACCTGCGTGATTCAATGGTTGAGTGTCGACCTATGAACCAGGAGGTCACGGTTCAATTCCCGGCCCAGGTTGTGGGCTCGATCCCCATGCAGGGTATGCAAGAGGCAGCCAATTGGTGATTCTCTTTCATCATTGATGTTTCTATCTCTCTGTTCCTTCCTCTCTGAAATCAATAAAAATATATTAAAAACAAAAGTCCACTTGACACAAGATATATCCAATTGGAGGGAAGGGCAGAGACTCAATAAAGCAATTTTTAAAAAATGAGTTCAGCGGAAGGTGAGGTCAGCAAGATGAAGGGCTAGGTAGTTCCAATGCTCATCTTCCCATAAAAACAATAAACTACAAACCAACAAGTGCTGGGGATAGGGAAAATGGGATGACATAGGACAAAGGGTACAAACTTTCAGTTATAAAAAGAATAAATTCTGAGGATCTAATGTACAACATGGTGGCGACAGTTAATTAAACACTAGTATATCCTTGAAAGGTGCTGAGAGCTTAGGCATTTTTCACAACAACAAAAAATTAATATGAGGTGATACATGTGTTAACTATTTTGATCTTGGTAATCCTTTTACAATGGATATCAAATGATCATTTACACTTAAAATATATACAATTATATTTGTCCATTATTTCTGCATAAAAACCTAAAAAAATGAATTAGGACTATAAAGCATCACCAGATAAAATATTTGTTTGAGCCAAAGGATATTGAGAGCTTATAATGTTGAGGTCTTAACAATAAATACAAAATGAGCTTCTAGGTACCTCGGTACTTAGCAAAAAGACAAATCAGCAAAGAAATTAGCAGCTTGACTTAAAAAGAAGCAAGAGGAAGGCAATGTAATATTGCTTTGCCATTCTCAGATTTTCCACTTGCAGCTTGAGCTATTGATGAGCAACTCTGGAAGCTGGTGAGGTAATTCCAGTTTTGCCATGGCATGAATTTGAAATCTATGGTTAATGTGGCAAAAGCACCCAAGGAGTATGTCAAATGCATCTCCTCATATGCACATTTCAATAGTGATTTGCTATTCTCTACTCCTCTGCCATGGCACAGTAGCTCAGCAAGGATTGGAAGGAATTCTTTAAAACTTTCAGTAATATCATATGGTAAAACCTTGTCGGGTTTTATTGTTCAAAAATCTCAGCATATCTTCAATTCACCTCCAAAGCTTACTGTAAAAACCTAAAACTTCTAGATGTTCTACTATAATCCACATCAGTGTGTCTAAGAGCATCAAATACCGCTGTGTCTTCTATTGTCCACCTGTTATTCTTTAATTTTGCTGATTCTACAACTACTATCCAAGGCAGAAAGTCATTCTTTTAAGAACCCTACAGCACTGTGTATATTTTCATACCAAGAAAAACACCTACTTTTATCCTATCCATTAGGGTTGAAAAACTTCTATAAAATTGTTTTGATTATAACACATAAAATCATTAAAGTAGCAGCACAATTACTAAAAAAGAAAAAAAAAAAAGCAATGTCAATGAAAATGCTCCATGGAAAAAAAAAACAATGGCAATAAAATTGTTCAAGAAAGCTATACGGGAAAATGCAAGTCTAAAAATACATCTTTTTAGCTTCTAAAAAATAAAGAGAGTTTTCCTTTCTCAACTCTGTGAACATTTTTGTTTTTACAACTAGTTCATTATTCAACGTTTAGTGATCACTATGTAAAATTAGTTTTTAATAATAAAACATAAGACATGGTAGAAAGCATTACTTGACTTTATTAATCTCACTCACAATGTTGAATACAAATGAAAAATTCAGTAATGATCCTTACTTTTAAGTCTACTTCATGGTCTCTTAGATTTAAGAATCAGGACAGATAAATGTCACGAGAAGGAGGGACATCAAAAAGCCCCCCAAATCCCACTGATTTATCTGTGTCTTTAAAATCCGAGGTAAAGCCCTGATATTCCTTTAAATGGTATTTTCTTCTGACTTTGCATTGTAATCAGTACTGATTTTAACCAGACCCTATAATCTATCACAAGTCTTACAATTATATATTGGAAACACAGACACGTATGTGTACCAAGTACTTTATGAAATTCACCACAAACAGTTGAACTTCACATATAAACTTCAAAAATCAATAGGACTATACTATTCTTAGAAACCAAAAGCTATATAAGGTCCACCTTCCAATCTTTTCTGAAATTTAATAAATAATTTGATCTAATGATGTTAATGTAGAAATACATTATATATTTTAACTCAATGAGACAATTAAAGGGAAGCTCAATAAACCTTTGCATTTAAAACCAAAAGAAACACATCTTAGACACCTTAAACTATAAAATTCAGTTCTAAAGGAACTGTTTCGTGTAATAATTACTGTTCATATAAAAGTGCTGGTGACAAATAGTTCAATATGCCCTCTCCACAGAATCTGTTCACTTATGTATCTATAACTGTAAATAAGATTTTATATCTAAGGTGCTTAAATTTTGCGCTGCAAGACTAGTTCAGTAAGTATTCATCTGCTACCCCTTGGTAGCAACTCCAGTTATAGTGAATGATCCATGGGCAAAAGGCAAAAATGCTGTTATTTTCTAGCATGTGGCATTTGTGGAGGTGGAGCGCCCTCTATTGGTAATGAGGAAGACACACTCATTAACTGTCCTGCATGCATTTTTTCATTAATTCGGAGTTCACATCCATCCTGAAGCATTCGCACTGCTATTCGGGCAATATTCTTGGAGTCATCAAGGCCACTGTGAGGTCGCCCATCATAGTCCATTCCTAGTTTTTCAAGCATTATTGTCAGTTTGGTTTGGCCTCTAGGAACCTGAAAAATAAGCAAGCAATAAATAATTCTTTATTATTCTAACAGTGAATATGAAGTAAAAAATAAATAGAAAATGAATAGTAACCGCTAAATGAAGTTAAGCAAAGGGCATCTAAAAAGTTAATAGTTTTATATTTTAACAAATCACTTATGCCAGGAAATGTGTTGTTCTTCTAAACTGAAGCTCTACCATTTTAACCCAAACTAATTCTTTTTCATACGGTATTTTTTGTCATCTATTATTTTATTTGAATGACTCCTAGACAGAGACACAAAACATATCGGGCATATAACGAAGATCAAGAAGAAAAGACACCCTGGCCAGTGTGGCTCAGTTGGTTGGAACATCATCCCGTGCACCAAAGGGTCTCAGGTTCGATTCCCAATCAGGGCACATACCCAGGCTGCGGGTTAAATCCTGGGTCAGGTTATGTATGGGAGGCAACTGATCAATGTTTCCTTCTCATATTAATGTTTCTCTCTCTCTCTCTCCTTTCCTCTCTCTAAAGTCAATAGAAAATATATCCTTGGTGAGAATTTTTTTAAAAGAATGAAAGACAATGTCACGTATTTTTCAACCTATTTAAATGCCCGCTCCATTTAGATAAAATATAAAAATCTCACACACTCCTTAAATTTCACTTTTGAGAATCACTATTCTATCTTTAGTATATCCTTCTCAGAAAGATTTGTTAGGCTTTACATTTTATATGAATGGTTTATATCACCTACACATCTAAAAGCCTCAGCTGCTCATCTTCACAAATTCAGTTGTACTATTTTCTCACTACGCAAGGAAAGACTAACCAACGTTTCTTAAATGGGTAGATTTAAACAGGGACTCCATAAAAGAAATCCAAACGGCTAATGATCACAGGAAAAGGAGCTCAACCTCATGAGTAATTTAGCAAATTCAATTCAGAACCTCAAAAAGATGGATCACACACCCAACAGACAATTTGTCTTTATTTTTTCAATGCTTACCCGAGAATATTTTTCCATTGATTTTTAGGGAGAGTGGAAGAGAGAGGGAAAGACAGAGAGAAACAATGAACACTGATGTGAGAGAAACACATCAATTGGTTGCTTCCTGCACAGGCCAGGGAGGAGCCTGCAACCGATGTACATACCCTTGACCGGAACTGAACCCAGGACCCTTGGTCTGCAGGCTGATACTCTATCCACTGAGCCAAACCGGGTAGGGTAGACTTACTCTATCCACTGAGCCAAACTGGCTAGGGTAGACTTACCGGCTAGGGTAGACTGGTAAAAACATGAAACAATTATCAATTCATATATTCTTCAGGTGAAACATGCAAATTGATGTAACTCCTTTGGAAAACTGTTCGTATTACCTAGTAATGCCAATGATACACATATCCTATACTCCAGCAATTCCACTCCTAGGTTTATAGCCTAGAGAAATGAGTGCACAAAGACACCAGAAGACATACACAAGAACGTTCCTAGCACTACTGTTCATACAAGCCTCAAACCGAAACCCAAATGGCCAGCCAAAGTGCACCAGACACATTCTGGTATAGTCACACAATGGGATTCTCAATAAAATAAATGAGCTACAGCCATATACACAACATGGAAAATCTCAACCATAACGTTGAGAGGGAAAAGCAAAATAAACAAAACAGTCAGTATGATGCTAATTATATAATGGTCAAAAATAGGCAAAACCTACCTTTATGATATAAAGATAAAAATATACATATTAAGGCTGTACAGAAAAGCAAGAAAATGATTCCTATTAACAGTATGGATTAAGGGAGTTCTGGGAAGAAGGGGAGATGAGTAAGTGGAAATTACAAGGGATTTTACTTTAAACAACCTGTCAAACTCCACTTTTCTATTTCCATAGTTCTCAGTTTTAAGAAATATTAAAACCACACACAAAAAAACATTTTAAAACAAACAACTTTTCTCATGAACCTACTTTAGGATGTGCTTCACCAAAATGAAGTAGGAAAGGAAGAGAGATGAGAAGAAAAGGAAATCTCCTAAATGATTTTAAAAGCCTGAACAACAAATAGTTCAGATCAGAACGGGACTGAAGGCTCCAGCAAGTTATTACCCAAAGGGGAAAAAAAACACACAAAAAAACAGACAAACTACCCAGATGTTCTGAATACAGAAGCTAAGAAGTGATTTGCAGTTTCAATGGAAAGGAACAGGATAAGAAAACTGAAGAAGTTAATTATTAAATCTGAAGAAAAGCTATGAACACAATCCATCATCATCCTATATAATAAAAGGCTAATATGCAAATTGACTGAATGGTGGAACCTGGTTGCTATGATACACAATGACCACCAGGGGGCAGATGCTCAACGCAGGAGCTGCCCCCTGGTGGTCAGTGTACTCTCACAGGGGGAGTGCTGCTCAGCCAGAAGCTGTGCTCATGGCTGGTGAGCACAGCAATAGTGGCAGAAGCCTCTCCTGCCTTTGCAGCAGCACTAAGGATGCCCAACTACTGGTTTACGCCCACTCCTCAGGGCCTAAGCTGTCAGGATAAGTCTCTTAGACTGTGAGAGAGCGCAGAACGGGCTGAGGGACCCACCCCAAGTGCACAAATTTTGTGCACTGAACCTCTAGTCTATAATAATGAAAGTATAATATGCTAATTAGACCAGACATCCTTCTGGATGAGCTTCCAGACAAAGCCGGAGCTGTGAGGGAAGCCTGGATCCCAGGTGCCAGAGGGAAACAGGTGCCGGCAGCTGGGGGAAGGAAGGCCTACTCTTGTGCAATTTTTGTGCATTGGGCCTCTAGTCGGAATATAAACACTGAATAATGATTCAGTTGTAGAGATAATGTAACTAGATGCAGGGAGAAGGACATGCAAAATGGTGGCTTTTTACGAGAGCTAAATTTTCCATTGCAGGAGCTTAATAGATACTGAAAACTGAAATTCAACAAATAGTATAAACACATAATTTAGAAATATTAAGGTCAGTATTAAAATAGCTTTAAAAAGTTGAAAGTATTTCAGGAAAACAGAAACCAGTACTGATAAGGGCCATCGTGGAAAACTGCCAACTGTTAACAGCTTTGCAATATTATATTTAAAAATTTTTTTTTATAAATGTTTTACATGTATTCAATTTGATAAAATGAAAATTCAGTGGTGATTAACTATTCCACAAACAATCCACATATTGAATACCCCAACAGTTTCAAACCTGTTATTGATGAACATATTAACCCACTTATATGAACATAACTAATTAGGAATCTGAAAAGTAACAACTAATTATATGGCCTTTTCCTTTGAAAAGCACCTAGTCGATCATAACTTAATGTGCATGCAAAACTTCATAAACTTATCAACCAACAGCTTAAAAATATAATCAAAATATAGAAATTGTACCTTGTAAAAGTTTCCATATGACTTTCGAATATTGATCCACTTTTTAGCAAAAGGAGGATATTTGAGCCTGCTGAGCCGGCACTGAATGTTCAGGAACTTACTCATATCCCACGAACTTATAAATCAAAAACAGGAAATAAATGGATAAAGTAAATGCTATACCATTTTTACAAACAAATATTTTAACTCATTCTATGTTTTTTATTTACATGACACCTTTCTTCCTTATACTTACACATAACATAGAGCTTAGAAAATTAAAATCATTTCTTCTAAAATACTAATTCAAAAATAAACTTCAACAAAAAGTAATAAGTTGGGTATATCAAATTTTTTTCACAAACTAATCTATTAGGGTTATCTTCATTATTTTTATGGTTCTGATTATCTAGGCCAGTGGTCACAAACTCATTAGTCAACAGAGCCAAATATCAACAGTATAACAACTGAAATTTCTTTTGAGATTCAAATTTTTTAAACTTCTTTTAACACCACTTTTTCAAAATAGACTCGCCCAGGCCGTGGTATTTTGTGGAAGAGCCACACTCAAGGGGCCAAAGAGCCGCATGTGGCTCTCAAGCTGCAGTCTGCCAACCACAGATCTAGGCAAACCTCTATCTTGTTGAATATTTTTTCATAATTCTAAAGTAATTCTGCTAAGCTTACTTTTAGTGTCAGGTTTGTCATATTAGGAAGTTTTGTGAGGGTATATTTTGAAATACAATGAAGATAAATGAACAGAAATACTTGAAAGAGATAAAAGGAGCTGGTACCAGGTAGTTAGAATACAATTTGGTCTGCTATAGTATGTCCCTATAATACTAATCAACCTGTGTAATTAAACTATATTAGTTCCATATGTGGGTTTTACTAGCCAGAGGGATTCAGAATAACAGCAGTCAAACTTATAACCTTCAGCAGGAAACACACACACACACACACACACACACACACACACACACACACACACACACACCTCTCAACTCAGCTACTATACTGGCAACGAGTACTTTCTAATATCTTTTAAGAAAATTAAAAGTAAGTGCCTGTCCCCAGGACCCCAGATCCCATTGCTTCCATGCATGTGTAATATCCTCTCATGCAACTTTAGTAAAGTCTCCACCTACAGAGATGCTTACCTGGCTGTCCAAATTACGTCTGGAGTTATCAATTACTGCCTTTATTAGTGCTCTGGTTAATGGCACAGGTTTTGAATGGTCTATCCCGGAATGTGAGGTTTTTACAGAATTGCACACACTGTGTTACAACAAAAACATCTGTATACTTGAGCAGGAACGTTGATCATTCGTGTTTAAAACCAATGAGATTTCTAAGAGGTCCATCAACATTTTCCCAAATGTGCATTGTTAAAACGTCATTACAATGTGATTAAATGCAATGCTCTTTCCTTGTTGTTTGTGAGGGTCTCTAAACACTTTAAGGAGGCGACATCATAGCTGTAGTGACGATCTGAAAATGTAGTGTCCACAGTTTAAAACAGAAGTTGTTTAGAACTTCCTTCTTGAACCTGAACCGCATTATGGGAGGATCTGCCTTGGCACAGCTTCATCTGATGTTCCTCATTTCCCAGTTAGTCTTTCATTTCACAAATGCCTTTGGAGTATACATTTTTAACTACAGTAAGTGCTATATGAAAGACCACCAAGTAGCCAAAGTCCCTGTTCTGAGAGGATTTTTAATCTCTTTGCAATCCTAAGTCTTATGTACATGAAGTAGATAAGAATATTTAGTCAGATGAATGGTACAAAACAGAGAGGTTTTTATATGACTTCAAGGCGAAATAAAAATCAATGTGAACTGTAGTGTCCAGAGTAAACATGTGGTAGGCTCTGAATAATAACAAAGAAGAGGTAAAGGAAGAGGGCCTTCCAGTAAAGAGAAAAGCATCAGTACACAGGAAAAGGGTAAACCATGTGATTCATGGGCCAGCCTGACTACAGTAACAAAGAATGGCAGGTGCCTTAGGCTACACAGGTAACATCAAATGAGAGATCCTTGAACACAAGACTGAAGAGATGGACTTTTCTGAGCAAGAGTGTGTCCTTATGAAAATAGTTTTAGTTTTAGATATTAATATGTATCTTTTTCTAGCCTTCCAGTCCTAGATTAGACTTTTTCATTGCTTTCAATGATAACAAAAACATTGTCTCCTTTAATAAATAATATTCTTATGGTTATTTAAGAAGTTAAATAAGGACATCCTTAATCTTAAAAAGTAGATATAAATACTATAAATTTTCCTACTTACCCATCTGTTAATATGCAATACTTATACTTTGTTCCTAATTCCTTCAATTTCATCCAGTCAATTACTTTTTTCAGTACCTGAGGGAAGGTATCAGCTCTGTCTACCTGATCCTGATGATATGAAAATAAAATATACAAAAATTAGAGTAGCTACATTAGTCATACAAAATACCCAGACACAAACACTGGAGGGAAAGGAACAGAGAATCTTATCTATAATGTTTTAAATTCTTCATGATTTCCTTGGCTGAGATACACCTAACATTTCATTTTTAAGATAACTAAAAATTGTTTATAGCCAAGTATTAGGGGACTACTTTCAAGTGGAGCACATAATCCTCCCAAAATTAAGACTTAATATCATCCCCAATGGTTCTCATTTTGTAGGCCTCAACCTAGTAGCTTACCAATTCCCTGGAGTAGAGAAAAGGGAACTCTCCTCTCGCTGAACGCCACAGCCCTCTACACCAATCTATCTCGAAGTTCACGTCTTTCTGCCACATACTATATACTACTATCAAACTGATCTTCCTAAAATGTAAATCTTACCCATCACATCACTTTCATACTTAAAATCTCCAAACACTCCCAAGGCTTTCAGGATTAAAAGACACACAAGACTCTATGACATGGCAGGCCTCAGCTACCACTTTAGGTGTATATGGGAGCATATGCCTCTGAGCCATCATGAACTACTTACAATCCTGCTGTTACACCTAAAATGCCGTCATTCTTTTCCACCTACTGACCTATCGTGACTCAGCCCAAGGTCACCAACATAAGTTTCTCCCAGGACAGCCCCCTGTCACAGGAAGCCCTTTTTTTAGATGTCTATGACACCCTGATGAAACACTGAGTGACTTGTCAGTCTTCCTAACCATATTGTAACCACTGGTTTCTTCTTTGTGTCCTCCTGAATATAGATTGTTAAATGAACTGAGAGACTGACTTGACCATCTTTGTGGCCCTAGTACCTTGGCAAATAGTATAGTAGGCACTCAAATATTTGTTGAGTCAGTGAATGAATGAATAAATTAATAAAGGAGCTAAATAAATGAACCAAGGGCCTGCCACATTAGAATACAACCAAAAATCAGAGACTAAAAAAATTATATACGTGTGTGTGGGTGTGTGTGTGTATGTGTGTGTGTATATATATACATACACACACACATATATATAAAGTAGATAAATATGAAAATTAGGTCAGGACACCGTAATGGTAATGACCAGCTCAGGAGGAGAGGCTAGGCGCAGCCCGGAGCCCGAGAACAACACACGGACACCTGCTCCAAGCCTCTGCAGCATGGCTGGGGGCAGGCCCCCAGCGGACACGGAGACAGACACACACATACACACACACACACACACACACACACACACACACACACACACACCGCCTGCTCGGAGCCCTCTGAGGCAGTCTGACATGCCCTCATCCTTCTCCCTATCTCATATCCTGGAATTATTGTTCCTTATTTTGACAGTCGCTTGAGTGAACAAAGCAGCACTATCACATCCCAGTTAAAAAATCATCAATTACAGTGAAACTAAACTTTCACTTCATCTCAGCCACTATTTCCAAGGCTGTACTCTAAGACTTACCACCACCTGCAACTGCTAACATCAGAAATCATAGCATGGCCCTGGCCAGCATTGTCCAGTGGTTAGAGCATCCACCTGCCCACTGAAAAATCTCAGGTTCAAGGGCACAAACCTGGGTTGCAGGTTCGATCCTCAGCCCTGTTAAGGGCAGATGCAGGAAACAACCAATTTATATGTCTCACATTGCTGTTTCTTTCTCTTTCTTTCTCTCTCAAAATCAATGGAAAAATATTCTCTAGGGAGGATTAACAAACACAAAAACAAATCATAGCATGTTTTCCCTGACGTCCTATTATATAATTTCTTCTTTTATTTTTTTTTTCTGGCCTATCAATGATCTCCTCCTCCTCCTCCCCCTCCCCATTCATATTATTCTTTGCATAGGCTGAGCTGTGCAGCAATGGAGAAAGAAAGACCCCACTAGGTATTTCAAACAGATAGAATTTAATATTGGGAACTGGTTACCAAAGGGTTGGAAAGGAAAGACCAGAAGAGGAAAAAAAAAAGTGAAGTTAGAGATTAATAGCTACAGGAAGCCATTCTCACTCTCATGGATGAAGGAGCCAGATCATGCCCTGCTGAGGCTGCTGCCATTGGAACAGTGCTGCCAAGGAAGACAGCAGCCTGTGGACTGCACTGCCTCTGCCTCTACCCCTGCAGCTGCCCCCACCCTTCTGAGCCCAGTGAGGAGCAGAGTGGAGCTTCTCCACTGCATCCATGCTCCCCAGTGAGAAGTTAGCTGCCAGGGGCATTTAGGAAACACAGTTTCCCCTGAACTACAGGAAAGCACAGAAGGACATAGATGGAGCTCTGAGCCAACAGACAAAACCTACCCTTTGCCTATTCGGCATTTATTCTCACCCTTTACTCTATATTAAACTTCCAGGAACAATAGCAGAGTCACACAAATAACCCTTAAGTAACTGAAGATGCTGTCACTTTTCCAAAAGAGAGCACAAGGCCTCATTAGTCATTATTTCCATCCCTAGGTGATCTACTCCCATTTGAATTTTCTTAGAATAAAGGTAATCATCAGTAATATTTCTTATCTATAATAATAAAAGCATAATATGCTGATTAGACTGGATAGCTGAACGAACTTCCAGACATCATTCCAGACGTTCTTCTGGACAAAGTTGTGGCAGCGAGGTGGGGGGGGGGGGGGGGGCAACCAGGCATGCAGACAGAGGCAGTTAGGGGTGATCAGGCAGGCAGGCAAGTAATTAGGGGTGGTCAGGCAAGCAGGCAGAGTGATTATGGATGATCAGGCAGGCAGAGGGATAGGGGAGATGAGGCAGGCAGGTAAGTGATTAGGGGTGATCAGGCAGGCAGGCAGAATGGTTAGGAATGATTAGACAGGCAGGCGAGTGATTAGGTGTAATGAGGCAGGCAGGCAGGCAGGCAGGCAAGCGGTTAGGAGCCAGTGATCCCGGACTGCAGGAGGGTGCAGCCCGGGCTGAGGGACTGACCCCTCCCCTGCATGAATGTCATGCAATAGGCCTCTAGTACTATACACTGTATGCAAAGTCAGGCTGAAACAGATATACTTTTAAACTTTAGCTCCAAGTTCACCACAATAATACTTATTTTACTAACACTGCAAACAAATGAATCTTTAGATTCATCATTACAACTTCTTCAAAGGAAAAGTTGAGGAAAATTTTAGATATAAAATTTGCTTTTCTATTTCTTAAACATTACAATATGAAAAAATCTTTACCAAGCAAGCAAAGTACAGATTAACTTAAACTATGAAATAAATCACTAATTTCAAAACAACTTTCAAACTCCTGAAAAAGGAACATAGATTTATAACCTGAGTAATTCCAGTTAAATTGATGCAGAAATCAGAAAGCTGGGTGTTAACCTCTGGTCTCACGTACTGCTGAAATGTATCTTCCTGTAAGAAAAGAACAAGTTAGTGTCTTTTAATGACTTAAGATACGTGACACATGATACATGACAAATGCAACCACACAAGATTATAACTATAGGTACTTATAGCATAGAATTTCTATTTTAACAATTTAAGGGTAATCCCCTGTTCCTAAAGAACTCTGATTTCCCCCCTCGTAATCCATTTTAATTAAGGCAGCGCTGACAAATTCTCTAAAAACACTGATTTATTTTTTAAATTAAGTTTCAATTTTTAAATTTTTACAATAAAGCAAGTATCTGCAAGCAAGCCAGCAAACTGAAGTTTAAATAAACATTTTCCAGAGAAACATGAAATAGATAATTTTGTTTGTAATATTTTGAAACTGTTAAGACTATTAAATGCAACCTCTACTTCAAAATACTAAAAGCTTTTCAAATTATAATCCCTTCAAATACTAATCTTCAGTTAAAACAAATTCCCTCCAGATTACTGCTCTCTCATTTATTCAATAGTCCTTACTATTGCACTAAGATTCCATTAAACTGAACTCTGAAGTCAAAATCTGACTCTCTGATATCTCATAGTATTGGGAGTAACTTTTGGATAGATAAAATGTTGATATATTTATTCTCTCTCAGATTTTACAAGGCGAACAGTATTATTATGGAGAATTCCTGGTGACTTCCTGAACTAGTAACACATATAACTAGTATCTAAAGTATACATATTACATGGCTTAGAAGCCTAAGTTATGAGAGTTGTTTACCCCATAAACTTTTCACCAGAAAGATGGCCAGTTCTAAGTTGAAAGGTGATTAATGTAAATTATCATTTTCAGAGATCAGAGGATACATTAGCCTATAGCAATGGTCCTCAACTCTGACTGAATATTAACTGAGAAGCCTTAAAAATTATTGACATCAGGGACCCCAGCATAGAACAACGAACCCACAATCTCTGGGATAAGAGCCCGGCATCAGCACTTTTTATCACAACCCAGGAGATTCTGAAGTCTAGCCAGATATGTGTTCTAAGCAAACAGAAAAAACACTAATTTTAGCTCCTGGAAAAGGAGAAAGCAGACTCTAAAGCGAATTTATTACAGCTTTTCTATTCATCAAGCTGATACAAAGCACACAGCAAGAGCAAAAGGCCCGCTTAGAATTCTAATTGTAGCTGAAACAGCAACTGAGATCCTTTGCCTTACTAACCGATCCCAGAATAGTTACTGCTAAAAAATAAAATGAAAATATAACAATTCACTTACTATTTCTAAGGTACCAGTATTCAGTAAAACAACAGGAAATTCAATTATTTCATGTATGTAGTCGGGTGAGTTACCCTCTTCACAAGTGGCTTCAAAGTCAATAATACAAATATAGTCGTAGTAACTGTCAGCACAATTGTCCTCTTTCAACATCAGCTTCTGCTTCTTATAATAGTTTTTCAGCCTCTTCTTTAGTACATCCTTTACTCCTCTAAAAAAAATAATAAAATTAACTCTTTGGTGAATTTCATGGTCAAGAATCTAAACTGTTACCTGCTGTCACTGGATTGAACACCTACAGTGACAGCATAATTTAGTAAATGTTAACCAAAATAAATGTGAAGAAAACAAGATTCAACAAAGCTCATTTAGCAAAGAACAAATTAAAATATTGCGTTTAACACAGCATCAATATTTTCTTTCGCCAGTACTTTTTCATTTTATAGTATATAAGAGCATTTTCTTCAATATATTCTGGTACTTCGAACCATAAGCCTTGTCAGCATACACCACCTACATAGCCATATTGCATTAAAATTAAGATGACATACATGATACAAAAACTGAAAATAATATTGGCTTATTCTACTTGCCAAATATAAATTTCAGAATATAAAAATTCAAGTAAATTGAACATATTGT
Organism: Antrozous pallidus; assembly: GCA_027563665.1. NCBI lineage: Eukaryota > Metazoa > Chordata > Mammalia > Chiroptera > Vespertilionidae > Antrozous > Antrozous pallidus. Next base: position 81,395,370 of record CM050519.1, read on the forward strand.
GCTATCTCTTTCTTTTGGTTTTTGCAGGTTAGACAACTAAAACAGTCCATTTGAGCCCTAACTGGTTTGGCTCAGTGGATAGTGTCAGTCTGTGGACTCAAAGGTTCCAGGTTTGATTCTAGTCAAGGGCATGTACCTTGGTTGTGGGCACATACCCAGTAGGGAGTGTGCAAGAGGCAGCTGATCAATGTTTCTCTCTCGTCGATGTTTCTAACTCTCTATCCTTCTCCCTTCCTCTCTTTAAAAAACCAATAAAATATATATTTTTTAAAAAGTCCATATGAATATGAAAACGTATAAGCCTAGTATATAACCTGAATGTCTTTTAGTTATTTAACTAGGAAAACTAACTCAGAAGGCACCTTAGGCCCTGGCAGGTAGTTCAATCGGGAGCAGCGTCCCAATTTGCCTAGGTCACGGTTCAATCTCCAGTCAGAACACATACAAGACTTAACCAATGAATGCATTAGTAAGTGGAACAACAAATCAATGTTTCTCTCTCTCTCTCTCTCTCTCTCAAAATTCATACATTAAAAAAAAAAAAGATACCCTAGAGTGACCTGTGTCCAGAAAAACATTGATATTCATTAAGTAAACTAGATGTAGCTTTCTTAATTTACCATGGACAGAATGATTTAGATTTCAGTATTACAGGTATTTTTAAAATACATGTTCCACAAATGGGGAGTGGGAAATGGTTATTCTAAATAGGTAACAATGGCTGGTAATGGTGGTCACCCACGTTCTTCAAACAGTATGTATTTCTTCAAAAAAATTAATAGCCCTAACCGGTTTGGTTCAGTAGATAGTGTCGCCCTGTGGACTGAAGGGTCCCGGGTTCAATTCCAGTCAAAGGCATGTGCCTTGGTTGTGGCCACATCCCCATTAGCGGGTGTGCAAGAGGCAACTGATCAATGTTTCTCTCTCATCGCTGTTTCTAACTCTATCCCTCTTCCTACTTCTCTGTAAAAAAAATCAATAAAATATATATATATATATATTTAAAAAACTAAGAGTAACAACCAGTGCTCAGACTTCCTTCAGGAAGTATTGTTTGAGTCCTATAAATGGCTTGCAAATACATAATGGCAGTAAAAATGAGATCTTATTAATTAATGTGTAGGGACAAGTAAGATATTTTGGTCACATCAGCTATTAGTGACTACTAAAACAAAATGTTTTTAAATTTTGTTTTCCTTTCTAAACTACCATTGAAAAGCAATTCTGTCCATGAAAATATTGATAATATTGTTTTAAGACAAAATACCTTAATATATTTATTTATTGGCTTGAGACTTTCCAAATCACCAACACCTAGCAAGGAAATCCCTTAAACACTTTCCAAAGCTGTGTCATATGACAGCTTTGGATTACTTTGTCTTTTCTTTTCTTTTTTGGGGGGGGAGAAACTATATTTTACTAAAAGGTTGCCTGTAAACCTAATGGCAACACAAACATATAAATAGCTGCTCCAGAAAAACCCATTTTTTACATCCTCCTTGTCCCTTCACATTCAAATCATAATTTTTGCCAATTCCAACTCAGAAAAACATTCAGAATTCCCTCTGGTATGGCTCCCATCAACTTCCTGGGCTATGGCAAATGCCTCCACTATTACAACCCTCCTATTCATGTTTACACTGCTTGGAACCAGTGCCAACGTATTGATGAAAATATCTTTTTGGCTCCCTTCTGCTTACAAAGTAAAACGCAAACTTTTGCATAGTTTCTTCACAACTTGGCTATGACCTATCATTTCAGTATCCTCTTCAAATGCTCCCACTCCCATGGTATATAATATAGTAGACAAAACATACTAACGATTCATTGCCTGAACAGGTAGAATGGTTTCATGTTTTATAACTTTGGTTGTACATAGTGGGGGGGGGGGGGGGGGGAATAGTCATGTAACAGAAAACATACAAACAAAAATTAGGAGTTTTTAGTTCTTTTTTTAAAAAAAATATTTTTTATTGATTTTTTAGAGAGCAAAGGAGAGGGATGGAGAGTTAGAAACATCGATCAGCTGCCTCCTGCACACTCCCCACTGGGGATGTGCCCACAACCAAGGTACATGCCCTTGACGGGAATCAAACCTGGGACCCTTCAGTCCGCAGGCTGACACTCTATCCACTGAGCCAAACTGGTCAGAGCATTTTAGTTCTTTTTGCCTGAAACAGAACTGTTTGGCACATTACTAAATGTCACCCCAGAATTCCTAGACAGGCTCTTTTGTGTATTCTATACCTAACTTGGCCAGACCTCCAATATAGTACTGGTCACTCTGAATTTTGATTATTTGTTTGTATGTTTTCCCAAAGACTATAAGCTTTCCAAAGTGGGGAATGTATCTGTTTTACCTTTAGAACTTTAATGCCCCGTGTGATGCCTAGAATTTATTAAGTGCCTGTACATACATCACTGTATTCACATACATCTAAATCTCTAGCTCTCATGCAAGTCAGGAGTAAGACATTGTCTTCACATCTAGAAAGGACAAAAGTTTTGCTCCACAAATCCTTGGTTACAGGTTGCATCTTCATTTAAAAAAAAGAAAGAAAAAAGGGTCAAGGGGTCTGACCAGCATAGTTCAATGGTTGAGCTTCGACCTATAAACCAGGAGGTCATTTCCAGGTCAGGGCAGCTGTCCAGGTTGCGGGCTTGATTCCCCAATGGGGGGAAGAGGGGAGAGAAAGGGTACAGGAGACAGCTAATCAATGATTCTCTCTCATCATTGACGTTTCTATCTCTTCCTCTCCCTTCTTCTCTGAAATGAATAAAAATATTTTTTTTAAAAGAGTTAAGGGGAAATGAAGTAAAAATTTTCTTCACAAATTAAGATGTAGACAATCTAGAAGAAAAAAATACATGTGTGCTCCTTTGGAAAGTAGTAGAGGCTCTACTTTAAAGGAAAAAGGAGCAATACTCCTTATAAGAGAAGGAGGATTCAGGGATACCCAGAAACAATAACCACTTTCATCTGCTATATGTAGTCAATTTTTTCCTTGATGCCTACAAGTTCTATTGTCTATCAAAACTTTCATGTTTCTCTGGATTTCCAAAGCTCATTCCTGCCCCATGCCCCAAGTCAAAATAAATTGTTTTGCAAGAAAATTAATAAAATCTTAAGTATGTATACATCTCACTGAAGATACACACACACACACACACACACACACACACACACACACACACACACAGCTGGCTAAGCTGCACGGAACTTTCATTCCATATACATAATGCATACTATTATTCTGCCTAGTTTGGAAATCAAAACAGAAAAAAAATACTTCCTGGTAGGGCAATGACTTTTTAAAATAACCTGGTTTCAAAGACCCCTTTTTACCAAATCTCTCTCTATATATAAAAGGCTAATATGCAAAGTGTCTCCTGGGGAGTTCAATTGCTTGCTATGATGTGCACTGACCACTAGGGGGTGGTGCAGAATGAAAGAAGGCCCCTGGCAGGCAGACAGGCCCTCATCAGCCCTGATCACAGGCCAGGCCTAGAGACCCTACCCGTGCACAAATTTCATACACTGGGCCTCTAATAATACATATGGACAAGAGAAATTATTCAATCTCATTATAAAATATTATCCAGCAACCAAACAAGCAACTTGAAGAACATAAAACACTTGGCATAATAAGAAAGGATATTCCTATACACTACTGGTAGGCTGTCAAAATATTCAGAGACTTCAACTCCCCAGTCCTAGTCAATCACATAAAAGACTGACAGAAAAAAAAGAGTTGCACACAGATTCAAGTACAGACAAGAATATAAATTACAGTTGTTATTTGAATTTTTAATAATGGTTATTTTTTACAGTAAGATTATTTTTTAAACTTTTACAGTGTTTTCAATATTTTCTAGGATGAGCATGTACTATGTTTATAATTTTATTTACCTGGTTTCCAGCTTGAATTCTGAAAGTTTAGCTCTAAGTTCGTCCTTACTCATTCTATTAATGTAACCATTTGTAATAGCAATCTCTTTGTAAACTGGGTCACTGAAATCACTTGAATTGGAGGTAATGAACTTAGATCCTTTTGTTTCTTGGCCATCATATCTACATCGTTGCTTTTTCTACAAACAAAAAAAAAGAGATACAGTTTAAAATTAGTACAAGCAACTTAAAGATTCAAACTTCTGAGGATGGGGTCTCTTTGTGCTCCATGTTCAATGAAACATGCCTGCTGCAATCACTGGAAGGAAGGCAGGACAGGAAGAGATGTGTTTCCAATACAACTAAGAATGTTCTCTCCTGAGTCAAGAAGTTCCTTATAAACAATGAAGCTACGTTAAAAGAGCACTGATGTTGAGAGTACTGAGCCACAGCTGACCATTTACCAGCAGCAAAACCTTAGATAGTTACTAATTAATCTCTGGTTATCCATTTCCTTATCTATAAAACAAAGTATAATAATAATTGTTTCAAATGGTATTTGGTATTGGTAAAGGTAAATAGTATTTAGGCAAGATTATTGTAAGGATTAAATGAGATTATGTGTATCAGGCTCCTAATACCATACCCACCTTGGCTATTAATAAGTGGTAATTTTACTTAGTACTACCACAGATTATAGTACAGACCTTTTCACTAACAACATTCTAAAATTTAAAAACTAATTTTTAAATTACTCATTACATTATGCATGTATAAACCAATGACTTCCTGAGGATATTTTCACCTGACTTCATTTCACAATGCTAACAGAAATTGCCCAATATAAAAACAACATAGACTAGAAATCTAATTCAAAATTTCCTAGTACCCAAGGTAAAAAAGAAAATTCAGTTTTAAGCAGACAATTCCCAAAAGTCACCTATAACAGTTACTATCCTATCCTATATAATAAAAGAGAAACATGCAAATTTGACCATACCTTTGCTCCTGATTGGCTATGCTACCAGCCAATCAGCAACGGGGGTGGGGGCCAAGTGGCATGAGTGCAGGGCCCGGGGGTGGAGATGAAACAGCAGTGGCGGCGAGCGCCCAGCCCCCAGGTGCTGAGAGGGGAAGTGGCGGTGACCGCCCAGCCCCTGGGGCTGAGCTGAGCAGGGCAAGGCTTTAGGCCTTGGGCAGGCTGGGGGTGAGCCATCAGTTGGACATCCCCTGAGGGCTCCCAGTATATGAGAGGGGACAGGTTGGGTTGAGGGACCACCCACTCCCAGTGCATGAATTTTGTGCACCGGGCCCCTAGTATTATTATGTTATAAACCTTTCTCCTTTCATTAAATAAAAAAAGTTGGGGTTTGGTTTTGTTTTGTTTTTTTGCCTGGCCAGCATGGCTCAGTGGTTGAGTGTCGGACCTATGAATCAGGAGGGTGGTATTTGATTTCCGGTCAGGGTACATGCCAGGTTGCCAGCTTGATCCCCAGTGTGGGACATGCAGGAGGCAGCCATTGACTAATGATTCTCTCTTCACTGATGTTTCTATCTCTCTCTCCCTCTCCTTTCCTTCTGAAATCAATAAAAATATTAAAAATAAAACTGCATCCAGACACTAAAAAAACACCTTAAAATAGCAGAATTTAACTGGACTAATACTCTTCCAAAGGAAGAGTTCTGATGGAATTTAAACCTATTTGTTAAAAATATAAAAACGCAACATTCATTTACAAATACAATTGATATTAGGAATAATGGAAATTTACTTAGCTAACTACAACAACAAAAAAACTCTGCTTGAGAATGAAAAAACAAACAAACACAACACAACACAACAATCCACTTCATCATTTATTAAGAGCGTCCAACAACAGATCTTTAACAAATATGGCAGTCACTAAAACCAATCTGGAACACAGACCCGGGCCTTACTGGGTCACCATATCTCAAAGTTTTAAGACTGAAAAATCATGAAGTATATTCAATTAGACTTCTCTTATTAAAATAAACTTTAAAAAGTATTCTTAAACTGACTTACATGATGAGGTTGCTGACAGTGCCACAGACTGAAGAGGGAAATGAGGTGAAAGAAGAAATGTTCTCTAGAGAGAAGGCACCTAGGAGACCTTCTTCAAAGGAACATGTAAAGGAGAATGAGGTAACTGTGCAAAAGCCCCAGGAAGAGCAAGCAAAGGCAGCACACCAAGACCCATGAAGAAGGCAAGGCAATCAGGCACCCTGGGAGCAAAAGGGAAGAACTGTGTGATGAAGCAGTTACTACGGACACAGGAACCAAGTCCTGCAGAGCAGCAAACTGGAGACGGAGGAGGGAAGCAACCCAATCAGATGGACAAATTTAAAAAGATCATTCCAGCTGCTACAACCACGAAGACAAGAGGAGAAACAATCCAGAGACGGAAGACACTGAGGACGCCTTGCCATGCTAGCAGTCAGCAGCTGTGAGTCACTGCAGGTTACCCAGGACCAAACCAGAGAGGGTGGGACCTGCATTGCCACCATGTGTCCACCATCCAGATACCATGGCTGACATGTGCACATAAGGAACTGTTTGACATTGAAACTGGGACTCAGAACTGTTGGACGCTGACATTGAGACTCAAACATTTTTTTATATGTTTATTTCTAGTCTGCAGAGGCAAGACTTTTTAAAGAAAAGAAATGGGGGGGGGGGGATAGATACAGAGGCAAAGAAACATTGAACAGACTGTCAAACTACGGAGGGAAGACCTCTGAGGGTGGGGGGTGGGGGCTGTATGTAAGGACTTGTACGCATGCATATAAGCATAACCAATGGATACAAGACACTGGGGGAGGGAAGGCAGGTGAGGGCATGTACTGGGGGTAGAGGAGGCGGGGGGGGGGGGGGGGGGGGAGGTCATTGGGGGGGGAAGGAGACATATGTACTACTATTTGTAATGCTTTAAACAACAAAAAAATTAATTATAAAAAATAATAAAATGAAGATCATCATTCCAGCTGCTACTTGGAGAATGAGCTGCAGGTTGGAAGTAGCACTAGCTAGGAAGCCTCTTGCAAGCAAGCATGCACTCCATGAGATACTCATCATTAACTTGTTATTAACAGGAAATGACGTATTTTGGTATTAGATTGTTTTACACTCCGAAGCGCTGGTCAAAGTAGCTATACTCATTCAAGACGATGAATAACTAAGCTCTTACTTCCGTTTCTACAATTGTGCCACTGTGACTACCAGTGGACCGTCACGGAGAAAATCAGTCACACGTATATGTCTATATGAGACAGTAATAAGTGGACACAAATGAAGGACGAAGCTGTTAACAGACACAAAGGGCTGGACGGAGATGGGCCCAAAGGACTTCAGTGACACGCACATAGTGTGATTTTTAGAAAAACACGCGGCCTGCCAATTACCGATAGGGGCCCGGGAGATGGCTGCAGAAACAGTGTGCACAGCACGTTTACGTCGGGATTCCCACTCCACTTCTCAAACCCCGGCCCCGTGCTTCTCTCCTCGCCTGGTGGCTCTCACCCAGAAGGCAATTCGGACCAGCGAGAGGCTCTCGGACAACCACCCTGAGGAAAGGCCCCCGGAGCTGGGGCAGAAAAGGCGTCCGGGCCGCGGACCCCGCGGAACACCAAGGAAGGAAGGGGCGCGCGGACATCCGGGGCGGCGGGCGCGGGCGGGCCGCTCACCTCGGGATGCCAGAGCTGCGGCTCCTCCCCGGACTCGGACCGCGGCAACTCCTGCCGCGCGGGAACCACGGCCTTGCCGCCAGGCTGGGGGCTCTGATCCACCTCCATGCCGGGCGTCACGTAAGAAGAGGGCTCTGGAGACCGACGCTCGCTCACTCTCACGCTGCCAAGCTCGAAGACCTAGCCTCTCTGCGGGGAAAAACTACCGGCTGCTGTTCCCGCGGCGGCGGCCACACAAACTCGAACAGACACCTCCTACTTCCGGGAGCGTGCGGCGTCGACACGCCGCGCAGGCGCAGTGAACCGGCGCGCACGGAACGCGAGCGTCTGGGCCGACGCGGGCGGGAGGAAGGCGGAAGGAGGCGCTGGCGAGTGAAAGACGGGCTTTCCCGCCCCTACCGGAAGCAGGCTCCTATGGAAGTTACTCAGGAGTTTGGACCCCAGTCATTAGAGGATACCACAGAGTAAAGGATCTCATCAACGGCTTCTGAGAAGGAGAGGTGGATTTTAGCCATTGCAAATAAAATAAGACGTCTTCTTCGGGACAAGAAAAAATAGGTCTGGACAACTAAAAAACAAACAAACAAAACAAAACCTCAACATAATGTATGAAACAACTGTCTTCAGCCAATAAGGAACAAGCAGTCTGGACTGTTGTGCCCGACAGAAAAACAATCCACCTAGAAGTAATTTCCTGTCTGAGGGGCAGGAAAGAGGAACTCGGAGGCTGAGGGAAACTGAGAAGACAGAGGTCTTATTGAGTTGAGAAGAGTGGGACGAGTTTAGGGGGTTTTAGGCCAATTGGTTGGAATTTATGATTTGGAGTTCATGGAGAAAGTTTCAGAAATCTACGCAGAAATACCTTTGAATCTTTATCAGAATGAAAATCAGTGGCTACATCATGGGAAACTCCACAAGGCCAGGAAAGAACAGTTTTGGGGGAGCAGTAAGCCAAATGCTACTCAGAGCTCACACAGGAGTAGGAATCATGAGTTCCCTGCAGCCACAGTTGAATATGTCTAATTCTCTCCAAAAGGCTGGGACAAAACCTAGGACTCAAGAACATTAAATTCAATATACCAGGCACCCAGTCAAAAATTAATAGACATGTCAAGGAATAAGAAAATATATCACACTAGAGACCTGTTGCAGGAAGATTCCTGTAAGAATAGAGCTTCCTGAGGACTGAGCAAAGCTCCCTCCCTTCTCTGCTGCCTCACTCCCTTCTCCACTACCTCGCTCGCTCCCATCTCTGCTGCCTTGCTTGCTTCTGTCTCCGTTGCCTCACTCCGGGGTCCACTGCCTTGCTCCCTCCTCCCCTGCCCCCTTGCTTAGTTCTCCAAAGCTTTGCTCCCTTCTGCAGTGCTTGGCTTCCTTCTACCCCATCTTTTGTGAGCAGATATTCAAATTAACTATCATCTTGGTTGGGTTAATTTGCATACTCACTCTGATTTGCTTGTGGGCATGGCTTGTGGTGTAGCAAAGGTACGGGCAATTTGCATATTACTCTTCTATTCGATAGGATAGGTGATAGAACCATCCAAAGAGGACAAAAATGATGACATTAATAGGCAAGGACTTTAAACACTTATAAATGAATGCACTCAATATGCTCAAGTATTTAAAGAAAAAGATGGCAGGAGAGAAACAGGAATTTTTTTGTGTTGTATTTTTTTTTTTTTTTAAAGACAAAGCAAGTTGAATTTCTGGAGATGAAAAATACCTGAAATTTCATGACTCTCTGGGTGGGAGCATTAGCACATCAGGCACTGCAGAAAAAAAAAATAATAATGAATTTGCAGACACAGCAATAGATACAATCCAAAATATAGCACAGAGACAAAATAGACTGAAAAAAAAAAAAGACAGAGCCTCAGTGATATATGGGACAATATACAAGAGGCTAATTGCAGCCTCAGAAAGGGGATGAGGGTGAAGAAAAAAATATTTGAAGAAGCAATGGGAAAACGTGTTGCAAATTTAATGAAGCATATAAACTACAGATCCAAAAGTCAAAGAAACCCAAGTAGAATAATTATAAATGATACAATAGGATAAATCATAATCACACTGGTGAAAAACTGAGAAAGAGAATATCTAAAAGAGGTACATGATAAGAAATTTTATAACTTCTCATTAGAAACTATGCAAGTCAAAAGAAAATAAAATGATGAAAAAAAAAGTTCAAAAAAAAACAAAAACCTGTCAACTTAAAAACAGACTTTTCCCAACAAGTCCAGGAAAGCCACCTCCTGAAGTAGAGCCATCTCAGCAGACTTACATGCCTCTGAGAAAGAAAAATAGACGCTTACTATAGCCACTGGGATTGTTTTTATTCATCATTATTATAAAAATAACAAATACAGGATCACTTCAAGCCACATGGTAATGGGGGGACATATAATTCCCTAATAGAGAATGGGATACAATTGGAAATATGCCACAGTTATTTTACTTCTGATATCACCTATGTTTTCCTAAGTGGACTATATTTTTCCCCTTAAAACTACAGACTTACCTTTGTGTTTATAAACTAAGGTTTATAGACTCAGAAATTATAAAGACTTCTAAGGTACAACTCCTAAACTAGGATTTACTAGGATTTATTCATTTTCTCCTCAGGTAATGACTTTCAGTCTTGACACACAGCTGCAGAGGAATTAATGAGAATTGTTCATCTTGTTTTTCTTTTCTCTAAAGATGTCTTTTGAAGAAGAAAAACAATGACCCAATTAACATTATCAGAATCCACATTATATGAACATTAATAAGCACTAGGTATAAACTGTTTCACTTGAACTTTTTTATTTGATACATGTGACTCAACTGTCAAGAAGATTCACTGTCAAGGGTTGGTAAGTGATCTATACTGCAAATGATGGCTCATACCTTAGTACTGCTGCCTGAATCTATGGGGATGCTAAGATACAATAATCATTCATTCATTCAACAAATATTTATTGAGTACCTTTTATGTGCCAGGATTGATCATTGAACAAAATGACAACAACTTTGCCCTGGTGGATTTCACATTCAAGAAGCAGATTACAGACAATAAAAGAAACAACTAAAGTGTTTACAATATGGAGAAATATTAAGCAGGTAAGGAGGGGTTGCAATTTTAAATAGAGTGATTATGGGAGGTCTCCCTAATGATGTGTTGTTTGAACATAGACTTTAAAAAGGGGGGAAACTGTGAGGATATCTGGGGAAAGAGAATTTCAGGCCAAGCAAGCACCAAGTGAAAACATCCCTAAGCTGAGAACATGCCTGGAATGTTCATGAAGTAACAGTGTCCCATACAGATGTTCCTTGACTAAAAATGGGGTTAGGTCCGAATAAACTTAATAAGTTGAAAATATTCTAAATCAGTATGCATTTAATACCATGCTATAGTGTGTCGGTTATTTACCCCAACAAGGGAGAAATCCCAATGATGTTAGTGCCTTTTGCCTAAGAAAATATGTGCCCAGTTAAACAGCTAAAGGGGAAAGCCTCCCTAAATGTTTCAGGCATGGCACAAACCTAAAAGAGAATGTTTACAATTGGTTATTCTCTTTAAATGCAATTGAATTTTGTATTATCTACTATTTCATCCATATATTAAATCATTTCCTTGCAAAAGGACCTTTTCCTTTTGTATTTAAACAGGCTTAACTCAACAATTTCCAACTTAAAAAGACAAACCCTTCTTTACTCACTGAAACACTGTCTTACTTTGGTCTCCCTAATAATACACTTGCCTGGCTTCCTTTAGTTCTCTCTGGCCATTTCTTCTTAATCTCCCTGGTCAGCTCCCTCTCTTATATTCAACTGTATGGTGTAGGAATTCTTTCAGAGTTGGATATTAGACCCTCTTCTTTTCCAATTTATTCTTTTTTTGGTAGTCTTTTTTTTTTCATCTTTATTGTTGAAAGTGTTACATATATCCCCTTTTTTCCCCATTGACCCCTCTAGCCCACCCCACTCTCTGCCCCAGGGCCTTCACCACCCTATTGTCTGTGTCCATAGGTTATGCATGTAGGCATACAAGTTCTTTGGTTGATCTCTTCCCACCCACCTACTCCCACCTTCCCTCTGAGATTGAAAGTCTGTTCCATGCTTCTGCATCTCTGGATCTGTTTTTTTGAACAATTTATTTTGTTCATTAGATTCCACATATGAGTAAGATCACGTGATGCTTGTTATTATATTCTTCTCTCAGTATAAATTTCACCCTAGGTGTTCTTATCCATTCTTGTATCTTTACTTAACATTCATTTGCTCCAAGACTTGTATTTCCACCAGGGATCTTAATTCTGACCACCAGATCCACATTTCTCATTGCCTACTTAAAAACACCTCAAACTCAACATATCTAAAAGTAAACTCATCTTTCCACCAAAACCAACAATTTCTTTTGTTTCTTTTCTCAGCAAATGATTCTACAATATGTACAGTTCATCGGGCCAGAAATATGGAATTCACTTTGGACATTTCATCTTTTTCACCTTGCTTAGCCAAGATGCATGCAATGCTCAACATGATCTGCGTTGTGCTTATCTCTCCAGGTTCAGCATGAGTTACCTTCTATCTCTTTCCATATTAACTACTATCAGTACCTCAATATCCTATGCTAGTTTTCATGTTGGAGCTTTTCCAGGCTAATTTCTGTGATTCTCTAGATTAAAGATTAAACTTTACTTCTCCAGAATGTTTTCCCCAAATCTCCAGATTTTATTGGGTTCTGCCCTTTATGAGATCTGCCTTTTTCCCCGGGCACTTTTTTTTTTTTAGAATAAAGATTGAACTGTGTAAGAAAAATGTCAGTGGTTTAAATGACATAGAAGTTTATTTCTCTTGGAAGTTAAAGCTTGGCTCTGTAAGGCAAAGATGTCCAATGGTCCTGGCTTCTCCTTATCTTGCTGCACGATTTCTAGTGTGTTGGTCTCATCCCCATGTTCCAGACAGTTCAGCATTCTGTGTGCAGTCCAGCCAGTGGAGAGAGGAAGAAACTGAAAGAGAAAATGTGCATTGCCTTTTACGGCCACCCCCAGAATTATGCACATTATTTATGCTTCCATTCCATCTCTTAGAACTTGGTCACATAACCACACACTAGTTGCAAAAGAGGCTGGGGGAAATGTTACCATGGTTCTCTAAACAGGTAACTGTTAACAGTTGAAAGTCTATTGTTGAAAAAGGGAAGATCAAATATTCTGATAACTAACCGTCTCTGCCACAATCCTGGTGAACATACATGCTCATGGACACCCTTATACCAGCACATAATACACGCTCATCCCTTCCCCAGTGGAGATAACCCCCAGATCCTTTTCAGCTAGTGTACTCATCCCAGTACCTGTTATCTCTTGGTGATGACGTTGGGCCTCTCCATCAGGCCCAAATGGGCTCGTCTTGGTCCAGCCACTTGTAAACCAAAAGACAAGTTATCCTCTCTGCCCCTACCCAATATAAAATAGCAGGAGCAGCAGCAGAATAGCTGAATAAGAATGCTTATTAGGGGAAAAAATAAGAATGGAAAGCAGATAGTTACTGGGCCATAGAAATGAGCAAGAACTGAAAAGACTCTAGACCCAGATTGATGAAGCACTAATTTTGCTCTCAGCGAGTTTGATAGGAGAGGGGGTTATCTTTCCCATCTCTAACTTCCATGGTTCCCATCTGGCAATATACATTTTTCTTATATTTGTTTAGCAGAGCCTCCTTTGCTATGTGAAATATTTGAAAGTAAAAAAAAAATTAATTCAGTTTAGATACAAATATATATATGCATATGAGATATACTAATATATATATTAAATGTATCAGTTAAATAATTCCTTATTCTAATAGGTTCTTTTCTTGTCTAATATTATGGCATTGCTTAGAAACATTTGCAAGCTCTGATATACAAATTATGCCCTATCTCATCTAGAACACAAAACAAACAGGGTCCTCCTCTCTACCCACAATATGAGGATGTGTAGCCTTGCTAACAAGCACAGACCATTATGACAATCCAGTGACAAGGGAGGATGTACAAATTTTGAGTCTTTGTGTTAAACAGGTCATCCAAGAACATGGGTTTTGCACATTTTTATATATGCTTGTTTTGAAATTGAGCAGAAGAAACAATTTGGATTTTTGGTATATAAAACACAGTGGATTTTTTAATTATAAAGAACTTCAGATATTTATTTATAAACTAGAGGCCCAGTGCATGAGATTCATGCACTGGAGGTGGAAGGGTCCCTTAGCCCAGCCTGTACCCTCTCACAGTCTGGGACCCCTCAGGGGATGTCCTCCTGCCAGCTTAAGCCCGATCCCCAGGGGATTCCCAGGGGATCGGGCATAAGCCAGCAGTCAGACATTGCAGTCCGGGACCTCTGGCTCCTTACCGCCTGCCTCCAGTGAAGGCAGGAGAGGCTCCCGCCACCACCACTGCGCTTGCCAGCTGTGAGCCCAGCTTCTGGCTGAGCAGCGCTGACCACCAGGGGGCAACTCCTGTGTTGAGCGTCTGCCCCCTGGTAGTCAGTGTGTGTCATAGTGACTGGTCATTCCATCGTTTGGTCAATTTGCATATTACATTTTTATTATAGGATATTGAATTATAAACAACTCATTTGAATGTTATAATTCAACTAAGTCAGATTAAGAAATAAATAAAACAAAATAAGCATTAGAAATGGATTGTATTTTGCCTGGCCATTGTGGGTCAGAGGTTGAGTGTCAAACCATGTACCAAGAGGTTGGTTGCCAGTTCTATTCCAATCAGGGCACATGCCTGGGTTCGATCCCCAGTAGGGGGTGTGCAGGAGGCAGCCAACTGATGATGTACCTCTCTCATTGATGTTTCTATCTCTCTATCCCATTCCCTTTCTCTCTCTCTAAAAATCTATAAAAACATATTTTAAAAAGAAATAGATTGCTTTCTATAAACACATAATTTATATTTGTACTTTTTAAAAAATATATTTTATTGATTTTTTACAGAGCAGAAGGGAGAAGGATAGAAAGTCAGAAACATCGATGAGAGAGATACATCGATCAGCTGCCTCTTGCACGCCCCCTAGTGGGTATGTGCCCGCAGCCAAGGTACATGCCCTTGCCGGAATAGAACCCGGGACCTTCCAGTCCCCAGTCCGATGCTTTATCCACTGAGCCAAACCTGTCTCGGCTATACTTGTACTTTTGTTCTGTTTCCTAATGTCCTTGTATTGTATCAGAAACTCATCCAATTATTTTGAAAATTATAGCTTTTCTCTGACTACAAAAGTCATGCATATTCAACTGAGAAAATTTTTAAATAGATGCATTCCATTGAGATTTTAATAGCAGTAACAGCAGGTAGCCTCTCTTTATGATGACTGACAGGCTAGTTTCTTGAATGCCACCAGAGGGTGATAAATCCAAAAATTGCTCTAGCTGATGTAT
Source organism: Antrozous pallidus (assembly GCA_027563665.1). Taxonomy (NCBI): domain Eukaryota; kingdom Metazoa; phylum Chordata; class Mammalia; order Chiroptera; family Vespertilionidae; genus Antrozous; species Antrozous pallidus. The sequence goes on from CM050519.1 coordinate 81,410,377, forward strand.
AATTAGGCTTCTATGTTGTGGAGGTGCTAAGAGGTTTTCAGTTTTAGTTTGGGAAGGCAGTGGGGTAGGGCTTGGGGGAATATGGCAAGGGGAGGAATTAAATTTTTTTAATTGGTAAAAAAATTATATCTAAATAAATAGTAAATTTTTGAAAAGTTTTATCACTACTCTTTTTGGAAACTAATAATATATTTCTGAATATAACAAACATTTATTGAGTGCTTACTATTAATTGTGATCTATGCTGTTGATAAAATTTGGTCCTGGCATTTTAGGATTAATATTCTTTCTGGAGAGACATATGAAAACAAATGAATTAGGATTCAATTTCTTGTGTACCACATTAAAAACCTTTCAGTGCAGTAAAGAACAGGATAAATTCTGCTAAAAGAAAATTTTTCAGAAAAATGCTTCACAGAAGAACTGAATCTTACAGAATGAGTAGACACTTTTGAACTTCCAAGTTAAAGTAGTAGATTGAACATATGAATTTAATATTCCTCCCTCTTGAACAAACAAAGATGAAAAGTGTTTTGTTTCAAAACCTACACCAACAAGATTAGGAGAATAGGATAGAAAACAACAGCAACAAAAGTGTTTATATTATTACTTTTAAGTCTTCTGTGTGTATGTTATGTTTCACAATTTAAAAAGCACAGAAAAGAAAAACATCATTTGCAAAAATTATAAATATCTACTTTTATTTTAAACTAGAGGCCCGGTGCATGAAATTCCTGCATGTGGTTAGGGGGGTTGTCCCTCAGCCCAGCCTGTACCCTCTCCAATCTGGACCCCTTGAAGGATGTCCGACTGCCCGTTTAGGCCCGATCCTAATAGGATCGGGCCTAAACGGGCAGTTGGACATCCTTCTCACAATCCAGGACTGCTGGCTCCAAACTGCTCACTTGCCTTCCTTCCTGATTGCCCCTAATTGCTTCTGTCTGCCAGCATGATCACCCCCTAACCACTACCCTGCCAGCCTGATTGATGTCTAACTGCTTCCCTGCCAGCCTATTTGTCCTCAACTTCCCTCCTCTGCTGGCCTGGTCACCCCTAACTGCCCTCCCCTGCAGGCTTGATCACCCCCAACTGTCCTCTCTTGCAGGCCTGGTCCCTCCCAACTGCCCTCCCCTGCTAGCCATCTTGTGGTGGCCATCTTGTGTCCACATGGGGGCAGGATCTTTGACCACATGGAGGCAGCCATCTTGTGTGTTGGAGTGATGATCAATCTGCATATTACTCTTTTATTAGATAGCATAGAGGCCTGATGCATGGGTGGAGATCAGCTGGTTTGCCCTGAAGGGTGTCCCGGATCAGGGTTGGGGTTCCCTTAGGGCATGGGACAGCCTCGCCGAGAGGCCTGTGGTGGTTTGCAGGCCGACCACACCCCCCAGTGATCCAAGCGGAGGCCCTGGGATCTGAAATTAATTTATGTTCTACAATTGAAACTTTGTAGCCTGGAGTGGAGCCAAGCCTTTTATTCTCTCAGTGGCAGTAGCTATTTTTGTTGGAACATTTACCTTTTATAATTGAAACATTGTAGCCTGGAATGGAAGCCTAAATCAGCAATGGCAAGCGGAAAGCTTGGCTTCCTCCATTGCTGGGGAAACCCAAACCTCCCTTCTGCTTTCAGTGGTCACAGCCATCTTGGTTGGGGTTTATTTGCTCCTGATTGGCTTGTGGGCATGGCTTGTTGGCGTGGCTTGATCAGAGGTATGGTCAATTTGCATATTACTCTTTTATTAGATAGGATGATATAATTATAAATTTGTATGTTTTATTAAGCCACGATGGAAATAATAATTAGGAGGGATTTTGCAGGCAAATGAGGCAAGAATACATTTCAGGGGACATTCAGGACCATAGGAATACAGGTGAGGAGGCTTGATGGGATCTGGCACAGTCAAAGATGCAATGGAAGGAAATTAACTTGTGCTGAAAACATTCTTAGTATCATAGTATATTTGTGTTACACATTCTTAGTAGTACAACAGGTCAGATCAATGGCACATGTTGGCAATTTTTAAAAATATAAATGATAAAATATTATAGAAGCATCCAGGCAGAAAATTAATACTAGAACTCTAAAAACAAAACAAAACTTAGGCCTTCCTCAGATTTCTCTGAAATATTAAATTCCAGAAGTAAATTGACAATATTTACAGCTTTCTTAACCAAGTTTTCTGTCATGTGTAATGTAAAGAAATTCTCAGGTATGCAAGGACCCAAAAATATATTTGAATATGTGCTCCAGACCATTGAAAAATAATTAGATTGAAATCAAGATTTCATGATATAATTTTGTGTGTCTTGAAGACATTTCTCTTAAATTTTAGTGTGAATAAGAATCACTTGAGGAAGCTTAGTAATGATGTAGATTCATGGTCCTTGTACCAGTTTTGTACTTCATAGATCTGGAGAGTCTCGGACTCTTCATTTTTACCTAACATTGCAGAGATTCTGAGTAGGTATTAACATTGCCCATATGTTGTAGTGGAAATAGGACAAGAATGGACTACTAAGTTTCAGACTTGGTCACAAAACAAATGATCTATATATATAAAAGCCGAGTGACCTGAACGACCAGATGAACCAATTGTTATGACACACACTGTGGCCAGCCAACAGGCCTGATGGAGGCAGGGCCAGCCAGCCAATCTCCCATGGCCCCTCTCTCTGGCTGGCCCAGCCCCCGATTCCCCCCTCCCCCAGAACCCTGATTGGGGGTGGGGCCAGCCAGCCAACCTTCCACAGCCCTTCCCCTGGTTGGATTGGGGCAGCTGGCTGGACCCCACCCATGCATGAATTCATGCACCAGGCCTCCATTATTAACATAAGAAATAGAAACTTAAATAATATTTAAAATCTATAATCAAAGGATCACTGTGACTCTAGAATACTGTTAAGAGATTAGCTAGATGTTGAAATAGTTTTATTTATTTTTAAATAATTCCAAGCATATAGAAAAGTTTCAAAACAGTTGAAATCCCACATCCACTTCACCCAATTTTAACTTTTTTGTACTTATTTCCCTCCTTGTTGATCCCCACCCTACCCTTTTACCTCCCTCTCCCCTCTTTAGTTTTTAATCTTCAGCCTATCTTGAACAATTGAGTGCAAGCTTCAAACAAGGTGCTCCATCGCTTCTACATACCTAACGTGTACCTCACCCCAAAAAGGACATTCTCAGACATTTCCTTGAGATAATGATTTAATTTTCTTTGGCTTCCTATTTTATTCAAGGGATTGTAATCCATCACTATCAATTTTTTTTAATGCTCAGATTGACACAGATTTGCCCATGGGAGTCCCTTCAATCCAGTTCCTGTGTCCTTTTGACACATTCCTGTCATATTTTAAGCATTTCCCTGCTTTTTTGTGCAATAAAATGTTTCAAGCTCATATATTTATGGCCCTGGCCTTGGAACCAGTGCTTGATCTAAGAAGTTCTGGTGCCTTTAAACAAAGAATAATATTTGGACAACATTTCTATGGGAATGTCATTGCTTATGAGCTCGCTTGTGAACATATCAGCCACAGTTGCTGCCACACGACTGGTAATAAGAGTTTCTGAGTCCATTGCTCTGCTTAAGTTTAACTGTAGTTAATTTATCCCAAATAAAGCAAAATCTCTTTTACATGGAAAACTTAAAATTTATTATCCAAGGCTATTTGTTGGAGAAGGACAACATGAGTGATTTTTTGGTTTTGTTCCACTTATGAATCTTAAACAACCCACATGTCTTGTTTTACGTCAAGAATGGTAATACTAGCTAACACTTATTAAAGAGTGCTATAAAATGCTCTTCACATATATGTTATAAAAAATGGGTCTCTTTCCAAGTTTTGGCTAAGGCATGAAGACAGTAGATATTAAATACCAAAGTGAGTTCGTTGTAAGACAGACCACCCCAGAGGGCTTACAAAATAGGATGAAAAATTGTTTATACAACTCTTGACTACTTGAGCCAAGTCAAAGATATAAAAGAGCTGAAGTTGAGAGGAAAAGTTTTGAAGAAAATGAATTTGGAGAGAGGTACTCTCCAGTTCCTTTCCCATCCACACCAAGGGAGTATGAGAAATTTTCTAAGACAGAAGTCTTGCCTGGTTGCAAAAATCATTTTGTGGAGTAATGGGAAGAATGTTACATATGAACATGCAGATTCTCAGGCCCTTCCCCTGGAGATTTTGATTCAGCAACCCTGAAGGGGGCCCTGGAATCAGTATGTTTCATAGGTGCCCTAAGAGAACTTATTGTCAGGTGTATTTGGGGGAAAACTGATCAACAACACAGCCTGGAATGGGACTGCTGGCCAAAGGTAGAAATTCATCATTTCACTCTTCTCCAGAAAGACTGGTCCATTGGCTCTTCACCCACCCACTGGTTCTGTTTTTAATACCCAGCATCATGTCTCCAAACAGTTATCATTTATGGCTATTTGTTTTACATTAGCAAGTTCTCCTTTATGTGCTTGGAGGAGAGCATCATGCTGTTTTTATGTTTTATTTTCTCCCTAGTTCACAATTGCAAATTCATTTGGCATCTACTCTTCCATCTGTTTTCTTTTATCACAGTTACACTTCTCTCTTGTGATTTTTCCCTTTGAGTCATAATCTCTCTGAATATTGGGTGCCTTGGCTGGTAATGTAAACCTCAGTGGGAGGTCTTTAGCTCGGGCCCTAGATTGTGTTGAGTTTAGGAAGAGAAAGCTAGAGAAAATGTGTGTGTTGGTGACTTGAGGGAGTTGTAGTAAGGGTGGGGTGGAGAGAGAGAGAATATTAGGATGTTAATTTAGGTTTATCCTTCTTATACTCCTGCCTGAGAGGTCTAAGAACCATCTCTGTTTCCCTTGGTTGTAACCACCTAATAGGGCGTGAGGCATGATAGAAGGGGTAGAAAGAAGGACACACAAGGACTGGAGGATCTGTCTTTTCCTGTTGTTATTTTTTATGAATTTCTGGAATCTTTGTAGGGTCCCTGTAGTGCCCAATGCCTCTCTGTTGTCTGCAGCCAGTCCTGGGTGAGCTGGTTTTTTTCTCTCAGAAAACAGTGGCAGCGGGGGCAGTGACACACTCAGAGCAGGCGAGGGATGGAAGGAAGCATACATAAATATTCCCCATTGGTGCACCCAGTCCTCTTCTGCCCATGGTGCTGTCTACCTATCTCTCTCTCCTGGTTTAGGATGTAACCAGGGATATCTCATACATTTCACATCAGCTTCTCAGATCTTTCTAATTCCCTGTTGGCAGAGCTCCAGAGAGAAAAGCAGCAGCCATATTACTGTGCCCTCTTTTCCAGCTTTGGTTATTCTGTTCAATATTCATAGAGAGGGAGTCTCATTGGCCTGGGCTGGGTCACGTGGCCACCCACCCCTTAGTTAGGGCAGAACATCTTGATTGACAGTCACAGCAAGACTAATATAATCATAACACAATAGTAACTAGGTAATGCAAAGGGAAGTTTTGTATAACTAATTAGGAGAGCCTCGAGCCAGTGATTTCATTTATATGGCCACTGCACTGTGCTTATACTACAGTCTAATGGAGGGTACATCTTTTTGAAACAGTAAGAGTACTCTAAGTAGTTGATGCTTGACATCAATCCAATGCCAATGGCCCATTAGCCAGCGTCTTATGACCCTATTTTGCTATAGCTTTCCCCTACTTCACATTCAGTAACATCACACTAATACTTTGACCGCGGTGAGAGGATGTTTATCCCACAGAAACCAGCAAAAACTACAAGCTTGGACCCTTGTTTTCAGAGAGCCAGTACCAGCATACCCCAGGCCAGATTGTCTCTGAAGGCCCCTATAGGCCTGGGACTCTTCAATGTGACTCTATTACAGCAAATAGATGAAAAGTCTGAAACGAATGTTTAGTCACTTGGTTTTACTTCCTCAACCCAACCCCCCCATAAAAATGTAAATTGAAAACATGTAATTTAAGGAATTTTTAAATATAGTCCTTTTTAATCTCTTTCTCTCCTTGGTAAATAGGATTCTTGGAGGTTACTAAAATAGAAATTACCTGCATTACAGTCAGGTGGATAAGAAAGATACAGCATTGACCTTCAAGAAGGTGATATTTGGGATTGTGAAGGAAGAATAAAAAACTTTTTCTTGAGTCAGTCTCTGTCCCAGGAGGCCTTGGGTTATTAATGTAACTGCTCGAGCAAATAGTACTTCTCCTGGGAGAACTGGTTCTTGTTTGGCTACTCCCAAGGCAAGCTGCACAAAGCCTATTAGTCAGACAGCCGGAAACACCTGCTTAGGCCTGCTTAGGATCCCCTCATCAGCTTTGACTGTCTGGAAAGAGACACTAACTAAAGATAACTGTGCAGTGGGCCTGTCTGCCTGGGAATCTGAACACCGCCACCGGGAGGATTCCCTCATGGGGCACTCTCGGTCTTTCAGTTTCCATTATTCTTTACTCACAACAGCCCTTTATTGAAACAGTTTCTATAACCAGTCTCCTCTGGACCATGAATGCCTTCAAAATTCAGTTCTCAAGTCATAGACTAGTAAATCCAGAAAGGGCCTCAGGGATATTTTACTCCAATCTTCCTTTTATAGGCAAGGCCCAGAGAAAGAGGGTCACTTGCCCAGAGTAACGGCCAAGCACTGGCCAAGGGAGAATTAGAACTCGGGACTGCCAAGTCCCAGCCCAGGTCCTTCCCACGGACATTCTGCTTGCTCTTCCCCCTTTCATTGTCTCCCTTGGAGATGGGAGAGAAGTGGCACCACTGGGGAAAGGAGGCAGCATCTTTCTTACCTGCAAACTACAATAGTCACAGGTTTCAGGGACCCCTAAATCCATGAGAATGTCAAAGGCCCTCGGCATGCTCAGCTAGTGGACAGAGATTTCATGAAATTTCATCTGTAATTCAATTATTCTATTTAATTGATTGAGTGATTTCTTTCAAATCTCTCTGAGGTATCCCCCCAAATAATAACTGAATACAAAGTCACTAAAAGGAGAGAATTTAATTAAAATATTTTAGTACCTCCTTTTAGAAGTAATTCAAGGACAAATAAATATAAAAAAAGCCTTATTTCATTTACCTAATTGGATAAACCTCTGAATAAATTCCATCATTATGCCATTAATAGAAAGCAGAAATCTTCTAAGTTTCAATTCAAATAAAAACAGTTTCTAAACAAAACAAACCTTAAGAAATAATTGTAACCTCTCTCTATGAGTTGGTTATTCTGAAGTACTTAACTATTACAATAAATTTACTAAAATGCCATGAGGAGAGGAGAAGAAAGTGAGGGATTCAGAAGGTAGATTCAGAGGGATTCAGACCTGTGAGGGAAAGAATCAGGAAATTTGGGAAATGACAACTGAGAAGAACTTTGGGAGAAGAAAGTCTCTATGAAGAATTTTTTTTTAAGTTTCCCCACTAGATATGCACACTAGTCTAATCCATGTCCCTACAAAATCTGCAATAAAATTTGCAGGCCTAGCTGGTTTGGCTCAGTCTATAGAACGTTGGGTCTGGAACAAAGGGTCCCAGGTTCAATTCTGGTCAAGGACTCATACCTAGGTTTCAGGTTCCCTGACTGGGATGTGTTCATGAAGCAACCAATCGGTGTGTTTCTCTCACATCGATATTTCTCCCTGTCTTTCCCTCTCTCTTTCACTCTCTCTAAAAATTAATTTTAAAAAATATCCTCAGGTGAGGATTTTTTAAAAATTGCAAAACTCACAAATGTTTGGACTTGGATTTTACCATCATCATCATCATCATCATCATCATCATCATCAGGATAGGTAATATATGTATTCGTGCAGAACACAAAATGAACAAAACCCCACCTGACTAGCACAAGGAACATCATTCTAAATATGCAGTACTGTGCCAGATTCATTGGGAAGGTGAACAAAACAGAACCGAAGCTGAGTTTATGGGAACACCTCCCAAAGCCTCAATACAGAACTAGGCCACCAATAGAGCATCTGTTCCTCAACGAGCCAGGAACTTACTGACTGCTTAATGTCCATATCTGTCACAGTCTTTCCCTTCCCTCCCCCTCACCTCTCCCCTCCCCTCCCCTTGTCCTCCTCTCTTCTTCCCTTCTCTCCCCTCCCCTTGTTCTCCTCTCTTCTCCCCTTCCCTTCCCTTGTCCTCCTTTCCTCTCACCTCCTCCCTCTCCTCCCCTTGTCCTCCACTCCTCTCCCCTCCTCTCCCTTGGTGGTGGGAGAGAACTGAAGTGATTATAAGTCTGACTCTCCAGTCCATTCTTTTTTTTTAATGTATTTTTTATTTTCAATATTATTTCCCCAGCCTGTTTTTTCAATTTCAATACTACAGCTCATATTATCTTTTCTCACCAACCCTGTAGATTATGCATTATATATGAAGGTCCTAGTCTACTCTGTGGAGCCCTTAGGGCCAGAAAAGTACTGCCTGCACAAATGTGGAATTAGTATTTATAGAGCATGAATGGACAGAAATGTTACATATGGGATCTTCTGAGATAAAATAAATCAAGCCTAATAAATAAAGCCTAAAAAATAAAGCCTAATGTGGGCTTTTAGAGGATTAACAAGATAGAGGTTCAAGGCTGGGAATGGCAAAAAAAGATGGGGGACAGATTCATAACTGAATATTGAAAATCTATTAAATTGCCTCACATCCATGTTCAAAGTAAAAACTCTCTAAGAATATAAAATGATTTTAAAATATTTTTGATTGCATTTTAGAGTGTGTACTTCTTCATGGAGGCATATTTGCTGTATTCTGAATCCTAAATCCAATTTTTATTCCATTTAATAATAATACTATCCTATATAATAAAAGGGTAATATGCAAATCAACTGAACAGCTGAACTACAAGTCACTATGATGCACACTGACCACCAGGGGGCAGATGTTCAATATAGGAACTGCCCCTTGGTAGTCAGTGCACTTCCACTAGGGGAGTGCCACTCAGCCACAACCCAGCCTGATGGCTGGGCAGTGCTAAGGATGTCTGACTGACGGCTTAGGCCTAAGCCGTCAATTAGACATCCCCTGAGGGCTCCTGGACTGCAAAAGGGTGCAGGCTCAGCTGAGCCCCCCATTCCCCAGTGCACAAATGTCATGCACTGGACTGCTAGTGATAATTATAAAAAAGCAGTTATCTAGTGAGCACGTTCTATCAAGCATATACTAAGCGATTCACACATATTATCTCATTTAAGCCCCACACCTGTGTGATGCAGCTGCTGTCTAATCTCATTTGTCAGATGACATTGAGTCTTAGATAAATTAACCAGCCCAAGCCCATAATGCTATTTAATATTTCAGGATGAATACAATATTGTGGCCCAAATCTCCTTTGTGGAAGCATCCGTATGTATTTAACTACTTTGTGAAAGCTCTGGACTGGCAACAGAGACAATTGTTCTCTCTTTTATATCCAGTTGCCAGATTAGCACTCTCTGCTCTGACTGCAGGTTAGAGTAATCCAATGAGCTGGTAAAATTGACGCTGAGGTCCTACCACCAGCCAATGCAGTCCGAATGCCATGAGTTGACATCACTATAGAACAAGTTAAGCTAATAAATTCAAATGGATTGAGATAGAAAAAAGCAGGGGTGGGTGGGGAACTATTATTGCATTGAAAATGTCATCTTACATTCATGGCTAGGGGAATGTGAATTAGAGAGACAAGGAGATAGTACTACCTACAGTCAGCTTTTAGCATCAATGAGTGGGAGGTTAAGTGGAGGGAGTAATGGATAATGAAACACTGTAGGGTCACTGGTTTTCTATTTCCTAAGAAGATGGTTATAAAACCCTGAGCCCCGCCCAGCTGGTGTGGCTCAGTGGTTAAACATTGGCCTATGAACCAGGAGGTCACTGTTTGATTTCCAGTCAGGGCACATGCCAGGGTTGTAAGCTCGATCCCCAAAAGGGGGCATGCAGGAGCAGCCAATCAATGATTCTCTCTCATCATTAAGATTTCTGTCTCTCCCTCTCCCTTCTGCTCTGAAATCAATTAAAAATATATTTTTATATTAAGCCCCCAAATTCAGGAGAAAAATACTGAGATGTATTTTAAAATAATAATTCTCAAAATTAATCCCACTGAGGACAGATAACTTGTAAAAGTAAGAATACAAAACTTAATAAAATGAGAAAAAGAGTATCATAAAGATGGACCCAGGCATCACCATTTTTTAAAGGCTTCCCAAGAGATCCCAATGTTAGGACAGGATTGAGATTTATTGCCTCATCTCTTTCCTTTTAATCCGGTCTTACTTCCCTGCACATCCCCACTTCACTATTTGGCGTCTGACATATAGACTGTGCCTGTGATTTATGTTATTTCCAGACAAGCAAATGACACTTAGCTTTACAGAAGTGATGCTGGGTTCAAGCCAGTTTGATGTGGTTTCTGTGGAGGATGCTGTTTGGAGAAGCAGGAGCTGAGAATACTGCCTCTAAGTCACACTGTTTCATTCAGCTCAGTTCCCTGAGCAGACAACCCAGTTTAGTCATACAGACAAAGCTTAATTTAGCTGATTTTGCAAGATTAACTTGATGTGGGTAATTTCTTGTTATGCCTCTGGAAATATATGCATAACTTGAACTGTTTCCCAGGGTTAATATGAGGTAACAATCTGAAAATTCTAGTATCATAACCAATCACTGTGAAGAATAAACAGTCACAGCTTTCTCACTAGATAAGCTGCTTTATAAGAATATATCCCTGACTCTCATTCCATGATTTGGTTTGAGTGTTCAGTGCTCCCGGTTTGCACTGTCTTTTTCGTGCGTGCAGAATAAGCTTTTACTAGTTATTACTTCAGTGATTCATTGGTTTTACTTCTATTATTTCTGAACTTTTGAATACATACTATATCCTGTATATTATATGTCATATACTATATACTATATACTATATACTATATACTATATATTAAATATTAATTAATTAGAGGCCCAGTGCACGGATTCATACACCAGTGGGGTCCCTTGGCCTGGCCTGTGGGGATTGGGTGGAAACCAGCTCTCCAATATCCCCTAAGGGGTCCTGGATTGGGAGAGGGCACAGGCCAGGCTGAGGGACCCCACCGGTGCACTATTGGGCCAGGGAGGGACTGCAGGAGGGCTTTGGGGCATGTCTGGCTAGTCTCCCCCAGTCCCGATTGGAAGACTCCAGCAGCAAACTAACCTACAGTCACCTCCTGTTGGTCAGTGTGCATCATAGTGACTGGTCTATGGTCGAACTAATGGTAGGACACTTAGCGTATTAGGCTTTTATTATATAGGATATGATATATGATATAATAGTTAAAGCATAATATGCTAATTAGACCAGACATCCTTGTGGACAACCTTCCAGTCGAAACTGGGGATGTTAGTGAAGCCCAGGTCCTGGGTGCCAGAGGGAAGCCAGTGCCAGCAGCAGGGGGAAGGAAGGCCTCCTCTTGCATAAATTTTGTGCATTGGGCCTCTAGTATATAATATATACCAATAATAGAAAGGATAATGCCTGCAATTTTCTGAATATGAACTAAGGTGGAATATTTTCCCTTCATGTAACTGAAATAAACACTAACACTGAATTTCAATACTTCCTGTTAACCCAAAGGGTAGGGCATGCTTCTGAAAATTTTCAGCTGAGTTAGCACAACTCAGAATTGATTATGAAGCCATGGTAGTCATACTGTCTTTCCTTGGAGGCCTGCTAACCAGCCCTCCCTCCCCTCCCAGTCCCCCAAAGGGAGCTCCCCACCCCTGGCTTGGCGTCTGGCTTTCTTGGGAGGTTTCCTCTCCCCACCCTGGTGGAAGCTGGCCTTGTTTTGTTGCCATAGGAGCGGCCCTCGTTGCATGGGTGGCTCCATCACTAAAACAAATACAAGCGAAGAGCTGAGAAGCAGCTTTCAATATTTCAGACACCAAGGAATGAAAACAATCCGTGCTATTTAAATAGACTAAATCCCAATACTCCCGAGGGAAGTGCGTGTTTATTTTTAGGCTGTAAGCACCGCCACTCAGGCTTCCGGGATGACAGACTGACCCTCCTGGGGGGCGTGCACGCGTGTCCTGCTGCACTGCTGGCTCAGGGGCCGGAGCTGGGCCTGGGCAGCGTGAACAGTAAATCAGCCCCATCGAGAGCGCCTCGGGTGCGCCCGGGCCACCGGCTCCCGCACGCAGTAGGCAAGGTCGCCATTCGCACAGAAGGGCTTACAGCCGACCAGCTCGCTCAGTGTCTGAGTGTCTGCCCCATCCCGGTGCCCCGGCGTAGCGCACGGGGCGCTGGTAATGAGGGGGCTGGCAGGCATGTGGAGCCGGAACTGTGGCGTGCGCGGGGGGGGGGGCGGGGTGTCCGCGGCGATCGTCCATCTGGTGGGAGATGAGCGCGTTTGGACGCCGGAACCGCCGCGGTGCCCCGCGCCCGGGCGGGAAGCAGAGGGATCCGGGCGGCCGGTGGAGGCCGCGCAGGGGGACGAGGGCGCCCCGGATCCGAGCCAGCTCGGGGAGAGGGAGGGCCTGGAGGGGATCCAGGACAGCGGTGCAAACCAGACAGCGTCTGACCTGGTAGAACATGGCCTAGGAGCACCATAGTCCTGCTTGGTTTTGAAATGCTAGTTTGTAATCGGATTATGTCATTACTAGCCTTTTATTATTACATGTAAATATTTTAAATCGGCTTGAAGTCATTAAAAGTTAATAGACTTTTATTTTTTATTATATATTTTATTGATTTTTTACAGAGAGGAATAGGAAGTTAGAAACATTGATCAGCTGCCTCCTGCACACACACACACACACACACACACACACACACACACACACCCCACACTGGGGATGTGCCTGCAGTCAAGGTACATGCCCCTGACCAGAATCAAACGCGGGACCCTTCAGTCCGCAGCTCTATCCACTGAGCAAACTGGTTAGGGCAGTTAATAGACTTTTTAACGGGCAGTTTTAGTTTTACCGAAAAATTAAGTAGAAAGCACAGAGAACTGCCATGTGCCCCTTCTCCCCTTCCCAGTTCCCCTATTAACATCTTGCTTTGGTGTAGTGCATTTGTTACAACCGATCGATCAGCACTGCTGCGTTGTTATTAACTGAGCCCATAGTTTTCCTTAAGGTTGACTCTTTGTACTGTACTCTGGTTTTTTTTTTCTTTTCTTTTTAATGAAAGAGGGCACAGAAAGAAGACTTGAACTACAGATTCTCCCCCACCTCCCCATATGTTTTTATTACTATTGATTTTAGAGAGAGAGGAAAGGAATGGGATAGAGAGAAACATCAGTGAGAGAGAAATACCCATTGACTGCCTCCTGCAACCTCCCCACCCCGACCCTCCACTGGGGATGGAGCACACAACCCCTGCATATGCCCTGACCGGAAATCCAACTGGTGACCTACCTCTTAGTTGATAGTTGATGTCCAACCACTGAGCCACACCAGCCAGGCTGTTCTGTGGGTTTTGACGAATGCATGTCCTGTATTGATCCTTAGAGCATCTTACTGTCCTAAAAGTCCCCTGTGCTTCCGGAATTCATCCCTCCCTCCTTCACTCCTCCCTTTACCCCTGGCAAGCACTGATCTTTGTACTGACACTAGTTTTGCCCTCTCCAGAATGTCATTAAGTTGGAAGCACACGATATGTAGAGAAAGAGGAAAGGAATGAGACAGAGAGAAACATCAATGAGAGAGAAATATCCATTGACTGCCTCCTGCAGCCTCCCCACCCCGACTCTCCACTAGGGGTTGGCTTCTTTCACTTACACACTTAAGGTTCCTCCGGGTCTCTTCGTGGCTTGATAGGTCTTTTTGTTTTAATCACTGAATAATAAATATTGTGTAGATGTTCTGTCCTTTGTTTATCCATCCTCCTGTGGAAGGGTATCTTGCTTACTTCCAATTTTTGGCAGTTAGTTACTGGCCCTTTTGATGCATCTGTAAATAAGAGATTACAAATCAGGAATAACCTTGATACTAGTGTTTATTAACCAGACATGGTTATTAAGACTTCCTGCATCCAACACACTGAGCCCATTGCAGTCACTCCCGCACTGTCTCCCCACTTCCGCATTCTCTCCATACGCAGATCAGGTCCAGGGCATAATGTTTTCACAAGCTTAATTATTATAAAAATGATACCTACTTCAGGTGAACATTTCTTCAAATATGGAATACATAAAATGAGGAGTAAAAATCACACCAATCCCCAGCCCTATTCCTACTCCCCAGAGGTATCCACTCTTGATATTTTATATGTATGCTACTAGCTACTTCCTCTTCATAAATGAGCCTATGCGAATAATATCTTCTTTTAATAACAAAAAATATATACTTCAAGGTGGGGCAAAAGGTAGGTTTACAGTTGTGAGTACATGCAACAGTTAATTCTTGTATTATTTATTTATTTATTTATTTATTTATTATTTTTTAAAGGAGAGACTCTGGGATCTTTTTTTTTTTAAACATATTTTTATTGATTTTTTTACAGAGTGGAAGGGAGAGGGATAGAAAGTCAGAAACATCCATGAGAGAGAGACATCGATCAGCTGCCTCTTGCACGCCCCCTACTGGGGATGTGCCCGCAGCCAAGGTACATGCCCTTGCCCAGAATCGAACCCGGGACCCTCCAGTCCGCAGTCCAACGCTCTATCCACTGAACCAAACAGGTCTCGGCAATTCTTGTATTATTTATTAATGGCTGCACTATTTTCCATACAACTGTGAACCTACTTTTGCCCCACCCTGTATACAGTCTGGAATATATGTGTGTAAGTCATTTATTTTAAAAGGCATCTGGCTTTTGTTTATAAGAAAGTGTTTTTTGAAAACAAAGTCAAATGGAACACTTACTTTAAATTCTCCTTTTGGCAGCTTTCAAGAGAGAGAGCCTGTGGTTACTTTTCTCCCAGACGTCACCCAGTTCCGCGGGCCCTGGGGCGACACTAAATGAGCAGCGCTCCTGAGCGGGCGGAGTTCGGAAGGGGGCTTAATTCATGTCACCGCCAGCTGCGAGTTCTTAGACCAGCCATTACCTGTCTCCTCTCATTTTCACTCTATTCCTGGTAATGTCACCTCTTCCCCGGGAAGTGACTTTTCTCCTCCCTGCTAACCAAAGTTCCACCCAGGGTTTCCCATAGAGCTCTAGCAGAACAAACTCTTTTGGGGGAAGTGGGGTACCCTTTAACATGTTTGTGTACTAATAGCATAAAGACTGTAGAAAAGCCGAGGCGCTTCCCTCGGATACAGGTCCTGCCAAACACATCTGCAATTTTTTGGCTAACGGGAATAGGAAATAACACAAGTTCCTAAACTCCATTAGGGGAAAAAATAGCCATAGTAGGGGTTCAAAGGGTAACCAATATTCATCATTTCCTTGTAGAAGATCCAGTCGCAAAAAGCACTCCTTACAGCATCAGCTTGCAGACTGAAGGGTCCCAGGTTTGATTCCAGGCAAGGGCACCTGCCCAGGTTGTAGGCTCAATCCCTAGTAGCGGGCCTCCAGGAGGCAGCTGGTCAGTGATTCTCTCTCATCATTGATATCTCTCCCTCTCCCTTTCTCTCTGAAATTAATAAAATATATATATATATGTATTTTTTAAAAGCACTCCTTACAAACCACGGCTTTTGCAGTGATCATTTACAATTTAAAATCTTTGTGTGTTTTTTCTTTATTTTTTTTCAATTGAAAATCTCTGTATAGAATGAACTATTAATCTTTTCACATTTGTACTTTGAACCTCTAGAACAGTGGTCAGCAAACTCATTAGTCAACAGAGCCACAGTTTGCCGACCACTGCTGTAGGAGGACTTCTTTCTTTTGAAAGCCACCTTGATTACTCAAAAAAAACACTGTACTATTAGATTATTTGGGGAAGAGATCTATCTACCCCCTTGGCCTCCACCTTAGACTTCATGCTCCACAGAAGGCTGCCCCTGACCAACAGCAAGAGCACCCTGGACCCCTGCCCACCTCAGTTCAAGTTCTCCATGGGCTTCCTACCTTTGGCCTGGGACCCACTTCAGCCTGATGCCCTGGTGGCATATCACCTGGGGGCCCTTTTCATCTGGGGAGTTCTGTGGTTTAGTGGGGCCTCTGACAAGGACCAGGCTTTCCTGGACACTGCAGATTGAGAGCACGATCTCAGTGAGGCCCAGGCCCTCAGCGTAGACATGTCCCTGGCTGAGCTCCTCCAGGCTGAGGACAGGCACTGCACCCCAGAGCAGGAGGTGGAGGCATTAGAACAGCAAGTGCAGCAGTAGTGTAGGAGGCAGAAGATACATTATTATAGGTTTAACCACATTTTTTCTGTCATTTTATCTAATAAAAGAGTAATATGCAAATTGACTGTATCTTTGCTACACCCACAAGCCACGCCTGCAAGCCAATCAGGAGTGGGGGTGTGGCCAAAGCGACCCGGGCCATGGAGGGCGGGGCTGAGGCACTCCTGAGGAGTGGGACAGGGCCATTGGGGCTGGGCAGTTGCCATTGGGGCTGGGCAGTTGCCGCTGGGGCTGAGGCCTGGGCTGGGGGTGGGCGGGGCAGAGGTCGCTGGGGCAGTCAGCCATCAGCCCCATTGCAGGGTGATGGCTGGGTGCCCAAGGCCTAAAGCTTCGGCCAGGGATAAGGGGTCAGTAGGACATCCCCTGAGGGTTCCCAGGGTGTGAGGGGGCAGGTTGGGCTGAGGGATCACCTACCCCCAGTGCATGAATTTTGTGCACTGGGCCCCTAGTATATACAGAATTGGAAATGTTTTAATGTCGGCTATCAGTATTTGTACAATAAAAAAATCCATAAAATAATCTGATAATTTCCCTTTCAATTTGGCTAATAAAAATGCAGGAAGGGGTTAGATATTTACAGAAAATACTTCAAGTAATTGGGAACAATTGGTGCTCTCATCCTTTCACACTTTGCCTCAGCAGAGCAGGTAATAAAACCTTAAGTAATTACAGCCAAATAGCCTTCCTGCTGTGCCATTCTGCGCATATAAATCACCCGCTGTCAATATTTCATCAGTCACCTGGGCCAAATAGTAGTCATATATTTACAAAGTCTGTATAAGTGTTAATAAAATATGAACAAGCCTATCTGAAAGGTTTCTCTCTGGAGTAGGATGCATTTTTATAAAAAGCAATATGAATTCAGCTGAGATTGAAGAGTTCATTTCTTGCCAACCCCCTCTGGCAGTCAGCAGAGAGGAGAGAGTCATCTTTTCTGACTGGGCAGCATGACCTTCCTACTAGGAAGCATACTGATTTATGGTTCAGACCTTGGTAGGTTCTTGGTAGATTCAGAACCTGTGTCTAGTCATCAGGGGACAGATAAGACCTGGGGACAGTCACTACCGGACTAGGTGGCCTTAAGCAAGCTGTAGAGATTTCTTCTAGGAAGTGAGCATGTAAATTTTCTCATTAAAAACACCAAACTCTAAGAAAAAAACAAACACCAAACTCTATCCACTATTCTGGGATGATAGAAGCTTTTCTTTCTTTTGCTGATATTTTTGGTCTGCTTGTTATTTCTAGAGAATGTCTCTACTCACAAATGAATTACTTATGCCTTTGTCCCAGCTGAAGTGGACGCATTCCTGGTCCCCTTTATCACGTAAAATGTCAAGCGAAATTAATTCCTGGAGTCCTGCACTCCTTATGAAATTTTTGGTCATTTCTAATGTACTTCGTTTTTCAGGCTCACAACAGCTAAATGCACTGCTCAAGACTTTCAGATTGGCACTATTTTTTGACTTTTAATTTTTAAACTTGGCTGTCATTAATCTGGGGAAAGAATGTTGGTGAAACTTTCCCTCCAAAGTTAAAAGCGCACTGAAATAGCCCTGGCTGTGTAGCTCAGTTGGGTAGAGTATTGTCCCGATATGCCAAGGTTGTGTGTTCGATCCCCCAATCAGGGCACATATAAGAAGCAACCAATGAATGCATAAATAAGTGGAACTGCCCAAATCAACATTTCTCTCTTTCTAAAATCAATAAATTAAAAGTTGTGGGGTTTTTATTTGTTTGTTTTTAAGTGCATTGCGATCTAGAGCATATTCCTGAAACACCATCTTGTGTTCTGGCCAAACCTGTTCAGTGGGTTTTCCCTCCTCTCACTAAGACCCAGGCTGGGTGTTGACAGCCTAAAGAAGTGGGAGGGGGAAGGAGATACCCAGGAAGGACGGGCTGCAGGGCAGAGAGTGGTGTTTTGTTCTCTCTCTCACCACTCCAGCCAAAGGCAGCGTCAGAGTACAGATCACCATCTTTTAAACGGGCAGACCTGGAGACTGTACAGCTCAGAACAGCATACTGACTTAACAAATATTTATTCAGGACTCACCATGTACCAGGCTGAGCTGTTATGTAAAGCAACCCCCCACCCCCCAACACACACACCCCTCTGCCATGAGAAGATCAAAGTGTGGGGATAAAACTTAAATATTGCTGAATCCGGTTTGGCTCAGTGGATAGAGCTTCGACCTGCAGACTGAAAGGTCCCAGATTTGATCCTGGCCAAGGGCATGTACCTTGGTTGCGGGCACATCCCCAGTAGGGGGTGTGCAAGAGGCAACTGATCGATGTTTCTCATCAATGTTTCTGACTTTCTCCCTTCCTCTCTGTAAAAAATCAATAAAATATATATTTTTAAAAAACTTAAATATCATTCAATGAGGGACAACCACAGAATTATTCTGAAAGATGAGCTAAATCATGTATTGGCAGAGGAGGGTACCCAAGATATGTAGTTGAGGGGAAGCGTTTACAGAACAGTATGCATACTATGGTGCCGGGTTGTTTGTTTTTTAAGGTATAAAGAATGACCAGAATTGGATTTACTGTGGCACTAACAAAGTCTTAGAAACTCATTTGTGTAGGTCTTGTATTTTTCTTAAAGAGATTCTTCAAACCAGCATAAGAGTGCGCTGCAAAACCTGCACCACTCCCTGCTATTTATAAACACGATCAAACATTCTGATCAGCCTTGGTTATCTGGGATGCTGGTATGCTAAGACTATACTTTTCCTTCATCCAGAAGAACTGTCTCCTGCTTCTTTTATGGTCCTCCCTTCCCTCACCCATAAGCCCTACCAACTCTCCCAGTGTTCCTATCTCTGAGTGAGTTAATCCATGGGCTTTGTAAAAAGAAATCCATTATTCAAATTTAGTAACGAGCCATTCCGAGAAATGCAGCATTAGGCTATTACATCGTGTACAGGCATAAAGTGCACTTACTCAAGCGTGGATGGCATAGCCGACTCCTGTAATTGTATGTGCTGTACATTTATACCACTGGCGGGGCACTGGTTTGTTTACATCAGCATCACCACAGACACAAACAGTAATGCACTGAGCCAAGATGTTATGATGTCACTAGACAGTGGGCATTTCCAGCTTCATTATAATTATGTGGGACCATCCTTGTATACTCGGCCTGTTGTTGACAGAAATGTCGTTACATGGCAAATGACTACAGTGGGTATTATCACTACCCTATGTCCCAGCCAGCACACAGGACACCCACTATCATCATGTTCCTCCAAGTTCTGCTTTTCCCAGTTTCCCTACTGACTAGTGTCATGATCGTCCATTGTATTGCCTTTACCTTAGTCTCTGTCTCTCTTCCACTCTGGTTATTTAAAAAAATTTCATGTATGTGTTTCCAGAACAGAGACTTTCTATCTGAAGAAGAAAATTCTTCAGCACCATGAATGTGTTTAAAATTTACTTAAAACTTAAAAGTGGCCCCCGTTAACCTCCCCCCCACACAAGCTTATTGTGATATCAATGCCTGGTGTATAGTAAATGCTAAAATAAACATCAGTTTTCCCTCAAAAAAAAAAAAACAACCTTGAAAGTGGTTAGTAAATCGACAAAACCAACGGCAATGTTTTTATTTTAACTAGATTGTAGTGCCTTTTTTTTTTTTCATTAAGGGAAAATCTTTGGTGGCCAGAGGAGATTAGAGCTATTTATTGCTGTCTAAAATTGGCTTTTAGATCAACTACACCCTCTGGAGCATATTAACATTTTTTATTTTGTACTATAAATAAAAATGCTGCCTTCAGCCAGCAGTTCAGTACAATTAGTAGACTTTATACTATTTTATCATCATGGAATCGTTGTATTAATTATCTGTGATTAAACCTCATTCGTATGAATTGAATATAAAAGGAGCATAATTTCACTATACCTTGTGCCAGTCCAAATTAGGTCAGCTACATATAACTGTTGACCACTTTCTCTTGCAAACGGGTTTTATAAATAGGCAGTTTGGGGGTTGGTGTGGCAAGGAGCCCAAAATTCATTAAGAGCTCAATCTCCATCTGGCTGTCAACTCTATGATCTCTAACAGCCCTTGTACTCCTCACCTAACAAGACAACTGGTGCTCCAGCCATCTCGGCCATGTTTCAGGCCAGAGGAAGAATTAGCACGGAATACTTTCTTCATAAGGACACTTACTGCCAAAGTGCCACAGGATGCTCTCACTCACATCTCTATGGCAAGCACCTAGTCATCTGACCAGGTCAACTGCCCATGAAACTAGGGAATGTCCTCTGTTAACTGGGCTGCAATCCACCAACCAAAAATTGGGATTCTGTTACTTAAAGAAACCGGGGATATTGGACTGGAGGAGGAAATTTCTATTCTCTGCCACTGTCTTAACACAAACAATAGCATGACAATGTAAAGATATAACATTTTTGGGGAGCACACAAGACTTGGTTGGAAAGTTTGTAAGGAGGACATTCTGAGAAAAGAGAAGTCCACCTACCCTGTTCATCAGAATTCCGACTTAGTGGAGTACTGAAGGGAGTGCCCTTAACTATCCCTTGACCTTTCCAAGCAAGCCTGTGCACGTACAGACCCCCGGGTATTTAATGAAATCCTTATGCTTCATCTTTTGATGTCCTTGCTTAATATTTTTATGTCATTGCAAACACATGTGTCTTCCCAATATTACTCACTCTACTGACTGTATCTAAAAGATAAACTTATCTCAAACTGCTATTACAATAAAAGCCTAATGAGGCAAGCAATTGAGGCTGTCTGGTTCCTTTAGCCAGGCAGTCCCTTAGCCCTCTCTTTCACAGCAAACGTTGTGTCAGAGTAATCATTCATCTGTCACTCAGGGGCTACTGATCAGCCCCAGCATAATATCTCTTTTCATAATACTTTGAATTCTGTTAAAAGGTAAAACACTTAAAGATATTATTCCATCAGTATAGTACATCGTCAGAATGTAAATAGGTCCATCATGTCAGCCATGCATGATGTACTACATTTGAACAGAGGTTATTTGGAGGGATGCAGAACGTTCCAGGAGCTTCACTGCCCATCTGAATGATTGCCTTTGTTGTGATCTTAAAAGTGCTTAATCAGCTCTGTGAGTCTGACTGCAGAATTGAGGCTGGAACATAGGAAGAAGCAGAAGGTTAGGTTCTTGTCCCAAAAGACATTTCCATTTGCCCTGGAAAATAAGTTAAATAAATCTTTCAATTTTTTGTGTATTCTCTCTACAAGAGCTCTTGGTATAATGATAGAAGACAATTAAAAAGTCAGTGATATATATATATATATTTTCCCCCCCAAAGGTATAGACCATAAGTTCTAGCAATGAGGCAGTCACCTGAGTGAAACTAAAGAAAGAAAAGGTTTGGAAAACAATGGGTTAGGAAATCCAGACTGCAGGTTGGGGATTAGCATTCATTGAATGCTGCTTTGTGTCGGGCACTGTACTGAGTATTGCACATAATATAAGGGATAAACATTGTTATCCCATCTTGAGGTGAGGAAGCTGGAGCGCAGATAAATAATTTTCCATGGTTAAACAGCCAGCCAGGAAAGGGGGCAGAATTTGAATGCAGACCAATTCCAAAATCTATGCTCTTTCCACTACAGAATTCTACCCAGGTGGCTGCATGAATGCATTGTCATCCAAGCCTCAGCAGCTAGGAGGTTCTGGATGAGGTCACATTTATACAACCAGATGTCACTAGCTCAACCTCCCTGCCACTCATTTAAGATTCTAATTTCACCCAGTGAATCAGTCTGCACTGCTCCCTGCACTAGCCACTTCCACCTGGGAAAATGTGCCACCACAGACCTTGACTGCTTCCTGCAGGAACCCCCCTCCCCCTATCCTCACTCTCAAGAAGACTGTCTCAGTCCTGAGGTTTTTGCAGCTTCATTCACTGTCAGAAGATAGCTCGCCTCTCTGTATTATGCTCAGTTGGTTTGTTGCCAGAAGAAGTGAGGTGATCCTGTGGCCAGGCAGGGTTGATTGGTACATGTGCGTCAGGCACTCACTTATTTTTCAAGGGCCTCCATGAGGGAGAGGTGAGCAAGAGCTGTGAGCCTGGCTCTCGCACAGAGGCAGCCTCTGGTTTAGGGAAAGGAGGCATCCAATAAGCCTTATCATTGCCAAGTGTGGGAGATGCCATTAAAAGAATAAACATTGCACCATGATAAGAATAATGACAGGCAACGTCAGCAAAGGTGATAGGGTTGTTTGTATCTGAAGTGTTATCTAATAAGATAGATCTTTCTTTTCATAATCAGTGTTTTGAGCATGTTTTTTAAACTCCCAAGAGCAATCACCCAGACCAGGGTGTCTGGGCAGATAGAGAATGGAGTAACAAGTACTCCCTGGGACCAATATTCTCTAATGCCCACACTTGGTTGCAGAATCCATGTCATCCTACCTACTTATCAGAATTGTTTGCCCTGGACAGTTTTGCGAAGTGGTTAGAGCATCAGCCCACGCACAGAAGGGTCGTGGGTTTGATTCTCAGTCAAGGGCAGGGACCTGGGTTGCAGGTTTGCTCCCCAGCCCTGGTCAGAGCACCTGCTGGATGGAGGCAACCAGTCAATGTATCTCTCTCACATCAATGTTTCTCTTTTTCTCTCTTTTCCTCCTCCTCCCTCCCTTCCATTCTCTGTAAGAATCAATGGGGTTGCTAACTTAGAATTGCTAAGAGGGTGGTTGCCTGAGGCGGAGAGGGGAGGGATTGTTTAGAGGGAGGTATAGAGTTTCCTTTCCACAAGATGAAAAGGGTTCTGGAGATTGGTTACACAACAATGTGAACACACTTAAACGTTACTACCCTGTACACTAAAGAACAGCTAAGATGGTAAACTTTGTGCTCTGTGTATTGTATAGCACGATGGTTTAAAACTGCAGTGTCGGTGGGTGTGGGTGGGGCCTGAGACCCTGCAGTCCTTATCAGCCTCTAAGTGAGGTGACGCTGCAGTGGCCCTGAGTCTGCACTTGCAGAAACAAGAGGGTGGTGCATCAGCATCACCTGCGGGACTTGGTTTAATATAGATTCTCCATCCCCATCTCAGCGCTCTTGACTCAATACGTGTGAGAGGGGGCTCAGATACAGCTGCTCCGAGTTCCTCCCACTTTGAGAAAGAATCTCTTATGAGTACTTCCAAATGTGAGACAGATAATTTATTTATAGATGAATGTTTGAATATCTGAAATAAACGCTTCTGTGTGCCTCCCATGTCTGTAAAGTGGTGGCCTTTCCTGGGTTCAGAGGGCTGGGGATGGAAATGATCTTCTACTGAAAGAGGAAGTAGATGCCAGAATCTAATCAACCATCCCCCGTAGGCAGGATGTGCATTTTGATTGTGCCGGATCTCCTGGAATACCACATCCCCCAGCAAATCTAACCTCAGGGTTCCACAGCGGCTATTCCCCAGGCCTCCTGTCTTACGACCAAACTGTACCCCACCCCACCCCATCTCCAGTTCAGGGCAAAACCCAGTAACCCACTGACCCAAACTTAGTCCTGGGAATCCAGGGAGCCCCAAAGCCATGCAAAAATGCGACAGTTGGCATTCATGTGCATTTGGTATGTGACAGGACCTCAGCCCGTCATCTCACTTAATCTTCTCCACAACCTGTGAGGCATTTACTGTTATTGCTGAGATTTCACAGGTGAGAAAACAGAGGATTGTGTGGCTCAGTGGTTGAGCATCGACCTACGAACCAGGAGGTCACAGTTTGCGTCCCGGTCAGGGCACATGCCCAGGTTGTGGGCTTGATCCCTGGTGTGGGACGTGCAGGAGGCAGCCAGTCCATGATTCCCTCTCATCATTGATGGTTTTATCTCTCACTCTCCCTTCCTCTCTGAAATCAATTACATATTGAAAAGAAAAGAAAATAGAGGATCTATTAACGTAGGTAACTGACCCAAGATCATAGAGCCAGTAGGTGACAGAGCCAGGATGAGAAACTGGCTGAGTCTGGCAAGGACCCCTAGGCTCTTTACGGATTTTGGCTTTTCGTGGGCCAGGAATTGGGGCCAGGAGTGGTTTGCAGCTGAGGAGCACTAATGAGCATGAGAGCTGTGGCCTGTATGCCAGAGGAGTTCTCCCTCCAAAGTCCGCTTGCCCAGTACTCACTGTCCCCAGCACCCACCTGTCCTGCTTCTCTTAGGAACTGCCACAAGTTCTCCTAATCTCCGTAAGAGGATTTCTCCTTAAAGTCACTCCCACCAACTGATAAAGAAGGCCTTTCTATCCAATAATAAACAGATTAAAAGAGTAACATGTTAACCTAAATGAGTTCTTGGTTGGTAGAAAAAATGTACAAGAAATTCATAGTGGGAAGTTTGGGGGATCCTGAAGGACTTTCCTCTTAGGTAAGATCTTTAAAACAAAAAGGGACTGTAGGTCCTCTGGTTCCCCTTTTCATCTTTAAAGATGAGTTTCCATACAGCGCAGTGAAATACAAACAGGGTTTAATATGAGGTCCCTTATGTCAGATTTTTTTCCCGTTTAAATCCCCCCACCTTGTTCTAAACAGGAATTGAAGATGAGAGTATTAGAATGTGCGTCTAAATATGTTTTCAGCACTTGCTTGACAGATTCTGTTCTAGAAACTCAAAAATCCAAGTAAAGTGCCCTCAGAAACCCACCGTGTCCTGGGTGTGTGTAGTTGTCCTGGCGCTGAGGCAGCTCCGAGGAGGAGGCCGGACAATACCTGGGAGAGACACCTGAGCACAGTCCTGAGGATGGCAGGGGTATGAGTTTACTAGGCCAACAAGCAGCTTCCTAGAGTTACTGGAACCTGCCAGGCAGAGCCAGGAAGGGCACGGGGAAGCCCACAGCAGAATTGTTTTCCCTGGAGCTCAGGGCCAGTGGGAAGAAGCAGCAGCACACAGAGCGGGACCAGCAGGTGGCCAGAGAGGTTTCAGGGGCCATGAGAGTGTGGCTATAGGGCAGTGATGGGCAACCTTTTGAGTGTGGTGTGTCAAAATTCACCAAAAAACCGAGCATAACTCGGGTTGTGTGTCACTTCAAGTAATACACCATAATTTCACAATATTTATAGTTTAAATAACAAAAATGTATAATTGTAATATATAACTGTATTTAATAAACAGAAAACTAATTATTTAACTTACCTTCAATGTTTTGTCCTCGGCTATTGCACCTGGCCGTGCAGTAGCTGAGGATGAAACGTCCTTCTCGGCACTCGGCCCCACACTTCTCTGTATGTGACCCCATGCGGCCACGTGTCATCGAAAGTGGCTACGCGTGTCAGTGTCATAGGTTCGCCATCACGGCTGCAGGAGGTACCGGCAGAGGCGTGCAGACTGCATGAGCCAGAGGCCTGGGCCTCCCAGGGCAGAGGGAGAAGGCGGCTGCTGGATGGAGAGGCTGGCCCGGGAGACAGGGGCCTGCTCTCACTCAGCGAGCACAGCTGAACTATGTAGCTGCTGACCCTCCAACGTGGACCTCAGAGTCAACGGAGATGCAGAAAAACACCAGAGGAAGATAGAAATAAGCAGCTGCCAGAATCGGAACCTGAAGGGAATATTAGTGGCTTCACAGACTGATGCATTTCAGAGGGCAAGTGGGAGTGAGTGGTGGGTAGAGAGATTTTTTTTTTTTTTTTGCGTTTCAGATGTGCCTTTTATTTTTTACTAGGGGTCCCTTGTGCGAACTCGTGCACCTTGAAAGGAAATGTGGGCTGTGAGACTAAGGTAGGCATAGAGCAGGTCTCGGCCATCTTTCGGCCCCTTCCCAGCCCCTCCCACCATGGTCCCCTGTATGCCATCAGCCCCACTCCCACTGCTCCCATGCGCTTACGGTGCCGGCCCCCGCTAGCACCCACTAAGGGTCTGGAGTGATTGTGGTCGGTACCAGTAGCAGGTGTGAGCAGGGCTGGCGCTGTCAGTGGGTGCAAGCAGCGGCTCTGGCACCGGCAGTGGGTGGGGTCAGCACAGGCAGCAGGTGCAAGCGCCAGGAGGGAGCAAAGAATTTTCAGTAACCACCAGAGGTTTGCCTCAAGGGCAGCGACCAGCACCTTGCCTTGGTTTGGTGCTCCCACTCACCTGCTCCATCATTCTGTGTGGCCAACTCCTGCCATGTTCTACACATACCCCCTGGTAGTCAGCGCACACCATAGCAACTGGCTGTTCGGTTGTTCCAGTAATTCCACTGTTCAGTCTATTTGTATGTTAGCCTTTTTTAATATGGGATTTTTATTCTCTCTCTATATATATATAATATATATATATTATATATATATTTGTTGATAGTATAATATATGCCTCCCATTTTCCCTCCTTTAACCCCCCTCCTCCCAGCCGTCCCCCCTCCTGCCCCCATCGCCCGTGTCCATGGCTATGCATACAAGTATATAAGTTCTTTGGTTTAACCAGTGAACTTATATGCATATATGCATAGCCCATGGACACAGACAATAGTATGGTGAAAGCCTGGGAGGGGCAGGAGGGGGTGGATGGGGGTCAATGGGGGAAAAAAGAAGACATCTGTAATACTTCCAACAAAAAAAAAGATCAATTTAAAAAAATTATTTAACAAAAAGTATTATAGTTTGTTTTTAAAGGGTATTAATATGCCTAAAATGAAGTTCAGGCAAGTTAAAGGTCATTTTTCCCCTCCCCAGACAAGGCTACCGGCTAGAAAGTGCTAATAATGGCAGTAAGGCAAGTGTTAATCCAGCTCTTCAGACCTGCCTCGCCCTTGCCAAGCACCGTGTCCACCTCCTTCAGGCTTTCACTCCGTGCCCAGCTCCTCCCAGCTTCCCCTGGGCGCTGCCAAACCCGCCCTCCCCTCTCGGATGTTGGACAGCCTCGCAGGCTTCCTGGCAGCCAGGCTCCGTGGACCATGAGGTCAGGGTGGCCTGATTCCTGTTTGCCCAAACACAGAAGAGCACGTGTTGTTTCAACCTGTTTTTAAACTGCTGATATTGGAGATGGACTCTCCAAACACACACTCTCACACACACGCACACATACATACACACACATGCACACGCACACACACACACGCACACACGCACACGCACACACACACACTCACACTCACGCACACGCACACACACACACGCACACACACACACATACATGGACACACACATACACGCATATGCTCACACATGCGCACGCACATACATACACGCACACGTACACACATACATGCACACGCGCATGCACACATACACATGCACACGCACACACATGCACGCACATGCACACTCACACACACGCACACACGTGCGCGCACACACGCGCACGCACATACATACATGCGCACATACACACACACACACACACACACACACACACACACACACACTACAGCCCAACAATGGGGAAAGACTTTTTTAAGTTATTTGGCCTTCAGAGGGTTACTGTCACAGGGAAGGGGCTTTGCTCCATCTGAATCACAGGGTTTGATCCGGGACAGATGTTATATGCAAGATCCTTTTCTTTAGATGTGGTATGTATAAAAATGCAGCGGACTATTTGTAAGCAATAAAAAAACAATCACATCTTGCCATTTTCAGCTACATGGATGGACCTAGAAGGTTTTATGCTTAGTGAAATAATAAATTCAGGCAGAGAATAACAAATACCATGATTTCACTTATATGTTGGGTCAAAAAAAAAAAACACAAACAAGCAAGCAAAACAGAAACTTATATATAAAGAGAACAAACAAACAAGTTGTTTTGTTTGTTATATGTAAAGAGAACAAAGAAAACAGATACAGAGAACAAACTGATGGCTGCCAGAGGGGACGCGGCTGAGGGACTGAGTGGAGGAGGTGAATGGGAATAAGAGGTACAAACTACCAGTTATAAAATAGATAATGCACAGGGATGTAGTCAATACATCACAATAATTTTATATGGTGACAAATGGTGAATAGACTTACCGTGATGATCATATCATAAGTATATAAATGTCAAGCACTATGCTGCACACTTGAAACTCATAAAATATTATACATCAACTATACTTTAATTAAAAAAAATTTTTTTAATACCTAAACAGGTTAAGTAACATGGACCTGGTCATAGAGCCAGTTAGTGGCAAAGCTAAAACCATAAGTTAAATCTCTTAACCAATGCTTTTCCATTGTACCTCCTCTTAACTCCCCGTCAAGCCATTTAAAAAAGAAGTACCCAGAGAAATAAAATGAGCCAAGTAGAGCAAATTATTAATAATCACACTGGTTCCTTGATTAAGAATCTAAGTAAAATTCCCCTGAAACATATTATAGGGAAAGTTCCTACAGAACCACATGGTTTGGTCAGATATTTCTTCTTTGACTCCTGTGGCCACTCCTACAGAAATGGCCCAGAAGGCAAAATTTCCATCCAATAAGGAATCTTTGGGGCAGAGAGAACTCTCGCCAATATGAGCATTTAAGCCTTCATAATAGATGTGAAAAGCATCTACAGTTCAAGACTCTAAGAATCTGCATATGCTTTATAAATATTAAGACAATATTTCCCGTAAACTGGAACCATGTTATGGGAAATATACTTTTGTACTTTTATATATGCAGCACAAAATCCACTTCCCTGATTTTAACCTAAAAGCTGTGTAGCAGTACATTCTTTACCCAAACCACTTTGCTCTGAATCTAAAGCAATTGAAGTAAAGATATCTGGAGTCTCGGCTGGGAAGAACTGTATCCCCTCAAGCCCAGGTCTCTTGTCAATAGATGACACTCACACCGGAAAAGACAGCTACCAAGCCAGCGTCTCTGAAGTTCACATTCTATCGGCCACATGCACAAGAGGATTTTTAGCCATTAGGAGACATGTTCTGGAATCAGATAAAAGTTAACCTATTTGCCTTTTGAAAATTCTAATCATGCCGAAACCGGTTTGGTTCAGTGGATAGTGTTGGCCTGTGGACTGAAAGGTCCCAGGTTCGATATTGGTCAAGGGCATGTACCTTGGCTGTGGGCACATCCCCAGTAGGGGGTGTGCAAGAGGTAGCTGATAGATGTTTCTCTCTCATCGATGTTTCTGACTTTCTATCCCTCTCCCTTCCTCTCTGTAAAAAATCAATAAAATATATTTTTTTAAAAAAGAAGAAAATTCTGATCATATCATTTTCAATGCCCTGATTTGCTGCCACTACCAGGATTAGGTTAATTTTTTAATCCATCTGAATTAGGATGCATCATAGTTAAAGTTTTTATCTTTTAGGGGGCAGGGATTGTACTGAGAAGATGTACATCATCTACAGAAGAATGTCTGCCTCAGCTACTATTTGGACTCAATCCCAGGAATTCATCCTAAAAAAATATTTCATAAGGAAAAATATGCTAATCACACAGAGATGATTGCAATCAGCTTTAGGATAGCAAAAGAGAAAGAATGAGCCACAATTAGACAGTGGTTAAATAAACTATGATAGCAATTCAGTTAGAATTTGTAACCATTAAAAATGGAACATAGAAAAGCATATAAGAAGCAATCACATGTATTATACCTCATAATTACACACGTTAGAGTTTATAAGTTGTTTTTGCATCACATTATCTCATTGGTTCTTCACAACAACAGAAGTCGTTCTCACCATTTGCTGATAAGAAAACCAACTCGTGGAGAAGTGGTTTGTCCGGGGTTACTCATGAAATATTCAACTCATAGACCGCAACGATTTAAAAACCATAGGCACATAGATCAAGATTGGAAAGACCATAACAAGTTGCAAAAGTTGCTCTGTTAAAACAAAGTGTTTTTCTTAAAAAAAAAAAAAAAAAAAAGGTGTTTTTCTCTAGGGGTATGTGTGCGTGTGTTGTTGTTGTGTTTTTTTTGTTTGTTTGTTTGTTTGTTTAGATTTAACATTTTATTTTTATTTTATTTTTTTCCTTATAATTTTTTTTAATTTTTATTTTTCACAAATATGTCCTTATTCCCCCATAACCCTCCACCCCCACCTAATCCCCCGCCCCTGTTGTTCTGTGTCCATTGATTAGGCTCATACGCATGCACACAAGCCCCTTGGTCGATCTCTCCACCTTACCCCCACCCTCCCCTGCCTACCCTGAAGTATGTTGTTTTTTCTGTAAAGCTACTTTAAACACTGAATATCTTTAAGGCTATATATCTTAACCATTGCAGCTATGTTCTTTCGCTTCCTTAATTGATATCAAATCTTGAGATAACCTATAACACAGGTTTTCTTTGTTTTCCCAGGTACACACGGGTCATCTGTGTGGTCTGCATTCCCATACCGACAGGAAGACTCTCTGGGGTGGCCAAATAAGTAGCTCTTATAGCTGGCTACTGGGTTCCCATTTCCAACACTGCTATGGCCACAAGGGAGCCCAGCCCCACGGAATACTGCTTGAGACACTCACTTATGTACCCACTAAAGTGATTCCCCTTTGCAAAGCAAGTCCTTGAGTAGTTTGTGGTAGGAAGTTTCCAGAGCTGCTTTCAAGAGAGGTGCCCTGAAGTAGCAGAGTGAGTTAGTAGAGATGTAATAGAGCTTTTAGTCTGTTGTTGTTATTTGCTTTTAAATATATTTTTATTAATTTCAGAGATGGTTTCAGAGATGAAGGGAGAGAGAGAGATAGAAACATCAATGATGAAAAAAAATCATTGACCGACTGCCTCCTGCACACCCCACACTGGGGATCAAGCCCACAACCCGGGCATGTGCCCTGACCAGGAATAGAATCATGCATGACCTCCTAGTTCATAGGTCGATGCTCAAACACTGAGCTACACAGTGGTTTAATAGGACCAATCTCCCATCCCCACTGTCGGTTCCCTCTGTTTCCCTTTGTTCTCTTTGAGCCTCAGTGTCTTTTCTAGGACATAGCCTTCTCCACTGGGAATGTTCAATCTAATTCAAAGGAGCAGTGGAGCATAAAACAGGATCCTAATTCTCTTTGTCAACAAAGAAGTGGCGTTTGCTCTCATGGAGATCATCCTTTCTCTAAGACAGCATGAGCAATTTTTGCTCAGGGGCCATTTTTTAAAGGATAACTTCCTGGCTGTAAGTTGATTGTAAACACAAATATAACCAGAGAAACTGAAATCCCCAGACAGTATTTAGTTTTAAGTGGGCAGTCAGTGGATATGGGGTGTGTGTGTGTGTGTGTGTGTGTGTGTGTGTGTGTGTGTTAAAATTCTCACATTTTATGGACCGCGAATACTTTCAAAGATCCCAGTTTGAAAAACATTATGTTCATAGCTTTTGGCTGTAGCCCCTTTACTTTCTTCCCTTCGAGAATCAAGTTTATTTATTTATATTTTAATATGTTTTTATTGATTTTAGAGAGGAAAGCAGAGAAAGAGACAGAAACATCAATGATGAGAGAGAATCATCAACAAGCTACTTCCTGAACTCCCCTCATTGGGGATCAAGCCTGCAACTACCAGGAATTGAACCTTGACTTTTTGGTTCATAGATTGATGCTCAAACCACTGAACCATGCCAGCCAAGAACCATGTTTCTTGAAAGAATTGTCCACACACAACACCTCCACTTCCTTATCTGAAGATTCCTGCTTCAACTCCTGCCAATCCACTAAGACTGTCCTCCCAGCAACTTCTTTGGAGAAACCAGTGGGTACAGTTCAGCTTCATCATGCAGCTTTTTGACTCAATCTTTCCCTGCTCTTCTCTGACCTTATGACCCAATATGCAATATCCTCCTAAAGCCCTCTGTCCATACATGCTCATGTACCCTATCCCCAACCCGTCCTCTGTCGATGACAGATATATCCCCCAAGTCCCCAGACAGCTCCAAGCTACAGATTCTTCAGTTTCCAGGATCTCCCCCCAAGAGACTAAGCTTCAGTTGCTGAGAGGGTGACTTGCATGATAATACTCCCTTTTGTTTGTTTTCTTCTCTTCCCTCTTTCATGCCCACATTTCTCTACCACTGTGCTTGGGATCACCTCCAAAATAAACTACTTGCATTCAAATCCTTGTTTCAAGATTTGCTGTTGGAGGAACCCCACATAAGACACTGTATTTCTGCTGGGCAGTAGCTACTTCTCTGGGATGCGGGAGATGTGGGGCTGCTAGTTTTTGCATTGGCTGACTCCAACCAAAAGACAGGAAACCCGGGTGACACAGTGTTCAAGGGCTGGCCTCTGAGAGGCTAGACCAGCACAGAGAAGGTTGGGGGGTTACAAGGAGGAAATGGGTGCAGTAAATGGGACGTGATCAGCTCAGTGCAGTTAGAGAAACATGCCAGCCTACCAGGCTTCTTTAATAGGATTCTGTGTGGCCATTGGGCTAGGCGGGCTAATAGGACTTAGTAAGCCTACATATATTTCCTGATTTTTTAAAATAATAGACACATTTTACTTTTGCAAGAACAAAAGAATAAAGACACTATATGTCTAAAGTTAAAACTTTTAAGTGAAGCAAGTCGCCTTTATTAAAATGACACATTTTATGTTTGTGACTCAGAAGAGCCTAAAAGTCTAATTTGGTCTTCCTTTGGGGTCCATCATGATTAACCCATGGCACTATAATTAAAATGGCAATATCTCCATGTAACAGCTACCATGGTGTCTCAGTATAGGGGCCAGTTGAGAAAACAAGTGAATCTAGCATTATAATTACACTGCTGAGCAGAACGGCAGAATGACTGGTCACTCGAATGCTATGACATGCACTGACCACCAGCGAGCGGGCAGAGGCTCAATGCAGGAGCTGCCCTCTGGTAGTCAGTGCGCTCCCAATGGGGGACCAGCTCAGCCAGAAGCAGGGCTCACAGCTGGCAAGCGCAGTGGCAGTGGTAGGAGACCCACCTTCACAGCAGCACTAAGGCTGTCCGACTCCCCACTGGGAGCCCTAGACTGCCAGAAGGCACAGGCCAGGTTGAGGGACTGCCCTCCAGTACATGAATCTCATGCACCAGGCCTTTAGTCCTATCTAATAAAAGAGTAACATGCAAATTGACTGTACCTTCACTATGACTACAAGCCAATCAGAGTGAGTATGCAAATTAACCCAACCAAGATGGCTGTTAATTTTCATATCCACACGCAGAAGACAGTGTAGAAGGAAGCCAAGCACTGCAGAAGGGAGCAAAGCTGTGGAGAAGTAAGTAAGCAGGGTGGAGGAGACAGGAGGGAGCAAGGCAGCAGAAACGGGAGCGAGCAAGGTAGTGGAGAAGGGAGCAAGGCAGCAGAGAAGGGAGGGAGCTTTGCTCAGGCCACAAGAAGCTCTATTCTTGCAGGAATCTTCCTGCAATGGTTCTCTAGTCTATATATACATATAAAAGCCTAAGAGACTATAGCTGTGATGTGCAATGACCACTAGGGAGGAGATGCTCAAAGCACAGGCATGGAAACATGGAACAGACTGATGAATCTCAGAGGAAAGGGGGGAGGGCAGAAAGAGATTAACCAAAGAACTTATATGCATACAAGAGGCCCAGGGCACGAATTCATGCACCGGGAAGCCCTTGGTCTGGCCTGCAGGGACCAGGCTGAAACCAGTTCTCCGACATCCCCTGAGGGGTCATGAATTGCAAGAGGGCGCAGGCAAGGCCGATGGACTGCACCATGTATGAATCCATGCACCAGACCCCTAGTCGATTATAAAAGCCAGTGTGGTTATGAAAGTTCTGCTCAGGGGAAGCAATAAGAATGTCTAATTTCAAGTCTAGCTTACTTTTAAATATATTTCCTTTAATTTAAGAGATGTCTAGCCATAGAAGGAAAAAGGCCAACAAAAAACAATACAATGAATATATTAGAATAGATATTGGCAGCCCTTTCACCCCTTAAAAGAGTTAATCTTTCACTTTTTTTTTTTTACAACTTTTGGTTTAACAGATGTCAGAAGTCTTAGAAAAAATCTGGCAGGACTTTATCTTTTGACAATGAGGTTTATTCTGTACATGGGTGCACATTACAATAATGCCCACAGCACATTTTCATCTCCATGCAATCATCTCCCTTTAAAACCCTGAGCACTGTTATTTGGTCTGGACTAAATAAATGCACTTAATTTTTTTATTGTTGTCAAATACATATAACTGAAATTTACCATTTTAACCCTTTTGGGGTATACAGTTGATTGGCATTAACTATATTTATAATGTTGTGCAATCACCACCACTATCCATTTCTAGAAATTTTTCATCTTCTGCCCCTGAAACAAGAATTACCCGTGCCCCATGCCATTCCTGGCCACTGCCGTTCTACTTTCTGTCTTTATGAATTTGCCTACTATCAGTACTTCACATAAGCAAAACCATACAATACTTGTCCTTTTGTGTCTGGGTCATTTCATTTAGCACAATGTCCTCAAGTTCCATCCATGTGGAGCATATGTCAGAACGTAATTCTTGTTTAGGGATGAATAATATTCTATTGTACGGAAATGTCCCATTTTGTTTATCCATTCACCTGTTGATGGACACTTGGATTATTTCACCTTTTAGTTCTTGTGAACAATGCTATTATGAACATTGGTGTGCTAATATCTGAGTTCCTACAAATTTGATTTTTAACAAAAATCTCATGTCTTAGCACATATATCATGTGTGATGAATATTTAAATCTTCTTAAGAGGCTTTCCCTTTGACAGGTTAAATCTCCAAAGATGCCTGACCAGTATTGTTCAGCGGTTGAGTGTCATAAACCAAAAGGTCATGGTTCAATTCCCAGTCAGGGCACATTCCCGGGTTGTGGGCTCCATCCCCTGTAGGGGGTGTGTAGGAGGCAGTTGATCAGTCTTCCTCTGTCATTGATGCTCCTAACTCTCTATCCCTCTCCATCTCTCTCTAAAATAAATAATAAAAACATATTTTTAAAAATTCCAAAGACTTTACAAAGAACTCATACAAATGAAATATTTTTACAGTTGTGAAGTACAGATAGAAAATAGGTTTAGCTGAACCAGTTTGGCTCAGTGGATAGAGTGTCGGCCTGCAGACTGAAGGGTCTCAGGTTCGATTCCGGTCAAGGGCATGTACCTTGGCTGCAGGCACATCCCCGGTTGGAGGTGTGCAGGAGGCAGCTGATCGATATTTCTCTCCCATCAGTGTTTCTGACTTTCTATCCCTCTCCCTTCCTCTCTGTGAAAAATCAATAAAATATGTTTAAAAAGAAAAGAAAAGAAAAGAAAATAGGTTTAAACCAAGAGAGAGGCTTAACACAGAGGAAATACAAGTGCAGCAGCTTGATGATCAGATATAAATATTAAATACCACAACCACCGTAATACATCCTGTGTTTCTTCTTTTATAGATATTTGCTCTAGTTTCCAGGAACTGAACATAAACTTGGGAGGCTGGGTTAAAGTGCTCTTAGCGTGATACTTAACTTTAGTGAAAATTATTCTGTTTAATATTTATTTAAACTTCTCAAACTTATTCTGAAGGTCAAAATAAACTGTTAATTTTCTTACTTGAATGTGGACTTTGCATTTTTCAATCTATTTATAAATTCACATAGCTGCTAGCCCTGGCACCTAGGAACTTCGAAAGAGATTTTGTTTTGCCTTCAAATACTATCAGGGTTTGTGTGTCTGTGTGTGTGTGCGCGCGTTTGCATGTGCTTGTGCGTGTGTGTGTGTGTGTGTGTGTGTGTGTGTGTGTGTGTGTTTCCCACAACCTGAGTGGTTTTCTATAAACACAGCCAGCACATTCACTCGGAAGGTGAGACAAGACAGATAAAACAGATGGTTAGTTGTGCATCAGCCCACACGAACCAAAGGGTGATTCTAATTTTGAGAACCATGCAGATGAGATGTCAGGGGAGCCATTATGTAGCTCAAGCAATATTTTTAACCATAAGCCCTTAGCACTACTCCTGGTAGCTATGGGCTGGAACTGTTGCTAGGTAACCATTCTGAAGTGGACACCTAGTGGCTATTAACTGCCATCTTCCTTTTCTGTTCTATCATTCCATGAAGGGAATTGCAATTTCTAAGTTCAACTTAACATCAAAAGTTGGGGGAAAAGGGGGAGAGAGAGAAATATCTTAGACTATTGGTGCCTACTTATGGAAATACTTAATAAAAAAAAAACACAGCATGCCTTTAACATGCCACTCATGAATAACTACTTTCTTAACATTTCCATTGTTTTAGGTCAATGGAATTTACTTCACAAACCAACATGTTAGTGTTCTTATTTTGGGTTGCTTTACATTTTTTAAAGATTATACTTTCTGGCATTTCTCCCAAAATTCAGTAAGTGTGTACTTTAGATATAAAGGAAATAAAAGCTAAATTTATACTGCCTAGCTCATTTAAATAACTCTTTTTGTGAGGATACAAATTACACTATTGAACAATTATTACCATTCCATGGAAAGACATAATCTTTTTAGGATCAAAAGCCTACTTTTCTTCTTCTTCTTCTTCTTTTCTTTCTTTTTTTCTTTTTCTTTTTTCTTTTTTTGGCATATCTCTCATTGGCTAGAATTAGCTGCTTAAGAAAGTTAAGCACTGCCCTAGCTGGTTTAGCTCAGTGGATAGAGCATCGGCCTGTGAACTGAAGGGCCCCAGGTTTGATTCTAGTCAAGGGCACATGCCCGGGTTTCAGGCTTGATCCCCAGTAAAGGGTGTGCAGGAGGCAGCTGGTCAATGATACTCTCTCATCATTAATGTTTCTCTCTCTCTCCCTCTTCCTTCCTCTCTGAAATCAATAAAAATATGTGTTGTTGTTTTTTAAAAAAGAAAGGAAGTTAAGCACCTAATTTGGGGGAGGCGAGGGGATTGAAGAATTGGTGGAGGGGTGAAAGACAATGAGTGAAATACACAAGTAAAATCTATATTCGTTGGGATTGGATTCATACGTGACAGGAAAGTCAAAGTAAGAGGGAGTGTTCCTCAGTGGTTGAACATTGACCTATGAACCAGGATGTCAAGGTTCAATTCCCAGTCAGGGCACATCTCTGGATCACAGGGTTGATTCCTAGCAGGGGGCATGCAGGAGGCAGCCGATTGATTATTCTCTCTTATCATAGATGTTTCTATCTCTCTCTTACTCTCTGAAATCAATAAAAACTTTTTTTTAAGAGTGGTTAAAGCAATAGTTTCTTCTTTGCATGCAAATTTAACTGTGTAGTGGCTTCACAGTTGTAAGAAGACGTCTTCTTTTTCTATCTTCTTCCATCTTTGTCTCCCACCTTGTCCAAGACTGGTGCTCCACCCACACAGAGTGTCTTATCTACCCAGCAGGAAGGAGGAAAGTGAGAAGGACACACCCCTCCTGGAAGTATCCCGTCTCACTTCCGGGGAGAGCAGTGTCTCTGTGCAGTTTCTTTTGCCTGCAGTCTGACAGACTCCACTTGGTTCCAGTTTAAGTCAATACTTTCCCAATGAGGCTGTTTCAGGCATTTGAAATTCACATGCTTTTATCACATTCTGGGATCCCTCAACTTCCTAAATGATTTCCAAATTTGCACACATTAGGCTCACTCTTTGTGCTACAAAATTCTATGGGTTTTGTCACATATTGTTTAAAACAGCAATAAACGGTATCATTGTGACATTGCTTTAGTAAATTATGTCTAATAATAAAAGTGTAATATGCTAATTAGACCAGAGAGCCAAACGATCTTCGGGACCTCATTCGAGAAGTCCTTCTGAACAAAGCTGCCACGGCAGGGGCAAAGGCAGAGGTGGTTCAGGGTGAACAGGCAAGCAGGCAAACGGTTAGGGGTGATCAGGCAGGCAGGCCTGCAGTTAGAAGCCAGCATCCGGGATTGTGAGAGGGATGTCAGACGGCTGTTTTAGGCCTGATCTTGGGATCGGGCCTAAACCAACAGTTGGACATCCCCCAAGGGGTTTGGGATTACAAAAGAGTGCAGGCCAGTCTAAAGGACCCCCTACACTCCTTGTGCGTGAATTTTGTGCACTGGGCCTCTAGTATTTAATAATTTAGTATGTTAATATATATTTAATAGAAACAACAGCAAATAATTTGCTTAGGATTGCAAGCTTTTAAATTACAAAGCTAGGATTCAAACCCAGATGAATGGATCTGCAAAGCCCTCTTTCCTTCTACCTCACTATTTTCTTTTTTAAAGAATCTTAACCTCTGAGTCTTCTTGCTTTATAGGAAGAACTTTAGATTTCCTGCGTGGGGTCACTTGCTTTTTCCCATGTGTTGGCACAACACTTCCTATTATCAGGTCAAACTTAAAGAGTGGATCTGAAACTGTTTGTTTTAGAATTGCCAACTCCATTGGATGAAAATAACACATTGACAACTGATTTGATAATCCTATATAATAAAAGGCTAATATGCAAATCATCCCCTCAACTGGGAGTTCAACCAGGAGTTCAACCAGGTGCAGGGGGCCAGCATGGGGGGAAGGGCTGTAGGCAGTTGACTGGCTGGCACCTCCCCCGATTGGCCAGCCAACCACCCTTGCCCCCTCCTCCTGCTGGTTGGTCTGGCCCAATTGGCCCCAATTGGAGCAGGCCAGCCATTCCCCCAGTGCACAAATTTGTGCACTGAGCCTCTAGTCCTATCTAATAAAAGGATAATATGCAAGTTGACTGTACCTCTGCTACACCCACAAGCCATGCCCATAAGTCATGCCCACAAGCCAATAAGGAGCAAATATGCAAATAAACCCCATCCAAGATGGCTGCAGCCACAAGATGACCAGCAGTAGAGGGCAGTTGGGAAGGGCCAGGTCTGCAAGGAAGAGCAGTTGTGGACAATCAGGCCAGCAGGGGAGGGTAGGTGGAAGGGACCAGGCCTGCAAGGGAGGGCAGTTGGGGGTGATCAAGCATGCAGGGGAGGGCAGTTAGGGGTGACCAGGCCTGCAGGGGAGGGCAGTTTGGGGCAAACAAGCTGGCAGGGGAGCAGTTAGGTATCAATCAGGCTGGCAGGGGAGTGGTTAGGGGGTGATCAGGCTGGCAGGGAGAAGAAGTTAGGGGCAATCAAGAAGGCAGGCAGGCGAGCAGTGGGAGCCAGCAGTCCTGGATTGTGAGAAAGATGTCCAACTGCCCATTTAGGCCAGATTCTTTTAGGATCTGGCCTAAACAGGGGGTCCTAGATTGGAGAGGGTACAGGCTGGGCTGAGGAACACCCCCTGCCTCCAGTACACAAATTTCATGCACCGGGCCTCTAGTCCTATATAATAAAAGGATAATATGCAAATTGACCCAGCAGCAGAATGACTGGTCGCTATGATGAGGACTGACCACCAGGGGGCAGATGCTCAATGGAGGAGCTATCTCATGGTGGTCAGTGTGTTCCCACAAGGAGAGCGCCACTCAGCCAGAAACCAGGCTCACAGCTGGCAAGTGCAGAGGTGGTGGCGGGAGCCTCTCCTGCCTCCATGGCAGCACTAAGAAAGTCTGACTAACAGCATAGGCCTAAGCTGTTAGCCAGACATCCCCTGAGCCATCAGTTGGAAATCCCCAAGGGCTCCTGGACTGCGAGAGGGCATAGGCCGGACTGAGGGACCCCCCTCCTCGAGTGCACAAATTTTGTGCACCGGGACTTGAGTTGTAAAATAAATGACAGTAGAGAAATCTGACACTTATTACCTCAGCCATGTGATCCACGCTAGCATCCACAATGCTAAGCCCTGATGAGTGTATACATATATCACACCCTTTGACATGATGTGATGAAAATGGTGTTCTTCCTCTGTGGTCTTCCTCTCAAGAACACTTAACTCCAGTCTAATGACAAAAACATTAATCAAATCCAAATTAAGGGACTTTCTACAAAATACCTGATGCACGCTCCGCAAAACTGCCACGTTCATTGAGAT
Source organism: Antrozous pallidus (assembly GCA_027563665.1). Lineage (NCBI taxonomy): Eukaryota > Metazoa > Chordata > Mammalia > Chiroptera > Vespertilionidae > Antrozous > Antrozous pallidus. The sequence continues at coordinate 81,450,357 of CM050519.1, forward strand.
GAAATGAGAACCTGTCACAGTCCAGCAGATCCTTAGAAGACATGATGATTGTAATGTAGTCAGGATGAGATCTTGGGATAGAAAAAGGACATCCGGTAAAAACTAAGGAAATAGGAATGACATGGATGTTAGTTAATAATAATCCATCACCATCAATACATTATTGTGCCATTACATTGATTGTAACTAACATGCTAATGTAAGATACTAATAATAGGGGAGACTGAGCATGGGATGTGTGGGGACTCTATTATTTTATCAATTTTCTGTAAATCTAGAACTGCTCTAAAATAAACCTTATTTTAAAACAATGCTATATGAAAAGTACTTGGCACTTTGTAAATATTCAGTACATGTGTATTGGCTTGAACTAGTTGTATCATTGGTACACTTTCCCAAACTGAGAGAACAAAATGGCCTCTCTGCCCTGGGAATTCTGTATAGGAACTCCTATTACGGGAATTCTTCCAAATTCCTGTGGAGTTAGTTTCACTCCTGAGAGGGAGTATAGAACATGTTTTTAGAAAGAAAACAAACAGCCTTAAAAAAAACACACACACACATCTAGCATCTGGACAAATATAGACTTGCACATCAGAAATAGGGAGTGACACATGAGCAGAAGCGAATGCTGAAACTGACTCACTTCACGGAAGATAACAGAGATGCCGTGGACTGACTGATTAGTCACACCAGCCTGCTCTAATTGTGATTACAAAAGCCAAACTTTTTATGGGCAACACCCAGTGAGCCAGACTAAACAGTAGAAATTAGGGGGGTTTTAATAGGAGCGCTAAATGATGACACTAACCTCTTGCTTCAGGAAAGCTATCCCGGAGCAAGCCCAACAGCCTGTAGCAAAGCAGGGAAAATAACTCTTTCCAAGAGCTTAAGTAATCAAGTGATTATAAACCCAAGCCTGTGAAGGGAGGAGGGCCTCTGGGAGAACTGGGTTCTGGAAGCAACCAACAAGATGCCAAGGGCCAGACACTGATAGAGGCAGGGTGTCTCGTCCTTGCTTTCCAAGAGCTGAGTTCACGTCTTTTTTCTTGCTGATATTTTAGAAAAGCATTTCTTTTTCTGTAATTCTTTCCTCATTTGGATCTGTTTTTCTATGTTGCCTTAGTTACCATTCACAATTAAGCGAGCAAGCCAACCAAGGAAGTACTAAGTGTAAGAACTTGATAGAAGACAAATGAAAACCATGCATGGGAGTAACTCTCATAATGGTTTTGATCTGGAGGGATTGGAATTGTTAAATGTAATAACTAGGGTGATGCAACAGGGTTATTTTACTTTAAGCTGTAGGCATTAGAATGTTCAGGCATGAAAAGCTAAATTCATTTTCCTGAGAATGAAAGTGGTGTGATGAAAGAAGCATTGAACAGACTCAAATTACAGCGGGAAGGCAGGGGAGGGTGGGGGCGAGGGCTGTGGGAGACCAACCAAAGGACTTGTATGCATGCATATAAGCATAACCAATGGATACAAGACACGGAGGGGGGGCAGGTGAGAGCATGTGCTGGAGAGTAGGGGAGGCTGGGGGGAGGTTAATGGAGAGGGGGAGGAAACATATGTACTACTATTTGTAATACTTTAAAGAATATATATATATATATATATATATATATATATATATAGTTTAATTTTTTTTAAAAAAAGAAAGTGGTGGTGATGAAAGGACAATGTCTCCAAAATAAAAATGGACACGTTTTGAGTAACTTTTGTTTATTAACAAAGAATTATTTTGGAGGCAGTTCATATCATACAAATGACCACTTTGGTCTTATATGGCTTATGTAACACGTCAACATTTTGATTAATAATCATTGTAACTCACAGTTTTATAGCTTGATACTTGCCTTTTAAGCGGTGTTTCACACACTGGATCCCAGTTGTTGTCACCTTGACATCTTTTTCATCTTAGCCCAATTTGTCTTAAATCTGAGATACGTAAAACTAGAGCCTTCTAAGAAATGAGCCCAGGGTGAAGAATACCATAAGATGTAAAAACTGCAGTATTGAAATAGTTTAAAACATCTGGATTTAAAGAGAAATCTAGAAACCATTGTATCCACGGTCCTCTGGCTTGGCCTCCTTCCTGGATTTCATTCCCGGGTCATGTCTGAAGAGGCTCTCCCATCTTGGCTGATCTTTAGAAGCTTCTTCTAAAACTCACAAAACCCAGACTACAGCCCAAATCAAATAAATCAGTATCTCAGGTATCAGTATTTGTAAAGTTTCTAGGTGATTCCAAAATGCAGCCAAATTAGAGAACCACTGTCCCAACATAAGAGGAGACTTTTCAATTAAAAAAAAAAATGAGGTTGTATAATCCATCTGGCATAGTATGTGTTGGGGTCATATCATTTCTAATAATGTTTCAAGAAACATCAGTAAAATTAGACTTCTAAATTCTAATTTTATAGACCTAACATACAAGGTTTCCCCCCGTGTTTGCAATAGATTTGGAGTGGTTTAATCCATTTAAAAACTAAATGAGGGATAAGCATTAATGAAACTCATTGGTAAATTAGTTATACACCATATTTTTCTGCCAAGAGAGCAACTTATTTTGTGAATTACAGATACGGATTGAGGAACAAGTTCTTGAGAAAACATTCACAGTAACTGAGTCACCTGCTGGCACTGCACACATTGCTTACCTGAGAGACTTCCAAATTCAGGAATAGTACACACTTTTAAATGAGTTGTAACAAGCACAAGATACGGATAAATGATTTTGGGGAGACAGTAGTTCAAGACCAAATATTTAAAATAGTCTCTCAATCTATCTCTGACATTGACTCATGCACTATTCTTTAAGAATTTAGATTTTTGGTGCTTTAGGTTTCCCGTCTGTAAAATTGACAATAGCATGTGTTTCCAGGAGGTATTAAATTTTTATTTATGATGTACTTTGAAGATAAAATATACATGCAATTAAATTCCATGAAAGTTCCCATAGAGGTTGCTGACGATATGACTGAGTTCATTGTTCTAGCTAGAAGTTTAACTCTCTTTAAGCCATTATGTTCATTTTCAACTCTTTGAAACTCTGTTCATTGATTCAACAAATATTCCATTGTGATCTGCCATGTGTCAACGTGAAGCAGTGAAAACAAATTCCTTGTCCTCATGAAGTTACAATCTTGTGTGGGAAACAGACAACATCAAACAGCTTGGATGAGGAAACTAAATTAAATTAGTGTTAAATTGGTGTTAGTATCAGGGCAGATTCTGTGACAATGCTACATAATTTTTTTTTAATCCAGCGAAGTTGCATAGTAAGAAAAAATTGACTCCTAAAAAATAATGACGCTGCAATGAGACTCCAAAGGCACAGTTTATATTTTCTTTTTTCTTTTTTCTAAAATATGTTTTATTGATTTTTTTACAGAGCAGAAGGGAGAGGGATAGAAAGTCAGAAACATCGATGAGAGAGAAACATCTATCAGCTGCCTCCTGCATGCCCCTTACAGGGGATGTGCCCTCAGCCAAGGTACATGCCCTTGACCGGAATTGAACCCAGGACCCTTCAGTCCACAGTCCAACGCTCTATCCACTGAGCCAAACCGGTCTTGGCAGTTTATATTTTCTTTATGATCTCAAATAAGACACTAGATTTATTAAACTGAAAGATCATTCAAAGAACATGGTGAATGTTTTCTATAATTTTACATCTTACAAACTATTGTACTGAACAAGGAAACATTGAGATGTTTATAATCAAAATAATAAAAAAAGATTTAAAAATATTGAATATTTCAGGCCAACGAAAAACTATTAATAATAATGTAATGGATAATACATTTTGATTAAAAAAAAACCACAATCTATATTTTTATTTCATTTAACAGGTTAACGGCAATACATACTTATAGCTTTGCTTTTTAAAATCTTTTTAAATTTAATTAACATATAGCCAAAATTGTTTCATCTATACTCAACTGATAGATATATCATTTTGTTTATAATTACTTCATTATGTATCTCTAAAAGTATAAAGGTAGTCTTAAAATAAAGAACAATACTTTCTTTATCCAGTCAAATTTTTCTATAGTTTCATAATGTTTTTAATAAAGCAGATTTTCCAAAATTGTGTTAAAAACATTCATAACATGAAATTTATCATTTTAACCATCCTCAAGTGTGCAGTTCAGTGGCATTAGTATACTTACACTGTTGTTCAAATATCACATCATTCACATCCTGAATTTTTTCATCTTCCCAAACTGAAACTTCATACCCATTAAACAACTCCTAATTCCCGCCTCCCTCCTTTTCCTTCAGAGTAAGATGACAATACCATTCGATTTTCTGTCTCTATGAATCTGGCTATTCGACATTCTGTCTCTATATAAGTACTTCAGGTACTTATATAAACTGAATCATTTAATAGCTCTCTTTTTGCAACTGGCTTATTTCCCTAGCATAATGTCTTCAAGGTTTATCCATGGTGTAGCATCTATCAGAACTTCATTTCTTTTTAAGGCCAAATAATATTTTGTTGTATGTTATACCATGTTTTGTTTATCCAGTTGTCCCATACTTCTTTTTAACTGTTTTATATTCAGTCTTTGTTTGAAAATCCACTTAATTCTTTGGAGGCAGAGCTGCACATAAAACATGTGGTTGTGGTATTTGTCAAAATTCAAAGAGATGAGAAATCTAAGAATCAAATGACAGAATTTAAACCCCTCTTAAGACCTTTACAGAGCTCTAACAATCCAAAGTTAAACATTTTAAAAATAAAAGCAAACTGTTCTTCATAGTTATAGGGCTGTCCTCTGTGTAGTGGATATGATGTCTATCACATGGTAAGATATCACTGTTGAGAGCCCAGGACCATGAGGTTGGTTCCAGGTGCCCAGCCTGACTGGTTGGAAAAGAGGATTGTGTTCTGGCATGTTGATTCAGTGCCCCTGGCACACACTCCTAGGGTTCATTACCAGACAGAATTTCCCAATACACCTGAAGTCAGCTTATGGAGCAAGACGATGCTGTGTGTCATCAGTAAGTCACTTCTAATGCAGTCTCTTAAAAGAGTAGCCAAATTTCAGAGAGACTGATGGTGACAATTTGATTATGGACGTCCAATAGGAAATGAAAATCTGAAGAATTTTAATTTATTACAGTTAATTACATTTTGACTAGAGATCTGGTGCACAAAATTCACACAGGGAGTAGGGATGGGGTCCCTCAGCCTGGCCTGCACCCTCTCACAATCCAGGACTGTTGGCTCCTAACTGCTTGCCTGCCTGCCTTCCTCATTGGCCCTAACCACTCTGCCTGCCTAATCACCCTAACTCATCTCCTGCCTGTCTGATTGCCCTTAACTGCCTCTGCCTCAGACCCCACCACTGAGTCTTTATCTGGAAGGATGTCTGGAATGACATCCAGAAGGTCATTCGGCTGTCTGGTCTATTAGCATATTATGCTTTTATTATTATAGATGATTATAGATGGGGTTAAGGTCTTGGAAGTATAGTTCTCTGACTTCTCCCAACTTCTTTTCTACCTACTTTTTAAAAACAAAGTCAGTATCAGGATCATATAGTGATAACACTTGTAAAATCAATCTTAACATATATTCATTTTAGGATATTTTAATTAGATCAACTAAACTAGTAAATTGTTTCAAATTTCACATAAAGGCAAGATTTCCATCATTGATATCATATATCCTAGATCACGATTTTTAACCAGAGTGTGGGGCAGGTACACTGGTGTGCTACAAGAATTTTAAAACATGCAATTCATGACTATTTAGTCAGGGGCACTGACCTCTTTTCCTTTAGACTGTCAAATTAAAAAATGACAATAGTCAACACAATAGCCATCTGGTATGAATGAACCAAAATTATACCTATGTTTTGTCAGATGGACAAAAAATATATTTTTTGGTGTGCCGCAGAATTCTAGTAATTAGTTTACATGTTCCATGAGAAGGAACCGAAAAGGTTTAAAATTGCTGCATTAGATGGTAAACTACTTTATAAAGTTTTCTGCATTTTGTAACTCTCGTGCATATTTACATTCACAAATCCTTGCTGTAGCAAAATTCCTTGTAAATGAGAAAGGAAATCATAATATTTACTTCACCTGGGAGTCTGACCTCAACAACTTGAAGTTTGAGTAAACATAACATGGTATAAAATAAAGTCTTTTAATAAGGTAAAAAAAATATCTATCCAAAATATGCATAAATGAAGAATCAAAGAATATTAATGTTGACTGATATTTAAACATTATATAATTCAGGGGGTCATCATTTCCTTGGATTTGTGAATTAAGAACGTGATGAAAGCCATGGATCTCCCCTCTACAAAAATGTACATAATTTTGCTTATAATTTCATATGTTCTTGAACCCTCTGATGCCCATTCATCCCCTTCCTCTTATGGTTGATGGCACTGAGAAACCTGGTGACTATGCAACGTGCCCATAGCCACCATGTGAGGTATGGTAGAGAGGTCACTCCCATTTCAAAGGGTAAGCACCGGCCTCCATTCAAATGCCAGGAGAAGACCGACTAGAGGATGATATGAGTCATTAGCCCCGATTCTTTCTCTGGGAATTCTCCTTTAGGACTCTGGGTCTCCTTACCTGCCGTTGACCTTGCTGCCTTCATGTATTTGCCTGGTTTCCCACATCAGCTCAGTGGAACAAGGAGGCGGGTTTGGAGAGATCTGGTGTCACAAAAGGGGGATGGGGCAGAAAACTTCCCTTAGCAGGATTAAAGTTAAGTAAAGGCAGCATTTTCAGAAATTCATCTGTTTCGAATATTTTTGCATCTAGAAGTCAGAGTTCTGGAAATGTTTTATATTGTAATACTAGGCAACCATATTCTCAACATCGTTGGAATGTATTTAGAAATCTCAAGTTTTATGAGTCTCTTAACGTGGAGAAACTCGCACATGTTGGATAAGGGCTGTATTTAAGGCCAAGAAGGAAGCTTAGACTGATATTCCAGGAAAGATGGGATTTCCTTTTGAACATCCTTGCCCTCAAACAAATCAGAAATTGAAATACAGAAATATAACATTAAATATAACAAGTGCTTTTTGTGATTGCTTGAACAAAAAGAGTACTTGTCTGCATGACTTTTGTTTGAAATATGATTTATTCTAATAATAAAGACACCTATTATAGAAAATCTGGAAAACAAGAAAAGAATTGCAATTCCAGTGAGCAGTGATAAAAACTACTGATGACTTGATGCACGCATTTTCAGGTTATTTTCTGTGAATGTACATTTAAACAAACACATATACATACATATCCCAATGTATGTATCTATTTGCATCAGAAGCTAAAGGAAATGATGGTGGAAGTCATTTCCCCCACCAAATATCCTTCTATGTGTATCTCTATTTCTTTAGAACAATTCCCAGGGTAAACATTTCTTTAAGATTTTCCTGCTTATTATTAAACTAGAGGCCTGGTGTATGAAAATTCATATACTTGAAGGGGGGTCCCTAAGCCTGGCCTGTCCCCCCTCACAGTCTAAGAGCCCTCAGGGGAAGTCACCTGGCAATCAGGGGAAGGCAATGCCCCATTACATCGCTGCTGCTGCTACTGCTGGCAGCACAAGCCTCAAATGGCCTGATTACCTGAGCCTCATGTGGCCCTGGGCAGCTGGGAAGCTGCCATCTGAGGCTTGCCTGTGCCTCAGCCAGCCCTGGGAGGCTGGAATGTTAAGGGACTGGGGGACTTCAAAGGCAGTTGCCTGCCACCCTGGCAGGGCTGACGGGACTGTGCACTGCCATCTTTGAGGGTGTGGCAGCCAATTAGCATGTTTCCTCCTTATTGGCTGTGGGTGCCGCCATCTTTAGGATGGCATGAGGATCAATTAGCATAGTCCCTCTTTGTTAGATAGGATGCTCTACACAGAGTTGTACCAATACATTCCTGCTATAATACCTGGGAGTGTCCCTTTTCCTTATTCTCATATTAATATTCTACATTAAAAATTTTTTTTCTTTTCATTTGTATCTATATTGGATGATGGATCCTAACTAAACTTTTGCAATCATCATTTCACAATACCATACACTGGTCACCTGAAATTTAAATGGAGATGTATGTCAATTATATTTCAATATAACTAGGAAAAATAAAGCTTAGTAGCTATATAAAGAAGTTGATGCTACCTTGGTCAGTCTGGCTCAGTTGGTGGAGCATCATCCCCTACACCAAAAGGTAACGGGTTTGATTCCCTGTCAGGGCACATATCCAGGTGTGGTTCGATCATGGGTCACATATCACATCCATATATAAATCACTTTAAAAAAAAAAAGAATGAAAGTTTTTAAAAAACCTATTCCAACTTGATGGGCTAAATATGGTATTCTATGTTTAGGTCATTATTTTGATTACTCTTGAGATGAAACTATTTTTTATGTATTTATTATCTATCTCTATTTCTTTTACTATAAATTGTTTTCCATGCATGCTTTTTTAAAAAAATTGTGGTACTTACAATTTGCAAACTGATTTATAAAAATTCCTAATATAACTTAAGTATAAAGCCTATGTTTTAGGAATTGGAAATATTTCCGCCATTATTTTCTTTAGCTTCTGATGGCACTTTCCCCCCTTCGTGTATCATGAAATGTTACTTGTGCCTCCAGTAGATTTGAGCTGAACTGGTTGAATGGGGCAGGCCTCATCACATTTATCTGGTGGGACCTATGGAAGATTTGAGGTATTAAAGCTGAAGTTCTAGAGTTGAAGTTCTCAGCACCTCTGGTTTCTCCCAGATATCCCCATTCTAATCGCCAAAATGATACATTTTCTCAGTAAACACACCAATTTTCATTTCAAAAAAATTTACAATACAGTATCTGGTGGTATTTATTTGTGTCATTTTAGTTGCCTCTTGGACTTTGTGCAGTCTCAGGTGGCTGGCTATAGTCAGAAAGGCTTCTGGAACATAACTGTATTTTTTTTTTTAATCCTCACCTGAGGATACCTTCTTATTGCTTTTAGAGAGAGAACAAGAAACATCAACGTGAGAGAGAAACATTAATACATTGGCTCCTATGCTGGGGGTTGAACCAGCAACTTAGGTATATGTCCTGACCAGGGATGAAATCTGGTGTGTGGGACAATGTTCCAACCAACTGAGCCACTGGGCCAGGGCCATAATTGTATTCTTACTCTCCTTTTCTGTCTTTTTTTGGCTGGGACCTTGGCCTGAAGTTTCTCTCTTTCCTGATCATATTGCATTTCCTTGAAAGGCTGCAAAAACCTACTCTAACATATGTATGCTCTTTGTTTCCAGGACTACCCACTTCTCACCTCATCTGCTATGATATAACCGTTTTCTTTGATTATCTGTAACTTGCAAACCGGCTTCCATATAATGTCTATGCTAAGATTCTTTTGGTTTCAAAGAAGAGAAACCAACTCAAGGGTTCTCTAGCAAAAGCAGAGGATTTATTATAAGTCTCTGGGGCAGAAATGTAGCTAAGATTCAAGAATATTAGATAAGAAACCAAGATGTTGGAAATCCAAGAAACATACTCTCACACTCAAATCTGCTATCATGTCCTATCTGCCTTTTTCTTTCTTGGTGGACTGGATTTCCTCTGTTTCCAAGTCCCTGTGATAGACTAGGGTTAGCTGCTCATGGTCTCCAATTTAACATAGAAAGACTGACTTTCCTACTCTCAGTCCTGAAGGGTAGCAGAACATACCACCGCAGAATATGCCACAGAGTTATGTAGAGCCTGAAGGCAATTGAGAAGAAGCAGATATAAGAAAAGCACCCTTGCCGAAACCACTTTGGCTCAGTGGATAGAGCATCGGCCTGCAGACTGAAAGGTCCCAGGTTCGATTCCTGTCAAGGGCATGTACCTTGGCTGTGGGCACATTCCTAATAAGGGGTGTGCAAGTGGCAGCTGATCAATGTTTCTCTCTCATCAATGTTTCTGACTTTCTATCCCTCTCCCTTCCTCTCTGTAAAAAATCAATAAAATATATCACAAAAAAAAAAGACAAAGAAAAAGAAAGAAAGAAAGAAAGAAAGAAAGAAAGAAAGAAAGAAAGAAAAAGAAAAGCACCACTGCCTTCCTCTTATTTGCCTAAAAGCAGACACACATTTTCAAAGGTCTCCCTCCCTCCTTCTCTACCAGGAAAGACAAAATTTAATCCCTGGAGGCAACTTTAGACCCTTAACAAAGGCAGTAATTTATGTGCATAAACCTCCACCACGCCCCAAGACTGGCCTCCCCCACTCGTTCTTATGGTGTCAGCAGAAATTGCCCTATAAGCCAGAGTTCTAACTACTCATTTCCCCCTGATTATCTCTATGTATACTTGAGGTATGCATGTTAATAAACTTGTTTGTTTTTCTCTTATAAATCTGTCTTTTATTACAGGAGTCTTAGCCAAGAAGTCAGACGGTTAGAGGGAGATTTTTCTTTCCCTACAATCCTAAATCTAAAATTCTAAGATAGGAACTTTGGTTGAATTTTAATGAAGTGCTGTTAGAAATAAGGCGAACCCCAAGTCGGGGGTTCTGGTAGAACACAAAACATACTCGGGAGCCAGGCAGCAAGGCAAACATATTTACTTCTATGTAGAAGGGTGCACACACATGGTCTGGAAGTGCGTGCACGCCAAGCAGGTGGGCTGCTTCTGTTTATTAATCCCTCACGCTTGTGACCTGTCCTTTGCTCTTAATTGGAGCTCAGGCACACAGTCTTTCATGATTGGCTAATTCAAAGGGAGGGGTTGGCCTTTGTGGTTTCAAGATGGCTGCCCCCAGGGGAGCTGCAAGCCATGCGGCCAATATGGCGGCTGCCAAGTCATACAGTTCAAAATGTCAGCTGTCTAAACTGTTCTTGGACAGAAAAGACAACGTGTTTATTCTCACAGTGCCTACTTTGGGGCTAATGAACTGAGAGTAGGAGTGGGAGGTCACCTTGTCCAAATGGCTGTGGGAACCCACTTCTCGGTGGACAGGAGGCAGCTAAAGGGACTGCTGTGAATTTACACAGAAACAAAAAGTATGCATCACATTAACTGTATTTTTTAAAATCATCCCCTACAACTTCTAGCATAGATGTAATGTTATATGCCAGGAAATTTAAAAATAAGTAAAAGCTATCAATTTTAGGAATATCATCTTCAAGGAAGTAACTACTGACATTTAAGAAAAAACTTGAGTGTCTGGTCCTAGTTAATTCTGTTGTTTTGCAGAGACAAAGTCTCTGACACAAGAATGACAAGCAGGAGGGGTAGGTGATTATGCCCAGTGTCCCGTGGAACCTGAAGAGTAGCTGAATGCCACCCAGAATACAACTGTGGTTCAGGACGAGCCACTTCTAAATATGCTGCTTGGGCATATTGATTTCTCTGAACTGGAAGCACTTAAGAAACAGCAAATGCCGGGAGAGGCTTTCTCTGAGCTCCCTTATCTGCCCAACGATCTTCCAAAAGGAGCTCTCACAGATCCCTCCCCAGGAGTGTCATCAACAAGGGAGGCCTGACTCATGTCAGGAGAAGAGGCTAGAAATTGACATCACACTGAGACACCTGTCACAGGGGATCATACCGCCCATCTGTTCTGCTAGGGGCCCATTATCGCTCCTAAGAGTCTTTCCTCTTCCACAGGAGGCCTGTATCTCTCTCTGCTGCCCTCGTAGGATCATTTCACCTGAATTCTAAGTCCCCCCGGGGAGCCAGTCACTTATCCCTGGGTCTCTCCCATGTGGACATGAGTTATACATATTAATAAACTTCTGTCTGTTTTCCTCTCGTTGATCTGCCTTTCATTACAGAGGTCTTAGCCAAGTATTCAGAAGGGTAGAGGGAAAATTATTTTTTTCTCTCCTACAAGCCTAAACTTCTAGTATAAGGCTCCTATAATTTTTCCACTTTACTTTAGGAAATATTTTCACTTAATTTGTACATCATGTCAAACTTGTGTGTGTGTGTGTATGTTTTAAAGTATTTTATAACCCAAAGGAAGGGAAAAGTAATACATTTAATATTCTGTATTAAGAGCAACACCCAAACTTCTAATATATAAACTTAATAGTCTTAGCTTTGAAATGTAAAGTAAGTTTTAATATAATTGTATTCAAGAAAAACCACACCCGCAGAACGATTACCTTACAGAGGAAGGGAAGGGCTTCCTCAAATTGTTTTTACACCTGAGGAGCCACTGTAGTTAGGGAACAAAGGAACAAAGCTGAGAAGTCACTGGCGACTGGACCAGGACTTCCATTCAAGCTGCTCTGACAATTTTTAACTAGACAGTATCTTTCTAACTTAGGAGAGGACCATAGCTTTTGAAGACTCCCTTAATATCAGATGAATGCTTTATTTTTACACACTGGCCATGAGTACAGAGATAGAAGCTTTCTCAAGTAGTCTCGTATTCAGGCACCCTGCACAGGCCTTCTATAAATATTAGATGAATTTATAATGAAGTTATGACCTACTGCAGTGGTTGGCAAACTGATTATTCAATAGAGTGGCAAACCGAGGCTTGTGAACCGCATGTAGCTCATGAGCTGCAGTTTGCTGACCACTGACCTACTGTGGTCCTTATATAACAGCTCACCACAAACCCTTAGGATCTCAAGACATCTCTATTTTGTAGGACGGAGAGTAGGTAGGGAATCAAGTTTTATTGTTCTACTAGAGCAGTGGTCAGCAAACTCATTAATCAACAGAGCGGCAAACCGTGGCTCACGCTTGCAAGCCGCAGTTTGCCAACCACTGTACTAGAGGCCACTGCACTGGAGAGGGCGGTCTCTCAGCCCGGCCTGCCCCCCATCACAGTCTGGGAGCCGCGGGGGGGGGGGGGTAGGGGAGGGATGATCCAGCAATTAGGGGAAGATGACACCCCCATCACACCTCTATTACTGCCATTGCTGGCAGCACAAGCCTTGGCTGGCCCTGGTTACCTGAGCCTCTGGCAGCCCTGGACAGCTGAGGGGCTGAGGAGACTGGGGGACTCCAGAGGCAGGCTTGGGGAAGGGCTAAGGGGACTGGGTGCCACCATATTGTGGTTGTGGGTGCCGCCATCTTTGAGGGCATGACAGTCAATTAGCATCTTCCATCCTTATTTGGCTATGGACACCACCATCTTTGAGGGTGGGGCAGTCAATTAGCATATTTCCTCCTTATTGGCTGTGGGGCCACCATCTTTGCAACAGTGTGAGGATCAATTAGCATATTCCCTCTTTATTAAATAGGATTCTACAGAATTATAAGCAGAACATTTTCTTTTTTGGTACAAAAGTAATAAATATCATGAATTACCTCCATGATAACTTTGACTTTCTAGTCTCTTAATAACTACAATACTAGTCAAAATTATAGTTGTTTGGGAAGACCTCACATTTTTTATCTTATGCTATGCTTCATGATATGTGTTATAGGACACCACCAAAGACTTTGTTTTTATTTTACAAATGACTCACTATTTTGTTTTTATTCTCGAAAGAAGGATACAATATCCCTGTGTCATTCATGTAAAAGCTAACAGTTATGGACGAAAGGGGCCACAGGCTAACCTGACAAGCTCAGCGAAAGCCGCATGGCAGTCTGGCAAACTCAAAGACCTAGAGTAACCACAAAGGATGGTCTGAAATTAAAACTTTCACTAAAAGCAGTTATGGTGGGTAGTCACCTCCTAGGCCTGCATCTTCCCTGACAAGGTCAACCTTTACTTTAACTTATTGTCTTTTTGCACCTACACTAACAAAAAGTGTCATTGAAATGTCAAGGTAACTTGAAACTTCCCTCTTCCCAGACCCCTCGGGGTACAACCAAATGCCCTGGGCTCCAGGACAAATAACACAAATTCCTTCATTGTTATTGTTATCATGTTAATTGTTGACAACCATCCTGCACTCACCTATTTCCATATCTATCATTTTACTCTTCATCCAGGCCCAGAGGTTTCCCAGCTTTGCTTTTTCTCACTTCCCTATTCTATCACCAATGGGTTTCCTGTAACCCACCTACATCTCCTCCTTTGATTGCAATGCATAAAAATAGATGAAAGATGCCATTCTCTGGAGCATTATCTCAATCCATTGATATTCTCCTCCCTCACAATTGTTGATAGTGTGGCTCAAATAAACTCGCAAAAATTCTTTATAAGTTTGAATGTTTTTACGCTAACACAGTTGCCTAGATTGGTTTTCAAAAATGGAAAATATTTTTCAAAACTGTGCAGGCAGAAGGAAGGTCTTAAACCGTAGGTCTCACCGTCACCAAATCTCAGGAGCAAACCTTCCGTTTTCAGCCAAGGGCCCCCTTGCACACTGCACATGTCACCCGTGGAGGAGTGGCCAAGTGTGCCAGAGTGGCACCTGCCCTCTTTCAGGAAAACACAGAGCGTGGCTCCTGTGCATGGCTTATCCCCAGCATGAGGCACAAAGGGGAGGGAGGGCATCGTCTCTGCTCCCTGTGCTCCCCCTTCCCTCCCGAACCTGCTCCGGCTCAGAGTACCAAGCGTCATGATTTGTAAAATGCTATAGTTAGCGCCATGTGTCATGATTTCACAGGTGCTTCTCATTGATCTTCCACTGGAATGTTTTCTCTCTCTTTCTCAGGGGAAAAATGTTTGCAACCGGAATGGGGTTGCGAACGGTGAAGGGTAAGGTGGAGGCCAAGGGGACACTGTCACTTACAGACCCCGAGGGCGCACTCTGGAATTCTGGGTGACATGGCGGCCAATCCTTGGCCTTCGGTGAATGGCCTGGATGCTGCGTAGCTTCAGCTGCGAGCACTCCCAACGGATGCTAAAAATACACTGCAGTTTATTTTCCTCAGTAGGGAGCATGTGTGTTCCCACTTGACCTGGAAACACAAAGAGAGCCAATGTTAAACCCAGTGCTGCCCAGTCCAAGATAAATCTGTTTTCTGTAGAGCAGGGGAAAGAAAAAACAACAGACATTGGCACAGCGTTGCCGTTGCTCTCAAGGGGAGTCAGTGTCTTGAACACATTTTTTCAGGCTCCCTGTGGGTAGTTAAGTGACCTCTCTCAGACTTCTTAGCCAGTGCTGATACGAACTGGCTCTCATTCAAATCAGACGGTGAGTCCAAGGCAGAGTTATTAAATTTTGGGAAAGAAGAACCAGAAAAGCTTTCTTTCTTCTTCTTCTTTTTATTATTGTTTTTAAATCTTCTTCTTAAAAGACAGAATCTAAAATGCCCTCTAATCAAAGGATAGATTTTTATGGACACCTGTCTTTAGCCCTTTTTCCTTAAAATAAGCAAACAAAGAAGCAAATCCAACAACTTATCAACAAATGGCAGAGAAATTCTGTTTTTAATAACAGATGTTAAAGGTAGTTCTGTGTTTGGGACTATTTAAATCTTTGGGTGGCCCAATAGTCTTCATACATATTGTGAGAGCAGTGTTCACTTTAACTGTAGATGGGTGTCTTCCCTGCTTTCAGCTGGTACCACTTCTCCACAGCTTAAAATACTCAGTTGGCTGACAATGAACTTAAACCTATTCCTCTCCACCCCTGCCCGCCCGCCCCCCCCCCCCCCCCCCCCCCCCGCCCCCGGCAACACCCCTAAGAAGCAGCACAGTGATTAAAACAGGAGGTTTGTACTCTGCCTTGTTGTGAGTCTGGCTTCTGCCACTCAGTAGCTCTGTCTTCATTTTTCTCCATTTTACAAATAATGGGACCTGCTATTCAAGGCTGTTGTGCAGGTTAAATAAAACCCTGCATGGTAAGCATACAGCACAGAGCCTGAGTGCACAGGAAACCGTCATGCATGTTAGCTGTTATTGCTGGTGATTATTCTTAGACAGATCAGCCATCCCCAATATCAAGAGTTTGGAGGACATGACCTTGAAGATCTCTGTGGTTAAACTGCCCTGTGTCAAATTTGGCTTTATTTTTATTTCTAATCCTCTTCTTTAGAACAGGCCTAAAACCTTTTAGAGGGATGTGCCTTTCTCCTCCTCTTTCTATCTTTCCCTGGATTTCCTACACTTTATCTAACAAAAATCAAAACAAAAAAAGGTTAAAATCAAGGAGGTGAGAGAATTTCCAAGGGAAGTTACTTAACATTTTCAATGATGGCAGGTCAAGGAAGGAAGAAGTATGAGTGAACCTTCTAGAGCAGTGGTTCATAATGTAAATATCTGTGTTTTCCGACGGTCTTAGGCTCCACAGAAGCGGTTCTCAACCTGTGGGTCAATCCACAGGTTGAGAACCACTAGCAGGGTCGCCTAAGACCATCGGAAAACGCAGATATTTACATTACGATTCGTTAACAGAAGCAAAATTACAGTTATGAAGAAGCAACAAAAATAATTTTATGGCTGGGGGTCACCACAACATGAGGAACTGTATTAAAGGGTCGCGGCATTAGGAAGGTTGTGAACCACTGTTCTAGAGAGCAATGTGCTGGCTACTGGGGATAGAAGCCAGATTACTGGGTCCAAGAAGGGAACCAGTGGAGACAATCAGACTGGCCCCAGACCACTTATGTAAGTTATTTGACAGAGAAAGGAAGTAAGGCAATGAGACTGTAGCTAGGAGGTTAGCAAGGTCAAGAAAAAAAAAAAATCTGTCAAGATGGAAGGAAGTCAAGTATGTTGAAGGCAGAACAAAATAAATGAGGGATGAAAGTTTCCTTGGAGCTTGTTGCTAGTATACCAAGGGGTGACAGCAGAGTACCCCAGTGCCTGGGGCCATCTATACCATTATCGACAGCTACTTGAATGGAAGACTAATGCCCACAATACACAGGATCGCCCCCTATAGCTCAAGACCCCAGTGCCTGGGGCCATCTATACCGTTATCGACAGCTACTTGAATGGAAGACTAATGCCCACAATACACAGGATCGTCCCCTATAGCTCAAGACCCAACCTCTTCTCTCATGTTCTCCCCTAGAAGACTTGTGCCCTGACAGAGGGTCTGCGCTCTGGGAGAAAGCCAATGTGCATGGATATTACTGCAGTCATAGGGCAGTGGCTCAGATGAAATCAGCCTAAGAGTAAGAAAAAAACAGGAGAAATGCAAAGATTTGGGAGCCTGGCTGGCATGGCTGCTCAGTGGTTGAGCATAGACCTATGAACCAGGAGGTTGCTGCTGGATTCCTGGTCATACCTGGGTGGTGGGCTCCATCCTCAGTAGGGGGCGTGCAAGAGGCAGCTGATCAATGATTCTCACCATTGACATTTCTATCTCTCCCTCTTCCTTCCTCTCTGAAATAAATAAAAAATATATTGAAAAGATTTGGGAAAGTTTATAGATTAAGAGCATGGCATTGGATAGATATCCAAGGCAAGAAAACATTGAGTAATCAGAATCCCTCTTCTCCAAACTGAGATGATCATTTTATGCTTTTAGGATATGTGCAAGGCCACGGGCCTAGGGCAAGACTACAAATGAAGGCCCATTTACTACTGTATGTTTAAATGTGCTATATCAGGCTAGCAAATGTGGTCCGCCCATGCCTCCTCTCATCCTAACCTGGGCTCCATCCAGCACCATGAGGAGCCTATGGGCACAGAGGGACAGTCAACTCCACCCACACCCCAGAGGCCTCCAATGGCCACTTCACTCCTGAATGGCTCTGAAAGACTGCCCCGCCTCCTCCAAGCAGGCTTGAGGCTGTTTGCACAGGGATTTCAGTGTCCTTCACACCAAGCATGTTCTAGAAGGCTGGAGGGGCTTGCCCATCCTGCCCCTCAGCCCATGAGAAATTTTACCTCAGGGGCGGGATGTGGCAGGAAGAGAGCAGTTTGGGAGCCCAGGGCAGGTCCTTCTTGTCTGGGTTTAAGAGCCACACTGGACACATTGCATTCTCCTGATCTAACTTTCAAAGAACGAAGTCTCAGACAAGACTTTTTACAGCAAGGCTTCCCCCAGCATGGATGGCAACAGCACACAGCAGGCCAAGGGGCTCAAAAAGACTATTGCTGCTGAGCAAACTCATGCACGCCAGGCCTTGGTGCCTCAGTGAGGGCCAGGGGTGGCCCCCAAACAGGGTGTTGTCTGGGCCTAGCTAGCTCTGTTTATTAGATAAAGCCAATGACACCTTATCGCCTGACAGAGCAAGAGCACCATTTTCAGAGACATTTAAAGGGAAGTGTAATTTTCTGCTGGCTTCTAAAGGGGAACAGCGCAGCACAGGTTACTGAGATTGAATCCAAACCACTCTAGGACTTCCATGTAGCCCTTTCAGGTAGGAAGCCGATGCCTTCTCCAGCTCCTGCCGCAGGCAGAGGAGGTTCAGATTGGAGTTAGAAGGAGCCAAAGGCTGGAGAGCTGGGGTCTGACCACAAAGGTGACACCTTCAGAGGAATCATTCCACAAGGGGAGTTGACACACCTGACTACCCTTTACCTGGCTGGGGAGCTGCTTCCTGTCTTGGGCCTGTTTTCTTCTCTTTGAAAAAAAAAAAAGTCAGTATAGATGATTTAGAATATTTATTGGGGTGGGAGGCCACGGAATATCCTAGCAATTTGATCTTCCAGGAAATCGTTCAGGTGCACACCGCTCAGCTATCCCTGGTAACGTACCCATAGTTGGGACCCACCTGTCCGAGGGCACATCCTAGGATGGCGAGCCAGGCTTGACAACCCATCCCTGGGGCGGATTTCCAGCTGAGATATTTAGTTGCTCTCTTTGAAGAGAAAAACTGTAACTATTAAAATAACTGCAATAATGGTCCCAGCGATCACTGGAACGGCAAGCTGAGTGGTCCCCTGTCATGTCCCCAAGCTGAAGAATGAGATCTCAGAGGATTTAAGCAAATGCATGGAAAACTTATTGCAAGCAGATTCAGACGGCCGGCACTGGGAAGGGGCCAATAATGGGCTGCCAGGGAAGCTAATTGGTCTAGGAGTGTATTTGTGCTACAAGCTTGTGTCACCACCTGATAGATTCCCTCAGTTGTTCCTGCCCAGCAACGGGCCTGAAATTTCCCTGTTTCTATGCGTCAGTTCACCTCCTGGTTGCAGTCCCTCCCTAGTTTCACATGCCTCTGGCTCCCGGTCTGAAAACAGTCTGTGATTCCTGCAGGGTTGGTTTCTGTGATGAAGCTTGCTCACACTGCCCTGTCCGCCTCTGCCTCTGTTCCACCTGCCTTTGTTTTCCACTGGATCCCCGCCCTGCCTGCCTGTGTGTCAAGGTAACTCCTCTCACCTGGATATGGGTCCCCAAAGGACAGCATTGTCGTGCGTGGGGGATAGTCACAAGTGCTAAGTGGTGGCTTTAACCAGTTATTTCACTTCTGCGTCTCCGAAAAGAATTGGCTTCATTATGAACTAAACTGGAGGCAGTGATGGAGGTGATACCCAGAGACTCAATAAGTCTTAAGATACTGGCAAATAATTTCTGAAGAAATTATTTACTTAGCATAGATGCGACAAGGAAACTTCCTCAAAAAGGAGAATATCCACGTTAGGAGTGAGCATTGGGCTGTTAAGTTTGCCTGCCATTTTCTTGAACCTACAACATAAGTCCTGTGGTCTGGGGAGATGGCACTTGCCTCCCAGGGTTGTAGTCATGATAAATGGGACCCTCCCAGATAAAACACTGTGCTTCACCATGCACACCGCCCCCTCACTCCGCAGCCCAACCCCCAATCAGGCCTGAGGAGAGCCTGCTCAAGGCCTGCCCCAGGGGCTCTGAGAACCTGTCCCAGCAGGCTTGGCACAAAATAGGGCCTCAATAAACCTGTATCAGATGAACGAATGGCTGTTTGCATTTCTCCTTTTGTGCAGGTGTTAGGTGCCACAATGAAACCCAGGCCCCCGAATTCTGCCAGTTCCATTGTGGATGTGGGGTGAGTGGAAGGGAGAGGGCGGTCAAACAGGAGTAAAGGGCGACAGCGAAGCCTGCGCCCCCGGAGAGAAAAGAAATCCTTGGAGACTCGGGGCAACAAAGAGCCAGCGCAGATGAATCCAAACACGAGAGCCCGGGGCCTCGGGGGCGCAGCCAGGACCCTACACCCCGCAGGTCCCCGCCGAGTGGCCCGCACCCAGCAAGGCGCCCGGGTCCCCGCACGGGGCGCCCGCCCCTGGGGCGGTGCCGGGAACACGCGGCGCCTCCGCCGGTCACGTGGGGGTGGGGTTGGGTGGGTGGGGGGGAGCCGATCCGCAGGGCGGCGCTGCCGCTTCCCGATCGCGCCCTGCCAGTGCCGGGGGCGCGGGGACTCGGCGATCGCGCTCTCTCCCGGGCCCCGGGAAGCAGAGACCGGGAGGTGCCGCCGCCGCCGCCCCCTCCTCCCGGCTGCACCCCCCGGGCCTGCGCTCGCAACATGCCCGCCGCCTCCGAGCCAAGCGCCGCCCTCCTCCCGGAGCTCGCGGAGGCCACGGCGCTGCGGGCCGCGGGGCCGCGGCTGCGACGGTAGCGGAGCGGGAGCCGGAGCCGGAGCCGGAGCGGGCACGGCGGCAGCGCGCGGCGGGCGGGGCGGAGGAGGAGCAGCGGGCATCCTCCGCGGCGCGCCCATGGCCCCGGAGGTAGGAGAATGCGAGCGGCACTCCCCGCCGGCCGCCGCCGCCTCCCCCCGCTCCGCCGGCTCGGCGCCCCCCGGAGCTGCTCGCGTCGCCGCCGCCGCCCCCCAGCTGCGGGCGCCCGGCCGCCGGCTGCGCTAGGGACCCACGGCCGCCGGTCGCCGAGGGCTGGTGGGGAGAGAGGAGCGAGAGGGACCGGGAGCCTGGCGTCCGCCCGGGCGCAGCGCGGCATGGAGCTGTGAGCGCCCGCGCCCGCGCGAGGGGTGTCGGCCCGGGAGCCCTGCCATGGCCGGGAAGGACAGCGGGAACCTGAAGACGGTGAGGCTGTGGCGGGACGCCGCCCTGCGCGCCAGGAAGCTGCGGAGCAACCTGCGCCAGCTGACCCTCAGCACGGCCGGGGGCTGCTCGGGGGTCGGGGCGGACCGGATCGACTCCCCCGACGACGCCCCCCAGCTCGTGCTGCCGGCCAACCTCGGGGACATCGAGGCGCTGAACCTGGGGAACAACGGCCTGGAGGAGGTGCCCGAGGGGCTGGGGTCGGCGCTGGGCAGCCTGCGCGTCCTGGTCCTGCGGAGGAACCGCTTCGCCCGGCTGCCCCCGGCTGTGGCCGAGCTGGGCCACCACCTCACCGAGCTGGACGTGAGCCACAACCGACTGACCGCCCTGGGCGCGGAGGTGGTGAGCGCCCTGCGCGAGCTGCGCAAGCTGAACCTCAGCCACAACCAGCTGCCCGCCCTGCCCGGCCAGCTGGGCTCGCTGGCCCAGCTGGAGGAGCTGGACGTCAGCTTCAACCGGCTGGCGCACCTGCCGGACTCCCTCTCCTGCCTCGGCCGCCTGCGCACCCTGGACGTGGACCACAACCAGCTCACCGCTTTTCCTGGCCAGCTGCTGCCGTTGGCTGCGCTGGAGGAGCTGGACGTGTCCAGCAACCGGCTCCGAGGCCTACCTGAGGATATCCGTGCCTTGCGTGCCCTGAAGATCCTCTGGCTGAGCGGGGCCGAGCTTGGCAGCCTGCCCGAGGGCTTCTGTGAACTGGCCAGCCTGGAGAGCCTCATGCTGGACAACAACAGGCTGCAGGCTCTGCCCGCCCAGTTCAGCCGCCTGCAGAGACTCAAAATGCTCAACCTCTCCTCCAACCTCTTCGAGGAGTTCCCGGCCGCGCTGCTGCCCCTGGCTGGGCTGGAGGAGCTCTACCTTAGTCGCAACCAGCTCACCTCAGTGCCATCCCTGATCTCGGGCCTGGGCCGGCTCCTCACCCTGTGGCTGGATAACAACCGGATCCGCTACCTGCCGGACTCCATCGTGGAGCTGACGGGCTTGGAGGAGCTGGTGCTGCAGGGCAACCAGATCGCCGTGCTGCCGGACCACTTTGGCCAGCTCTCCCGCGTGGGCCTGTGGAAGATCAAGGACAACCCACTGATCCAGCCCCCCTACGAGGTCTGTATGAAGGGGATCCCTTACATCGCAGCCTACCAGAAGGAGCTGGCCCATTCCCAGCCGGCAGTGCAGCCCCGCCTTAAGCTGCTCCTGATGGGCCATAAGGCCGCGGGGAAGACCTTGCTCCGTCACTGCCTCACCGAGGACAGAGTGGAGGCGAATGAAGGAGGGGACAAGGAGAAGGGCTACTCGCCTCCGCCGCCTCCCGTGAGCAAGGGCATCGAGGTGACCAGTTGGACGGCCGACGCGTCCAGGGGCCTGCGGTTCATTGTGTACGACTTAGCTGGCGACGAAAGTTACGAGGTGATCCAGCCCTTCTTCCTCTCCCCGGGAGCCCTTTATGTGCTGGTGGTGAACCTGGCCACCTATGAGCCCCTGCGATTTCCCACCACCGTGGGCTCCTTCTTGCATCGGGTGGGGGCCCGCGTGCCTCACGCCGTGGTGTGCATCGTGGGCACGCACGCGGACCTGTGTGCGGAGAGGGAGCTGGAAGAGAAGTGTCTGGACATCCACCGCCAGATCGCCCTGCAGGAGAAGCACGATGCCGAGGGGCTGAGCCGCCTGGCCCAGGTGGTGGACGAGGCGCTGGCCCGAGACTTCGAGCTGCGCTCCGCCAGCCCGCACGCCGCTTACTACGGCGTCTCGGACAAGAACCTTCGGCGGCGCAAGGCCCACTTTCAGTACCTGCTCAACCACCGGCTGCAGATCCTCTCCCCCGTGCTGCCCGTGAGCTGCAGGGACCCCCGCCAGTTACAGCGCCTTCGGGACAAACTGCTCTCGGTAGCCGAGCACCGGGAAATCTTCCCCAACTTACACCGAGTCCTGCCTCGGTCCTGGCAGGTGCTGGAGGAACTGCATTTCCAGCCCCCTCAGGCGCAGCGGCTTTGGCTGAGCTGGTGGGACTCGGCACGCCTGGGCCTGCAGGCGGGGCTGACCGAGGACCGGCTGCAGAGCGCCCTGTCCTACCTGCACGAGAGCGGCAAACTGCTCTACTTCGAGGACAGCCCAGCCCTCAAGGAACACGTCTTCCACAACCTCACCCGCCTCATCGACATCCTCAATGTCTTTTTCCAGAGGGATCCTTCCTTGTTGCTGCATAAGCTGCTCTTAGGGACCAACGGAGAGGGCGAGGGAGACGGGGAGAGCTCCCTCGTAATGGCACTGCCAGCGCCGAGCCAGGACCTGCTCCGGGCCACCCAGCTCCATCATTATGTGGAGGGCTTTCTGCTTCACGGGCTCTTGCCGGCCCACGCCATCCGGTTGCTGCTGAAGCCTCACGTCCAGGCCCAGCAGGATTTGCAGCTGCTGCTGGAGCTGCTGGAGAAGATGGGACTGTGCTACTGCCTCAACAAACCCAAGGGCAAGCCTCTGAATGGGTCCACGGCCTGGTACAAGTTCCCGTGCTACGTGCAGAACGAGGTGCCCCACGCAGAGGCCTGGATTAACGGGACCAACCTGGCCGGGCAGTCTTTTGTGGCTGAGCAGTTGCAGATTGAATATAGTTTCCCCTTCACCTTCCCACCAGGGTTGTTTGCACGCTACAGCGTCCAGATCAACAGCCATGTGGTGCAGAGGTCCGACGGGAAACTTCAGATCTTTGCATATAGGGGGAAGGTCCCTGTGGTGGTGAGCTACAGACCCGCCAAGGGCGTCCTGCAGCCAGACACTCTGTCCATTGCCAGCCATGCGTCATTACCAAACATATGGACGGCATGGCAAGCCATAACCCCCTTGGTGGAAGAACTGAATGTCCTGCTTCAGGAATGGCCCGGACTGCACTACACCGTGCACATTCTCTGTTCTAAGTGCCTTAAGAGGGGGTCGCCCAATCCACACGCTTTCCCAGGTGAGTGGAGAGAGGGACTGTGGGTCTTCTGTGCTGTGTTTTGAGATGCATTTTTTTAGAGAAGATTTTTGTTTCTCAGTTGTAAGATGTTTAACCTCACAGGCTCCCCAGGAAAGCTTCTCAAGGTAAATACAAGGGGGTTTGGGGACAAGCAAAAGGCAGTAAATACAGGAGCACATATGACATCCAGTCCCCAGTCTCATGCTCTCGTACAAGAAAGATCCAGACTTCCCAAGTGGGTTCTAGTCAAAACACGTGGATCTCCGGTATTCCCCTCTTCCCCAGGTAGCCCGCCTTTCCTGGGAGGGAATGTCAGGTTGCTGAACAGAAGGTGGTCTCTGATGTCAGTCTCTGGCTGCGCCTGGGCTTGAATGCTTATTGGACACATCCGGAGGGTTGGAGATGCTCCGAGTTTGACATGTCTATTGCCATTTTGTTTACATTCAGAGAGGGTAGTCATCAAATAGAAAGGACACAACTCACTTTTCCTAAGAAATTCCGGGGAAGAAGGTTTTGTAATCAGGTTTGGATTAGTGAAGACGGTGATACTGATATTAATGATGAATTGGTGAAAACAAAACTTTCAGTCGTAATGCATGACTAACTCCTGGGATCACAGTTTCACTCACCACCCTCGTGGGCAGGAAGGAACCGCAGCCTACTGAGGTCTCTCAGGGGACTTTCCTTGGGTATTTCCTGGTAATTTGGCACTTTACAGATGTTTTAAGGGTTTTTTTTTTTTTTTTTTTGGTGTTAGTGGAGCTTTTTGGAAGTACTTTTTAAGAGATAGAAGAGACAAAATATTGCCAATAATATTTTTCTCCTCTGGGAAATGTTTTCCAGCACACTTTCTTCTTTCCTACATCCCTCCCTCCCTCCCTCCCTCCCTCCCTCCCTCCCTCCCTCCTCCTCCTCCTTCCATCCATCATTCGTACCTACCTAAGTCATTGTAATGAATGGGAGAACACGGGACAAGTTGTCTGGGACTTCTGATTCTGGTTAATTGGCATCCTGAGCGTTGAGTTTGGACTATGTCCATTTCCCACATGTGAAGGCATTCTTTGGACCAATTCTTTAAACAACTCAGATATTTGTGGAGCACAGGGTTGGCCAACAACATTCCCAGTGTCCTGAGGACAGACCTAATGATGGTATCATTGCCAGTTTCTCCCCTCGGTCCTCCCTCCTCCGCTCCCCCACTGCACATTGAGAGGTGATGAAATAGAAGACTGTACCTCGGTGATCTTTGTCCTGGGCTGATGCAGCTCGTCATAGTATCGGGAAGGAACCAGACACCAATATTTCCAAAGGTAACATCTTCCCCTTGCCCTAGATCTAGGCTGAGTTTAATTCTTCAACTGGAAAAAAAGCCATCGTATTCAGTTACCCGTCAACTGAGCTGTGCATTCTGTATGATTATCTGGTGTCTTCTCACAGTCCGAGACTTGGTAGATGCTTCAGTTCGTTTTATATTTGCCATTGTATTTTCTTCCCGAAAGCAGACACTCTCTATTGTCTAACTAGATTGAATGAAGTGGTTGAGAGTTACATATTCACAGAGCCGCTGATTGAAGGCGCTATCGAAAGCCAATTCTGCATCCAGATAGAACGTTCATACAGCTGAGGTTATCAGCAACAAAAGGCACAGGTTATTGAACAAGTAAAGATCTGTGCAGAGGAATGAATTCCAAGAACTTTGGAGAGTAAACAACGAGGCTGGAATTTTTTCTTTCCTAACCTCAGCTGCTTATTTCTGGTAATAGTCAAAAATTCCACAAACAGGTCCATTCTCTTATCATTTGGCCCATCTGCCAGTTCAAAGAGGCAAACCTGGTTTGCAATCCAGGCTCTTAAGGAAGAGATGATTTTTTTTTTTTCTCAACAAAGAAATGGTTGAAAATTATAAATTACCTTATATATTAAATAGGAAAAAATTACCAGGTGTTTTGATAACATAGACTGTCTGTTTTATTTGTGGGCAGAAAAATACGTTATCCTTTTGTTTTATTTAGGCTTCTATTCTAAAAGTAGCAGAGGGCACAAAAGCTATAGAAAAAGGTGATTATAGTACATTCATTACATTAAGACAACAAGAAAAAATGTATTTCCTTTTTTAATATTTTTCTGTGATAGCCATCATCTGCTAGTGTTTGCCACATTTCCAAAAGATTTGGGAATGCCCGAGCCGGTTGCTCAGTGGTTAGAGCGTCAGCCCGCAGTCGGAAGGGTTGTGGGTTCACTTCTGGTCAAGGGCAGATATCTCGGTTGCAGGCTAGATTCCCTGGTTGGGGCACATGAGAGATGTGTCTCTCTCACACCCATGTTTATCTCTGTCTGTCTCTCCCCCTCCCTTCCATTCTCTAGAAATCAGTAGAAAAAATGTCCTCCGGTGAGGCTTAAGAAAGTAAAAAAAAAAAAAAAAGATTTGGGAAGAGTTAAAGTAATAACAAATCAGAAGGTGATGTAGGAACAGAGTTATGATGTTGGGTGTTCAATTGGTTAGGGCAGTGGTCAGCAAACTCATTAGTCAACAGAGGAAAATATCAACAGTACAACGATTGAAATTTCTTTTGAGAGCTAAATTTCTTAAACTTCTAATACCACTTCTTCAAAATAGACTCTCCCAGGCCGTGGTATTTTGTGGAAGAGCCACACTCAAGGGGCCAAAGAGCCGCATGTGGCTCACGAGCCGCAGTTTGCCGACCACTGGGTTAGGCCATACATTTAAAATATGTTTATTCAGTCCCTAGATTATTAAAATATATTTTACCTTGGCAGAAACCTTTGAGACTATTGGTAGCTTTTTGTCTTTTTAAGAAGTCATTTTGCTTTTAGAAACACTGAAAAAGTTGGTTACTTAGTTTTACTTTGTTATTAGTGTCAAGTACCCCTGTAAACTGATAATTTTGATACAATGTAAAGAAAAACCCTGGAATTTGAATTTTTTTTTTCTTCAGTTTTGGGACATTGGGAGTAAAAAGCAAATTACGGTCTCCTTTGATTTTATGCAGAAGAAATGTTGAATTAATAGTTTTACACCTTATTTTGTGAAAAGTCTGCGTTGGCCCTGTCATTGTCAATCGGTCATTAAATCCAGCCTATGCTGCACTAATGTAGAGAAGTGCAGTATTTCTCTTTCTTTTAGTTTGACTAATGAAAAAAAAATGCCATGTTTTGGAAAACTCTCCGCTGACTACCTCTTGGTTTTAAAAGTTCTTAACAACAACAAAAAAAAGCTCTAATTATGTGGCCAGAGAGATGACTGATTTATCTCTCTTAAGATAAATGGGTTGAGTGACAGGAAGTTGGAATGAGGCCAGTAATGAGCCTACAGGTCCAGGGTGGGAGCCTTCCCCTGACCGGGCTGCCAGCCTCCACCAGCCAGCTTTCCCTCCACCTTGTCGGGGTGTCCTGGAAGAAGTGTCTTCTTGTGCGATATTTATTTGTTCTGTTCTTTTTAAAAAATATTTTTTATTTCGGAGAGGAAGGGAAAGGGAGAGAGAGATGGAAACAGCAATGATGATGAAGAATCATTCACTGGCTGCCTCCTGCACTCCCCCCACGAGGGACCAAGCCCACAACCCAGGCGTGTGCCCTGACCAGGAATCGAACTGTCGACCTCCTGGTTCACAGGTTGATGCTCAACCACTGAGCCACGCTGGTCAAGCATCTTCTGTTCTTTTCTCCCAATACGGCGGAAAAGCTGAATACGCCTGAGGTTGGGTATGTAGATTACTAAGGGCAGGACATAGGCCTACGGCAAGATTCCAGTGCTTTGCTATTCCATCCATGTAAGCAGTTGAATGAATGCTGTGTGTTTTTACATTGAAAGAGTGCATCTTAATGAGTTGAACTTGGTTCAGTGTAATTTTTCACTGAACATCCTTCTCTCCAGATTATGAAAGGTTATTTTTAAAAACATATATTTTATTGATTTTTTTACAGAGAGGAAGGGAGAGGGATAGAAAGTTAGAAAGGTACTAGCCCTTGACTGGAATCGAACCTGGGACCTTTCAGTCCACAGTCCATTGTTCTATCCACTGAGCCAAACAGGTTTCGGCATTAAAGGTTATTTTTAAGGATAATTGGGAAGCACCCCAAACCGGGTAGACAGAACATCGGTACATGGTCTTTAGATTTGGTTTCTTTCATTCGCTTGTTAACTCTATGCCTGTGCCTATGCACATCTCCATCAAGTGCCTTTTGCCGGAGTTCAAGTTCTCGCCCACCGGGCACTCAGCGCGTTTTGCCCTGTTCTGCAGGTATCTGTGTATGTGCCCTGATTGCTTGCTCTTTGATGAGGTTGTTCGCTTCTATGAGCAGGAGACACGCCTGAGGCTTTGTGGCTTCTGTGAGTCTGTCACATGTTGGCTGAATGGCTGTTTGGTCTGTTGTGAGAAGTGTCTTTTTTTCTTGGATAGTCACATGGCCTGTCAAACTCCTAGGTGGTACTGTAGTGATCATTGGACTGCGTCACCCCGTCCCACCTTCCTTCTTCCCCTGTGCCCCAGATGCCCAAAGGTTCCCGTTGTCGCTGCATTGCTGGTCTTTCCCTTGAATAGGCCCTTCGTTTTAACCACTGAAGCACAGCAAAGCTCTTGCCTCGTTATATCTCAGTTTTAGAGCGGCTGGAATTTGAGCTGACCTAGTTGTTTGGATTGAATTAGTCATTGTTGTTAACTTCACCAAGGTTATTAAATATCTTTTGAGTTTAGCTTTATGAATATGGATGCCTCTTGCCTTTTATTTTTGTGGAGCGTCCTCTTTGAGCTCTCCTGGGCTTTGCTTTATATAAAAGTTAAAACCTTAATCATGCAGCGGGAGACACAAATGCTGTGCCTGATAGAATTCAAAGGCTGGGAAGGCCGTCAGGAGTCTGTTGCATCAAGTGGTGGCCGTCTCTTTAAATCGCAAGCCCATCCCTGCCCGAGCAACGCAGACTCTCTAGAGAAAGTCTTTTTCCTTTGTTAACAGAGGGTTGTAGCCTACTCTGCTCCCTGCTAGTCTTACTCCCAGTAAGCCTCACGTAACTCTTAGTTCTTACTCATCTACTTCATTTTAACACCTCACACCTTCAGAGTGTGCTTCACAAGGTGGTTTTGGGGACCAGGGGAGAGGACGTTGAGGAATGGTTATTCTCTGTGTGTGTGTAAGGAAGTGAGGGGCTTCTGCTCCATAGTGTGGGTGGGGGTGGAGCAGGAGTGGGGCTGATACTGGAGCGAACATTTTTACATTTTTGGATGCTGTCTCCATCCACCCATGAACTCCCTTGTCATGGGAGCCTGTTAGGATTAAGGACCTGACTATCCCTCCATTAGGGCCCAGTTTAATTATTTATTTATGGTGTGTTTTTTTTGGGGGGGGGGGGGGGCGCGGCAGAGATTGATGTCAGAAACATCCATGGGTTGCCTCCTTCAGGTGCCCCAACCAGGGATTGAGGCCATAACCTGGGTATATACCTGGACCAGGAATCGAACCCAAGGTGCTTTGGTATCCGGGACGATGCTCGAACCACCTGAGCAACACTGGCAGGACCCCCCATCTCCCTCCACCCCGTTTTTTTAATACCGGGAGGCAGGTGCCGTACTCTTTCCAGGCCCTCTCCTGTCTCTGCAGCCTTGGCGCTCCTGTGCGCGGGGTGGAGAGGCGAGCTAAGCTGTTTCGGGTTCTAGGCGCTGAGGAAAGCGCACCAGGTGGGTCTGCGTGGGGCAGGCCCGGCCAGCTCTGTGCTCCCGGTCCAGCTGCTCTGATCGCAAAACCAGCTGCCGGTGGCGGTCAGGTTTCCCTCCCTTTGGGGCTGCTTTCCTTCACTTCATCGGGAGGTGAGGAGGCCCGTCTTGGCCTGCCTTCCCCAGTCCTGCTTTTGCATTAATGAAGTCGCTCTGAGCCCCATTTGGCTCCTCATGTCTGTGCAGCTTATAGAACCCAGAGCGATTGACACGCATCCCAGACAGCCCCGGAACACACATGACATGTCTTTGTTGAACCACAGAGACTGTCTCTGTCGTATGGCAGTTCTCCCCACATTTACATACTGTCTTCTCGGAGCCCTGACGCTTCCTGTGCTGGCAAGTCACACTCCCTGACTGCCTGGTGCGGGGCTGAGCGGGTAGGAAGGGGCTCAAAGCGGATTGGTTATTTTTAAAGAACTCAAGAAATTCTGCTGTTTCTTAATTGATTCCTGGCAAAGTGTTTTTTTTTTTTTTTAAGGCTGTTTATGCTCATTGTCTTAAAGTGTGCTTTAAGGTAAGCATATGTAATTTTCCCACATGCCTTTTCTGGTACATATATTCCTGTCCAACTCCTAATTCTTTAAGGAAAGGTGTGGTGGGGGCAAGAGTGGGCAAGGGCAGCTATCAAGATGCAAAGCGAATGAAGGAAAATGAGAAACTGTTTCCAAGCATTCAACGGCCAAAATACAGAAAGCATTCTAACCACCTGACCTTGCCTTCTACCACCTGACCTTGCCTTCTACCACCTGACTTTGCCTTCTACCACCTGACTTTGCCTTCTACCACCTGACCTTGCCTTCTACCACCTGACCTTGCCTTCTACCACCTGACCTTGTCTTCTCTTTCCTTAGGCAGTGAGCACCCTCCTCCGCAGCCTGCTGTTCCCTAGCTCTTTCCAGCTAACCCCACTCAACCTTGACTTTGGCCTCTAAAGAGGGACACTGTAGACGGGGAGGAGGGTGAAGCTGGTGGTGCAGGAAGAGGCTCCCCATGGTGTGTACCAGCTGTCTTCTCTTCTCCCACTTGCCGTTGCTTCAGACAGAGTGAGGTTGCGGGTTTGAGCTCGTGAAAGCCCCTGGAAAAGTTGCTACCTGTAATGAGTGCAGAGCAGGCTCTACAGGCCCCGTTTACTATGGATGACGACGCCTAGACACATTGCCAGCAAGGCCGACTTGCGTGGAGAGGGAGAAGGGAACTTGTAGTTATTTTTTATTTTTGGCACTGAGTGCTTGAAAACTTTTTCCTTTTCCTTCCTCAACAGAGCCTCTTAGCTGAAAATACGGGTTGTTACTTAGAGAGTAAATTAGTAAAACAAAACAAAACGAAAATCAAATGTTTATCTTTAGCAATAGGTTTACAGGAGGTAAAGGCTACAGCAGCAGAGGGAAGGTTGGCGGGGGAGCTGGAGTAGGACAGAGGTCTCGGGCCCCAGGTGCCGGTGGGGGCCGGCGGTGGGGGCCGGCGGTTGGGTTCCCATGGGCACGGTGAGCCTGGAGGCTGTGGCACCGGCTCAGGAAGGAACTCCGGGCTCTAGCCCGAGCACCCAGGCTCTTCCAGCTGCTTCCTTTGCTTTTGCAAATCTGTGCACAAGGGCGCTTTCGAGAATGGCTAGGAGGAAAGGAAACTGGAGCTGTGTCCAGACTGCTCTTTGGTTGTGTGCGCCTTTCTGCTTCTGGGCCGAGGGGCTTACCGAGGCCGAGCTGCTGCTCCTCCCTCCTCTTCCTCCTCCTTTTATGGAAGCTCACAGAGCCTCCCAGGAACCATGTGTAAGGAAGCAGTTTCACGGCGTTTAGTGCATTCAGTGTGGTACAGCCACACCTTTAGGTCAAGTGCTTCTGGAGGCTAGCACAGATTCAGTTGCTGGCTTCCTGCCTGGGGGTGGACTGGGAATCCCTTTGCCAAGTTTTGAGACACTAAGGCATGGCAGAAGGAGAGAAGGGCTTTTTAGGTCAGGCCTTGAGATGCCACGCTGTTGAACATCTTTTAACCTGGCTGCACCGGACGTCCTCTTCCTCAGCGTTGATGTGAAGACAGAAGGTCGGTCTGTGGCATTCGTGAGTCAATGGGGGGCCGGCACATAAAGAGCACAGAGAAGAACACATGTGAGGATGTGCAATTCCTGTCGTCTGTATGGGCTTTTTTGCACTTAAGTTTTTAAAAAATATTTTTTTCTGATTTCAGAGAGAACAGGAGAGAAAGTTAGAAATATCAACGATGAGAGAGAATCATCTGCCCCCTACTGGGAATTGAGCCAGCAACCCAGGCTTGTGCCCTTGACTGGAATCAAACCCAGGACCCTTCGGTCCACAGGCCGACGCTCTGTCCACTGAGCCAAACCAGCTAGGGCTTTTGTAAGTTTCTTTGAGCCAAACTGTAGGCAATTGCCAGGAAGCAGAATCTGGATGGATTGGGATAATGCTCCAGAAAGTAGAGTTTTTAAAATCTATTTTTGTACATTACAATCAAAGGAGGAGATGTTTAGGTGGGTCATGTGAAATCCATTGGTGATAGATTAGAGAGGTGGGAGAAAGCAAAGGGGGAAACCTCTGAGATTGGATAAAAAAAATAAAATGATAGACATACTTCTTTTACTTAGGTGGGTACTGGATAGTTAACAGTCAACAATCAACATGATAACACTTAACAATAAAGGAATTTGTGGTTTCTGCTGTGGAATTGGTTGTGCCCTGAGAGGTCTGGAAAAAAGAGAAGTTACAAGTTACCCTGATGTTTCCACGATAAAAGACAATAAGATAAAAGACAGTGAGCTCAGTTAAAGATTGACCTTTTCTGGGAAGATAAGGGCGTTACTACCCACCATAACTGCTTTTAGTTAAAGTTTAATTTCAGACAGTCCTTTGTGGTTACTCTAGGTTTTTAAGTTTGCAAGACTGCCATGCAGGCTTTCCCTGAGCTTGGCAGGTTAGCATGTGGCCCCCTTTGTCCACAAATACATGACATTGGCCATGGGGAACTGAGCAGGGACTTCGGTGACGTAATTGTTGACTCTTGTATATGTGTGATCTAACCACGTACAGAGACATTCATTTGCATGTTTGCGTAATTACTGAAAAAAACTGGCTTTTGATTTTCTGGGGGGAAAATATGATCGTACTGAGAAAGACTGGCTACACTCTGCATTTGCTTGACTTAGGTGAGTAAGTGGAAAGTAATATCCAGTTCATTCTTTTCCATTGATTTTCAGTTCGGATCATTTGTTTTCAAGAGTTCTCGGGCAGAGCTCAAAATAGGCAGGATGTTGAGATAGGAAAATGCGTGGTATCTGAAGATTCCTAAAAACTTCCAAAACTAATCAGCTTTTTGAGGGAGAGGGTGGTGCCTCCCCTTTCGAAGGCTTTACATTTCTGAAGAGTTATTTATGGATTTGCTTTTGCATCGAGAGGGATTGAAGTCATCAGTGATTCTGAACACCAAAGGCTGCATGCACACTGACTCCAGAGGCGGTATAAATTAAATTGGATCCTGTCATCAGGAAAATATATGGCTGCTCCTTACAGATTTCTTTGATGAAGGGACACGGTGGTTTTTCATTCTTAGCATATTAAATGTTGAGAGAATTAAAGAGTTAATTTTTCTTAGATCCTCCCCACTGCTAAAACAATGCATATAAATGAGATGCATATACATGAACGTAGTATTAATACATTGTTATGGTACTAGTGAATTTGGGTTAGTAGAGCAAGCCTCCTCCTTCTCTTCCTTTCTGATTTTAAAAAGGGGAACTTAAAAAGAAAAAGAATGGAGAAGGAAGAGATAAAATCAGAAAAATGATATTTCTCTTAGGTACTGTTTGACTATCAACTTTATTATAAGATTCTTATTTTTCATGCCATAGGGTTATTATTGTATTAACTAGAGGCCCAGCGCATGAAATCGTGCGCAAGTAGGGTCCCTAGGCTTAGATTGTGCTCGCGACCACTGCCCCTTGATTGCTCCTTGAGGCCCCCCCCCCCCCCCCGCCTCGCCACTGCTGCAACGAAAATCCCCCCAGCCCCCTAACTGCTCCTCGAAACTCCCCCCAGCCAGCACCCCTCAACAGTCTCCAGTCCCGCCCTGCTGCCATCACCCCCTCATGGCAAGCGGTTCAGGGCCGGAGGGCTGGGGGCGGGACTGAGAGGAACTCCACGCACTTCCTGGTGACCGGTTGTTTGGTCGTTATGGCGTTATGACCACTGGGATTTTATTATATAGATTATCACATCTGTCTGTCTAAGAGGGAGGCTTGGGGGAAAATATGAGAGTCAGTGACTATTGAGTTCTCATCATGTTCTAGAGATAGCTAAGTGCTTCTTATGGGCCGTCATTTAATCCTCCCAGCAACCCTAGGAGCTAGGGGTTATCATTGTCCTTCCATTGCAAGGGCTGAGGCAAGCCACCTCGGCTGCGAGGGATGAGCCCTTGCAGGAATTTCGGGCCTCTAGTTTCTATATAAAAGCTCTTATTTGGGCAGTAGACCTCCACGTCCCCCTCCCCCCCCGCCCCCCCATCCTGAAGTAGAGTCATTGAGTCAAAGAGTAAGGTCTAGTCATGTTTACGTTGCCTTTCATGGGAGGACACGATTCACACTCCCACCTGGGAGCGTGCAGGATTGATTTCACTGCCCTTCCCTGGCATTGGGCATCATCTTAAAAGTGTGCCAACAGTGGCAGGTCAGATTTCAGTTAGTGAACGTGAATGTTTTCTGTGGATGTGGCCCGATTGTGCAGCTGCTTCTGTGAGTTGTCTGGTCATGTCGTTTGGCGTTATCATCTTAGCAGTGTGTTTTTAAACTTCTAATCACAGAGTTCAGTTTTTATGAACACTTTGTATTAAAGATGATAACCTTCTGTTTATCAGATTTAAGGTGTTTATTTTCTAACTTATTTTTGCCTTTAAAAATACGTTTTTATTGATTTTAGAGAAAGAGGAAGGAAGAGGGAGAGGGAGAGGGAGAGAGAAACATCAATGATGAGAGAAACATTGATTGGCTGCCTCCTGCATATCCTCTAGTGGGGTCAAGCCACAACCTGAGCATGTGCCCTGACCAGGAATCGAACCCGGTGACCTCTTGGTTCATAGGTCAGTGCTCAACCATTGAGCCACACCTGCCAGGCAGTCTAGCTTATCTGCCTTTTTAATGTTTAAAAAAACTTACGATTTAAAATTTTAAATTTCATTAAATTTATTTAGCTTTTAGGTCCAATTTATTGTTAGCTTTCTTTATGATTAAATGAAGTATTATTATTTTCCTAAATTTAAAGATGTAAGAGAAGGAATCACATAGTGCACCATAACCTCTCCATCCATATAAACTTGACTGACAATAAAAAGTAATATCTGTACTTAGATGGTATATTCAGAAGTAGAAGCCCGTCTTTCTTAGTCCTCCTTAGATCTCTTTCTCCTCTGTGAAACGTTTCTTCTGAATTTCTTGTAAGGAAAAGAAAACATATTTGCATATATTTTAACCTGAAATAGGTCATGCATAGTCATTGTTCTGCGCCTTGCTGTTGGTCACTTAAAATATATTTTCAAGATGCTTCCATATGAACAGTTACAAGCCTATAGATAATCTATAATAATAAAAGTGTAATATGCTAATTAGACTGGACAGCTGAACGACCTTCCGGATGTCATTCCGGACATCCTTCCGGATGAAGCTGCCACAGCAGGGGCTGAGGCACAGGCAGTTAGGGGCGATCAGGCAGGCAGGCAGAGTGGTTAGGGACAATCAGGCAGGCAGGCAGGCAGGCAGGCAGGGGAGCAGACCCAGATTGCAGGGATAGGGCCTAAATCGACAGCCAGACATTTCCCAAGGGGTTCCAGATTTTGAGATGGTGCAGGCCTGGCTGAGGGACCTCTGCCTCTGTGCACAAATTTTGTGCATTGGGCTTCTTCTGTGAGAGTGTGTGTGTGTGTGTATTATATACATACATACATATATATATATATATATATATATATATATATATATATCGGGCTTCTTCTGTGAGAGAGAGTATATATATATATATATATACACACACACACACACACACATAGTATTCTACAAATGGATGTGCTGCTTACTTAGTCCTAGAGTGACAGGCCTTTGATTCTTTCAAGATTCTAAGCTGAGCAAGAATCTCCACTTTCCAGAATTTTGAGAAACAACGTTATTTCCTTCAGGGTTGATAATCCCTCCTTGTGCTCAGGACACTGTTGCGGTGCAATTAGGAAAAGACAAATGACTGAGTCGAAATGGTGGGACTTCAAAAGGGGCTTGGGAGTTATAAAAAAGCTTACCTTTGTGATTTAAAAGAAGAGTAATCTTTGTAATTGGCTTTTGTGATGCATATTGGAATGCCACTGTTTTCAGCATAATTATGCATTTCACAGCTTAATCCATCCATTATAACGGGATGTAATGTTTAGACACAGCAATAATTACATGCCTGCAAACAAATGTACTGCTGATTACAACAAGACAGTGGCAGATAGACTAATACTGTGTGGAGGTGAGAAATGAGTGAAAAAGAATGGATAATGAGCTGTGTTTCACTGCCTGGAAACCTTGTTTCTTTCTGCCTTTGGCCCTGGGAAAACCTGCCTGAGCCAGTGGGGCGGCTTTTTCTCCTGCCCTACAACCAGCCTGCAGAGTCCCCACCACGGTGTTTCGGGGCTTCAGCGTGGGAATTAGCCCAGGAAGTGTGCCTTCGGTGGATCCTGGTACCAGCAGAGGTTCAGAATTTAAGAGGTCATCTGCATCTTTTGCTCTTCAGTGAGTGTAATGAATAAAGAACGGGTCTAGCCCAGCCAACATGGCTCAGTGGTTGAGCGTCAGCCTATGAACCAGGAGATCCCCATTTGCTACCCTATCAGGGCATATACCGTATTTTCCGGCATATAAGACGACTTTTTAACCCAGGAAAATCTTCTCAAAATTACCATATTGAAATCAAATCTGATGTTTTTAAGAATTTTTATTGGGTGTGTGTTGGAAAAGGGGTAGTCTTATACGGCGAGTAGATCTCAACCTCTGTATTTTAACTGGAAAAGTTGGGGGTTGTCTTATACGTCGGAAAATACAGTACCTGGGTTGTTGGCTCGGTCCCCCAGTAGGGGTATGCAGGAGGCTGCTAATCTGCGTTTCTCTCTTATCATTGATGTTTCTCTCTCTCTCCCTCTCCTTTCCTCTCTGAAATCAATAAAAATATATTTAAAAAAAGAAAGAATGGGTGTAACCCAGCCCACTAAAATGTGTTTGACTTGCAAAAAAGGCAAACAAACCCTGTTAGAGTGGCTTTTGTGTTTAAAATATGCTATTCAAAGCTAACAAAATCACCGTCAGGTTCTTGGAGAAAGAGATCTACACAGAAAGCCTCCATCTCGTAACGAAGTGTCCAAATCACTGTGGACGGTCAGGAGGAAGGAGCAAGCCACGTTTTCCCCACACGGTGTGAGGAATCCGTGTTTGTTCGGGCCTCTGTTCATTCACCTTGGCCACACTTCTGCATGGCCTGGCTGCGGTGCCTTGGATACAGGAGGCTCATTGCTTATAAATTGCGTGAGAAAGAACTAAAGAGAGACGTGAATTGCCCAGAACGCTGTGATGCCCAGAACAGCTCCCAGGGTAACAAAAATGGGACGCAGCCCACCCCCCCAGCCCAGGCTGCATCCGTCCCCTTCGCTGACACCGCTCGCTCCCAGATGGCTGGCCCTGGTTGTGCCCCTCGAGGTTGGGGCAGGTGTTTCTTTTGCGTTTTCTCTTTCATTAAGCCTCTGCGACCCTGTGTGCCTTTTCTTCTCCCCAAGACAAACACACACATGTGCACACCCTCTGGTTCCTCTCCTGTCAAGTACATTCTTCCTGGTTGCTACAGTATTTCCTTCTCCTTTTCTTGGTGTGGCCAAAAGGAAAATGTGCTCGTCTTCCCTTGGGTCGTTTTAGGAGTTGGCGTTTGAGACGGTTGAGCCCAGCTTTCCTGCAGCCAGACCGAGCTGCTGAGGGCTGTGCCAGCCTCTTGGCCGCTTCTTGAGGACAGTTTCTGCCCCCCCCCCCCCCCCCCAAGCCTTGTCTGTGTGACATGGGCAGCAAGAGAAGACCCAGCTCGGCCTGTGTGGCTTAGAGGTTGAGCGTCGAGCCATGGACCAGGAGGTCAGGGTATATGCCTGGGTTGCTGGCTTGATCCCCGGTAGGGGGCGTGCAGGAGGCAGCCCATAGCCGATTCTCTCTCATCACTGGTGTTTCTCTGTCTCTCCCTTCCTCTCTCTGAAATCAGTAAAAGCGTGTTTTAAAAAAGAGGGGAGAGAAGCGGACCCACATAGCGGGGATGGGTGCAGCTGGTCGATGAGCAGGGCTGTTACAGTTCTGTGCCGGAGCCAGAAACACAGGTACTGTTTCCAGGAAGTGATGAAGTGCGCTGTAGCCGGCCCCAGGTGTTCACACAAAGGTTGGAATACGCCCGCTGTCCCTTTTTACAGCTCATAAATCTCCTGATTTATGGTGCCATTTGTGACTCAAGACACATTAGTTAACGGGGTGCGGGGGGCGGAAAGGGGAGAGGAGAAGAGAGGTGGGGGGGCGGATTTGCATTGAAGGCAGAGCCCCTGTAAAACCAGGAGGAAGCATCACGTTACTCTTTGTTAGAAAAGAATCCCGTGTCTTTAGTTGCAGACAAATATTTGCTTTTGAAGGATCTGGTGGGGTGTTGGTGGCTTTGTTCTCAGCCGAGCACAGGCACGCGCTGGCCTTCTAGGGACGCAGGTGCAGGAGTCCCTCCGATGAGTGTATAATGCTTAGAATCCCAGTGTGTAACTTCGGATCCTCACATATGAGTAACTCCCCACTTCCTCCTCCTCACCTCCACCCCAAGGAGTCCACACATTTTTCTCTGGAGGGGGACAGAGGACAGATGTCCTCTAGACCAGCAGTCGCCAGCCGGTGGTCCACGGGGTCCGAAAGGTTGGCGGTCACTGCTGTGGACAGAGATGAGCGCTGCCAGGAAGCCCTCTGTGAGCCGCTTCGCCAGCATCAGATAAAGCGGCCTTACATCTCTTATCGCTGAGATCCCGTGGATTAGGGATCAAGAAGCTTGGTCTCAGTTTCTCCATCTGTGAACAAAGGGAATCATTCTAACAGCTCCTACGCCTTTGCTCTTGCTGTCAGCCGCCTCAGATGATGTGGGGGATCAGCTGAAGGAGTGGATGCCACGTGTCCAGAGCAGTTTTTGCTGTGTGTTTAATAAATGGTAGCTCTGATCACCACCATCCCAGGTTACAGGTGAGGAACACGGAGGCTCAGGGGGGCTGAGTAACTTGGCCTGGCACCTCGGTATGTGTCGGGGCCCAGGCTACCTACTCCTGAGCCTACGGCTCTCTGCCACTACCCTGGATACAATGCCTCTTGGGAAAATGATAGCTTTCCGTCTGTCAAACATGGGTGGCTGGTTAAATAGAAAACAAAAGTGTGTGTGTGCAGGGCACGTGTTTAACTCTGTGTACACATTAACTGGAAACCTGGAGTGACGAGGCATTGGGAGGGTCATGGAGAGTCGGGGCGGACAGGCCCCGGGCCCCGGAAGCGGCAGTCTAGGGAGGGGAGCAAGCAGTAGACATAGAGTTGCAGAGCTGAGTAGTAAATGCTGAGATGAAAAGATCTTCAGGAGCTGAAACCGGTTTGGCTCAGTGGATAGAGCGTCCGCCTGTGGACTGAAAAGTCCCAGGTTCGATTCTGGTCAAGGGCATGTACCTTGACTGTGGGCACATCCCCAGTAGGGGTGTGCAAGAGGCAGCTGATCAATGTTTCTCTCTCATCCATATTTCTGACTTTCTATCCCTCTCCCTTCCACTCTGTAAAAAAATCAATAAAAATTTACTTAAAAAATAAAAAGGAAAAAAAGAAAAGATCTTCAGGAGCCCAGAGAGGCCGGAGGAAGGGAGCCCGCTGGGCCAGGTAGGGGGTTGGATGCATAGGAGCAGGTTTCCAGCAAGGCGGGGGTGATGCTGGGGGCCTCTCTGCAAAGCACAAGAGCGTTGAACTTCAATGCAGTCGGGGTGGGGAGAGGAAGGTTGTGCACATAACTGGAATGGACCATTTCCTTTGTAGGTGCACGTTCCTTATAAGTATTTTTTAGCCTATCTACCCTGTCAGTTGTGTTTTTCTTTATTTCTCACTAGCACAGAACTGTTGGCAGCTTGATATAAAGCTATTTTTTGATTTGATGATTTTTTTCCCTCTCGGGTGAGGGGGAAATATTGGAGGACTAGGTGACGAAATGTCAAATGGACAGTCTTTACGAGCTCTCAGGACCACAGCATGGACCATGGCCTTGGATGGCGTGTGCATGGAGTCAGGGGGACCACCGGGGCTAATTCAGACGCTGCACCGGACACAGGCCCCTGGGCAGGTCCTCGGGAGTGGAGGAGGCACTCCGGGGCTGCGGCTGCGAGTCCTGGGCCTCTGGGCCGGGCTGTGAGGTCTCAGACGTGCCCGCTGACCTCGCTGGGTCCCAGAGTCCTGGTCTGTGAGGCGGAAAGCGTGTCTCTTTGATTTGAGCGTATGGGGCGAATTTTAACCTCAGTGGCAAGAAAACGGGGCCGGGGGGGGGTGGTTATTTTAAAACAAAGCAGGAGTGATTTGATCAGATCAGTTCCAACAGGGCTGATATCTATTGCCTGCCGACTTAATTGGTTTGTTAGGGTTGCTTAGCCACCATTCTGTGATGGATACCAAGTGAATTCTAGCAGATTTATAGTGTCAGGTTTGTAAGTAATGTCATTGGCAGATAATAAAGTTCCCAATTTGTTCTTTAATCTGGAAGGGTCGTGCGGAAGAAAGAAGAGACTTTATGAATATCTAGTAACCTCTCACCGCTTTAAAATACTGGAAGGATAACTGATGCGGATGGCAGCTCGCTCTGCATCATGAATTATGCATGCCGTGCGCCCCGAGTTCTCCGTGGCTGTGCGTGTGGAGTCACCTTTTGTTCTCGCTCATTTTCGGTGGTGGTGCTTGTCAAAGAAGAGGGCACGGCAGATCCGCTAAAGAAATCTGTTTGGTGTAAGGCGATCTGTTTTTGCGGTTCATTCTATTCAGTTAGTGGCTTTTGTTGGTGCTTTGTTTGTTCATTATCAAATTGGTCCTCGGGAGGGAGGGATTGGGGGAGTGGGAGGAGGCGTCCTGTGATGTTAACAGCTGAGCTTTGGTCTAATGACCCAGCAGAATTCGGGCACACCTCTCCCGGAGCCTCCTTGCAGCTGTAAAGCCGTTCTGTTCTTACCCCTTCCCCTTCCTTCCTGCTTCTTTTGCATCTCCAGGGCAATAGCCCCCCACAAAGCAGTTTAAGCCTTCACTACTTTTTAACCTCAAAATGAGAAAATAGAATGGAATAAGATACCAAAGAACACGCCCACGACCTTTCTTCTAGCCTCTAGCTGCCACGAGAGGATTAAAAACCACGCCAGCAGCAGAAAATTAGTGTATGCTCTTTGTCCCCTCTCCCTCCCCTAAAGATTCCTTGGGGAACTGGGTTAGGATATCAGAGGTATTATTTAAAGTTCATACATGAAGTCACGATGACTCTCAGTGGGAGCCGCTTGTAACGCTGCTTAGTTTCGTCATCTGAAGCGGTTGCTCATGTCTATGTGACAGCGACGACCTGCTTTGTGGGGAGGAGCCTCCCAGGCAGGCATCCGCCCACTCATCTGGATTAATTAGAACGGGCTTCCCCGGATTGCACTGTGGGCCGGGGAGCTGTCTCACTTCCGAGGAGGGCCGTTTGTGGGGTGATCGGAGGTAGGGGTCCCAGCAGCTGGCATGGCTCCAGATGGAGGGGGATCCACCTCTGCTACAAAGTTTACATCTACGGAGGGCAGCTTCCCACATCAGAGTTCAGCTCCCGGGCGTTGAAAAAGGTTGGAGCTGCCTTCTCAGCAGTTAGGATGGGTTTAGCTCACACTAGATGAAAAGAATCTTTGCAAGACACATCGTTTAACTTAGTTTGTCTCTGTTATTGACTAAGAGCACTACACAGTGCTCATGCAATACAGAGAGACAGAATAGTCTTTAGGGTTAATGCACGGGAAGCCAGTAGGGTGTTTATTTGCGAATCCTGTCTTCGTTCAGCAGGCACGGGCACCAGGGGAGGGTCAGCAGGAGTCTCCCGAGAGCATGTCCTCGGGGACCTGGTCCAGAAAGGGAGATGAAACTTGAGCACAGCTGCAATGCATTGTGAAATGAATCTAGAAAAACGCCACGCGAGTTCAGAGGAGAGAGAGGCTCCTTCCAACTGATGGGTCTTGGAGGAGCTAGAGTTCTGTTTATTATGGAGGGAAAGGCAGGCTGTGCAGTAAGGAAGTTAGAAATGGCCTCTGCTTCTAGAGCCAACTTCCAATCCCTGGGCTTTGGCCCGGCCTGAGTGGCTCAGGCCCCATGCACCAAGAGGTCTCAGGTTTGATTTCCAGTCAGGGCACATGCCTGACTTGCAGGCTTGATCCCCAGTAGGGGGCGTGCAGGCCAATGGATGTTTCTCTTTCTAACCCCTCTCCTTTCCTCTCTAAAATCAATAAAGAACAGTAAAAAAAAAAAAAAAAAAACCACAAAAAACTGTTTTTAAATCCCTGGGCTTTTAATTTGTTAACTAAAAAAGTACAGTATAGTAATTCACAGTTTTGAATTACCATTAGTCCATTAGGCACAATAAGAGATGACCAATAATAGCTAATGATAAAATAGAACAATTACAACAACACATTGCAATAAAATTTATGTGTATGTGCCCTTCTTAAAATATCATAATGTACTGTACTCACTTTTTCACTTAAAGGCTTGTCCAGATCGCCAGCATTACTACTGTTCCACTTTTGGGACGTTTTTGAGTAAAACAAGAGTGACTTGAACACAAGCACTGTGATAGCGAGACCACTGCTAAGTAACTAATGTGTGGAGAGTGTATACGGCATGGATACTCTGGACAGAGGGGTGGTTCATGTCCCAGGTGGGATGGAGCAGGATGCCCTGAGATTTCATCGTGCTCCTCAGAGTGTTAGTACTTATGAATTGTTCATTTCTGGAATTTTCCATTTACCATTTTCAGGCCACAGTTGTCTGTGATAGGTAAGTGAAACTATGGAAAGCGATACCGTGGATGTGGGGGAGGGAGGTGACTGTACACATATGTATGTTTTTATTTATACACTAGAGGCCTGATGCACGAAATGCATGCAAGAGTAGACCTTCCTTCCCTGGGCTGCTGGCATCAGCTTCCTCTGGCACCTCCTTCCTCTTGCACCGGCTTCCTCTGGCACCTGGGACCCAGGCTTCCCTCGCAGCCCTGGCTTCGTCCAGAAGGACGTCTGGTCTAATTAGCATATTACACTTTTATTATTATAGTTTACTTACTATTAAATGTGGTTGAGATGACTAAATCGTTTGTGGCCGGATAAAAGAGAAGGAAGTACCTAAGGCCAGAAAGTTCACATACAGTATTTATTTCAAGGCAGAGATAGTTGGCATATTTTGGCTTGGAAGATACCTTGCTGTTGAGTCAGAGATCCAATAGGGATATTGAGTTAGAGGCAGACCTGTCCTATGTTGGGTTGACTGTTTAATAGTTAAACCGTGGGGCCATATCTGGAATTTAGTTGTTAAACTTTAATGAACTTTATTGTCTTGAAAGAGTTTGTGTGTGTGTGTGTGTGTGTGTGTGTTTGTTTCTGCTTTAATGGATTGAGGTTATTTGGGGTTTGTACAAATTATTTTAATTTTTTTAGGATTTGGCAATGCTTCCAAAATGTTTTCTTCTGCACTGCCTTTAAAACAAAATTATAACCCTAACCAGTTTGGCTCAGTGGATAGAACATCGGCCTGTGGACTGAAGGGTCCCAGGGCATGTACCTTGGTTGTAGGCACATCGGGGATGTGCAGGAGGCAGCTGATCGATGTTTCTCTCTCTATTCCTCTCCCTTCCTCTCTGTAAAAAATCAATAAAATATATTTTAAAAATAAAACAAAATTATAAACAAGTTGATATTTCTTTGATATATTGAAATTGTAAAAGTATCTTCACTTTTCTGACTTGTAAAGTATCTTATTTTGGGTTAAGTTTTGATGTTGGGCCTTGAAAGGTGAGAATTTGAATATACTTGTTTCTCTTTATCACTTGGAGGCTCCACCTTGGCTGTTAGGGAAAATGTGTGAACAAAACCATGTGGCTGCAGTTTCCCAGGTGCAGTCATCA
Organism: Antrozous pallidus; assembly: GCA_027563665.1. Taxonomy (NCBI): domain Eukaryota; kingdom Metazoa; phylum Chordata; class Mammalia; order Chiroptera; family Vespertilionidae; genus Antrozous; species Antrozous pallidus. Next base: position 81,494,055 of record CM050519.1, read on the forward strand.
GCTGACGAATGCCCATTGAGGGGATCTGGCTCACAGGACACCATCCATCAACTTACCAATTTATCAGACGGGATCTCTGCTAGTGCCAGCATGGCACTCAGTGCCGGGGATGCAGAGAGGAATAGGCTAGGGATGGAAGACCAATTTTATTTTTTGATACTGGAAAATTGAGGCCTTGTAAGTAAAACACCACTCAACTAAGTATCCCATTTTAAGTCTTTAAACGGTTGTCTTTGACATGCAATACGTCCGTGGTTTCTCACCGTGGGTCCCAAAGCCTTACCGAATGCACTTGGCAATATTGGATCATGCCCTCTTTCCCGTGGTCTAAGGCCATCCAAGCAGAAAATAGGAACATACCTCCTGTTTCTTAGCTTCCTTGCTTCCCCCCCACCCCCCCACATCCTACCCTCCTATTGCTTTGTCTGCGGTGATCTTGAAATCCTGGGGAAATGGAGCAGCTCTTCACGAGACGGTTCAGGTGATTTTTAGGCTGGAGCCGCTTCAGTGCCAGGCTGTGCACATCGCGCCTACCTAGGGGCCAGGGGAAGAGAGTAACAGCCTAGGGCAGGTCTCTCGGGCACTGTCCTTGCTTGACCCACCTGACCTGAGTACTGCTTGCCCAGCTCCCTTAGCTGCTGGCTCAGAAAAGAGCTCCAGAGAGTTAGTTTTCCAAATATGGGCCCAAAAATTGTGCTTTCAGAAGTGTGCTCATGAGTAGTGTGTGGGAGTCCCTCAGCTCAGCTGGCGTGGCGAGGATGGATCTGAAATAGGCCAACCCTCCAGCCATGCCCGCTCTCAGAGCATGTGCGTGATGGAGGTCACATGACAGTGGATGCAACTCCGTGTGTTTTCTCACGTCTGCCCCGTGGCTGTGTTCTCTAGCTCCTTTCAGATGACCTTGACAGCCACTTGATTCTGATGGAAACCATGGCGAAGGCACGGTGAATGTTTTTTTAAAAATATATATTTTATTGATTTTTTTTTACAGAGAGGTAAGGAGAGGGATAGAGAGTTAGAAACATTGATGAGAGAGAAACATCGATCAGCTGCCTCCTGCAAACCCCCCATTAGGGATGTGCCTGCAAGCAAGGTACATGCCCTTGATTGGAATCGAACCCGGGACCCTTCAGTCTGCAGGCCGACGCTCTATCCACTGAGGCACACTGGTTTCGGCAGCACAGTGAATGCTGCTCACAGTTGTTCAGGCTTTGGGGTTGCACGTGAAGATGGGGTAGCATTAGTGAAGCTCGGTTTTCTTACCCAGATGACCCTTACTTACTGAGCGCCCATCGCGTGCAGACCACATGGCTCTCGGCTCTTCTGAGGGTCCCTGTGAGGTTACTGACGTGGCCTGGGGTGAAGGAGAGAGCTCCCTGAGCCCCGGACGTGTCAGAAAAGGCTTCTGCTGTGGATGTTACTCCTGAATGGGGGTGTCTTGTCAGGGAGGAATGTTTGGAGCAAGGTCTTGAATCAGGATGATAGAATCTGTAGGATACAGAGAATTCTAGAATGAGAAGTTCATGATGTTCAGTTTCATTGTGAAGGATTGGGATGTGAGGCGCTGAGTTAGGATTTCGTGGCTCCTCTGCCTGTGTTTCTGAGAGCACGTGGAAGACGCCCGTCACCTTCATTGTAACCTGTGCTCGTCCAGGTCTGGTTCTCACTGGACAGTGAACTCTGGGGACTGAGCTGCCGTGTCTTCCCTTTATCCTTCCAGGTCCTGGAGCCGTGGTAAGGTTGCCAGATAAAACAGAGGATGCTCTATTTTTGTGAAATCTGAACTTCAGATAAATATCAACTAAGTTTTATCCAAAATATATCTTGTGCCTACTTATGTTAAATTTGAATTTTGGGTAAGCAACAAATAACTTTCATGTAAATGTATACTATCCAATCTTCAGATGTAATTGGTCATCCTGTGTTTTTACTTGTTAAGTCAGGCACACCTATAGAAAGTTCATTACTTAGAAATTAAAAAAAAAACACCCAAAATAGATATCTTATCTAATGAAAGAGTAAAATGCAGATGTGACCGTACCTTCGCTACACTACCAGCAAATCAGGAGTGGGGGGCGTGCATGAGGCGAGGGGCGGCCCTGCCCCTCGTGCCCGTTCTGCTGCTCTGTGCCGTTCCCAGGCGGCTCCGGCGGTCCCGGGTGGCCGTTCTGCTGCTGCGCGGGGCCCGCGGAGGGGAGGGACAGGGATTCGAGGGACTGGCGGGGCCCAAGAAGCTGAGGAGAAGCTGTCCCAGAAGCTGCCTAAAGAGATGAAGGTGCTGGGGAGGAGCAAGCAACCAAAAAGAAAGATTGAGCCCCCCTTTCCTTAATTATTTCAGGAATAATCCTCCCAATAATGAACCCCATCACCAACCAAGCAGTTGAGTCCCCGATAGTATATGAATTAAAGTTGGACATTAAATGTTATGCTATGACTTTTCTCCTTATACAGAGCATCAGTTTGCTTGCAGAGTGACTTCCTGGCTTGCTGCCAGCCTGTGCATGGTCCACGCTTATGAGTTCAGGATCTCTGACAATGTGAATAATTGAGATGTTTACAATAAACCCATGGATACACGAATTCACTAATGTTAATGTTAAAATTCGTGGAAAAAAATAGTCCTTTGAATCTTTGGTGGTTAGAAATTAAAGACCTCAAATTATGTGCAATAAATAGTAAATAAAGTTATAGTGAATGGCAAAAAAATAAACAAAACAAAAAAATACAATAGGAACCAGGAAATGTTCAAAGACCTCGGAACCATTCCCAGATCAGGAGGGGAAGTCACAGGGTGTATATTATTGCTACAAATACTGTATTTCCCACTACTTGCAACATATACAATATGATGTATTAGATGCCTTCCTATCTCATGAAGTACTAATTCTTATAGATAATATTGGTAGATATGTTATAGTTATGGCAGTATGTCATATCCTATCTATATTAATAAAAGGGTAATATGCTAATTAGACCATGAGACATTCCAGATGTCCTTCCAGACAAAGCCATGGTAGGGGGGCCGAGGAAGAGGCGGTTATGGGTGATTAGGCCAGGAGGGGAGGGCAGTTGGGGGTGATCAGGTTGGCAGGGGAGTGCAGTTGGGGGCAAGCAGGCCAGCAGGCAGAGTGGTTAGGGGAGATCAAGCAGGTAGGCAGGTGAGCAGTTAGAAGCCAGTAGTCCTGGATTGCGAGGGGGTTGTCTGACTGCCAGTTTAGGCCCGATCCCACAGGGGTCCCAGATTAGGATGCAGGCCAGGCTAAGGGACACACACTCCCCCCCCCCCCCCCCCCGTGCATGAATTTTGTGCACTGGGCCACTAGTCTATATAATAAAAGCCTAATATGCAAATTATTCGACTGCTCGCTATGACATGTGCTGACCACCAAGGGGCGGCATAAAACATGGTGGGTGTTGGCGGTGGGCAGCAGTGGAGGCGCTGCCCGTCCTGGGAAAAGTGAGACTGTGGCAGGATGGTGGACCAGGTGAGTGGGCAGCGTCAGGCCAAAGTGTGTGTGAGTTGGGGCCTGATCACCCCGCAGATGGTAACAAGTGGCGGTGGGGCCACCGCCTGTCTCTCAGAGGTTTGAGGGTACCAGGTGGAGGGCCAGCCCTGACTAATCACCCCGCAGATGGTGGATGACCAGCGGCTGGCAGGCCCTGATTGCCCCATTGGGGTGAGGCCCCGGACTGGGATGGGAACTGGGGGTGGGTGGGGGCAATCAACTTCCCGTGGCACCTGCACGGGGGAATGGAGGGGTGGGGGGTTTGTGGGGGAAGGGCTACAACCTCTCGCAGGCTACCCGGGAGTGGGGGTGACGAGGACGGAGGTGCAGTGAGAATGCAGGGTGTCTGCTGGGCTTGTTCTCACTCCCCCTGCTACCCTTCCCTGAACACCAGGGCTTGTGTGCTGGGGGAGCCCCCATACTCATGTGCCGGGGGCCCACGAGGAGCCCACCCCGAACCCACACGGACTCTTCCCGGTAAGCCGGGCCACAGCTGTGGAGTCTGCAGGGGCTGCTCCCCATGGGTTCACACAGGAGCCCGTCTGTGAGGCCGGCCGGGAGAGGGCGCTGCCCGCCCAGCCTTCCTGTGGTGCCGTCACGGCCCAGAGGCCCATGCTGCACCCCAGCCCGCAGTGTCCGGCTGCACTCACCGCATCTCCACGTGGGAGCTCGGGCGCCGTGACTTAGGGGAAGGAGAGTGCACGGGGGCCTAGGTGCTGCCCAGGGCCCAGAGGTCAGCTGGGACCTGCCCTTCCACGCCAGACACTCACACTTTGATCACCAGCCAGGCCTAGGGACCGCACCTGTGCACCAATTTCGTGTACCGGGCCTCTAGTCATTCTGGATTGTGATCCACACCTAAGGCACTCAAGGTGGTCCCTGGGCGTGTCTCCTCTATGAGATGGAGGGCGGGAATTGCAAATAGGAGTGGTTGTCCTCCTTCACCAACAGTGTTAGTGAAGATGGCTATTTCCCCGACAGCAGCTACAGCTGCCCCTGCATTCTCACCGCTCCTCCGTCCCGTCAACCCCGCCCCCAGGTAGCCCGGGCTTCCCCGGCAATGAGTCCTGGTATCCCAGGGAAGGGAGCAGGGGGAGGGAGAGCAAGCTTGGCAGACACCCCGCATTCTCACCGCACCTCCGTTCCTGTCAACCCTGCCCCCAGGTAGCTGGCAAGAGGTCGCAGCCCCCCGCCCGGTGAGTGCAGCCAGATGCTGCAGGCCAGGGTGCAGCGTGGGCCTCTGGGCCTTGCCATTAGGATGGGCAGCAGGACCTGATGGGAGGGTTTGCAGGTGCTTCCGGCCGCTATGAGCCTGGCCGCCTAACCCAGGTTTTCCATGTCCGTGACCAGCCACCCTGTGAGACCGTGCATGGTACCTAGTAGAGCAGTTGTCTGGTTATGGAGCTGTGCTTTCTGTTTCTCCCTGTGCAGCTCTCCCGTGCTCTCCACCCTTGCTGGAAGGTAGGCACGGGCAGGCAGGATGGGGCTGTTGTCTGTTGAGTCGGGGGAGATAGCTTCAGAGTGGGCTGTGGCAGCATGGGATACTGTAAGTCTCTCTGTGTGTATGTCAGTGTAACTATACACCGAGTGGCCAGATTAGTATGATCTCTGGATGCATACTAATCTGGCCACTCAGTGTATGTGTGTGTGTGTGTGTGTGTGTGTGTACACATGTTAGAGGCCTGGTGCATGAATTCATGCATGGGTGGGGTCCGGCCAGTCTGGCCAGGGTGAGGGGACATGGGCAGTTGGCCAGGCTGCCTGCTGGTCGAACTCCTGGTCAAGGGGACAATTTTCATATTAGCCTTTTATTATACAGGATATACACTGAGTGGCCAGATTATTATGCGTTGAGAGATCATAATAACCTGGCCACTCAGTGTGTAATGTAACTAAGTGTGAGTGGATGGTAATACACCCATGTTGATCCTAGGAGAAAGAGGGCAGGGAGGGGTGAGGTCAGAGGCTGAGAGCAGGCCCAGGCTGAGGCAGGCAGGTGCTGCTGAGAGCAGACGGGGAACTCCCCTCCTTTGGGTTACATTGGTGTTTTTAGGTCATCTTCCTGCCCACAAAGTATTTGGAAGTGGGAACCCATGCCCTTTTCCCAGAATGTAAATTTGACTAATTGGGGCTAAAAACAATTATGGCCTGATGTAAGGGACCACTGAACAGCCTTTGTTCTGTGTCAGCCAAGTTAGAGCTTTGCACGGTGGGTGGGTGCGCCCTGTGGGCTGAGCCCCGTGAGGGTAAACAAAAATAGAAAGCTTTTTCTCTAGACTTGAGCTCCAAATCAATGTCTGGTTATTAAGAGCATTGGTGGCAAATGGCCACAGCAGTTGGAATCCCAGATTTAATGAAGGGTGATGGTGCCCTGAGAACACAGAATTTAAAAGAAACAAAACGCCCTGGGCTGGTTGCTCAGTGGTTAGAACATTGGCCCTCAGACCGAAGGGTCTTGGGTTTGATTCCTGGTTAAGGGCATGTACCTCGGCTGCATGTTCAATCCCCATCTCCAGTTGTGCCTCATGCGGGAGGCAAACAGTCCATGTGTCTCTCACATCGATGTTTTTCTCCCTCTCCCTCTATCTCTTCCTCTCTCCCTTTCGGTCTCTCTAAAAATCAAAGGAAAAAGAATCCTTAGGTGAAGATTAAGAAAAAAAGAAAAGAAACAACGTTCTCATCTGTTTTGAAGCCATTAAACCAGCAGATGCTAAACACAAGAACTTGTGTGGTGTGTTTTAAGGAGTCGAACTAATGCTGTGTAGTGTGCCCGCCAGTTCTGAAACCTCAGCTCCCTGGAGGGGAGGGTTAGGTATGGGGTCTGCATGGTGTGGCTCTCCTTGAGAGGAAGCTGGCACCACCCCCTCCCTGCACCTCTAAAGCGGGGCTCTGCAGAGATGTTCGGAGGAGCACTCAGTCTTTCAGAGGGACGCATGGGGTGAAATGAGCAGGAATAGAATATTAAACAGTTTTGCTTCCATCTGTTTTGAAATGGTCGATAAGTCCTGTAAATTTTGTGTTTTCTGGTCCTATCACAACACAGTAAAACTCCATTTTGGCCCAGCTGATGTGGCTCCTTGGTTGAGTGTCAACCTATGAACCAGGAAGTCATGGTTTGATTCCCGGGCAGGGCATATGCCTGGGTTGTGAGCTCGATCCCCAGGGTGGGGTGTGCATGAGGCAGCCGAGCAGTGATTCTCAGCATTGATGTTTCAATCTCTCTGGCCCTCTCCCTTCCACCCTGAAATCAATTAAAAAATATATCTCTATATATCAAAGCCCAGCAACCAGAACGACGGAATGACCAGTCGCTATGATGCTCACTGCAGTGGCCAACCAGCTCCATCAGGGCCCGATTGGCCCCCCTCAATCTGCAGCCCTGGCCAGCCCAGGCCAGGCCAGCCTCCAATCGGCCCTCCTCCCCCCCCCCAATCGGGGCCAGGGCCAACTGGCCAACCTCCCACTACCTCCCCCCCACCCTGGCCGGCCCCGTCTCCAATCAGGGGGCAGGGCCAGCCAGTCAACCTCCGTCGGGGTGGGCCAGCTGGACCCCACCCGTGCATGAATTCGTGCACCTGGCCTCTAGCCCTAATATATAAAAACCCTGGGTCCGTAATGACCAGGAACGACCGCAGGCTCGAGTGGATGCCAGGCCAGGGAGCTGAGAGAGCTGGAGCTGTGGGCCCCTGGCCGCCCGCTGCGGTGGCTGGGAGGAGAGAGCTCTGGGCCCAAACAACCAAAGGACCGGTCTGGCTCTCGTGGTGCGGCAGGGCAGGGTTGCAGAGGCTGAGGAGCCTCGCGAGGTGGGGGTGACCAACATGGAGCATCGCAGGGCGGGAGCTGTGAGCGGGGAGCTTTGAGGGGCTGCTGAGGCGGAGGTGAGGTGGAGGAGTGGGGTGGGGCTGTTCGTGTGGAGCTTCGAGGGGCTGCTGAGGCGGAGGAGTGTCGTGGGGCGGGGGGCGAGTGGAGCATCACAGGGTGGTGGAGCCAGGGCAGGAGCTGTGAGCCTGGAGCTTTGAGGAGCTGCTGAGGCAGAAGAGCACCACGGGGCGTAGGCAGCAGAGGGTGAGGAGCCTCTCAGGGTGGGGGCTGTTAGCCTGGAGGTTCACGGGGCAGGGACCACAGAGGGGAGGAGTGATGCTGGGCGGCGGGCATGGCCCTGATTGCAGCTAGGTCTAGGGAACCCGCACGATTTAATCGTGCACCGGGCCTCTAGTATATATATAAAACCACGGAAGACTGATTTTGTAGTACTACGTGATATGGTGCATTTGAGTAAAGCGCCAAGTGAATCGGTCTGGTGTAAATAGCGACTCCACATGTGGCGTTTGCAGAGGCTGCTTTGGGGACTCCAGACCTCACTCTGGCTCTCCTGCACTGACTCACCCATCCGTGGAGCAGCTGCTTGCTGGCATCACGCGTTTCTGAGAGAGGCAGGGTCCTCTTGCCAGAGTACCTGTCATTTAAATGACAGAAACTGCCAGTTGTAAGCACTGGAAGAATACTAAACATCAACATCTGGGGTCAGAGGACAAAACCTATCTCCCAGTGGCCAGACACCCACCTCTGCACCGCTGCACAGATGGAAGGCGCAGACCCCTGCTGGCAGAGTGGAGCATCCTGAAAACAACCCAAGCTTACTACAACGGGACAGCGAACGTGGTACTTTTCATTTTCGGTAATTCATCTAGTGCGGAATTTCCCCCTAAGACCCGGAGGGAAACACACATGCCTAACTTAGGTAAGACCTTCTGCATTATGAAGAGGAGGTTTACTCTGAGGAAAAGCCGGTCGGCTACAGGCGATTGGCTCCCAGGGGCGGTACAACCGCAGGTGGAGCTGTTGTGTTGGGATGTGCTGTGTCTGGGCCTCGCTGGAAGAGACAGTGGTGAGTTTGAAGATGGGCGAGAGGAGAGAGAACAGTTCTGTTGCGATCACATGAGTGGCGAAGGGTTGCATGGATTGGTGTGTGATGCGATGGCCTGGGAATTCAGGGTCTTTTGATAGTGTTTCTACTAATAAACTCTGTGATTTAGGACATTCCAGCTCTCTGATCCTGTCTCCTGATCTTCAAAAGGAGGGGTTGGGTGAAGTGATCTCTAAAGTCTCTTTCGGTTCAGAAATTCCGCTGTCGTTTGCACACGCACCAGGAAAACACCAGCACGACAGGTCCCCTCCCTGACGTGGGAAGTACTTTTTGGTTGGGTATCAGCCAGAGTTACTCTTGCTGTTAACACTTAGGAGAAGCGGGAGATGATTAGCGTGCGCTGTCACACCCCTGCTAAACCATTTGCATTCCAGTTCTTGAAAGAGAACCTTAAGTGACTGTGAACACTTACCAAGGGGTGTAGCTGAGAGTTGATAGTGTCTGAGTGCTAACTAGTTTCACAGCTGGTAGTTGCCTCTGGGTGCAGGTTTGACAATCAGATTTTTAGGCCTCAAATCCCAGTCAGGCAGAGGTGGTGCATATAGAATTATCCCCACGAGAAGGGGCATGGCATTAGCTGTCAGGGTTACTCACAGGATTCCAAACTCTGTTATGTTTGAGTACTGCAACTCCCATTGCTTTTCCAGAAGTGTCTGCCATCCCGGGGAAGTCCGCGGCTTCTGCAGAGACCAGCTGCTGTGTGTCTCGCAGCGCCGGAGGGAAGCACATTGTGTCAAAGGGGTGTTTTCCTGGGTCCTGCCAGGCAGTCGGCTTTGAGCTGTGAACCCGCTCCGGGTCTGCTTCCCCTGGAGGGAAAGGGAAAGGAGATAACGCTTGCTTTTGCTAGAAAGTAGAGCTTATCTCCCCCTACCTGTTTGCACTGTAAAGAAAGGGATCGCTTCTTTATTCAAAAGCTTCGTTTCCTGGACCACAATGCAGCAGCCAGTTCGCCGCTCGTTTTGGGTCCCAAAGACGCATTTTCAGCGTGCAGAAGGCTTGGTGCCAGAGGTGGGCTGGATTCTGAGGGACCCATGAAGGTACAAATGTGGAACCGGATAAATTCCTTTGTAATAGAGCCACATTCTTCTTCCTGACAGAAAAAAATATATAATCTCACTATTTAGCAATGTGCAATGCTAAATATATTCCTATATGTTACTTTGCTATATCATTATAGTAATAAATATTGCTGACAACATGTATTCAGTATACACACACATACATATGTGTATATATGTGTGTATACACACACACATACACACGTCCGTACGTTTACACACATATATACGTGGGTGGGTGAAGAAATAAAAGCCCATGAATTCTTAACTTTCAGAGTTGTTTCAGAGAGCTGGATTACATTTAGCTATGTACCCTCACGGTGATATTTGGGGGGGAGGGATGATAAATTCAATCTAACCACTTTTCTCCAGACCCGTTTTATGGGGGGAAGCCGACATTGCGATGTCTTTGATAAAAGTATTTCTGTGGACATTCCGTTCTAAGTTAATACTTAACGTAGCCTGCGGGCTGGTGGCTTGCTATAGCAGTCTGCATCTTTTCATTTGCTTGCTTTTTCAAAAAGTCCCAGTGTCAGTACAGAAAGCTTTCTCAGTTCTCTCTGTTGAATATTTCACTGCTGTTTCAGAACGATGATCCCGCTCTCTTACTAGAGGGCCTCCTTCATCTCATGAATATTTTAATATCTCCGTTTCAGACTTAATGACGAGGAGCATTTGAGTCCCCCCGAGTTCCATTTGCTGTTATTTCTGTGTCTCCTTTTATTAATGGCTTTCACTTTTATTCCTTGGCTGGAGACGGCGCAGGGCATGAGACTGGGTGACTTCTTCTCCATTGTTAGGCCTGACTGGCTCTTTATAAAATGAAGAGGCGAGCCACTCCCTCAGAACGGCTCACGCGCTCAGCTGTGTGTAAATCGGGGTCGTCATCCTTCCTTTGAAGAATCAGAGGGGTGCTGTTCAGAGAAATGTGCTGGAAGTGATTAGAGAGGAGAGTACAGCAGGAGACAGTGGCCGTCTCAAGCCCCGTGGTGTCAGGTGCGGCATCCTCTGTACCCAGCCCCAGGAGACTGGGCAGCAAGGGGTTAGCCGGAGGATTCCCCAACATGGGGCTAAGTCCGCATCTGGGTTGTGCTTTGTCCTTTCTCACCTTTGTCATGATGGGGAAATATCCCCACAGAGGGAGGGATGTGTGTGTACTGCTTTATATCTCACCTGTTCGTGCCATACCAAATATCTGCAGCATTTAAAAAATACATATTTTATTGATTTTTACAGAGGGGAAGGAAGAGAGATAGAGATTCAGAAACATTGATGAGAGAGAAACATCAATCAGCTGCCTCCTGCACACCCCCCACTGGGGATGTGCCCGCAACCAAGGTACATGCCCTTGACCGGAATCGAACCTGGGACCTTTCAGTCCTCAGGCCGACGCTCTATCCACTGAGCCAAACCGGTCAGGGCTGCCAGCACTTTTCTGATGCATGAGTGTGGTGAAAGTTGAGGTTATTCAGCTGTGTGGTTACAGTGAATATGATTCCACTCAGTATGCTTAGTATGTACTAGCCAGTGTGTCCCCTGATTGGATTTAGGCACCTGCTATTTGAAGTCGTTGGAAATGGAAATAGTCCCTTCACTTACGGTAAGACAGAATTTTAGTCAGTACGTGTTTTCCGAAGGTCTAGGGTGTGCAAGGAACTGATCGCAAAATTAGTTGTACATGTAGGATGGGGTGTCTTCATTTTAGTTCATAAATGACAATTTAAAATAGAGGTTGTTTTTTATTTCTTAGTGAATAACCACTAGTTGTCAATAATGAATTCCTAGCCCAGCTCATATTTTCTTTCTATGACTTAAATACATTCTATCCACTTCCAAGAATCTTGACATTTCTCATGACATTTCTAACAAGTTTATTGGAAACAAAAACCAAAACCCTGCCGCTGTTCCTTTCAGGGACAATAAAGTATGTTAATTGCAATGCATACAACTAGAGAGGAGAAAATAAGTCACTTGTAATCTCACCAACTCTATGTACGAGGGTTGGAGAGCCAGTGGGTGTTTCTGTGCTAAGAAAATTTTAAATTAAATGTTTTTCAAAGGCCCTGGAGGGTGTGTGGTGAACAGATGGGGGAAGCAGGAAGGGGAGGCAGGTGCAGTGGTCCAGGAAGATACGTGCCCCTTGGACTGCATCTGGGCAGTGGAGCCAGTGGAGTGCTCACATTCTACATCTGGTGGAGGGTAGAGCTAAAGGGTTTGTTGACAGAATGGCTCTGGGTTGTGAGAGAAAGAAGTAAAGGAAGACATAAGGCTTTTGGCTGGAGCAACCGGAACACTGGAATTGCCATGTATCGAGCTGGGAAAGACAACTGGGATTTTGAGAGAGAAGTCAAAAGTTGAGTGTGGAACCTGCTTAGTTTTTTCATTATGCTTGTTATTAAAACCTATCATTGTCTTATTTAATCTGCCCAATGCTTTCCCAAAGGGATCAGTGTACTTTTCTTAATAAATCTCAGGGCAACACTAAATTTAGACATGGGAACATTTAAGTTATGGGAAGGAAAATGCAAGGTAAAGACCAGTTAGGAGAAGGCACCTCCAGGAGTATAATTTGGGCCCGGCCTGAGAGTCTTGTACAAGGCAATTTAATTAAACTGTAGGTTTCTAATCGAAACCTCTTTGCAGACAGCCTTGCAGATGTCTTTTACGAGCTTTTGTTCCCGTGTCCGGCTCTGACTGGGTGTGCGCCCAGCTTTGGATTTGGCTACCTGACGTGCTGTGTAATGGGGCTATTACTAAAAAGGGATATGACTTTTTGGTGCCTCATGAATCTGTTGTGATTTTGCCAGTATTGGCAATCACTGTGAAAGAAGCTTTTTAAAAAAATACATATATTTTATTGATTTTTTTTTTTTTACTGAGGAGAAAGGAGAGGGATAGCGAGTTAGAAACATCGATGAGAGAGAAACATCTATCTTCTGCTTTCTGCACAACCCCTACTGGGGATGTGCCCGCAACCAAGGTACATGCCCTTGACTGGAATTGAACCTGGGACCTTTCAGTCTGCAGGCCAACACTCTATCCACTGAGCCAAACCAGTTAGGGCTCTTTTTTATGGAACGTTTCTGACTCTATACAGACTAACTCTAGAAAACTTCATTATTTGTTCAGCTTATTCAGCCCGAGAAAGAATTACAGTTGAAACAGAATGTTATAGACTAGAGGCCTGGTGCACGAATTTTGTACACTGGGAGGGGGGAGGCGGGACCCTCAGCCTGGCCTGCACCCTCTCAGTCTGGGAGCCCTTGAGGAATGTCCAACTGACCGCTTAGGCCCGCTCTGTGGGGGCAGCTCCTGTGTTGAGCGTTTGCCACCTGGTGGTTAGTGTGCATCATAGCGACCAGTTGTTTCACTGTTTGGTCGTTTTGCTTACTAGCTTTTTATTATATAGGATTATCATACAATCATTTAAAAATAGATTTCTTCTATTTAGTCCTGACCCAGATAATGGTAAAACAGAGAGATAAGTCTTCAGTTTCTACCTTTCCATTTTTTTGGTTCATCATCAGTGTGAAAACTAAATTCAAGAGGAATGCTAGTGTTTTCAGTTTATAAAATATGGAATGAATTTGTTAGTATTTGTGGAGAGGAAGGGGGCACAAGGTGAAGTCCAGGGGTGGGGAATGACCATTCCTCTACCATCCTTTCTCCTCTTTTTCTTCTCTGCCTTGCCCTATCTACCCTGCATTTTCCCACCTTTTGCTCTTTTCCTTTCCCACAGCAACCCCTTCTTTCTCTCCCACATTCCTACATGCAAAGCAGACACCTACTTTCTTGTTTTTATGTTGGTTAAAACCATCCTAATCTATAAATCAAAATTTGCAAAATATGAGAGAGAAAGTTGAGGTATGGTAATACGGAATGTCACAGCATCTGTATGTCCCGAAGCACCAGTTGGGAATAAACATGAGGCAGCATGCAGGGATTTCTTTGAGAAAAGCGAGTGGTTCCCAGAAATAAGTCAGTGCTCCTCCAACGTTTGTGTGCACACGCATCACCTGGGCTTCTTTTCCCAATGGGTCCTCTGCGTTCCTAACATGCTGTCAGGTGCTGTGTGCTGCTGGTGCTGACCACGCTTGTTAGCAGGGCTGCAGGAGGTAGGCTTCTAGGATCTACACGTGTCTCGCACGTCAATTTGAAGTTGCATGCTTTTCTGTGGACCAAGGAAGTGCTGGTGTCTGGAACTTGCTGAGATTACAGTCTCAGAAAGTGTGGAGGTGGGCAGTGCTTTCTCTGGGGAAGCCCTTATCCTATCTAATAAAAGAGTAACATGCAAATTGACCATACCTTCGCTACGCTACCAGCCAATCAGGAGCAGGGGGTGGGGCCAAGGGGCGGGGCTGAGCAGCGTGAGGGCTGGGCCCCGGGGATGGAGACGAAGCAGCAGTGGCGGCAAGCGCCACAGCCCCCACCCGGGCGCTGTGAGAGGAGGTGGTGGTGAGTGCCCAGCCCCTGGGGCCGGGTGGTCACAGGCAGCTGGGGCTGAGCTGAGCAGGTAGATGGCTGGGTGCCCAAGGCCTAAAGCCTCACCAGAGGCTTTAGGCCTTGGGCAGGCTGGGGGTGAGCCATCAGTTGGACATCCCCTAAGGGCTCCCAGTATGTGAGAGGGGGCAGGTTGGGCTGAGGGACCACCCACCCCCAGTGCACGAAGAAAGATTGAGTCCTCCTTTCATTAATTATTTCAGAAATAATCCTCCCAATAATGAACCCCATCACCAACCAAGCAGTTGAGTCCCCGATAGTATATGAATTAAAGTTGGACATTAAATGTTATGCTATGACTTTTCTCTTTATACAGAGTGTCAGTTTGCTTGCATAGTGGCTTCCTGGCTTGCTGCCAGCCTGTGCATGGTCCACGCTTATGCGTTCAGGATCTGTGATAATGTGAATAATTGAGATGTTTACAATAACAACACATGAATACACAAATTCACTAATGTTAATGTTAAAATTCATGGAAAAAATAGTCCTTTGAATCTTTGGTGGTTAGAAATTTTAGACCTCAAATCATGTGCAGTAAACAGAAAATAAAGTTACACTGAATGGCAAAAAAAAGAGAAAAAAATCCATTGGAGACCAGGAAATATTTATTTATTTATTTTATTTTAAAAAATATATTTTATTGATTTTTCACAGAGAGGAAGGGAGAGGGATAGAGAGCTAGAAACATTGGTGAGAGAGAAACATCAATCAGCTGCCTCTTGCGCACCCCCTGCTGGGGATGTGCCTGCAGCCAAGGTACATGCCCTTGACCGGAATCGAACCAAGGACCTTTCAGTCCACAGGCCGACGCTCTATCCACTGAGCCAGACCGGTTTCAGCAGGACCAGAAAATGTTTAAAGACCTGGGAACCATTCCAAAATCAGGAGGGGAAGTCATAGGGTGTATATTATTGCTACAAATACTGTATTTTCTATTACTTACAACATATATAATGTAATGTACTAGATGCCTTCCTATCTCATGAAGTACGTATTCTCATAGGTAATATTGGTAGATGTGTTATAGTTATGGCAGTATGTCATATCCTATCTATATTCATAAAAGGGTAATATGCTAATTAGGCCATGAGACATTCCAGATGTCCTTCTGGACAAAGCCATGGTGGTAGGGCCTAGGCAGAGGCAGTTACGGTTGATCAGGCCAGGAGGGGAGGGCAGTTGGAGGTGATCAGGCTGGCAGGGGGGTGCAGTTTGGGACAAGCAGGCCAGCAGGCAGAGTGGTTAGGGGATATCAAGCAGGCAGGCAGGTGAGCAGTTAGGAGCCAGTAGTTCCAGATTGTGAAGGGGTTGTCTGACTGCCAGTTTAGGCCCGATCCCACAGGGGTCCCAGATTAGAGAGGATGCAGGCCAGGCTAAGGGCACACCCCCTCCACCCTCTCCTCATGCACGAATTTCATGCACCGGGCCACTAGTTTATTATAATAAAAGGCTAATATGCAAATCGGCTGAACAGCTGGTCTCTATGACGTTCACTTACCACCAGGGGGCAGACACTCAATGCAGGAACTGTCTCCCGATAGTCAATGAGCTCCTATAGAGGGAGTGCCGCTCAGCCAGATGTCCTGAGCTGGGCTCACAGCTGCTGAGCACAACAGTGGTGGCTGGAGACTCTCCCGCCTTCGTAGCAGTGCTAAGGATATCCAACTGAGGGCTTATAGGAATGAACCTAAGCTGTCAGTCGGACATCCCCTGAGGGCTCCCAGACTGTGAGAGGGTGCAGGCCAGGCTGAGGGACTCCCCTGAGTGCACAAATTTGGGCACCAGGCCTCTAGTTAAAAAAGAAAAGCCAACAAACAAAAACATTGAGTGAAAACTTTAAAAACAGAAATAAATTGGAGATTTTTGTTTTTACAAATTTAAGCTGTTATTCTTCCGACTCCAGGAAAGCCTCACTCCTGATCAGGCACATAAGTATTTCTAGATCTTTTAAAATGAATTTTATACTTTAAAATCCTTAATTTAGAGATTTCCTTCTGTGTCAAGCATGCCAAACTTGTAGCCGGTAGGCCACATGCCAAGAGTTTGACATGCTTGTTCTGTGTAAATGAAATCTTTGTTCATATGAGAATAATTAAGAAGAGAAAAGCCTGTTTACACTCACCTTTCACATGGCTTTGCTCTTCATTTCCTCCTTTCAGTGCAGAGCTAGGCTTTGATGATTTTTTTATTTTTTAATAAAAAATATATTGTTATTGATTTCAGAGAGGAAGGGAGAGGGAGAGGGAGAGAGACAGAAACATCAATGATGAGAGCTAACTATTGATCAACTGCCTCTTGCATGCCTCTCACTGAGGATTGAGCCTACAACCTGGGCATGTGCTCTTGACCGGAATTGAACCCTGGGACTCTTTAGTCTGTAGGCTGACCCTCTGTCAGCTGAGCGAAGTGGGCTAGGGTCAGGCTTTGATGATTTTTAACTGCACACCTTGCTGAGACCCAGGAGGGTTTTTATTTCTAGGACTGATAACAAACACATTCCCTTCTGTCTTTAAATTCAGAAAGTTTTACATAGAGTTGCCAAAATTGGACTGTATGTTTCCTCAAATTATGGAGCAGCATGAGGGGTAATAGGTTCTAGGACTAGAGGAGTAGGATCAAGGCTTTTTAACTGTTCACGTAGAGAATACAGAGTGATGTGGGGTGGTCAGGGTCAGGGAGACTTGAGGGAACTGAGACAATCGGGACCAGGGGACTTCTTATCCCTGTTCTGTCCTGGCAGCCTGCAGTGAACACCTTCCAACACTTTGGGCCTGAGTGTGCCCGTTTCCCAATAAGAGTTCTCAACTGGGCCCTCCGACCGGGTCATTGCTAGCTCACAGTGCCTCCTGCATTGTTACTTGAGGCGGGTGAGTCAGTGTTTTGTATGTGGTAGGTTCATTTCCAGAAAACGACAAGAAATATCTTAGTGCATTTGCCACCAGTACCTTCAGCAAGTATCTTTAAGGAGATGTTACATATTTAGTTTGCAGATCTTTATCAGGGAGTTTTGCTTGGTATAATTGTCCTTTGTTTTTATTATTATTACTAGAGACCCATTGCAGGAAGATTCCTGTAAGAATAGAGCTTCCTGCAGCCTGAGCAAAGCTCCCTCCCGTCTCTGCTGTGTCACTCCCATCTCCGCTGCCTTGCTATCGTCTCCTCTACCTTGCTCTTCCTGTCTCCTTTGCCTTATTCCCTCCCTTCTCCCCCTCCCCGCTTGCTTGCTTCTCTGCAGCTTTGCTCCCTTCTGCAGTGCTTGGCTTCCTTCTACTCCATCTTTTGCATGCAGATATGCAAAATAACCGCCATCTTGGTTGAGTTAATTTGCATACTTGCTCTGATTGGCTTGTGTGTGTAGTGAAGGTACAGTCAAGTTGTATATTAGTCTTTTATTAGATAGGATTATTCAAGGTTAACTTAAGACATTTAAAATATTACCTACAATTGAAACTTTTTAATAAATTCGTTTGCATATACTGTTCCAGTTTCTGTGCCTTGCTTAAAACAAGCCCAATAGAAAGATAGGTGTTTGTGTAAGCAGTGGATCAGGTGACACCTTCCTAGGTGCCCGGAGTCTGCAGCACCTCCTGTGGGTGACCCGGGCCGGGAACCCGAGAGGATGGCTGGGGAGAGCCCCGGACATGTTTGTTTGGCCTCTTTAAGAGATTGCTCCACATCGTGCTGAATTTGTGAGGAGTTTAACTTGAGAAGCCTAGAAATTCAGTAGAAAATACATTTTCACAGTATGTTAAGGCGGAACAGGCTATTTTGAGCTAAATAGATCTTGCCAATAAACCAGTTTAGCTTCTTCCTTTTGCAGCTGCAGGACTGAGGCCCAGCGCAGTGAGGGTGTGTCAGGGCCTCGCAGGGAGTTAGGGCAGCCTCAGACTGGAACCCAGGACCCAGAGCCTGGTCCTTGCCCTTTCCCTCCCTGCAGGAATGCTCACCCAGCCTCTGCAGAGCATTTCCCTGAATGTAGAGAAATGCGCTGTTACTCTGAAAATCAAGGGTTTAAAAGTTGTTTTTATAACCTGGCCTATGTGAATCAGTCAGTGGTTGAGCAGTGACCCATGAACTAGGAGGTCACGGTTTGATTCCCAGTGAGGGCACATGCCTGGGTTGTGGGCTCGATCCCCAGTAGGGAGCAGGCAGGAGGCAGCCAACCAATGATTCTCTCTCATCATTGAGCTGCCTCTCTCTCTCTCTCTCTCTCTCTCTCTCTCTCTCTCTCTCTCCCCTCCGCCCCCTCCCTCTCTGAAACCAATAAAAACTTTTAAAAGGATGTGTTTTTTTTTAAAAAAGCTGTTTTTATAATTCATTAGAGCAACGTAATTAGTTGCAAGTAATAATTTACAGTTAATGAAAGAAATGGATATGCTCAATAAAAGCCATGTATTAATGATGAAGTCCTAGTCAGAACTCTTGAGCTAATTTAAGGGGGAAAAAGCAGGATTTGTCAGGAGTAGAGCGAAGCCCAGAGTCCAAGGAAAGGAAGCAAAGTAGCGGCTTTTTTTTTTTTCCTGATGGGAATTGGAACTTAGGACTGGTCTGTGTCTCTGTCCCTCTGTCCCAGCTGCTCTCTGTGTCCCCTGCCCCAGATCTCCTGTGTGCTGGTCCCCTCTCCCCCTTGTCCTGTCTGTTATTCTACTTGTCAGTTGCCCTGACTCTCAACTCCATTCCCTTGACATGGTCCCTGGTCCTCTGTCTCTTGGTCCCCTGTGCCTGCCTCCGTCCCCTGTCCCCCTCCCAGATTCTGTCCTTCCACCTCTGGTGTGGTCACCTCTCAGCGCCCTTTCTCTCTGTCCCTAACGACGCGCCCTGCTTTTCCTTCTCCCCTCAGACCAGCCTCTCTGCTTCTGTGCCTCCCACAGGCTAATTCTGTCTCTCGCCCCGTTTCCGTGCCCCGGGGAGCCTCCGCATCCACCTACTTCAGCTCTTCTCACCGGGCTGGGTTCCTGCCACACTCAGGCCTGGGCTGCCCGTGGCCAGGGGGAAGTCCTGCTCGAGGTGGGATCGGGGTCCCGGGGGCCACAGGAGAGCCGAGGGAGGCAGCCGCCTTGTGAGAAACATTGTGTGTGATCTCATTTAGTCTCACGACAGCCGTAGGGGTGTGGACACTCAGGCCTCGCCCCCTTAAGGCCCTTATCTTAGGGTTCCACGGCCAGCAGGTGGTTGAGCTGGGAGCCAGCGTTGGGGTTAGCACTGCACGGACCTTGGCTTTTCTGCAGTGAGTCCGTTACTCCTGATGAGTCACAGTGTCCTCATGCTGGGAGACCCCACCATCCTGTGAACCCACTGTATGTGGACATTGCTCTGAAGGCACCCAAGCTGTCAGTATAGGCTCCATATCAATAGGATTCTGTGAAAACCTTGTTTGAAACCCTGCATGGCACCTACTAACAGCTTCACATGCTTCAAGCCCGAGGAGGAGTTTGTTTTTTTTATTTTATATACTATATTGATTTCAGAGAAGAAGGGAGAGGGAGAGAGAGAGATGGAAACATCAATGATGAGAATCCTTGATCGGCTGCCTCCTGCACGCACCTTCCTGGGGATCAAGCCCACAACCCAGGCAGTGCCCTTGACCGGAATTGAACCTGGGACCCTTCAGTTCACAGGTCAGTGCTCTAGGCACTGAGCTAGGGCATGAAGAGGATTTCTTGGATCTAGGTCAAGGGCTTATAGAAACACCCAGTACAGTGTCAACATTTAAACATCGCTAGCTGGTTTTGAAAACCCTTCCCTCCTCCCCCTTTTTAAAGAATATCTGAAGCTCTGGTATAAATCAAATTTTGATTAAGCAGGTGTAATAAACCTATATATTCGTAACCCTGGCCTGTGTACATTTTTTATACGGACATAAGAATCGGAGGTATACTTGGGAGGGAGGTGGTCATTTCTCCACTATCTTCCTTGCGAACAAAGATTTTAAGTACTTTTTACGTTCTGTGAAATTTGCCATGATGAAATCTAAGACCCAAGAAATAGAGGGTGGAAATGGGCTTAGTGGTCAGAGAGCTTTCACTTCCACTCCCCGCCCTCCTGCGCTGACCTCCTGCCGCAGGCCCTGGCATTCTGAGCTTTGCACAGAAGCCACTAATCTCCCAGCAGTTCACTCTGGCTTTCTCCACAGCTGCTCCCTGTCACAGCCAGGGCCGGGCGGGGAGTGGCCTGGGACCCCGGCGGGCGGCCAGACCCAGTTGCTGTCCAGATCTGCCTCTTTCATCTCGGTTGGCTTTAAAGGAAGAGGGTAGGACCGGAAGCTGAATCGAGCAGCCTTTACTTGCTGGAGAGCTTTTCTCTGTCCCTGTCTTCCTATTTTCTACTCAGATATGTGATGTCGTCTGAAAAGGCTGCCTGTGGCCTCTCCCTTTAGATTCTTTAATTCTGCAACGCAAGTGGCACCAGGGCTTGAGTCTGCTGGAGTCACACTTCCCACATGACCAGAGCCCAGCCTCCCTGACTGGCCGGCTAGCACCATTTGCCCAGGGCATCCTTGACTGTCAGCCACCCTCTGAGGACGAGGCTGCCCCAGCACAGAGCTCCTGGAGGCCCAGCGGGTCAGATGGGATGTGGGCACCAGACTCACCTGCCGGGGGGTGCGAGGTTGTTTAGAGAGTCAGGGTGGTGGTGGTAAAAATCAGACAGATGAAAGGACCCCATTAAAAATATTCATGTGTGACATGAGTCCATTTATATAAAACTAGAAGCCTGGTGCACAAATTCATGCGTGAGTGGGGTGCCTTTGGGTGGCCTGCAGGGATCGGGCTGAAACCCGCAGTCCAACGCTGCCTGCAGCTGCTACCTGCCGCTCCTGGTCATCCTGGCCCCACTGAGCCTGCCACGGGCTCGCACCCAATCAGTTTCTATTAGGAGAAGCTCTCGCTGCTGCAGCAGCGCTTGCCAGTCATGAGGCCTGCATATGGCGCCCTCCCAAAGGGAGTGGCCTGTGGGATCCGACATTCCCCGAGGGGTCCCGGATTGCGAGAGGGCCCAGGTCAGACTGAGAGACTCCAGTGGTGCACGATCGGGCCAGGGAGGGACCGCAGGAGGGCTCCTGGGCATGTCCTTCCCATCTCACTCAGTCCTGATTGGCTGGACCCCAGCAGCAAGCTAACCTACCAGTTGGACCATCTGCCCCTTGGTTGTCAGTGCATGTCATAACGACTGGTCAAATATGGTGGTCAGTGTACATCATAGCCAGCAGTTGAGCAGCCTTAGCATGTCATTAGCATATTACACTTTGATTGGTTGTTTGGTTTTTCTGCCATTTGGTTGATTTGCATATTAGCCTTTTATTATATAGGACTAGAGGCCTGTTGCATGAAATCTGTGCACGGGCAGGGTCCCTAGACCTGGCCAGTGATCAGGGCCAATTGGGGCCTTCTAAGTGCTGCCTAGGGCCTTCCTTCCCTGGCTGCCGGCTGCCAGTTGGAGCCTTCCTTTGTTCTGTGCCGCCCCCTGGTGGTCAGCGCACATAATAGTGGGTGATTGAACTGCCAGTTGAACTCCTGAGGGGACACTTTGCATATTAGACATATATATATATATATATATATATATATATACACACACACACACACACACACACACACACACACACACACATACACACACACACACACACACACACACACACACACACACACATATTAGAGGCCCGGTGCACAAAATTCATGCACAGGGGCAGGGAGATGTCCCTCAGCCCAGCCAGCACCCTCTCCAATCTGGGACCCTTTGAGGGATGTCCAACTGCCCGTTGAGGCCAAATCCCACATGGGGGCAGCCCTCTTGAGTGGTGGAGTGATGGTCAATCTGTAAATTACTCTTTTATTAGATAGGATAGAGGCCTGGTGCATGGGTGAGGGCCAGCTGGTTTGCCCTGAAGAGTGTCCCGGATCTGGGTGGGGGTTCCCTTGGGCATGGGGTGGCCTGGGTGAGGGGCCTATGGTGGTTTGCAGGCTGGCCACACCCCCCAGTTACCCAAGCAGAGGCCTTGGGATCTGGGATTAATTTATGTTCTACAATTGAAACTTTGTAGCCTGGAGTGGAGCCAAGCCTTCTGCTTGCTCCGTGGCAACAGCCATTTCTGTTTGTGTTTATTTAAATTCTGTAATTGAAACTTTGTAGCCTAGAGTGGAGGCCTAGGTGCTAGGGCTGCAGAAGCTTGGCTTCCTCCATCACCTGGGCAACCCTAGCCTCTGCTCTCTCTAGCTCCATGGCTGCTGCCATTTCTGTTGGGATGTATCTTCTATAATTGAAACTTTGTAGCATTGAGTGGAGGCCTAGGCCGGCAAGGGCAGGTGGAAAGCTTGGCTTCCTCCATTGCCGGGGAAACCCAAGCCTCTCTCCTGCTCTCAGTGGCCACAGCCATCTTGGTTGGGGTTTAGTTGCATAATTTGCTCCTGATTGACTGATTGGCGTGGCTGTGGGTGTGGCTTGATAGGAGGTACGGTCCATTTGCATATTACTCCTTTATTAGATAGGATATATAGATTGTTTATATCTGTGTGGGCAGAGGAGGGACAGGGAAGATGAGGACATTGAGATCAGATGAATAAAGGAATTGGGGACAAATACAGTTCTCACGTGGCTGTCAGAGAACATCCTGTCAGGTGAAAGAAAGGAATGTTGCATTTATGCGTACCATGTGATTCTGCTGCCTGGAGAAGGGAAATCAGCAAAAACATGGTCTGTGTTAGAGCTTTCTCAGTACATCAGAGCGGGAGAAAGGGACAGAGGGATGCGCTCAGCTCAGTCCAGCCCTGGATCCTTGCGGAGAAGTGAAGGGGGAAGTGATTTTAACCTCTTCTTTACACATTTCCTGTTAATTTACTAATTAAAATGAGTACATACTGACTTTCGTAATTAAAAATAAATAGATTTAAGGTAAGATTTTAAAAACCAGAAAGCCATTTTAGGGAGAAAGATATTGAAATTTGCACTGGAGTAGATCATTTTAAGTTTTATGTTTAAGATGTATGTAAATGGCACGAAATTCAGAAGGTACAAATGGCACTTCGGGAAAAGGAGGCCAGTTTTGCCAGATTCTTGGGTGTCGTTGCAGGGTGCTCTGTTTTCACAAATATGTACATATTTTTATGTATAAATGGAGAAGAGAGAGCCCCCCTCCCAAAGAAAAACATTGTTTTGTGTCTTTTTTAAAAATTGAAAATATATACTAATACTGGTCATAAGGATACATATTGAACTGATTCTTTTTTTTATTGGTTGTACATTATTCTGGCATAAGCTGGTTTTACTTAACCAGCTTTCTCTTGAGCATTTGAGTTGGTTTTGGTTTTTCACTTTAGAAACAGCGCTGAAGTAAATAGGAGCGGCAAGAGACCTCACGTTCTTCCGGGGAAATCCCTAGGAGTAAATAGCTGGATTGCATGGGGCCTGGCTGCAGTGAGTCTGGGGGCTGGAACCAGGGATACAGGGCAGGAGAGGCTTACTTACTTAGGTGGTACAACTTCACTGCGTAAGGAATGGGGCCACTTGTTGTTTTTGAAAGTTAGGTGTTTCTAGGTTGCCAACTGTGCCTCTGCTTTTTGTTCCACGTGACTTTGTGAAGCTAATAGCCTCTGGTACAAGTGGGCTTCAGTTAAAGAACTTGGGTATGATTTGGTGTAATTTCCCAGCTCAGGAGACAAGGAGCTTTTTTCCTCCCATCCAAGCCAGGATAAATTTTCTCATGGGGGTAGGGATTATGATGGCACTTTTTCCTTTTTTCTACTCGTTTTTATCAAAAGGGGTGTAGATTCCAGTCTAGCTGGAGAGAAGATGGTGTTCTTCTGAGCTCATTGTGTGCGTTGGCCAGTAGATGACCTTTTGCTTCCAGACGAGAGGGAGCCAGTGTCCTTATCTCTTCTCACCCTTAGCCCTGTCTTCTGGATGTTTGCTGGGATAGTGTTGGACCTTTCATTTCTAAGGTACACACGCTTAACCTTGCCGTAGGCAGGGAGTAATTTCCTGAGGGGGGAGAGGAAGGAGAGGAGGAAGAAGCCAAGCTCAGTTGTCTCCAGTTGATTAGAGGTGCTGGGAGTATGTTCACCGTGACCTACCCTATCATCACACGTTCACGTTATTGCTGCCCCTTGACGGTTGACACCCACCCATTATCTTTGCCTGCTTGGACCTACTAATTTAATAGCCATTAGCAGGTAGTGTCACCTGCCCATTATTACTAGATATTAGACAGTATGTATCTAGTATTATTCATATTGGCATTTTCTACACGACTGAGGGTAGCTTCAGCTTGAATTTCATCTAATAGAATATGTATTTTCCCTTTTATTTATAACTATCACAGTGAGGCGTCAATGAAATAATCATAAGCTGAAAAAAGAATCTCAGCAAAAGACACACGCTTTCATGGCTTTTCTGCCTTCTGTGGATTGATCTGTGAGTGTCTCTGATTTTTTTTTAGCTTGAAACTCGTTGGATACGGTACATGAAATTTGTCCTTCCTGACATCTGTCAAGCCTTTCATTTTCTTGGGAAGAGTGGTCATGCTGAAACCCCAGTTGGTGTTTCTAGTTCAGGTTGCTGCTTAATGATAGGGCTTTGTTTTTAATTGAGACACAGATGAGATATAACTGGCATATAGTAGGATGTACAATCTGATCATCTTTGACATATGTCTGGACCCATGAAACCATCCCCATGATCAAGAAAATGAACAAGTGCCTCTCCCTCGGGAGTTTCTCTTGCTCACACTCTTCTTTCCTGACCCCTCTGTCCCCATCCCGACCCCAGGCAACCATGGATCTTCTTTCTGTCACCATAGATCAGTTTTCAGCTTCTGGAGTTTTAGACAGTGGTATCATACAACATGGACCCTTTGGCCTGGCTTCATTTACTCGGCACAGTGATTTTCAGATTTGTCTATGTTCCACATATCCATGCGCTTTTTAAAATTATTATTATTTTTTTATTGCTGAGCAGTATTTCATCGTATGGATGTACCACAGTTTGTTACCTGCTCACCTTTAATGGTCATTTAGGTTGCTTTTAGTGTTTGGCCACTTCAAATGAAGCTGCTGTGAACATTCATGTGTAAGTCTTAGTATGGATTCATACGCTCTTCGGGGTAAATAGCTAGGAGTGAATAGCTGTATCACAGAGTGGGTGTATGTTTCATCTTTTCAAGAAGTGCCGCCAGCAGTGCATGAGAGTCCCGGTTCTCCCACAGACTCACGAACACTGGGTGTGGTCAGCCTTTCCCAGTTAGACAACTTAAGTGTAAAGTGGTATCTCATTGTGGTTTTGTTTGTATTTCCCCAAACCATTAAGGATGCTGAGTATCTTATGTGCTTATTTTATATTTTTTAAATATATTTTATTGAAATTTTTTTACAGAGAGGAAGGGAGAGGAATAGAGAGTTAGAAACATCGATGAGCGAGAAACATCGATCAGCTGCTTCCTGCACCCCCCCCCCCCCACTGGGGATGTGCCCACAACCAAGGTACATGCCCTTGACTGGAATCGAACCTGGGACCCTTTCGTCCACAGGCCAGTGCTCTATCCACTGAGCCAAACCAGTTAGGGCATCATGTGCTTATTTACTGTTAGTATACTTTCTTTGGTGAAATGTCTTTTCAAACTTTTGCCCATTTTTTTTTTTATTGGACTGCTTATTTTTTTTCTTAATGATTCTTGAGGGTTCTTTATATATTCCGGGTTCAAACCCTTTGTCAAATATATGCTTTACAAATATTCCCTCCCAGTGTCTTGTCTTTTCATTGTCTTTGGAAGAGTATAGGATTTCCACTTTGATGACGGGCTTACCATACAGAAAGATACTATTTTATTCACAGGACCTAAAATACTCCCAGACCTATAGCCACACTTCCACTCTCAGCTCAGAGTAACAGAGCCTGTCAGAAAAAAACCACCAAACAAGTAAAATATATAATAAAAGAGTAATAAGCAATTCGACAGAATGGCAGAATGACCAGTCAGCAGGGGGTGGGGCCGGCGAGCAGGTGGCACCAAGCCAGCCAAGGCATATGCCAGCAGGTAGAGAGAGGGAATGGCAACAGGGAGTGAGGCAGCGACCAGCAGCGGCAGAGGGGCGATTGTGGGGGCTGGCACCTCCCCTACTTGGCCTGTTGGGGTGCCTCCCGTAGAGGGAGGCTGGGTGGCAACGGTGGGGTGAGGGGGTTGGCTCCGTCCCCTGATCAGCAGGCCTGTGGCCTCCCACAGAGGGAGGCCAGATTGCGGTTAAGCCATCAGCCATCAGTAGGACATCCCCTGAGGACTCCCTGTGAGAGGGCACAGTCTGAGCTAAGGGATGCCCCCATTTGTGCACTGGGGCCTCTAGTAAAATAATAATCTTCAAGACCCTGAGCATAAGGCATTAAAGGACAGTATCCTGAGGTACAGAAATGGGACAAGTCCCAGAATTGCCTCAGCTGGGCCTCGAAAGTGTCCAGGCTGTGGTGCAGAGGGGGGGAGCTGAGGCCGTGCCTGGCAGGTCCCCTGGATTAAGGAGACCGCAGTGTGGACTTGTGAGCTGCTAAGTCGTCAGGTGCTGGATGGTTTGAAGGCAGAGCAACAGGACTTGCTGATGGGTTCATTGTGTGTGAGAGAAAGTGGGGGAGGCAAAGATGACTCCACAATGTATTTGATTGATTTTTTATAGAGAGGAAGGGAGAGGGATAGAAAGTCAGAAACATCGATCAGCTGCCTCCTGCACATCCCCTATTGGGGATGTGCCGCAGCCAAGGTACATGCCCTTGACCGGAATCGAACCCGGGACCCCCCTGTCCGCAGGCCAATGCTCTATCCACTGAGCCAAACCAGTTTCGGCAACTCCACATTTTTTGTCTCAAGTTACTGCAAGAACAGAATGGACATTTTTTTCATAGGGGGAGTCTGGGAAGGGAGTAACTTTGGAAGACGGGGCCAGTGGGCATTAAGAGTTTGACTTTGGCCGAAACTGGTTTGGCTCAGTGGATAGAGCATCGGCCTGCGGAGTGAAGGGTCTCTGGTTCGATTCCGGCAAGGGCATGTACCTTGGTTGCGGGCACATTCCCAGTAGGAGGTGTGCAAGAGGCAGCTGATCGATGTTTCTCTCTCATCAATGTTTCTGACTTTCTATCCCTCTCCCTTCCTCTCTAAAAAAATCAATATATATATATTTTATAAAAGAGTTTGACTTTGAACCCATCAGTATCCAAGAGGCAATGTTGTATATAGTATATATGCATATGTGTGTGTGTATTTGTTTTGTTTGTTTTTTTTTAATTCTCACCCGAGGATATTTTTCCATTGAGTTTTAGAGAGTGGAAGTGAGGGAGGAGGGGGAAGAGGAGAGAGAAACATCCATGTGAGTGAGACACAGTCTGACACAGGCCTGGGATGGAGCCTGCAACTGAGGTACGTGCCTTTGACTGAAAATCGAACCTGAGACCCTTAGGTCCAAGGTCCGACACTCTAACCACTGAGCCAGACCATCTAGGGCTTTTGTGGACATTTTGATCTCAGTCTGATATTCAGGCGAGAGATCGGGACTGAAGGTAAACTGAGGCCTTGGCCAGGCCAGTGGCCTGGTTCAGTGGGGGTTCCCCAGTGTGCTGAGCCGGCACCGCCCTCGCTTCCGGTGAAGCTGGCCGAGTGGCGATCCTGCACTTTCTAACTGGCTGTGGCCACCTGATTGTGTCCTCCAGGGCTGTGTCTGCGTTTGGGCTTCAGGCTGGAAGCCAGCTGCCTCGGCTTTGCAGGTGGAGCGCAGCGGACACATAAAGAGCCTTTCTTGTCCGTAATTACCACCTTTAGGAGGCTGCAGGGGCTGGGGAGTGCTCAGTGTGAATTGTTCGTGTAATTTTCTGCTTTTCAGGTCCTCGGAGATGCTTTTTGTTTGGTTAAAGTGGCCTCAAGTCCGGGCTGGATCCTCTGGGAGTGAACTTGGGTCAGGGCGCAGATACAAAGGGGCTCGTGTTGGGAGCGGGCCCAGCTGGCCCCAGCCCCTGCACTGCTGGTTGTGGGTGTGGGGGATCTGGTTCGTGTGCAGAGGAAGGTCAGCCATCTCCAGAGTCCTTCCAGCCGTAAGGCGCCGGGGTCCTGTCCAACTCTCACCCCCGTGGACGTCTGTCTCCCAGGCCCTGCTGAGGCCCCCGGGCGCCCCCGTCCAGCCCGACATTCATTCCTCCACCTCTCCTTCCTCCAGGGAAACGAATTTACAGAAACGCTTGTCATCTTCCTTGTTAGGAGACGGGAGGAAAATGTGTGGTTTCTGATCTTGGCTAAGGAGTTCAAATGGCTCCCAGGGTATTTCAGAATCAGGTCGATTTTGATCCGACCTCTGGGCCAGCGTTTCGAATTGCAGTTCGGGCCGTAAAAGTTCCTCCCGTTTCTGGTTGAAAAGGGGACGAACGGTGGAGGGAGATGGTTTTAGTCTGAATGCTTTGATGCCGTCTGCGTTCATTTCTCCGAGCCTGGAACCACTTCCAGGAAGAAGTAGGTGACAGGCCTCCCAATCAAGAGGAGCCTCTGCAAGCACTTCATCCTGGCAGCGGCCGGGGGCTTTTCTCCAACCTCACTCAGCTTGGGGAAAGGGAAGGCCAGACCGACAGGGTCTCTGCTCTGATCCCCCCCCCTCCCCCACTCCCTTTGATCTGTGAAGCATGTCTAATCCTCAGCCAAGTCTGCTGGAACTTTATCCAGAGCAGGAAAGGGGAAATATTTTTCCTTTCTTGGATGGCTTTGTATTTATATAAACCCTTAGCAATGAAAACGAATCCAAGTGGCAGGCACACTCGTCCACTGGGAGGCGAGGTAGAATGAATGAATGAATGAATGAATGAATGAATGGCGGGAAGAGGCAGCTTCGATGTGGGTTAGATGGTGGCAGACCTTTTAAGGGTCAGCGAGGAGAGGGTGGTATGAGACCTCACATGCATTTTCTGAAGGACGTGCCTAGATGTGGACCATTATAGCACAGCTTAGGCTGAAGCAGCAGGCAGTCAGTTAACCCCTGACCATGACCCCAGTGAGCTATATGTGCAGGGTGGGGCAAAAGTAGGTTAACAATAGTGAGTATGTGAAACACAGAGTTTATTCTTGTGTTATTATTTATTTACTAGAGGTCCATTGCAGGAAGATTCCTGCAGCCATCTCTGCCACCCCGCCTGCTTCCCTCCCTTCTCCACCGCCCCACTTGCTTCTCCGAAGCTTCGCTCCCTTCTGCAGTGCTTCCTTCTACACTGTCTTCAGTCTTTGCTCTGCGGGGCATAGAGAATGTAGGGGAGAGAATTTCAAATAGCCAGACATGAGGTAGCCGGTAGGAAAGCAGGTTGGATGTGTGCAAAACAACCAAACAGGCTGAAACTGGTTTGGCTCAGTGGATAGATCATTGACCTGCAGACTCAAGTGTCCCAGGTTCGATTCTGGTCAAGAGCTTGTACCTTGGCTGCGGGCACATCCCCAGTAGGGAGTGTGCAAGAGGCAGCTGATGGATGTTTCTCTCTCATCGATGTTTCTGACTTTCCATCCCTCTCCCTTCCTCTCTGTAGAAAAAATCAATAAAATATATTAAAAAACAAACAAAAAATACCCAAACAGACAAAAAGAGACATTAGCAAGGGGAAGTGTTAGCTTGTAATATGAGGGATGTGACTGAACTCAGGCAGACATTTGAAAACAAATTTTATCAACAGATTTTTCTCCCCTTGGTTGAACTTGAGTCACATGTTCAGGAGGAGGTGCTGTGATCTGAGGTCACAGCGCCTGATCCGGGAGAGACCCCAGTGGCGACATCAGGGCACAGACACCTGAGCTACTTAGTCATCTTCTGTCCCTCAGACACACAAACAGAAACGTTCTATGTAATTATAAGCAGACGTCACTATTAGGACAGTCACCTTCTGTGCTCAGCGTGGGGCCCGAGTGGGGCTTCCGCTGCATTATGCATCAGGAGAGGGAGGACTTCCCAAGTTGGGATCATTGTGCGCGTCGTGGAAGCACTCAGGAGGGTGACTTTCGTTGTTCCTTCTGCCTGTAACTGCCACCACTGCCACCACTTTGGAGAATGTTGGGAAGAAGCTGAAGTGAAATGCTGAGATATAGTTTGTTTCCTGCAGCCTGATGACCAGGCCACAGACTCACAGGAGATAGGTACTGAGTTGTGCCCCTAGTTCAAGGGCATCTTTAAGAACCCCACTGGCCTGCTTCTGTTTGGCACATACATTGTACTGTCTTAACTGATAAGGTAATTCAAAACTGTCCTCAAAGGTCAAGGCATAGAAGTGCATTTCTGAATGTTTTTTAAAAAGAATACAGAATCAAAACTGGATTTGAGAATTCAACCAATGGCGGGACCTCGTCCAGTTGCCTAGAACTCACTGGGAGAAGAATGCCACATCCCTATGGTTTGGGACACTGGTCAGCAACCTCATTAGTCAACAGAGCCAAATATCAACAGTACAACGATTGAAATTTCTTTTGAGAGCCAAGTTTTTTAAACAACTTCTTCTAACGCCACTTCTTCAAAATAAACTCGCCCAGGCCGTGGTATTTTGTGGAAGAGCCACCCTCAAGGGGCCAAAGAGCCGCATGTGGCTTTCGAGCTTCGGTTTGCCGACCACTGGTTTGGGAGACCTCTCTGAATCCCAGAATTCCCTAAGAGTATATGTGACCAGGTGCTGAACAATATCTTTGGCTCCTCAGATTCAGGGTACCCATAGATTCAGAAGATTCCTGCTGAGTCTACGGGTACCCTATCCAGCTTTCCCGGGAGTTTTGTTGGCACTCAGAGGACAGATCCCCGCTAGCTGTGGTCAGCTGACCATGGGCAAGTCTGACCCGGGGCAACCCAGCCCACCTCTTTGTCTCTAGGAGGCTATGCCATACCCTGTCCAACCAGGTCTGGGGAGGACTCTCCCCACATCCACGCTTTTCTTCCTTAGATAATCTCTCTCAGTCTCAAGGTGGTCTATAGACGTCTCTTTCCTCTTGATAATAAATTCCCTGTAAAAAGTCTCTAATTGTTTATGTTTTAGCCCCACGCTGTGGTTTCTGTCATGTGACTAGATCTTGGCTGACGCATGCAGCCATCGTCTTAGTCGGGCTGGGAACGAAGGCTGTCTGACTGCAGATTCGACTATATCTGATTATTTCCCGAGGACTAGTAATTTCCAATACGTTAAGTTGATTAGTGTGGGTAAGGCGTTTTAGTCTGCTTTTACACTTAAAAAATATATATATCTTTATTGATTTTTACAGGGAGGAAGAGAGAGGGATAGAAAGTTAGAAATATCAGTGAGAGAGAAACATCGATCAGCTGCCTCCTGCACACCCCCTGCTGGGGATGTGCCCTCAACCAAGGTACGTGCCCTTGACCGGAATCGACCCTGGGACCTTTCAGTCCACAGGCTGAAGCTTTATCCGCTGAGCCAAACTGGTTAAGGCTGCTTTTACATTTTTGATAAAAATCTATTTTAAATAGCGCATGTTGTTATTTCATGGTCATCATTTTTAAGAACGGACACGTGTACCGCGCCGATGGCTTCCTTCTCATGGAAGCCATCCAGAACAAGAGCAGGCGTCCCTGTTGATCTTTTCCAGAGAGCAATGCAGTGCCTTCCCCTCCAGGGCTCCTTTCTCTTCTTGGTCTCCTAAGACCTGGGATCTTTCTTTCCTTTTGGTAGTTCAGGCTCGGAGCCTCAGAGGAGAGCAGGAGGAGCGAGTCCATTTTTCTAACTGCTTTTTTCAGATGCGGTTTGTCCGCTCAGAGATTATATGTGATGCGTACAACGTAACTCACCACTTCTGGCTGTGCCCTCTCCACTTCACTTCCCAAACCTCCGTAGGCAAACCCTCCTCACGCACACATCCACCCACCTTCCTGCAAAAAGCCCCCCGGATCTCCGAGCCCTGGGTCCCTTTTCTGCTGTTATTTTGCTTGTCTGCTCAGCGGAATTTGGCATGGCCATCACTTCCTTTTGTTGAGGAGTTTGTTTTCTTTTGTGAAGCCACATTCTGGCTTTCCTTCTGCCTCTGGCAGCTCCTGGCTGCTCTTTTCTTCTTCCCAGTTAAGTTTTCAGCCCCCCAGGAGTTTTCTGTGGTTCCTTTCTCTTCTTTACCTCCTCACTTGTCTCGGTGATGTCATCTACTTTTATGCCTTTAAATATCATCTATGGCCAATCACTCCCAAATCCCTACTTCCAGCCTTAACCCTTTCCTGAAAATCAGAATCGTTTATGTAAATTACACACTTAATACCTAGTCCCATGTTTGTCTAACAGTCAAATCTAACGTGGCCAGAACAAAACTCTTCATTACTCCCCTTCCCACAAGCCACCTTTTTCTCTTAGTCTTGCAAGTTAGTACCACCACCCTCTGCCAGTTTCTCAAACCAAAGATTTGGAATTATCCTTGGTTCTTCTCTGCCTCTGACCTGCACATCCAATTCATTGGCAAGTCCTGTTGACTGTCTACAAAACACATCTCCACCAGCACCTCTCCAAGCCAGACCTCCACCATCTCTTCTCTGGTCAGGAGTGTGAGCCGCCTAACAGTGTCCTTCCTAAAACAGATCAGATGTCGTTACTCTGTTTAAAATCTTGCACGTGGCTCCCTACAACTTGGAATGAAAACCAAGCCCCCATGGTCGGGCCCTCACTGCCTCGCTTCCTTCCCTTGTCCGCTTTCTCCTTCACCCATGATCTAATCACCAAGGCCTTTCTCCGGGTATCCAAGCATCATCCTGTTTCAGGTCTTCGCATTAGAGGTTCCTTCTGCCTGGAATGTTCTTCCTGTAGCTCATGTCTCCTTATCGTTTAGATTTTCACTTGATGGCACCTCCTCGGAGAGGCATCCTGTCCTGGACATGCCAGGGGAAGCAGATATTCAGTCTTTCTCTGATTCATTAGCCTGTTTTAATTACCTGGGTAACATTTTTTGTTTGTTTGTTTTAAATACAATTTTTTTATTGATTTCAGAGAGGAAGGGAGAGGTAGAGAGAAAGAGAGAAACATCAATGATGAGAGAGAATCATCAGTCGGCTGCTTCCTCCTGCGCACTCTCTACTGAGGATGGAACTCGCAACCTGGGCGTGTGTCCTGACAAGGAATAGGACCGTGACCTTTTGGTTTATTGGTTGGCACTCAGCCGCTGAGCCATACCGGCCAGGCTGGATAACAAGTTTTTTTTGTTTTTGATTTTATCAGTTATGCAGATTGTTTTTTACGAGGGTTCTTTATAGACTGTAAGCTCCATGAAATCAGGGATCTTTGTGTCCTTATTCCCTGCCCTTCTCTCAGTCCACAGTGGTGCCTGCCTCGCATTCGTCAGGGGCTGGTTTGCAGCTGTTGTACGAATGAGTGAATTTAGTGGCAGAGCCAGGCCCGGGACATAGGATTTTCCTCTTTCATTTTTCCTCTAATTTACACCAGAAAGTCTTTTACCAGTGAAGTACTTCCTGGCTCCCGGTTATTGATATCTGCTGTTTACTTATGGGTGATGGTAAAATTTCTTAAAACACTTCCAAAATTATATTGCCTTAATTCATCTGCGTTTAAAATTTTCTTTTAAACTTCACCTTTAGTTTAAGTATGATAGAAAATACCTTTACGTGGCAGTTTCATGACCTGCATCGTTTTGGATTTTAATTTTTTAAAATATTTTTATTGATTTTTTACAGAGAGGAAGGGAGAGGGATAGAGAGTTAGAAACATTGATGAGAGAGAAACATGGATCAGCTGCCTCTTGCACACCCCCTACTGGGGATGCACCCACAACGGTGCCCTTGAACGGAATCGAACCTGGGACCTTTCAGTCCGCAGGCCGATGGTCTTTCCACTGAGCCAAACCGGTTTCGGCTGGATTTTAACTTTTTAAAAAATGTTTTACAAGCTGTTTCTAAATTATGCATAGTTTCTCCTTCTGACTGTCAGAGATGGGCACAGCCCTGGGCCCAGACCTGTTTCTGCTCTTTATTCAGACGTGCTCTGCTCCTTCCTGCCATCACTGTCACTTTCTCATCATCAGGGGCCGAGACCAAAGTCACTGCACACAATGGAATATTTTTTAAAAACGAGACTTCGCAAAAGTACAACCTGGCCTATTTATTTGGCTTATTTGGCCGCGGTCCTGAGGGAGGCACCGTGGTGGCGCGCTGAGGTGCGGGCACTGGGACCCGCCCCGGGCGCATTGGGCAGCCGCCTCTGTAGGTGGTTGGCGACGCTGGAACCAACAGATGCAGCGGCACGGTTTTCAGTGGAACATGTTAACGCTCCGTATTCACCCCTCCCTTGTATGTTTTCAATGGAACGTGTTAACGCTCCGTATTCACCCCTCCCTTGTATGTTTTCAATGGAACGTGTTAACGTTCCGTATTCACCCCTCCCTTGTATGTGCTTCTGGGCTCTATTTTGTCTTCAGACAAGGTGTCCTTTTATCTCTGGCTTTCCTGTTCCACATCACAGGCACCAAGGCGTTCTCCGGTGCTTCAGGCCCCCGAGGATGCTGGGCTCTCCAAGCAGGGATCCTGCCTGCTCCCTGGTGGCAGCGGACGCTGCCTTTGCCCCGAGGAGACCTGGGAAACATGCACCCGTGTATCTCATTATAGCAGGCAGAGTCTCACTGAATTAAACATCCAGAGTCTCACTGAATTAAATTAGTTAAAAGACAGGAGTGGGCCTTGGGGCTGGAGGGTATGAATTTTACAGTATTGGAGCTGAAAGAGGACTTAAAGATGTCTAGATTATGCCTTATTTAATAGAACCTCGATACTTGTTTAATTTCAAAAGACTCCTTTTGCTGTTTGGAGGGTGGTTCATAACCTACAACATCATCCTGGATCAAAAGGTAGATTTTATTTGCACTAGGAAGCAAGGTTTGGGGCTTTTGATATTGTGGATTGGGTTGTCAGTATGATACATTTTTAGTATTTTCATCATGTGCCTGATATTTGAGAGTTCTGATGAGGGACAGAAAAAGCTGAGCTCATTTTACTTATCTTCTATTGGTTTTACTTTGAAAAACCGTAATAAAATGTGGCGGTCTGCTCTTTCACAGGGAGGTATACAGTTGATAAGAGTCGGCTCGAATTTTAAGAATGCGAGAGCAATTAACAATAGTTTTTCATAATTTTAAGGGGCACAAGGAGACAGTTTAGTGGCCTAACACAGCTTCGGCTAATGTAGGGGTCTGTTTATCAGGCCAAATGTCTGCATCTCCAGGAAGGCTGGTGCATTCATTGTACGCTGCACATGACTAGACAATTTTCCACAGAGGAGAAAGTGCTGGCCCTTAACACTGGCCTCTTCCTTCAGTGTGAGGCAGACTGTTCCCTTCTACACACAAAAATAAACAAGCAAGCAACCCAGGGACCTCTTAATCTTGAATGACCCATTTCACTCTTAAGTTCATGTGTGCGCTTTGTCAATTTATGTTTCTAATTAGAATGTGCTCTCCAGTTTACGTTTCCACATTGAAATGTCAGCCTCAGAGTTCTCAGTGAATTCTATCCGGTTCGTGCGTCAGCGTTTGTCATGTCCCTGTTGTTGGACGTTTGAGAGGGGTATCGAGTTTTCGCTGTTGTGAATAGTGTTGCTACTAGTAATTATTGTATAATTTTTGTCTGAAAGCAAAGCCTACTTTTTTATTGAATTTATCGGGGTAACATTGGTTAATAAAATTATATAGGTCTCAGATGCACAGTTCTATAATGCATCATCTGTATGTTGTATTGTGTATCCACCAAACCAGGTCAAGTCACCATTTCCCCTCCCTATACCTTCCTCTACCTCCTCCTAGCTCCCTGCCACCTCTCCCCAACTCCTTTTCCCTCTGGTAACCACCATGCTTTTGTCTGTGTCTGTGAGTGTTTATGCTTTTTTTCCCTAAATCCCTTCACCTTTTTATCCAGGCCCACAGCCCCCTACCCCTCTGACAGCTGTCAGTCTGTTATCTATCCATGAGTCTGTTTCTATTTTGTTAGTTCATTTTGTTCACCAGATTCCACATATGAGTGAAATCGTAGGGTACTGGTCTTTCTATGACTGGCTTATTTCACTTAGCGTAGTGCGCTCCAGGCCATGTTGTCACAAAGAGTAAGATCTCCTTCTTTAGTTACAGCCGATAGTAGTGCTCTGTTGTATAAATGTGCCCCAGCTTTTGTGTCTACTGATGGGCCCTTGGGCTGCTTGAATCCATCATGCAGGACTGTCCTTTTGCTAAGCTGACTTTGTCGGATGCTGAGACCCTCCACGTGAGAGACCCTGCCTTAGTTAGACTCCTGTATCTCCTGCAGCTTCTCACACACAACACGATCTCTCTATTTAAATATTCAGGGAGTGGCTGTACTTTGGTTTAAAATCAAATTTGAGATGATGAGCCTCTATTTTAGTAGATAGCTCATGTTATGAACCACTCTTTGCACTTGTGTTTAAGAAAGGTTTTTTAGGGGGGGTGAAAAAGCTGTTTGTGTTATTTCCTTAATTTAGCAATTCGGCACATTTCTTAAATTCTAAGAATACTGTCACCATGCCTTTTGGAGCGTACGGTTGTACTGAGTGAGGGCACTGTGCTGGCCATGGCAACAGAGAAAGTGCTGCTGGATGGGGGGGAAGGAGGGCGAAGGTGGGGGTGGGAGTGGAGACTAAGGAGTGGCCTTCATCCTGCTCTTAGGGATTTAATGATCCAGTTGGAGAGAAATTGTATCCGGGGCGTGCTGTGGACACAGGTTTCCTTTGAGTATTGTGGGAATCCATTATGTTAATTATCTATGTTTCCTAGACCCCATTACTAATAAGATAGCATTGTGTTGGTCTTTTCAAATCCGCACACAGACCTACCCAGGAAGTCCTCGTGCCAGTGCGAGGCCAGGCTGTTCACCTGATAACGCCTGCGGTGGCTGCATTTCCAGGTCATTTGTGGGGGCTTTGTTGAAAGGCTGCTCCATCTGCCCATCCTCATGGTGTACAGCTCCTTGGCAGCGCCCGCTTCTCTGGGCTCTGGGGAGCCTGGCTCAGTGCGCCTGACGTGCAGATAAAGGTGCCTGGAGCCAGTCTGTGACAAGGAAGGTGAGGAGACCAGTGGCAGATGCTGTCTTTGTCTGGAACGATGGCCTTCCAGCCACAGCCCGCAGCACGTTCTCCGTGGCGATGCAGATGGGAATTTTGGCAGCGCAGAGCCACGCTGCTGCTCTCCTTGCATATCTGTTTAGGGGGCCCATCGGCTGTGGACCCTGCGCTTCCCCACTCCTCATCTTGCTTCCTTCATCCCCAGCTCTGTTCCTCTGTCAGAGGCTCCCATTGTTAAGGCAGATCTCATTCATGCGTTTTTTCTCTCTCCTCCTGCAGGGGAGCTGCTGAGTCAGCCCAGACCTGAAGGAGTGGCCGAGATCATCTGCCCCAAGAACGGCAGTGAGCGAGTGAATGTTGCCTTGGTTTACCCACCTACACCGACTGTGATCAGCCCCTGTTCCAAGTGAGTTCCGAACGTGGTAGCCCCTGCCCCTCACTCCTGATCCTGTCTCAGTGGTTGTGATGACAAAAAGCCCAGTTCAAGCATATCTCAACAGACGTTATAGTGTCCCCCCACCCACCCATCAGAACAGACCAAGTTATCTAGGTGACATCAACACTGAGGCTTATGTAGCAACCTAGGAGGTTTTTTTTTTTCTTATTTGTGATTTTTTTAAACTTTTGCTGAAAAAAAAAAAAAAGGCAGAGCATTTTTAACAGCTTTATGGAGATGTCATTTATATGCCATACAGTTCACTCATCAAAAGTGTATAATTCATTTTTTGCAGCTAAATGCAATTTTAAAAAAGCATTGTTTTCATGGGTAGTCTTAATTCTCTCATTGCAGAAGTAAGTGGGCCTTTGCTTCAAGGAACAGCCAGGGTCCATTAAATCGGAAAAGCTTGCGGAAAAGCCGGAGTAGGTGACTTTCCTCTGGGCCTTTGGCTCTGGGTCAGTCCTTGGTAGTCAGAGGCTATGTTGTCTGATCTGATCTTCACCCAGAGGGACTTGAAGACAGAGAATGCACTCTGTGGATTTTTAGAGAGCCTGGGAGAGAGAAGGAAAGACAGAGAGAAATACCGCTGTGAGAGAAACACATCCATTGGTTGCCTCCTGACCAGGGCCCGGGCCAGGGAGGAGCCTGCAACCAAACTGAGGTACATGCCCTGGACCAGAATTAAGCCCTTTGGTGCACAGGCCGACTCTCTATCCATTGAGCCAAACTGGCTAGAGCTAAATTAACTTTTGGATACAGTGTTAGTTTAGTATTATAGATAGAACTCATCCTTTTTTCTTTTTTTCTTTTTTTGGTAGTATTAAGAACTGAAATAGTGAAGCCACTTTTCCACTGGGATTAAATGCATTCTTACCACAAAACTCGTCTCCTTGGAGCAGATCTGGCATCCTGGTTGCTGTCATTTCAGCAAAGTGTTCATGCCGGAAACCTGCCTTTTCCCTCCTAGTTGACCACATAGATTTTTTTTCATCTATTAGCTTTTTTCAGGGAGGTTGGGAGGTTCACACCTGAGGATGGTCATCTCCTCTGGAGAAGCTTGCTGTCGGCTGTGTTGGGGGAGCTGTGTCCTCGGTGTGCTGGCTCTCCTGCCTTTGGGGTGTTGGCTCTCTACGGAGGGAGGGGCCTTCAGTGGCTCATTTGGCTCATTAGACAGAACATCTCCAACCCCTCTTTCCTGGGAAACAGGAACACTGACACGCATATCTAAAGCATTATATTCAGAGTACTGTTTAAGCTAACACGAATAGAGAGAGTCTAATACCTCGCCACTATGCCCATAAGACAGTGGTTGGCAAACTCATTCGTCAACAGAGCCAAATATCAACAGGACAACAATTGAAATTCCTTTTGAGAGCCAAATTTTTTTTAAACTTAAACTTCTTCTAATGCCACTTCTTCAAAATAGACTCGCCCAGGCCGTGGTATTTTGTGGAAGAGCCACACTCAAGGGGCCAAAGAGCCGCCTGTGGCTCACGAGCCGCAGTTTGCCGACATTAATATTGAAGTGCTTCTCCAACATTAAGTAGAATTACACAGTAACTTCATGTTCACCAGGAAATCTCCAGTGCTGAACCTATCAAGCTACAGAAATGTTCCTGGTCTTTGAATTGGTCCCTTTCTTTCAGACCCAGTGGGGTGAGGTCAGGGGACGGTGTAGAAACAGCAGACTGTGGGAGGGAGAGAACCCGTTGCTGCGCTGGTGTAGGCCTCCTGAGCCAGGAGGGGCATTAACCCATTGTTTCGTCCCAGCCACGTGGCATTTTGATGGTCAGGACAGAGCTGGGACTTCCATATCCGTTTGCAGGAGAAACCGCAGTGGCGGGGCGCCAGCTTTATCGCTGTTTTCCCAGGGGCTTCTTGTTGTACTGCCACAGAAAGACACTCACCGACCTGAAAAAAACAACAAACCGCTCTCAGCCCCGTCTCTCACACAGTTCATTATCCCTAAATGAACAGGTCTTTAAAGCCCCAGGTAATCAGAGCCGCCTGGCCTCAGACATCTAGATGCTGGAGGGAATGCCTTGAGGGCTGAACTGCTGTTGGCCTCGCTCTGTGAATGGTTTTATTTTGAAATGGATTTTCTTTTAAGGCCTTATCCAGTGGATGGCAGGTTTGGAGTGTAGGTGTCTGTTCTGAAGGGAGGAAATCTGTGAAAACAAAACACATCCAGGCCAGGCCCAGTGGGAGGTCTAGCTTACAAGGAGATGACGATATAGTGGAAGCAGGAGATTTAGGAGACAGTGGGGAAAGCTGTCACAGGAGATGGCTATTACATCAACACAGCTGTGGGCTGAGCCTGAGAGTTAGACTTGGGGCCCAAACGGGCAGGAGAAATGGGGAGGTGGGGGGGCTCTTGCACTGGCCCTGCAGCTCCAGCCAAGTGAACTTAAGCAGCAGGTCACTGTGGAGCGAACTTTGACTTCTGTCCTCCCATACAATGCAGGTAGATGGATGGCTCTAAGGGTGGGTTCCCTGGCCAGGGGACCTCACCAAGCAACGCTGAGCCGTGCTGCCTGGATGAGCACACCCATTCCACCTCCAACTCACATTTAGAGCTGAATTATGTAATTTATTGTTCAGATCAGAGAAGGATTGAGAGTGGCAGGAGGGCTATTCCTAATTATACCAGGATGCCAGGCATCGACCAGAGCTGTCCCCGGCAGACCAGAGTAATCACCCTGCTCTCGGGTCACTAGTCTAGACCCATGGTCAGCAAACTGCGGCTCATGAGCCACATGCAGCTCTTTGGCCTCTTGAGTGTGGCTCTTCCACAAAATACCACGGCCTGGCTGAAACCAGTTTGGCCCAGTAGATAGAATGTTGGCCTGCGGACTGAAAGGTCCCAGGTTCGATTCCGGCCAAGGGCATGTGCCTTGGCTGCGGGCACATCCGCAGTAGCGGGTGTAAAGAGGCAGTTGAGCCATGTTTCTTTCTTGTCGATGTTCCTGACTTTCTATCCCTCTCCCTTCCTCTCTGTAAAAAATCAATAAAAATTTATTTAAAAAAAAAAAAAAAAAAAACCATGGCCTGGGCAAGTCTATTTTGAAGACATGGCATTAGAAGAAGTTTAAGTTTAAAAAATTTGGCTCTCTCAAAAGACATTTCAATCGTTGTGCTGTTGATATTTGGCTCTGTTGACTAATGAGTTTGTCGACCACTGGTCTGGACCGTAGGTGGTTTTTAAAAAGACAGTCCATGCTCTTCTTTGACCAGTTCACTCCTCCCCTTTATTGGCCAAGTCGAGACTGGTCACGCAGCTGCCTGCCTTTGACCATGTATGTGTGCAGGGTGGTGCTCAGTGAGCTTTATGAAGAAAATCCACTGGGAACTGTTATTTGGTCGGACATTCCTTATGAATTCTAAGCTTTTCGGTTGCTCCTTTACAAATGCTCGAGGTGTCTCATTCCTGAGTCGGAAGAGACAGGGAACAAAGAACAGGGACTGATTTCCTCTCCTGGCTCATCTCAGTGGTTGGTGGCTGAGGTCTGGACAGACATTGCCCTGGACAGACAGGAGAGGTTACCTGTCCCGAAGGGAATGAAGTGCCTCTGTTTCTGCACCTTCGCCCGAGGGGCTGATTATCAGATAGAGATACAAGTCATTTCCATACTTTGCCCTTTGGAGCTGATTTTCAAAGATTTGCGTTTGAGATGAGATGAAAACTTATCCAGCAGCAAGTTGGCTGGGTTGCTCTAAAAAATTCTGACCTCCTTAAGGGTACATTTCTTAAAGCTCCATTGAGGTAGACTTTCATAGCATAAAACTGGCCCCTTCAGAGATTACGAAGATATTTGCGACTGACAACATAGTCTAATTTTAGAACATTTTCAACACTCCGAAGAGAAACTTTCGGTCCATTTGTGATCCCTTGTGTTTGCTGTAACACCTAGCTCCCTGCAGTCAGTACGCATTTCAGTAGCACTTTCAGAAATGGCTTTGCTGCCTGCTGCTATGGTATTACACAGATTTGTAGTTTTAATGCAATTCTTATAAACACATTATCCCTGGACCCATTCAGTCTAAAGGCAGTGAGCTGACTGCCCCCCCCCCCCCCCCCCCCCCCCCCCCCGAAGTTTACTGGACAAAGAGGGGAATTAGAGCTTCTTGGAGGGAGATCAGCCTCCTTCAGAAGTCGATTTTTGTTTTTGTCTTTTTTTTTTTTTTTTTAGTCTAGGTAGCAATTTCAAACTTAGATTTTATTTTTTAAAGCCATTTAGGTTCTTAACAAAATTGAATAGAAGGTACAGAGAGAACCCAGATGCCCTTTGCCTGTGCACATGCACAGCCTCCCCACCACCCTCCCCCCACAGAGGGCGCATTTGTTACTGTTGATGAACGTACATTCACACGCAGTCGTCAAGTCCATGGTTTAGATTGGAGTTCACTCGGTGTTGTGTGTTCTGTGGGTCTGGACAAGTGTATAATGACCTGTATCATACGTGGTACAGTATCGTCCACAAGGTGTTTTCGCCCGAAAACTTCTCTGTGCCCCGCCCCCTTACCCCTTGGCAGACACTGATCTTTGTCTTTTGAGCTTTGCTTCGGTGTGATTGGCACATAGAGTTGTAAGATGTTTAGCCTATGCACGCTGGCGATTGAACAGCGTTGTGGAAGGGTGGCCAGCAGCTGGTGAAGGAACACACCCATCCCCTCGAATGTTTACCCTTCAGGATGCTGAGCCTTGGATGTTAGGAGTCATAAGGGGACAAAAATACACTTTCAGTCAGAAAAGAAAGGAGAAAGGAGATGGATAACTGTTCAATTTTATTGAAAAAGTGCTTATTTGTGAATTCCCATCTCCATCCTGTTGCTGTGCCCATTGAACCTCTTAAAATTCCAATTCTGAAGGGAAGGTGCAAACTTTGAGCAAAGAGCAGCCTGTGCCTTTCATTTTCAGGCTCCCTGTAGAACATTTCTCTTTCTCATTTCCAAAGAAATGTAGGACAACCCCCCGTCTCCAGCCCCAGCCAGATACCCCCGTGTATCTACTGATTTTCATGTCAAAGGTAGAATTCAACAGGTTAGTACAATGGTTGCAAACTCATTAGTCAACCGAGCCAAATATCAGCAGTACAATGATTGAAATTTCTTTTGAGAGCCAAATTTCTTTTAAATTTAAACTTCTTCTAATGCCACTTCTTCAAAATAAACTCGCCCAGACCGTGGTATTTTGTGGAACAGCCACACTCAAGGGGCCAAAGAGCCACATGTGGCTCTCGAGCCGCAGTTTGCCGACCACTGGGTTAGCTTTACCTTCAGTACTGGAGTGCAGCCC
Organism: Antrozous pallidus; assembly: GCA_027563665.1. Lineage (NCBI taxonomy): Eukaryota > Metazoa > Chordata > Mammalia > Chiroptera > Vespertilionidae > Antrozous > Antrozous pallidus. Next base: position 81,536,815 of record CM050519.1, read on the forward strand.
ACATTCTTCCCTATGGTTTGTTAATGGACTGACCCTTGAATGTACAGGAAACGGCAATCTATCATTTTTATTCCCCGACAGTTGCCATCTCTCTTGTGCTGGTCCTGGTCTGTCTGGACTCCGTCATTTGTGGGGTGGTAGCACTGGAAAAGGACCTTCGTTCTAGTTTTGGCAGGTCGTGTGTTACAGGGCGAGAGAAAAATGGGCCGGTGTGAAAATTGATGGGCTGAGCGTCCTTCTTTTCCAGAAAGTACTACTAATAATAGGAGGCAAGGTTGAGGTACCGTATTTCAAAACTGCCTTTTAAAACATAGGCTAATGTGTATATACTGTAGCGTTCCATTCAAGCAAGATCCCAGTAAAATTCCAGGTATGCACTGTTGTAAGCATGCTCAATAATATAGTGATTAGTTTGCATAGGAATGTTGGCAGTTATATTGTTATGACCTAAGGATATCTAAGACCAATTGAAGTAGCCTTTTATAAAAAGTAGGATGAAGATCCTGTGGCCTGTATCTCACCAAATAAACAGGCAAAGTATGTTTAATTGCACTCAGATTCGTTAATATGAACTTGATAAAAAACATTCTCTTAATGCAATGAGATAGATTTGGCTTTATCACAGCAGAGACTTTTTCACTGATCATAGAATTTTTTTAAAAATATATTTTATTTTATTTTTTTAATTAATTTATTTTTTTTTACAGAGAGGAAGGGAGAGGGATAAAAAGTCAGAAACATCGATGAGAGAGAAACATCGATCAGCTGCCTCTTGCACACCCCCTACTGGGGATGTGCCCGCAACCAACGTACATGCTTTTGACCGGAATCGAACCTGGGACCGTTCGGTTCTATGCTCTATCCCCTGAGCCACACCGGTTTGGGCACCACAGAATTCGTTAAACGCGGAGGGCGGGGAGGGCTTTGTGCGGAGTTGGCCTGGGCTGTGCAGCAGGTTGGTTTGCACTGATGTGTCTTGTTCTTTGCAAAAGGGAGGCAGCTCCTTGCCTTGCAGCTTTTACAGGTGAGGAGCGGTCATGTTTCTTGGATGATGTAGTCTCCCGTCAGCCACATTGATACTGGCATTTGTTCCCTCTCTGCTTAGGTATCTCCATACTTTCTTGGAAAATTAAGTGGAAAAGATAGTGCTTCTTTCCCCTATGCCACCATTTTTACTGTGCCCACTCTGACTTTAGGAGCACCAGTGTTTAAGGGTAAGTCTCTGGGAAGCAGAGAGGGTTTCTGAACGACCGACTCAGAGAGTTCAGGGGAAAAGGGGGGATTGGGTTTTGGGATGAAAAGATTGTATAGAGCAGGACAGATAACAGATCGGTTACTTATCCAGAATCAAGACCCATCTGGGAATTAAGGATAAGGAAAGTGCTTGATTCTTTCACCCAATTCACTGTAATACGGCATATATCAGGCATCACATCCTTACCGAAAAAAAGAAATCATCTAAAAAAATTACACCAATATTAGGCAAGATGATGACATCAGGAAAAGCTCAGTTGATCAGCACAGCCAATAGCTTTCTAAGAGCAGTGTTTGTATTTATTTTCTTTTAAAAATATATATATTTTATTGATTTTTTTACAGAGAGCGAGGGAGAGGGATAGAAAGTCAGAAACATCAATGAGAGAGAAACATCAATCAGCTGCCTCTTGCACACCCCCTACTGGGGTTGTGCCATAACCAAGGTGCATGGCCTTGACCAGAATCGAACCTGGGACCTTTGAGTCTGCGGGCCGACGCTCTTGTCCACTGAGCCAGACCAGTTTCGGCTGAACTTATTTTCTCAGGGCACTTTGATGGGCTCTGGAGTGAACTTTCTGAGTTGGAATCTTCCCGACTTGACTTGTTCAGCTGTGAGGTAGCTCCTGTCAGACGCAGACCACGGAGGCACTAATCTCCTGGGGTTCCCGGGAGCATTAAGAGACAGTGAGCATGCTTCCCTGTACTGGGTAAATAATGCTCAATAAATTCAGTTGCTCTTACTTCTACTCAGAATTATTGGTGGTGTGCACTGGGGGTGACACATACAGGCAGTAATGAAAAAAATTTCATAATACACATAGAGATGCTTGAGTAAAATCCACCCTCTGAGTTACTAGCAGCGTTTAGCTTATTAATGGAGGTGCCTGCTCAAGGAAGGTACACCTGAGCGCCGGATAGGTAGGTGAGGGTGTTGGCTTCCCTTCCCTTCCTTGCCCATGGAGGGACCCAGGTAGAATGCACGAGGATCTGTTGGTAAGGCTGCCTGCAGTTCCCGAGAGCCTCAATACCCAGCCCAGGCTTCAGGCGCTAGAGATGAGCAGTGGCGTTTCTTTCATGTTGTGGTCACACATGCCTACAGTGACTGGATAAACTCCTCAGAGAGGACCCCAACTCCTTCATTCCTCCCAACAGCCCTATAAGTTCCATAGGGCCATGTGGCACCCCACATTGGGCGCCAAATATGTGGGAACCCCTTTTCACGTCCTGCATGATTCAGGGTCTCCGGTTCAGGGTTCCGGTTTCTGGAGAAGGCCACACGCAAATGAGTAAAGAGACTCAGGGAAAATATTAATCTGGAAGATGGGGCCCAGGCAGTAGTTCAACTCTAGTGGCAGAACTCCCTCTCACTCTGGCTTCACCACTCCTTTTATTAAGATTAAAATCATAATATATAGCTGTATCCCCCAGGCCAGAGACACCAGGAAAAGTCAATCAGTAGATCTTCTTAGGACTAACAGTTAGGGGCTGCTTCAACCATCAACATTCCAGTAACCAGCTCCATCCCCTCAGAGCAGTCAAGGTTGACCAATATCTCCCTGTCCACAGCTCTGTATTATTAAAACACTGATCGGCTTCTGGCAGGGCTGGAGCTCTGAGCCCACAACACCGTTACTGAGTTCCCCGCCGGGCTGAAATCTGCACCGTGGCTCCCAGTCAGTGCTGTTTGCCCAGCAAGCTCTTCCTTCCACTCTTGTTTCAAAATATACTAGTAGTGTATTAATAGAACATTAGAGCTACAGTAAGGCCAACAGATCAGGAAATGGCTGCCATTGAAAAGATAGTTGATGACTCACGTTTCCTTAGAGGACAGACATGCCGTGGGGGGTCGGGGCGGGGAGCCACATGGGGAATCACCAGGTCAGTCACGAGGCGGCGGGGAGGGGAGGGGGCTGGACAAGGGCCTGTGCTGTGGGAAGGCAGAGGGACAGGCTCAGCCCTGGCCAGTGTGGACAGTTTCAGGGGGCTCTGGGCCATAGGACTGTCCCTGTTGCCTGGGGCCCTTGCAGTGTTTGAGGCAGGTGGATGGTGGCCCAGAGAGTGAGGAGGTTGTGGCTTCTGGTTTGCATTTGAGAAGTTCACTCACATTCGAGTTGTTTACCATCGCTGGCAGCTGGCTCACGTTGGGAGGGCAGCCCCTGCAGCGGCAGCAAGATCCCATGTCAGAACTGCAGAATACAGGAAGTCAAAGGCTTGGTTACTCTGTCCTGGTGTGGCTTCAGTGTTGGGCCTTCAGTACCTTCAATAACACATATCCCAGGAATGCGTGTTCAGTAACCCAAGAGGATGCTGGCTCTGAGACACCTCATTCCCTCCCTTCCCCCCCAGTTGATCTCTCCCTTCTTCTCCAGGCCTCTGTTTCCAACTTCCTCCCTGGTAACCAACCCGTTGGAGGTAGGCTTCATGGGTGTGAGTTACTGTCTTTCTCCCCCAAAGCCCTTCATCAGCCTGTGCTTTGCACCCATCTGTGAAGCAAGGAATCTGTCCGCTGTCCCTCTTCTCCAGGTACAGGCCTTCTGTGGTCATATCCACGTGTCTCAACGGGTGAATCCCGCCGTGGAACTTTCTCTTCGACTCACACTATTCTCTGGATCCACTTGTCTTTGCCAAGATTTCTGTGATTGAGTCTCAACTCAAGTGTGAGACCCTGTTACTTCGCTCCCTAAGAAAAAGCCTTGAATGGCTTCTTAGTGATTATAGTCTCAGGTTCAAATCCTGGGCATGACTCACAATCAGACATGCGTGATACCCTCTTACTGTGGGAGGGGTCAGCCATTCTGCATCCCTGGCTGGGTCTCAGTCCTCAGCTGGCTGCCACCCCATTCCTTCCTCCTACCCAGCGAAGGCCCATTATTCCCAAGGCCATGTGTCACCTCTGAGAAGCCATCAGCCCTTCTGATGAGCTCACAGGAGCTTGGCTATTTTTTTTACCTCTGACTTTTTCATCACATCTTATTAATCATTCGTGCAGCAGATCTTTGTTGAGTGTTTAACCTCTGCTAGGCATTGTGCCAGGTGTTGATGCAGAGATAACTGAGTTAGACTCTGCCCTCAAGAATCTAATAGCCTCCTTGGGGAGAATGAGAACCGAAGCCACAACCAAGCAGTCTTGTGAGTAGTTACAACTACAATGTGATACCTGCTGACCGGTGTATCAGCAAATCCCTGTAGGCACAGGGAAGAAAGAATACCAGCCAGAGCTGGGAGAAGTTCTAGGCACTTGATTGGGTTTTGATTGATAGGTGAGAATAAGCTAACCGAGATGGGAAGCCGTGACTCAATGGATTTGTTTCTCTAAAAGCCTGAACATGGAGCGTGGTATTCATGGGGGGCAGTGTTCATACCGCTTTTCCTTTATTTTTTATTTTTTATTTTATTTTATTGATTTTTCACAGAGAGGAAGGGAGAGGGATAGAAAGTCAGAAACATTGATGGGAGAGAAACATCGATCAGCTGCCTCCTGCACACCTCCTACTGGGGATGTGCCCGCAGCCAAGGTACATGCCCTTGACTGGAATCGAACCCGGGACCCTCCAGTCCGCAGGCCGACGCTCTATCCACTGAGCCAAACCGGTTCGGCCATACCGATTTTCCTTTTCCTCCCTTCCACAACGGAGTGTTCTCCAGGCCTCTGCAACTCCCTCCCTGGTCACCCCATTGGAGGTAGGCTTCATGGGTGTGAGTTACCGTCTTTCTCCCCCAAAGCCCCTTCATCAGCCCGTGCTTTGCACCCATCTGTGAAGCTAGAAATCTGTCAGCCCCAGCGCTGCCCCTGGTCTTGTGTTTCTCAATCTCACGTGTGGCTCAGGGGAGCCGATAGCCAGGCACAGCTGTCGGCATTTCCACAGGTTCGTGGATTCTGTGGACACAACATTTATTCTCTCGCATGAACCCACAACTCCCAGCGCCAAAGTTAGCTGCTTGGTGGAAACGTGTTTCCACGAGGCCATCCTCTTAACAGTGAGGCGGACTGTATCGTTACCTGAATTTCAGGCTGTCTTCCAGTCTGTCTCCGCTGCGAAGTTACCGTAATAGCAGGCCTTCAGAGGTCCTCTGGCTGAGTGTCCTAGAGACCGGAGTCTGTCCTCCGCCCTGAGTGTTCTAACCTTTCCCCCCCAGGCCAGGGTCGGGCCTGGCTCTGCTGCTCTGTGGTGTGGACCTTCAGGGAAGTTATTTAACCACGTGGAGCCTGGGTTTGCTTCTTGGTAAAATGCAGGAGAAACTGGCACTTACCTGGTAGGATGAGCTGAGCTAATGGTTCATGAAATAACGCTCTCCAGTGAACGGTGCTATTCCCGGCGTGTGGTGTGTTAGTAAATGGAAGGTGTCTGTTTTGGTGACATTATTATTATTATTGATATTATGTTCAGCAGATTCTTGTATGGGCTGGAGAAATGTCTTAAGAAGATACTGAGTTATCAGTTTCCTTAAAATCGAGTAGCCTTAGGAGAGATAGAGGGTGTATGTATGTGTATGTTTTTTATTTTATTTTTAAAATATTTTTAATTGATTTTTTTTTTCAGAGAGGAAGGGAGAGGGATACAGAGTTAGAAACATCGATGAGAGAGAAACATCGATCAGCTGCCTCCTGCACACCTCCTACTGGGAATGTGCCCGCAACCAAGGTACATGCCCTTGACCAGAATCAAACCTGGGAAACTTCAGTCCATAGGCCAGTGCTCTATCCATCGGTGGGTCAGGGCTGTGTACGTTTTTTTAAATGTTGCTAAAGCAGTTCTTAAAACATCACAGCTTGCCTTTGTAGGAAAGCTGAAATAAGGGATGGGGACATTTGTCATTTTTTCCTCTTTTGTCTGAATTGAAGGTCACTTTATTTTAACTGAAGACAGTAGTTTCTTCATTTTATATTCACCCAACTCCTGAGTGTAGTCCAACAGCCTCATTTACAACACTTTAAGTAAAACCCTTCTTACTCTTTAGTATATATCCCTACTCCTAGGGATATATATCCCATGTGTCCATGGGAGTTCCTGGCCAGGGGCAGTGATGTGTTTAGAATTCCGGGTTCTTCATCACAAATCCAGGGAACTGTGCGATTGCAGGGGAGTAAGTGCTTCTGTGTAATCGGCCTAGTCTCTGTGTCTGAGCCTCATTTCACAGAAAGGTGTCTCGTGAAAGGACTCTGCTTGGTAGGAACATTATTAGGCAACTAGAAGGCGCTCTAGAAGTAGAAGTGAAAATCTGTGCACAGTAGATTTAGAGTCTTGCTGCCTGTGTTTATAGTTGAGAACACCATTGCCTTTTGTCATTTCTCTGCTTTCTTCTCACCCACCCACGTAGGAAGAACGTTGGTGAAAAGCACAGAAACCAGTGACCTTTATGGCTGTGGAATACCCGTGAAGAGACTCACCTGGACCATGTTTCGGACCTGGTAACCCTCCACACTCCCGGTGTGTCATGAACTTGAGAGCATGGCTCAGGGCGCTCTCAGGGGAGGGAGCACGCCTGGCCTGCCGACAAGCTGGGGAGGGGCGGGGGGAGGTCGGGAGAGAGAATATGGAGCAAGTGTTTTATAACCTGAACCTCAGAACTGTGGTCCTCCAAGGAGAGCGCTACTTGAAGAAAAAAGAAAAGACAAAACAAAGTCGGACGGCTTCTCAGGGATTTTGTTTTCTGTGCACATATAAGCCATAGTTCCAGCGCAGGTGGCGGTAGGCAGAGCACTCCGATTTCAGTTCTGTTCGATGCGAACGAGGGCGCGCCTGACCATTCATCGCTGTTCCGTGACGAGTGTAAAATATGTACATGTTTATCTTTATTTTTGTAATATGCAAATACATTTAAATTTATACCGTTGGAAGCTTCTAGCGTTAGTTAACACTGGGTGCAATATTCGCATGAGAACTGTGCCAAGATGGGGCTGACTTCTTATTTGAGCATAAGACCTTTCTGTTCATTCTTTATTCTGTAGTCCTTCGCAAATTAAAAAAAAAAGAAGAAGAAGATTCCTATCTGCCAGGGGTTAAGGGTTGGCGCGTAGAGGTGGCCACTAGTCTGCAAGGTGCACGCGGCACTGACTCCTCTCCCTCTAACAGAAGTCCTGCCTGTGAGCCGCCCCGTGTCACTCCTGCCGAGCTCAGTGTTCCTCGCTGACCACACGTGGTCCCTGGTGATTCGCCGATGGAGGTCTGGGGTTAGGGTTCTTCAGCAGAGGAGGCCGAAGCGTTAGTGGGTCCATTGAAAGCCTGAGTCTTTCTTTAAATTAAGGAGAGAGAGAGAGAAACATCACTGATGCAACAGAATCATTGATCTGCTGCCTCCTGCATGCCCCTTACTAGGGAGGAAGCCCGCGACCCAGGCATGTCCCCTGCTCGGGAAGAGACCCGTGACCTCCTGGTTCAGGGGGTGACGCTCCACCGGAGTCTCACTGGCAGGGCCCGAGTCTTTCAGCGGCTTCAGATAACCAAGCGTCAGTTCAGAAACACGCAGGGAACTCTCAGAACGAGTGCTCTTTATTCTAGAACAGAGTCTGTGAAAGGGAGCAGAGCACTTGGCAAGCCTCCAGGTCTGGCTGTCAGGCCCTCGGAGAGTCAATGGCCTAATTGGAGAGCATAATCCCCCATTGGTTATTTATAAATACAGAGCCTCTGATTGGTCGGTCTCCTGCCAGGAACTAGTAAAACTTGTTTTAAAATCTCCAGGAAGCAAACCTTCAAAAAGCAAACCAAACAAATTGCTTTCCCTTCGATTCCTAATGAGGGCCAAGCAGCACCTGCTGCCTTAACGCCTTCCAGTCGGAGGCATGTGAGGGGCCGCTCACACCCGCCTCCTCTGCATGCTGACCGAAAACGGGGAAGACTGTTCTCACCAGGGTGAGGCAGGAAAAGTGAGGCAGCTGGCCCTGTTCCTTCATAAAGTATGAACTCTTGGAATGCCACAGCCCACAAAGTCTCAGCAAGCAGGTGGCTGCATCACAAAAAAATCACACATCAATTTTCATCGACTGTTTTGTGCCCCAGGAGTTAACTTGACCAATTCCAGAATCTCCAGTTAAACAAGGGTGATTTCTTAGGGTCAGAAAACCACGTGGCATCGGGCTGTTTCTGCGTTTTTAAATACTTGAATATGACACCTCAAAACTGAGATTGTGCTCTCTTTGGAGCAGTCACAAAAGCAGTCTGGTCGAGCCTTTTGTCGCAGTTCTCGTGTGTGTGCATGGGTGTGTGTGGGTGTGTAAGTGTCCACTGAGTGCTAATGTTTAATTGCTTTATGGATCATTGAATCCTAAAAGTTTTTAATTGGCACGAGGCAGTTCTTAAACTGTCACATTGATGGGTTTTGACCCGTCTTTTGTAAAAGACTCTTAAGTGTGTGACTTCGAGCTCATTCTCCAGGGGACCATATTAAATGGAAGGGGGAAAAAAGCCCCTTTGGGTGACATACCCTGCAAAGTGTGTGCTGTTATTATGAACATAAATGCCCACGTTCTCAATATCTATTTTTCAACAAGTGATGTTTTGTGCTGTCATCGACCCCTAGAGAAGCAGAGTAAGGCGAAATCTTGGGGTCACATGTGTTTAAGTAAAAAGACCCTGCAGTGGAGGGTCATGTGACCGAAAGCAGCTCCAGAAAAGCTTGAGACCTTGCCTCAGGGTCGGGGAGGGGTGAAGATACAGAGAACACTCTGCTGTCCGGGAGCTGTCACCATCTGTGCTGGAAGCCCCTTCCTCTGTCAGTACCTGGGAGGACTCAGCCAGCTGAGGCGACAGGCAGGTCACAAGGAACACGGGGAGTCTTCCCACCAAGTAGTCCCTGGCCCCCCAAAGAAACACCCTCCATGTTGGTTATGGTTTCTATCCCTGCAACTCGCGGTATCAGAACCACTTCCTGGAGTTGGAACGAGCTGCCAGGATTAATGTTCTTCCCCTTCCGAGAAAAAAATGACAGTGCTCGTACTTGACTCTATGTGATGGACTCCTGCGATTGAAAAACATGGAAAGGGCTTGGTGTCATTCCTGATGGGTGATGGGATGTGTGTTAGTTTTCATGCCACAGTTTGTGAATTGTAATTGCGGTTTCCTATTTAATTGTCGTAACCGGACAGAAATTTGAAAAAATTTCAATAAAAATACAAATGTTTAAGCAACTATATTTCCAGAGTTTAGTTATTTCAATGGGTGTGTGTGTTTTTTTTTGTTTTTAATTTGTTCTTAGTTTTGATTTGATCACTTAAGGAATAACTTTTATATTTTTAGGTAAGTCACTTTTGAGCTATGGGAGGTGGGCGGTAGCAGCTGTGTTTGGGGGTTGAGTCCCAGAGAAGACTGTTTTCACTCTGCCCTCCGGCCAGGCCAGCTTGGCGCAGTGGTTGAGCACCGACCCAGGAACCGAGAGGTCTCTGGTTCGATCCAGGTCAGGGCCTATACTCGGGCACAATCTACCTAAAAATCAATTAAAAACATATTTAAAACAACAACAATGAAAAAACCCACTCAGTCCTCTGTTTTTAGGCTGGAAATTCAACTCTTGAATATCAGCTCTGGTCTCTTAAATCAGATCCTTTTCCAGTGATCTGCTCTACTGCTGAATCAGAGCTTATGAATGTGTGATAAGCTGGCAAGTTCCCTCTCCCTGGGCTCTTAGCAGCCTGCCACCACCTTGTAACTACTGAGGAGGGAGGGTGTGTATTTCAGGCTGGGACCAGGTACCAGGACCAGAGGACTATTCTCCCTGTTTGTTTGAAAGGACAGTTGAGAAGCTAAGGAAAGGAAAAGACTGAGGCTGCTTCCTGTAGAAGCCACAGCCTCTAGAAAAGGACCAAGGCAAGGAAGCCCCAACCTGGGGGTACAGGGAAGAAGGGGCCCCCTCATCCAGGAGGCTTCATGTGAGACTCCTAAGAAGGCAGGTGGAGCCACCAGGAGCCCTGAACCCAAATGTACCTCTGCCAATGGAAAAGGCAGCTGTGAGGCTGGCACAATTTTCAGGAGAGCAGCATAGACGGGTTTGCTCCGACAAGCTGGTCCAGGTGAGTGAGGCCCCGTGCTCAGCCCTCAGTCCCTCCTGGTGGTCAGGGCAGGAGAGACATCGCTGAGGGCGTGGTTTTTCTTTCCCAAGGACCTCGAGTTCGTCAAACGTGGTCAGCAGGTGTCTGTGGTGACAGGAAGTCCCTGATTTATCACATTGATCACTCCCTCCCAAGTCTGTTTCTCCTACTTAATTGTGAGCTTTTTGAAATAGATTCCAGATTTACTTTGAGTACCACAGGTGGTTGCTCAGGTGCTGAATTCAAAAGCCCAGGTTTGCCTTTGACCGTGTCTGCTTGTGTCACCCACTGGGCCTGGGCACCGGAAGGGACGTCCCCTGGTAGAACCTGGAAGAGGTTCTAGACAGCAGGAGACCTTTGAAGTGACCTGGGTTTGATGACGTGAGAAAATTTCACCTGGTAATACCCTGTTTGAATCTTTACGCATAAGAAATACCTTCATCTTGATATACAAGAAAGATTTTTTTTCCCCCAAGTAGAAAATTTATTTTCTTTTTTTTCTTTTTTTTAATTTACAATATAACTTATATTTAATAGTAGTACATATGTTTTCCTTTTTCCCCCTCAATATCCTCCCCCCAGCCTCCCTTACCCCTCAGCACATGTCCCCACCTGCCCCTCTCCCCGCCCCAGTGTCTTTCATTCATTGGTTATGCTCATATGTATGCATACAAGTCCTTCAGTTGATCTCCCCCAGCATCTGCCTCCCATCCACCCCAGCCTTCCCCCTGTAGCTTGACAGCCTGTTCAAGGCCACCCTGCCTCTATATCAATCACTCCTCCTGTTTCTTTTCTTCAAAAATATCTTGCCTCTGCATACTAGAAACAAACGTATAAGAGCAAAAAAATGTTTAAGCGTCAGTTTCAATGTCAACGAGAAAGATTTTTGAATGAAATTAATTTCATTCTAAACACTATGTTTCCCCAACTGCTCCATGAAACATCCTTGTCTCCTGGGATATGTATTCTTCTGCAAAATAGTTCTGAGATCGAGTAAATTTGAGAAATGCTGCATTAAACAAAGCTTAAGAGTTATTGCTGCAAGACTCAGAACCTTTTAGATGACGATTTAAATGGTGAGTGTCCAAAGGGATAGAATGCAGCATTTCTGCGTGTATCTGAGTGTGGAAGGAAGCCTCTCCCAAGAGTTGTCTGTGGACATCCTCTGAGATCAGCGTTCCCAAATTGCAACCCGAGAGGTGTGCACTAACATCATCACAAATAACATTAAATGTGAAGGGCTTAAACTGCTCAATTAAAATACAGATTTTTGTGTGTGTGTGATTGGACTAAAAAAAATTTATGCTTTCTACTGGACACAGATTTTAATTAAAAAATATAGGTTGAGCAAAGATATGCCAGACCAATAAAAACACAAAAACAAAACAAAAAACAACAAATGCCATAATGGAGTTGGACTGACTGCACTAATATTAGATAAAAATAGACATTAAAATTAAAAAAATGAGGCGTAAAGAGGGATATTTCATTATGAAAAGAGGTCAATCGGTCAGGAAGAAAAGGAAACTTGGGACATGCACCAAAATATAAAGATTCAACAGCACAGTGCTAAATCTGCAGTGGGTCAAAGAAGAAACCAAAAGTGTGATTAGAAAGCATGAGGGAAATACAAATAAAGAGTTCAGTAAGATAACCACTTCACAACTACTGTGATGGCGATCATAACAAAGATGGACAATATAAGTGTTGACTAGGATGTGGAGAAATTGGGACTCTTGTACATTGCTGCTAAAATGATCAAGATATTTTGGCAAACAGTTTGACAGTTTTCCAAAATGTTAAACATTCTATTCCTCCGCTTTCAGTCTATACCCAAGAGAAATAAAGGCATGTGTCTATCCAAAAAAGAACTTGTCAATAAATGTTAGTGGCAGCACAATTCATAATTGTGGGGAGTGCCCCAGTCAAGACACCTTGAGCATTTCTTAACTGTTTGTGGGCTAAATCCAAGGCGCCTGGCTGTCCCTTTTGTTAAGACTATGGGATCCGCTCATAGCCTTTAGCCAGGAAATTCCAATGACAGAAATATACAAAAACCAAACAGAGGTGGAAGCTGCTTTACTTAACAATGTTTTAGTTCTGACCTCTCAGAGCAATTAAGGTTGTTTACCAGCCTTCCGGGCTTCCTATCCACATCTTTCTATTAGCTAGACGGGGATTGGTTTTCAGCACCTTTGTATTTTTGGAATATAAATAAACTGCTGTTTGGGTGTCAGATGCTGCCTCTCCATCAGAGAGAACAGGCATCCCACCTGGACCCAGCTATTTTTTCTATTACTGCGTCTTTGTTCTTCTATACTTTTATTTTTTAATCCCCAGCTCCTCTATTCAGAAACTGGTCCCAGTCTCTCTCTCTGTGCTGGACATGAAAAAGAGAGAAAAGCACCCACACATAAAATGGCCAAAAAATGGAAACAACCCAGGTATGCATCTACTGACGAAGGGAGAACTAAAATGTTGGTATGTTCATACAATGGAATACTATCTGGCAATAAAAAGAAATGAAGTAGTGATACATGCTACCACTGGAGAAACCTTAAAAACATTATTGTAGGTAAAAGAAACCAGTCACAGAAGATCACATAGTGTATGATTTCATTTCTATAAAATATCCAGAATAGGTAAATATAGAGTGGTTGCTCTGGAGGGGAAGGGGTTAGCAAGGGGTGCAGGGTTTCTTTAGAGGAGCATATTAGGATTCTCCAGAGAGAGACCCAATAGCATACATTGGGGATGGATTTATTATAGGAAATTTGCTCATTGATTAGGGAGCCTAGCAAGTCCAGTATCTGCAGAGCTGATGTCCTGTGTGAAGGCTGTTTGGCAGGAGAATTCTGACTTTGGGGGAAGGTCAGCCTTTTGTTCTGTTCATGCCTTCCACTGGTTGGGTTGGCCCACTCATCTAATGGAGGTCAGTCGGCAGTTAGGAAAGCTGAGGGCACGGGCTTCTCTGAGAAAGCCTTGGAGGACAAAGATAGAGCCAAGTTGAGAATGGAGTGATGAGTTTTTCAAATGAAGACACAAAATTGAAATATAGGAAAATATTTGGAGGCAATGACTTGTTAGGCTGCTTGCCAGGCATGATAGAGTCTGAGACCATGAAAGGATAGAGCCAGCGGCCTATGCCCAGATAAAAGCCCTTCACAACATGTGCCTCCTGCATATAGATCAATTCCTTGGTCAATTGGCATAAATCTAAACTCCTTTCCCTTTAGAGTACTTGAGAGTATCAGTGCAGCCACACCCAAGTCTAAAGGCAACACCTTGCCCACAGCTCCCAATGCCCCTCTGCCAGTTCTACAATGCCGGCTAAAGTAGGCCTGGGCATCTGGTGGCGTGGTATGCAAAAACTGTCCGGACAAATAAGTTTCACACTCCTAGAGTAGAAACCAACAGCAGAAGTGGAAGAATGCTGTGATATGGAGAGACGGGTCAGAGTGGCCATTAGGACCACTTCCAGACCAAAGTAAAGATGGCGTAGAGACCTGGGTGAAGCCAAGGGAGCTGGCAGAAGAGCTTAGAACTCAACAATGAGGCCAAAGGCCACACCCCTGTGAGTGGGTCTGAAGACAATCGGGGGTCCCTAGAGTTGCCTCCATTGCCTCACCCAGACCAAATGGCACTTCTGCCATTCTGGCTCAGAGTTGAAGTTATTTATATCTTATCTTCAGGAACTTGAACTCCTTGGGACCACCTTCCACGTTCCATCCTTTGATGTGTATTGGTTCCACTGAATTACATTCAACCTCTGAGGAGCCAGGGAGGGAGAAATGAGGAGGACATTCACCCTTTTCCCTAACTCCCAGCTTCCGCATCTAAGCATGTGGGCATGAGCCCCTCATTATCACTCTGGCTCCTAGAGCAAAACTGAAATGGTGGTATATATCTTACAACTGCTTGGTCCAGCTGCCTTCTTACAAATCCAAATCATCACTAATCTGTGGACAACCTAGCTATTTTTCCAGACTTGGCATGTGTCATTGTCATCCAGCTAGGAAGAAGGCATCCTGAAATACTTCCACATGCTTTGAACTGGCAAAACTGTGTTTATGCCATTACACAGAAACCATCTAGTGGCATGCTACTGATGAGGTTTAATGATGCTGAGGTCAGGAAATTACAGCTCTCTGGTTACACATTTCACTGTAGACTGGTTTGCATGTCATCGGGAAAGAATCTTGATTTGGAGCTATTCCTTCGTGCCTAAGGAAGGAGCTTGTTATAAATAAGAGGCTGGAATTCTTAAATGAATTTTATTTCTTCCTAAGAGATGCAAATGAAGACATGTGGATGGCTGTTAGTGGCCAGGCTGCATAAAAAAATTCTGCTACTGCCCTAATCAGTTTGGCTCAGTGGATAGAGCATCGGCCTGCAAACTGAAGGGTCCCAGGTTCGATTCCGGTCAAGGGCATGTACCTTGGTTGCAGGCACATCCCTAATGGGGGGTGTGCAGGAAGCAGCTGATCGATGTTTCTCTCTCATTGATGTTTATGACTCTCTATTCTTCTCCTTTCCTCTCTGTAAAAAAATCAATAAAATGCATTTAAAAAGAAAAGAAAATTCCACTACTTATGTGCAGGTGAGAGCAACATAATAAAAAGGGATGTCTTCTCACGTACCCAGTCTTCTCTCTCAACCAGTTCTGCCAAGCACCGTTGGCCTTGCCAAGTCCCCATGGACATGGCCAGAGATACAGCTGAGGCAGGACCAGAAGGAGCACTGAGCGTGGATAAAGACCCGGATAGCCTCTAACTAGTGATGGGATCTTGTACATGTGATGGGACTTGTTTAGGCCACAGATTGTTCATCTGTATCCCAAATGCTTGCTTCCGGTCCCCTCTACAGTTTGAACAGAATCTATGTCAGTTTGTAAGGCTGTTGCCCCACAGCCACAAAATTAACTGCCGCTGACCTGTCAACATTTGGTCATTTTTCTAATTGCACGGATCCACACACACACACGTTCTGACCTGGTTCTTCTTGAGGCTACACCTGCGTCTGTCATGCCGTGGCCTTGAATAGCTGGAGCTGGCTGGTGCTAGGGCACTTTTCCTCTTACTCTCGGGAACAGCCTCTAGGACTGCAGTCTCTTAGCCCAGAGATGAACAGAGAGTGAGTGAAACGGTTCACGTGATCACTGGCCTTTGAGGATTTGGTCACAGTGTTCTTTTCAGACGCAAGTGAAGAGAACTCGGTGTTCAGGTTCTGAAGCGGACAGGTGGGAGGAGTGGTATTTCTGTGCGAGGGTGCTCCCTTGTAAAAATGAGGAGGACATTCAGCACAGCTTAAGGAAAACAGTGAGTCTGTTTCCACCCTGGGGCACCTCTGGAACGCTGTTCTGGGAACCCAGGTTTTTAAAACATAGACTGACCAGACTACAATATGAGGCATTTCTGAGGCCAAGCTCTCCAAATGGAATCCCAAATGGAATTGTGTTGTAAAGTGAAGATACTAAGAGGGATCGTGCCAGTAAACCACCTTATTTTTTGTCACCTGTGCCATCTGCCATTAAGGCTTTCCCAAATAAGGTGCCTTTTGATGTCCTCTGTCGGCATTCAGGGCCTGAGGCATGGCAGAAGAGTGGGACTGTCGGGGGAGCAGGAATAGCTCTCAAAAGCTGTCAATGTGCTCAAATTTAACCCCACTCTCAGGACTCTATCCCAACATCATAGAGATATGGTCAGAGGTATATGGAGATGGATGTTTCTCATAAACATAGAAAGCAACAATGGGAACGTGATGAAATATGTGATGGGAAATGTCACTAGAATGACGCTTCTGAAGAATGGTTTACAATAATATACAAAAGACTTTGCCACAATTTTATGTGAAAAAATGAGGTTGTAAGTTTTATATACAATGTATTTTCTTATTCATTTATTTTTAAAATATGTTTTATTGATTTCAGAGAGGAAGGAGAGAGATAGAAACATCACTGATGAGAGAGAACCATTGATTGGCTGCCTCCTGCACACCCTACACAGGGGACCGAGCCTGCAACCCAGGCATGTGCCCTGAATGGGAATCTGTGACCTCCTAGTTCATAGGTTGATGCCCAACCACTGAGCCGCACCAGCTGGGCTATAGCTAAGGTATTTTCAGCATATGTAAGGATGAATGCACAAATGAGAGTGCCACCGAAGGCCCCTCCCCCTCCGCAGAGAGGCCACCAAATAAGGGGAGCTGACACCCCAGGGACAGGCAGGGCTCCTGTCACACAGCTCTCTCCAAGGCCTCCCGACAGCAAGCTCTCCAGAGGAAATGACAGGCCCCATTCTCAAATGCGAACTCCCCACCGCCTTCAAAAACTTATATAGGGGGAAACATTCTATGCAGCCAATTAGGAGGGAAAAATGAAGGTTTCCCACATGAATACTTTGCTGAAATGACAGCCCCCAGACGCCGGCTCTGCTCCAAGAAGACCCGTGGCTGCGAGTTCTCAAGATGTGCGGTAAGAAGGCACCTCAGTTTAAAAGTGGTTTCCCTGTTTGGTTCTTAATACTATCAACACCCAAAATGCTAACAGAGATTATTTTAGGTTTAGGGAGGATGGGTGGTTTCGTTTCCCTCCTCCTTTATACTTCACTCTGCTTTCCAAGTTACCTTGGAATTCCAACTTCACCACAGAAAACCGAGTCCCTTAGGTGATCACCCCTGCCCCCTTCCCTGAGATTGCTTGGTCTCCCCGTTTAGCACAGCCATGCCTTTCTCCCTGCAGACAAACTACAGATGGGAAAAAGCCACAGAATTCACTTCTGTTGCTCACGGTTGCAAATGCCACTGGTAATATCAGCACCGTTAGCCCCTGCAGAGACTTCCAAACGTGGGCATGGGAGGAAGCAAAGGACCAGTATCCACACGGCTACACATGCTCACAAAACTGATCATGTGCCTCTGCTGTGGAGGCAGTGACCTTGTTTATGACTATATTTCATAAATGCATAATGCAATGTGTGATTTATTTGAGCCTGTGATCATAACATGTTAGAAAGGGTTCCTATATTATTAAAACAGTAAGGCCACTTACCTGATGCTTTCTGGATAAAGGTCATAAAGATGACTGCAGTGTTCCCTGGGTAGAAGTTCAACTGCTTTTAGACTAAAAGCCAAGCAAATGACATGAGCTTCATTGTCTTTTGTTTACAGGGTGGGTGTCTAAATGTGTCAGGAGAACTAACTCTTTGAAAAGTTCCTTAGAGTACATAATTTTGCAGTAGCCCATTTACTTTCTAATTTATATTTTATATAAATTTGGAATTTTGCATAATAGGTGCAAAATTAGGGGTTATATCTGCAATCTATATATATAAAAGCCTAAGCGACCGTTATGACCAGTCAACTGAACAACCGGAAGACCAGTCACTAGGCTGTGTACTGGCCACCAGGGGGCAGACGCTCAAGGCAGGAGCTGCCTCCTGGTGGTCAGTACATTTCCATAGCCAACCTCCCATGCCTGCCAACCTCCCTCGGTCCTTTCTCCTGGCCAGCCCCGATCAACCAGCCAGGCCAAGAGACCCCACCCATGCACAAATTTGTGCACCAGGGCTATAGTAGTTAATAAATCTATATAGGTGGGAGTGAGTATGCCACTATATCATTTTTTTAAATGTGTGTGTTTGAGGAATAAATATGAGAATAGCATACAGAGGGGGAAATCTGGAGTCAAATTTGTGTAGCTGAAATTATTTGTAGGTTTCTTTGTTAGCCTGGTGAATTTTACTACCCATTTGCTTCCTTCCTTCTTGCCCTCTCCTTGCCTTGTAGCAGATGGGATTTACCTTCCTCTGTTTCTGACGAGTGGTCCATCCAGGGACTGGACAAGAGAGAAAAACAAAATGCTCAGGAATAGCACTGAGAATGCCACCAGTGAGGACTTTTCCCTCAAAGTGCTTCATTTAGGCTCAGATGGATCACAGGCCTAGCTAATAAAGCCCTTGTTGGTACATTAATTCAGGGCATTGGGGTTTCTGACAACACATTCTACTAGACTAGAGAAATAGTGGGAAACGGGCATTCTCATACATTGCTGGTTGGTACTAGTACCACACATTTGGAGAGAATTTTGGCAGTAAATAATAGCTACGTATCTATTTAAAACTACCTTTTGACCCAGCAACTCCACTTCTGAAGGTGCAATTCCAGCAAAACAAAAATACATATGTACAAGGTTATTCTTTGCAGCATTATTTGTAATTTCAAATTGTTGGAAATAAACTGTATGCCTATACATAGAGGGGAGGTTGAATAAATGATTGTATATACACAATGGAGTACTATGCAGCTATGAAAATGAATGAAGATCTTAGCATAAACTTAAATAGAGTGATTTACAGGATATACTATTAAATGAACAAAGCAATGACTTTTAAAACTATGTTTATGTTTTACATACTCAAAGGATAAATAAAAACATTGGTAAATAGAATCACTGAGGATGTGGGATAAAAATTGCAAATATAAATGAGCAGAAACAAATAATCTTAATAGTATTTAAATAAACAACAACCACACAGAAAGGGAACATAGGGAATCAATCAGGTAGTTTCTGAACACAGTAATTTGATTTTACACCCTCAGGCTAAAGACAAAAACTATTGGCAAGTATGATAGTTATTAAGTTTGTTTTTTCTCGGTGGCATACCGTTCTGAAACTACTTTATGGTTACTCTTGGAGTGAGTAAATAACAGGATCCAGATTTTTAACTACCAGAGAAGAAAATTTCAAATTACATGAAAAGAGAAGGCTAGAACGCACCTTGTTGTGCTTACTGTACTGGAATACGAAGTATCAGTATAAGCATATGGTTTCTAAATGCATAGGTACACAAACCAATGTGACTCTCAGGACATAAACATGTACTCCTGGCTGTTTGCTGAGAGGGACTACAAGCAATGATATCCCAGTATCAGTGAACACATTTAGTGCCCAGATATGGGTTTTTAAATACCATGCTCAACTCTCCTTGGACAGTTGGCTGATTTGGGGGCTGGAGCAGCTTGCTGTGCAAATAAGCAAGGATGTGCTCAAAGAATGATGGGACATACCCATAGAGCCAGATTATGGGAGTTCCACTGACCAAGTCTCAAAATAAGGGGAAAGAGCAATCTTACCTAATAATAGAGAAACATGTAAGTTGACCATACTTCCACTACACCCACAGCTAATCAGAGTGGACAAATTAGAAGGCCAAAGATGGCGGTCGCCCAGCTGCTCCAGGCGCAGAGTGGCTATCAGGGCAGGACCCCTGCTATGAGAGGAAGGGCAGACAGCCCCAGCAAAGACAAGACTGCAGACTCCAGAGCCTGCAAGGAAGATGAAGGTGGCAGACTTCAGCCAGAGTCTGCAGCAAAGACGAAGACGGCAGTCTGCAGAGAAGCAAAGACGAAGACGGCAGACTCTGGCTGGACTCTGCAGCAAAGATGAGGAGGCAGACTCTGGCCAGAGCGAAGGCCTGGGGCCCGGGTGCCGGAGGAAAACCAGTGCTGGCAGCCAAGGGAAGGAAGGCCTATTGCACGAATCTCTTTGTGCAACGGGCCTCTGGTAGATTATAGCTCAAACTAAAATGAGAATCCATGAGCATTGACTGATATAAATAAGTGAGTAAATAGATGGGGAGGAGGGAGAGCACTTTCTCACAGTAGCTTAAAACCCCAAAATAAATGAACAAGGGCCATAATGAACAAAATAAGCAGATGACTAAAACAGAACCAGAGGCATGGAAACATGGAACAGATTGATGAATCTCAGAGGGAAGGGGGCAGGGAGAGGCAAGAAGAGATTAACCAAAGGTCTTTATATGCATAGTAGAGGCCTGCTGCACAAATTGTGCACGAGTGTGGTCCCTCGGCATGGCTGGCAATTGAGGCCTATCGGGGAGCCGGCTGGCTGAGGGGAGGGAACCTAGGAGGTTGGCTGGCTGGCCATGTCCCTTCCCTCTCCCTCCCCCCTCCCCCCACTGATCGGGGCTGCTGTGGGGGACAACCGGGCATGGGGAGGGAGCTGCAGGAGGTTGGCCAGCCATGGAAGGTTAGCTGTGGGAGTACACTGACCACCAAGGGGCAGCTCCTGCATTGAGCATCTGCCCCCTGGTATTCAGTGTGTGTCATAGAGACTGGTTGACTGGTCATTCTGGTCATTCTGTCCTAATGGTTGCTTAGGCTTTTATATATACAGATGTGCATTACCTGTGGACACAGACAATAAGGTGGTGAAGACATGGGGCAGGATGGGAACTGGTGGAGGGAGACAATAAATGGGGGGAAAGGGAGTATCTGTAATATTCTCAAAAATAAAGATTTAAAGGTAAATAAATAGCCTGGCCAGCAATGCTCAGTGGCTTGAGCATTGACCCATGAACCAGGAGGTCATGGTTCAATTCCCAGTCAGAGGTGTGCAGGAGGCAGCTGATTGATGATTCTCCCTCATCATTGATGTTCCTCTCTCTCCCTCCCTCCCTCTCCCTTCTTCTCTGAAATTAATAAAAATATATTAAAAAATAAAACTCATAAAAACAGAGTAGAATAGTGGGTGCCATGGAGGGTGGGGCTGGGGATGGGAGATGCTGGTCAAAAGGTACAAGCTTCCAGCCGTAAGGTGAGAGTCCTTGAGATCTCAGGTACAGCATGGCGACTATGATTAACAAGCATCGTGGACGTGCTCTCTGTAAGCACACAGGTAACTGGGAGGTGAAGGATGTGCTAACGAAATGGAAAAGGTCATTTGGTAGAGGTCTCACAGTACATACTTGTATCAAATCACTCTGTTGTTACACCACATTATAGGTCAATTATATCTCCATAAAGCCGAGAGGAAATTTTTAAAGTGAAACTCATCTTTATGCTTTTCTACTTTACACATACTCAAGCATGCGCATGTGTTTTCCTTCCTCATGGACATACAGCTAAACCTGTAAAGGCACTGGCAGGGGCCGCGGCCCCGATGGGTTATGATGGCACCTTGTCAGCGTCCGCTGTGCACATGGCTGCGGTCCCCAGGCCTGGGCACCCCCTGGGCTGCACCCTGGGCGGCTGTGGCAGTGCCAAAATAGTTCAGAGAGGGCTCATGACAGCGAGGCAGCTGGAGTCTCAGATGACTCCCACGTGACATCTTTCTCCCCGAGGCGATGAGGACATGGTATGACCGAAGGAATTCTAAAAATGACAGTGTGCACACTCTGGTGAGGAAACACCCTGCCCTTCGTGGGTAGCGTCCGAGTTCCAGAGGCTAAAGTGTCACTGATTTGTGTCACTGATTTCCCCCCTTCTTTTTTCTTTTTAATAAATGATGTATTTCATATATACATATATATATATGTGTGTGTGTGTGTGTGTGTGTGTGTGTGTGTGTGTGTATATATTTCAGAGAGGCAAGGAGAGGAAGAAAAAGATAGAAACATCAATGATGAGAGAGAATCACCTATTGGCTGTTTCCTGCACACCCCACACTAGGGTTTGAGCCCACAGCCTGGACTTGTGCCCTGACAGGGAATTGAACCCTGACCTCCTGATTCATAGGTCAGCGCTCAACCACTGACGCAGGCAAGTATCATTGATCTTTTTTAAAAGAAAATTGTTATTTGTTACAGTGTATGGAACATTTTGGGTGCCTTGGAAAGGTACTATTTTCTCTTTATAGTTATGGCTCTTAAAAATAAAAACTGAAACAGCACTTGTCAGTGTTGGCATAAGTACTAGAGAGCCAATACATAGTCGTCAGATGAGCTCATCGAAAAGCGAGTCCACAAGGTGTGAGAAAACTCTGCAGGCTGGGTTTTGAAGTTCGGATTATGCAATGGGTTTGACAGTGTGTCCAATCCATCCCACAGCTGTCCGGTCGCTGCCAGCTGGAAGCGCCTGCAGGGCCCCGCTGAGCTTGCCGCTGGCCCAGGCAGGCTGTGTGCAGGCCAGGCTCCCAGAGGGCCCGCTGTGCTCCAACAGGCTCCACGGGGATTTCACGACTCGCTGCCAGCAGACACCCTGAGTTCCGTGTCCCCCATAGCCCAGACCTGAGAGATTAAGCTCTTCATATCACAAAACCCAGTCTTCAACTCGTGGTTTGTTTATTTAGTCTAGATTCTTCTCATTCCCTTCTGTCACTACCGGAGAGAATTCTCTGAGTGTATCCTCAAAGACAGCCACCCAAATGGGGAGGAAGCTTCCTAATCCCTCATTCCGAGGAATGAGTCGTAACGTTCCTATTACCCCATTTCTGAGCAGCCTCTCTGTTTGACTCGGAGAGAGCAAAATAGACTTCCAGGATCCTTTATGGGTGGACTCCCCTTTTCCTCCCGCCCACTGATATTGGGTAAACATTCAACAGCCAGCCCCCCAAAACCTGATCATTTGTCAGTTTCCATGGCCGGGTTCCAAGGGGCCAATTTTATTTTAATCAAGAAAAAGATTTGTGCATTTGTTTATTTGTTTACTTATTTTTGTTGTTGTTAATCCTCACCGAGGGTATTTTTCCATTGACTCTTGGAGAGAGTGAGAGGGAGAGAGAGAAGGAAACATCTGTGTGAGACAGACACATTCATTGATTGCCTCCGCATGCACTGCTGTCGCAAACTGAGCCTGTCACAGAGGTTCGTGCCCTTGACTGAAGCAAACCTGGGACCCTTCAGTTCGCAGGCAAAAGCTCTATCCACTGAGTCCAACCGCTAGGGCCCAAGTGGCCAGTTTTATATTTCCAACTTGATGTCACTGGACCTGCAGCTGGGAAGAGATGTACAGTAGAACCCCATTATGTAGGATTTCTATCATATGGATACAGTCAGTGTATAAATGTGCTGAAGAGCACAGGAAACAAAGTGTAATAAAATAATTAGGTAACAATGAGCTTTGAGTGATTACTGTATTTTTTAAAAATGTAATCTAATTAGTTATAAATTTATGCAATGTAATTCTAATTTAAAAAAACATCTTAATTCCTGAAAATACAGCATTTGGCGCTCAAGGGCCAGTTCTATCAGACAATACATTCCCTGAAAGTACTTTTTGGCGTAAAATTGGGGAAAGGGTGAAATGAAAGTATGGGGTGACTGTCTCAGTGGTGTCTGACTTTGAACTCTTCTGCACACAAATCTCTGGGGGCTCCACACTGTTTCTGAGATGACAGCCAAGGAATGGGTTTGCCATCAACTGCTGACTGTTTTGCTGTCTGCTGCGCCCCCTGGTGGTTGGCATTAGACATAGCTACATTCCTAGCTGCTGTCTTGCTTCAGGGCTGTTCTCAGATGGGGAGCATTCTTTACTCACTAGCATTTTCAGCTACTAATTGGGCTCCAATGGGTAATTTCACCCTCTGGTTTACAGTCTCCTGTGCCTTTAGGGTAAATTCCCAGGCATTGGGCCAAACAGCGTTTGCCTAAGAAATTAGCAAAATGTTTGCCCACTGAGACCCCAACTCCTGAATAGTGGGGAGGTTTTCCAGGCTTGTATCCTAACTGTTCGTCAGAATATCTATCCAATGTCCCCACACACAGCCACTGAGCTTAATGATACACAATATCCTCTTTCTTAGCTATGCTGTTCTTCATTTTTCTCTAATGTTGTAATGTCTAAACTATTATTATCTATATATTTAAAAGCCAAGTGACTGGAACGACCAGAATGACCGGTCATTATGATGTGCACTGCAGCAGCCAACCTGCCCAATCAGGGCCCCGATTGGCCTCCCTCACTCTGATTGGGGGAGGGGCCAGCTGGCCAACCGCCCTCGGCCCCTCCCCCAGGTGGCCCTGCCCATGGCCCTTCCCCCAGAGCTGGCCTCGCCCTGATGGGCCCCCCATTGGGGGTGGGCCCAGCTGACCTCCTGAAGCCCTCCACCTGGCCAGCCCAGCCTCAATTGGGCCCGATCGGGCAGACTGGCTGGACCCCACCCATGCACGAATTCATGCACCAGGCCTCTAGTCTATACTAATAAAAGGGTAGTATGCTAATTAGACCAGAAAGACCTGACATCTTCCAGACATCCTTCCAGACAAAGCCCCAGCAGCTGGAGGGGCTGAGGATCGGCAATGTGGGAGAGGTGGCACCACTGGCCGGTTTAGCGCTGCGGCCCCTTTTGCAGAGGCAGCAGGAGAGGGGGCTGCATGGTCCCAGTCCCAGTGCTGCCCCTTCCGCAGAGGCAGCCACAGAGGCAGCGGCACGGGCTTGGTCTCAGTGCCACGCCTCCACAGGCTGGATGGGGTGCGACCTGCTGTGCCTCAACCTCCCACAACCCCTCCCACCAGCGGGCCTGGCCCCAGATTGCTCCCACTCACCAGTGGCAGGGGATGGGGCCAGTACTAAGAAGCGAGGGCCGAGGACTGGCAGCCGTGGTGGCCCGCATGGCAGCAGCAGTGGGGTGATGAGGGCGGCACCTTCCCCTGATGGGCCAGGTCACCTCCTGCAGACGGAGGCCAGACTGCAGCTTAGGCCCATGGGGAGAGGGCCTAAGCCATCAATTGGACATCCCCTGAGGGCTCCCAGACAGTGAGCGGGGCAGGCCGGGCCGAGAGACCCCCCCCCCTAGTGCACAAATTTTCGTGCACCAGGCCTCAAACTTTAAAGAGTCTTTCTAAAAATCTTATTTATTCAAAACCTATTTATTGTTATCTATGGATATTTATTCATATCTACAGTCTGAGTCACTGGCCCGGGGAATTTATTTGGTCCCAAAATGAATCATGATTAGACACTGACCTCGAGTTTGTGATTTATAAGGGAGTCAGTGCTCTGTGGATAGAAGCTGTGCTTTATTTCACCTCAACAAGGACCCTGTGAGATGGCAAGGCACTTGCCTGAGGCCACGCAGAGCATGCCCTTAGCCTCACATTTGATTGATAGTTTGGCTGGGTCTTGATTTCTGGGGTAATGTCACTTTCATTCAGAATTTTAAAGGGATTGTCCCATTGTTTTTCTTGGTCCAAGGTCCATATTTAAGAAGTTTGACACCATTTGGGTTCTTGTTTTTATTATTATTATTATTATTATTATTATTATTATTATTATCTGTGTCCTGATTCTTCTGGAAAACTTAGATTTTCTTTGAATCTGTAGCTCTGAAGTTATTGGGGATGTGTCGTGTCGACAGTCTTTGTTGTCATAGGCGCTCAGTGGGTCCAGGGTCTGGAGGACTGCATCTTTCGTTTGCTTCTGTGGGTTGTTGATCATTTTCTTTGCACTGATTTGTCCGTTCTTCTTTTGGGAATTCTGACTATTTTGCTGTTGCGCGTCCTGCAGTGATCTTCTCGTGTATTCGTCTTTCACCCCCTGTTATCTTTAAAAAACACCTGGGAGATTATTTTCCAACACTTGACTGGTTTTTACCAAACACTGGCTGTCAGATTGCTAAGTTCTAAAGCTCTTCTTGTTCTTTAAAATACTTTACTGTTCCTGTTTCAGGAGCCATGGCCCCTTATTTCTCTGACCACATTCATTGCCTTTTCTACTTCCCCCTGCGTAGTTTCAGTGTCTTTTGACTTCTGGTTTCCATGTGAGTGATCTGATCTCCTTTGTTTTGCTTTTATTTTAGATAGACTCTGATGGTAAATCATGTGTCTTGTGAGGCTAGTGTCAGGTGGGCTCTGCTGAAGCACGATCGGAAGGGACGCCTCTGCTTTATCGGGAGACTTCTTAATGTTCACCTCCCCCAGACAAGGAAGCACGTCTCCCCTTTCCTGACAGAGGGCGCAAGTCTGCACCTGCACAGAGCTGGGGAGACGAAGGGGCTGACTGAGGCACGTTTCCTGGTTTAATGTACAGACTCTCCCTTACATTTATTTTATTATTTTTAAATTGACTTTAGAGAGCGGGAGAGGGAGAGGGAGAGGAACATCAATGATGAGAGATTCTCATCAATAGGCTACTGCATGCCCTACTGAGGATAGAGCCCAACACCCAGGCATGTGCCGTGTCCAAGAACTGAACTGTGACCTCCTGCTTCATGGGTTGACACTCAACCCCTGAGCAACACTGGCTGGTCTACTTACTTTTCTCTTTTGATCTGGCATCTCATTCTACCCACGGAGGGATCTTGATGGTCATCCCTAAAGAAGCCTGTGGCTGTTCTGGGGGTTCTTGATGACTTGTTCAGAGACCCGTCTTAGCTTGTGTACACCACACCCCGTATTCCCTGGACCCCAGTGTCGGGAAGCATCGGGGGGGAGGCTGCTGCTTCGGGGGCCTCACACTAGGGAGCTCATTTAATATTTATACTCGGAGCCACTTAAACTTAGCCATGATATAAAGTAAGAAAAAGCCAATAAAGGGCACTGCTCGTCAGTATAAACTGTCAACCGCAATTATTGACACCGGATGAAATAGAAAGTCTCATGTGACAAAAAGAGACAACTTTGTTTGTAAATCCTCCTTGGTGACATGATATCAAGAATTGGCCAAATAAAACGAGGCCAGAAGCTGCAGGTATTGAAAGGGACGTATGAAATGATGATGCCAACCCTTCTGGCTCAGTTACTGGGTTCATAGAGCTGCCATGGATCCTAGCTCAGTGGTCTCATGCCTTCTCTCAGTTGAGTTTCCTTCCACGAAAGCTCAGGGTAGCAGACTAATTGGACTGTTCTCCCCAGTGAAACTTTATAGACATTTCACAACATAGGTTATTTTTTTAAGTTGGGTATCTCTGCATCATTTACACGTTTGTGTGTCTAGGATCAGCCTTAGATTATACGGTACAATGAAATAACTTCCTTGATTGCTTGATAACCTTAGAATTCATTGGACAGAAGACCAGGTTTTGTTTTCCACAGTGAAAGATAAAGCTTGCAGAGCAAAATTCCTGAGCTCCTCCGACCTCTCCCTTTCCCCCAGCAAACCACCCCCCCCCCAAGAGGCCCCTCACTGTCTGCCCCCAAAAGCTCATCCTCTGACCACGTCTGCAATCTGATCCTGGACTTGAGTGAATGGTCCAGAGCCCCCACCCTTAGCTGCTCTGGGGGTCATACATGTCTGCAGGACTCATTCCCCCACTGTTATCCCAGTCACATCTATTTCCTGCTGGTCCCCAGCCTGACTGCTTCACTGGAACCACCCATGTCCTTTTGGCTCAGGTGACTGGGATGAGGTATCTTATATTAGTTGGGGTCCTCTGAGAAGTAGACACTAAGTTAGGATTCAGTAAGCTTGCCCTGCCTGCCTTGGCCTCTGCTTAAGGCTACAAAGTTTCAATTATAGAAGGTAAATATCCCAAGAGAAATGGCTGTGGCCACTGAGCGAGAAGGAGGCTTGGCTCCGCTCCAGGCTACAAAGTTTCAATTGTAGAAGATACATAAATCCCAGGTACCAGGGCCTCCACTTAAGTTGCTGGGGGGGCGTGGCTGGCCTGCAAACCACTACAGACCCCTCACCCAGGCTGCCCCTTGCCCCAAGAGAACCCCCACCCTGATCTGGGACACGCCTTAGGGCAAACCATCTGGCTGCCACCCATGCATCAGACCTCTATCCTATCTAATAAAAGAGTAATACACAGATTGATCATCACTCCAATACACAAGATGGCTGCCTCCATGTAGTCAAAGATCCTGCCCCCATGTGGCCAATGATGGCCATCAGGGGAGGGCCGTTGGGAGGGACCAGGCCTGCAAGGGAGGGCAATTGGGGGCAATCAAGCCTGCAGGGGAGGGCAGTTAGGGGTGACCAGGCCGGCAGAAGAGGGAAGTTGGAGGCAACTGGTCCTGCAGGGAAGGGCATTTGTGGGGGGGGGGGGGGGGGACCCAGGCCTGCAGGGGAGAGTAGTTGTGGTGACCAGGCCTGCAGGGGAGGGTGGTTAGGGGTGACCAGGCCTGTAGTTAGGGGCAAACAGGCTGGCAGGGGTACAGTTAGGCATCTATCAGGCTGGCAGGGGAGTGGTTAGGGGGTGATCAGGCTGGCAGGCAGAAGCAGTTAGGGGCAATCAGGAAGGCAGTGAGGTGAGCAGTTGGGAGCCAGCAGTTCTGAATTGTGAGAGGGATGTCCAACTACCTGTTTAGGCCCGATCCTACTGGTAGAATCGGGCCTAAACAGGCAGTCGGCCATCCCTTAAGGGGTCCCAGATTGGAGAGGGTGCAGGCTGGTGGAGGGACACCTCATGCTCCCCATGCACGAATTTCATGCACCGGGCCTCTAGTATAGATATAAAAGCCTAAGTGACTGAACGACTGAACGACCAAATGACCAAATGACCAAATGACCAAATGACCAAATGACTTGGTTGACTGGTTGCTATGATGTGCACTGACCACCAGGGGCAGACGCTCAATGCAGGAGCTCCCCCCTGATGGTCAGTGTGCTCCCATAGCAGGAGCACGCTCAGCTGAC
The DNA here is from genome assembly GCA_027563665.1 of Antrozous pallidus. Taxonomy (NCBI): domain Eukaryota; kingdom Metazoa; phylum Chordata; class Mammalia; order Chiroptera; family Vespertilionidae; genus Antrozous; species Antrozous pallidus. The sequence goes on from CM050519.1 coordinate 81,565,409, forward strand.
CAATGGGCACCAGATACAGGGCTCACGGGTGACAAGTGCCCCTGAGGTGGCACAAGCCTCTCCCAATGGGGACTGACAGGGCGCAAGCCCAGGGCAAGCGCAGCAGGGCCAGAATGAGCAGCAGCTGCAGGCAGGCAGTTTGGACTGCTGGTTCCTGCCCGATCCCTGCAGGCTGAAACCAGCAGTCCGACATCCCCTTAGAGGTCCTGGATTGTGAGAGGGCGCAGGCCAGGCTGAGGGACCCCACTGGTGCACAAATCCGTGCACCAGGCCTCTAGTTATTTATAAGTTATTGTATTATTTTCCATATGAACAACTGTAAACCTAATTTTGCTCCATCCTATATGTATGTGTGTGTGTCTGTAGGAAGCAGAAAGGGTGAAGCCAAACAAAAGAGGAAAAAACGCAGCAAGTGCCTCAATGTGTATGACATCATCACATGAACACATTTAACATTACATCACTTAAACAGACAAAATAAGAAGATGTAAATATTGAAGCAAATAGAAAAAAAGTAAGGGTGTTGGGATTCTTTTTATTATTATTTTTTATTTTTGCCCAAATGATTTTCCTTTGGCTTATTTTGACACCATGTGTGTTTTTCATGGGTGTCCTGCTGTTAGCATTACAAATGGAAATTAATTTTCTGAAATAAGAATTTTCTAGATGTAATTTACTTACAGAATATTTTTCCTTACATGATATTGCCCCACTATCCCCCCCTTTCTTTTTTATTAATGGGGGCTTTTGGAAATTTTATATTGCAGTCTTAGTAACTTTAAATTTTAATTTTTGCACAAAAATCTGACTGCTTTGGGTCTAATATATAGAAAAGATTCCTTTATTAATTTTTGGTTGAGAATATGTTTGTATATTTTCAGAAAACAACTCCAAGACCATATGGATTCCTGCAACAAAGAGGAACTAACAGGTCTGTTCTAACCATGAAGACAGGCCAGAGATGGTGGACACTGACGACACCTTGCCATGCTAGCAGTCAGCAGTTGTGTGTCACTGCAGGTTGCCCAGGACCAAACCAGAAAGGGTGGGACCTGCATTGCCACCATTTGTGCATCCAGACATCATTGCTGACATGTACACATAAGGAACTGTTTGACATTGAAACTGGGACTCAGAACTGTTGGACATTGAAACTGAGACTCAAACATTTTTTGTTCTTATATGTTTATTTCTAATATGCAGATGCAAGATTTTTTTAAAGAAAAGAAACGGGGGGGGGGGCGGGTAGGAAATAGATACAGAGGCAAAGAAGCATTGAACAGACTGTCAAACTACAGTGGGAAGGCAGGGGAGGGTGGGGGGTGGGGACTGTAAGAAATCAACTGAAGGACTTGTACGCATGCATATAAGCATAACCAATGTTTACAAGACACTGGTAGGGGAGGGGGGGAAGGCAGATGAGGGCATGTGCTGGGGGTTAGGGGAGGCAGGGGGAGGTCAATGGGGGGAAAAAAGGAAACATATGTACTACTATTTGTAATACTTTGAACAATAAAATAATAATTTAAAAAAAGAAAGAAAGGTGAGCACCATCACTGGTGCTCTTTGTAGTCTGAGGAAGACACCAGACAAGTTTGGTGAAGATGGGATCTGACAAGGGAAGAGCAGTAGCGGACTTCCGACCCGTGTGTCAGACTCTAATGTCTGACACTGTGCTTCCGGCGCCCTCACCACCGCTGGTGCAGCCGCTGCACTGCTCTGTGGTCTGATTTATGGGGCTAACGCGGCTTCAGCAACACGTTGGCATGGATGAATGAAGCAGGGAGGAGAGGTGTGGAAAACAGCGTGAGGGGGAAAGTGCAGTGCCCAGGCAGAGACTGTAGGGGGCAGCAGAAACTAAGGCGTGGAAAAAGGCCCAAGCACACAGCCTTCTGTGGAACTGGATGGCAGGGGGCCCTCTCCTTGCCTTCAGTGACTTAGAAAAGGATGTGGGAGTGTTAGCAGTCATAATTTCAGTGGATTCAACACTCCCTTTGAAACCATCCTGTCTGTTCTTCAGCAGGAATGAAGGGATCTGAGAGCTCAACTATGCCCTCTAAAGAATCAAGGGTTCATTAAAAGAAATAAAAAAAGAAATTAGAATGTCTAATTTCTTTATAAAAAAAGAAATTAGAATGTCTTTCTCAGTATTAGGATGTTATTATTAATCAACATTTCATGAGAGAAAGCTTTGAAATTAGGGCCTGTGTCAGCCATCATTCATCATGAATGCTATTTACTCTGGAACAAATTCTCCCCTTTTGACTGGGTTGCCAAGGAAACAGTGCAGACCCTCCTAGAGGTAAACAGGAGCTGGGGGAGGGGCATGAAATGATTCTCATCACAGTAAGCCCTCAGGCCTCTCCTACGGATGTTGTCAAAGTCATCGCTTTTGAATTTCATTTCATCAGATATTAATTGGCTTGCATATGCCTGGTTTATTTTTACCCACCCCTTAATTTTTAATCTTTCTGGGAAAGTTTAAAGATATGTTTCTTGTGGGGAGCATGTAGCTTGATGTTATTTCCTAGCCCAGCCTGAGAGTCCCCATCGTCTGAGACCAGAGGGAGCCTGTGCATGTTTCTCCGGACAGATGGATTCCCTGCCTCCCTCCTTCTTTCTGTTCACCATGGACTGTATCTATTGTTCATGCTCTTCCCTTTCCTAACGTCTCCCAACTAATCAGGATGTTTATGTTCCAAACTCTCCTCTCTGCCCTCCTTCCTCTCAAGCCTCACACAGGTTACTGCATCATGCTTCTATTTTAACGCATATTTGAAGTTGGAAGTCTCTATCAATCTATTAGAGATCACATAGTCACTTTGACTCCCTAAAATGTTAACGTTCTCAATCCTCCTTCCCACCAAATTAGGGCTTAGGATGGCTTTTGCTTTGTTATTCATTCTCCATTCCTAATACCTATATTTTGTTCATAAAATTAGAATTTGTAGTTATGACTTTTAAAAACACTTTTAAAACTTATTTTACAGTTAGAAAAATAAAAATAGTACAAGGAACATTTGTAATGCCTATTATTCAGATTTACCTATTGCTCACATTTTGCCCCAGTTTTATCATTTCCTTTCTCTTTGTGTAAGTACACACACACAAACATACACACAGAGATGTAATTCTTTTCTGAACCATTTAAAGGTAAATTGCATATATACCCTTATATTTACTCCGATCCCTAAACATGTTGGTGTATGTTTCCTAAGAAGAATAATATTCCCTTGCATGCTACAGCACAGTTATCAGTTTCACAAGTTCACAGTGTTATATGATTTATCTAACATATAATCCACATTCCCATTTTGTCAGTTGACTTAATGCCTTTTGCAGCATCCTCACCCCTCTCCAGCACAGGATGCAGTCTCGGGGTGAGTCTCACATTTAGTTGTTTCTTTAGCCTCCTTTAGTCTGGAATGTTCACAGCCTTTCTTGGTATTTTATGACATTAACACTTTCTAACAGTAGCCCCCTGACATTTAAAGAACAGAACGATGCTTGATTTGTGTTTTCTGATGAGTGCACTGTGCTTAGATTCAGCTCATGCACACTCAATTCACAGCTGGCCAGCAAGGCTGTGCTTCCTTCAGGGTCTCTTCTCTGCCCTCTCACGATGCCTACCTGCCCTCCACTGGGGATGCCAGGTTCGAGCACCTACACAGGCTGCTGGCTGGCTCTCCTCTCTATAATCCTGGTTTTGTTTTTCTCCCTTGCAAGTAATAAGCATCTGTTGGATATACCTTGTTGCCATGCAACTATCGTGTTCCTTATCAGCACTTCCCCTCAGTGCTGATTCCCATTAATGACTCTTCCCTGATCCAATCATTACTTATGATCTCACAAAATAGTGATTTTTCAGCTCTATCACCCCCTGCACATTTGCAAGGCAGCTCTTGGCATCTTATTGTAAGCAAGAGCCCTCCCATATCATATCATATCATATCATATCATATCATATCATATCTCTCTCTATCATCCATCTATCCATCTATAGCTACCTATGTTCATATATCATCTATCTACCTACCTATGTCTGTCTGTCTATCTATCTATCTATCTATCTATCTATCTATCATTTACCTATCTACTAAATATCTAGTCTATTGGCATCGACTCATTAATCAGAATTTCAGTGATTTGTAATTCAGTACTGTACTTAATGATTTGGTACTTAAATTGCCCCAGATTTGACAGTGAAAGTCATTTTTGTGTGTCTCTCCTTCCACAGTGAACACTTGGTTCCCAGCAATATCAACATGTTTAGCTATTTTCTCAGTCCTTTAATAAACCTAAAATTGGTTCCGAGTTACTTTTCTATGCTGCTAAAATAAGTAAACCACTAAAAAAGGGTTCAGGACTTATTTTCAATCCCCCCCCCAACCCCACTCCTGCCAGCCCCAATGGTCCTTACTTTTCTCAAAAAATCTGAAAGAGGACCAATGTCCACCTCCCAATTTTATATGTAAAGTCCAGAGAGGCTATAAAGCTTAATAAAAGTTATAGAGCTAATAAGCCGGAGGGAAGAAAAGTAACTCAGGTCTCCTCATTCCTAGAGCCCTGTTTTCTTTCCCCATCTCACTGCTGGGATCTTCCAGGGCAGCGGTTTTGTTATTGCTCCTTCCACAAGTGAAGACTGATCTTCAACTATTCCCAGGACAAACCTAACCCAGAACCAAATCAAAACAACAAAAAAGACCGCCACAAAAGATAAAGAAAAGAAAAGGTTAGTAGGGATGTAGGGGAAAGATTTGGTAAATAAATGTTCAACCATACTTTCCAAACACATATCAAGTCAGACAGCTCTAACTTTTTTCTCAGTCACAATTTTGCAGCATTCGGTAAAAGGAATCAGAGAAAGAAACTTGCCAAGAAAACCAACATCTATCCTTAATTGGGTGAAATGGAATATAAGCCTACTTGTGACCACACCTGAGACCAGCTCCAGAGAAATAAATGGCTCACAAACCTTTCGGCGCTGAGCACAGACTGCTGAGGTGGGCGTGTGAGAGGGCATGTGAGAGGCAGGGAGGCCGGTGCTGGGGGGCAGGGGCCAGCAGGCAAAGCAGGAGGGGCGATGGGAGGGAGAGAACGCAGGTTGAAGGTGGGATTACAGGCAAGCATCCAACTGAACAAAGGATTCCGCAGTTAGCACAGTTCAGAGGACACTCACTGAGAGCTGTTTTCCTTCTTAGAAACTTAATAGGCAAATACAACACAGGGACACAGGCGCTGTCCCCACACATTTGCCTGTGACTCTGAAGTCTTTCTGGTCTGCCCCATGTGCAGCCCCTGCTGGGGATGATTCCATGCTGACATTTGCCACTGCTCTTTTAAAAGTCCAGACTAACACTGCTACACATGAAACGCTGGTCAGGTGCTGGCTATTGTTCCTGCTCTGTAACCTCACCATCTTTTACTCTGAAGCTCAGGAGAAGTTCCCGGGACACCCTCGGGAGAAACACTCCGAAAGGAGGCAGGAGGACTTGTTTTTACCCGTGACAATAACTTTTTAATGGCTCTTGAGAAATGGAAAGTGGAATATTTAAATTGAAATCACAAATGACACAAATTTGGGCAGGGAATGAAAGCAAATGGATCCATGGACTAGAGAGTCCCCCAGACACATGGCTAGTCACGGGGGAAGAAGGAGCTGTCATTCAGGATGGGACAGCAGCAGTTTTCGGAACATCTCCTGTCGCACCAGATACACGGGCAATCTGTTCGTCAGGTGGCACAGACGGCCACCAGCAAGCAGGGCTCGGAAAGGGTGGTTTTCTTCTGGTATTTATGTTCAAACAGATGGATTTTCCCAGCACGATTCAGGTGGCCACATTGTCAAAGCAACAGCTAAGAAAATTAACAGACTGGACTTGCTACATAAATGACTTTCTGTAGCATTTTCTTTAAAAAAAATATTTTATTGATGTTTTTACAGAGAGGAAGGGAGAAGGATAGAAAGTCAGAAACATCGATGAAAGAGAAACATCAATCAGCTGCCTCTTGCACACCTCCTACTGGGGATGTGTCTGCAGCCAAGGTACATGCCCTTGATGGGAATCAAATCTAGGACCTTTCAGTCCACAGGCCGATGCTCTATCCACTGAGCCAAACCGGTTTCGGCATGTAGTGTTTTTTCTTTTTCTCTAATTGCTGCCTGCATTTTGTCTCTTCTGTGAAATCTTTCCCGGATAATATCTCTTGGCATATCACCATTGAGCGTTTATTCCCCGCAGCTCTTTGGAGGACACCCACACAGTTCTCTGCTATCCGTCTGAGAGAGAATAAGGTGTTGGTGAATCAACTCACTAATGGAGACTCATGGTGCTTAAACACCCATAAATTAGCAAATTTTACAGAGTAAGAAAACAAAATGCATATAACACCAAAAAGTAATTTTTGTATCTATCATTGATATAAAGCTTTATAGCAATTTACCCCATCATTTGTTATTAGCTTACTTATTATGAATTGAACACTTTGGAATTTCTGCCTGCACACAGCATTCCTAAGATCACAGTTCATTAGATTACTGTTTAGATGTATGTGCTGTGCTAACTTCATGCCCATGTTCTCACGAGTCAATTTCTGCATGTATTCCATGAACCATGCTCCATTTTTTAGTACAAATTTATGTGTATGAGCAAGTGGGATGGGTGTATCTCAGGAATGCAAGGTTGGCTGTACCGTAAACTCCTGACAATTAACTTTTTTTATTGTAAGTGCCTGACATTGGGCTTTTGGTTACTGAGGTATCCACTTCAAAGACATTTATCTAGAAAAACAACAACAGCAGCCCTAACCAGTTTGGCTCAGTGGATAGAGCGTCTGCATGCAGACTGAAGGGTCCTAGGTTCAATTCCCGTCAAGGGCATGTATCTTGGTTGTGGGCCCATCGCCAGGAGGGGGTGTGCAGGAGGCAGCTGATGGATGTTTCTCTCTCATCAGTGTTTCTAAATCTCTATCCCTCTCCCTTCCTCTCTGTGAAAAAATCAATAAGATATATTTTAAGAAAAGAAAGAAAGAAACAACAACAGGGAATTTAAAGAAAACTTCAGAGCATATGGCATTCTGCCGCCTTCAGAGGGTGGTTGGATGGGACCAGCAGTGCAGTGAAGAGGAGGCATGGTTTAAAAGGAAGCTGTTGGAGCAGTGTGTTGCAAATAAAATCTAAGCAGGCACTTTGCAATTCACTTCTTTGTTTCTATTTTTTCCTGGTGCTGTATGGCTGCCTTTTATTCCCAAACACTATAAATGTCCCTTGCCAGCTTTACATTCTAAATCCTAACTCCATCGTGTTCTCTCCAAGAATCTGACACCTACTTCCCCCGGTGCATGGGAAGGAAGGTAAGTGAGGGGGTGGGAGCGAGGTCTGCACCTGTGCAAATGTGTCACACACTCTCATTTTTACCCATCATCTCACCCCTACACGGCAGCTCTGGGATAGAATGACCTCTACAACCTTCTGGTCCTACTGCGATTGTGTTTGACTCTAGTTTGGATCCATCAGGTTCGACCCATGTCCATGTCCAATGGTTGACTAAAGCATCCCACTCCAGGCAGTGATTCCGCCTGCAACCAGACAACCAATGGATCAGGGCTGCCTGCCACTTGTGCCCATTAAGCAGAGACAGGGTTGAACCATATGTGAGAGTTTATTCCAATACTGCCAGCATATGGGAGAGCAGCAGGTCATCCACAAAAATCTGCTCAACACCCCCTCCCCACTGTCCCCATAAGCCAGCTACTTATATTGGGTAGAAGGTTACATGGGAAAGTAGGAATTACAGACATGAGGAAGGAGGCGAGGTGTAATGGCTACAGGTTACAGGCAACGTGGGCCAGGAGTCACAACAGAGGAGGCACCTCTGGGACTGACCACAAGGTTGTAAGTCTTTCCAGGACGATAGGCAGTTTTCAGAAAAGGAGAATGGACCGCATTCCGAGGTTGCCTCCCATGTCCTGGGGCGTACACCTCCCAGCCAGGTCAGAGCGTGCGTTCTCCAATCAGAACAGCATGATGGATATTTGCTCTAGCTGGTCCCCACGATTCGGTTTCTGCCCCACCAAAAGGAGACTGTGTTTCTCAGGGCTGCGGTGATGTTGTCCTTATTTAGTGTGCGGATCTCCAAGAGGGCTGATGTCCTAGCGCTGTGGTCGGCAAACTGCGGCTCGCGAACCACACACGGCTCTTGGGCCCCTTGAGTGTGGCTCTTCCACAAAATACCACGGCGTGGGCGAGTTTATTTTGAAGAAGTGGCATTAGAAGAAGTTTAAGTTTAAAAAATTTGGCGCTCAGAAGAAATTTCAATGGTTGTACTGTTGCTATTTGGCTCTGTTGACTAATGAGTTTCCCCACCACTGTCCTAGATCCATCCCTGCAGACCCAGCTTCAGGACGGCTGTGTTCTGCCTGGGTGGCTGGGAGGACAGGAGGCAGGGGAGTCCCCCGGGGACCCATTGTCCCACGATGCCCTGGGTCTGGAAGCTTTTAACCCTGGCTTTCCAAGGGGAGGACAGAGGACCAGCAACCTAGGCCTCACCTGGGAACCTGATAGCATCTCAGACCTCCTCTCTCTCTCCCAGATCTGCAGGAGGGAGCCTGCTAATTAAGAATGAAGATTTCTAGGTGATTCCTGGGCACATAAAAGTTTGAGACGAGCCGAAACAGGTTTGGCTCCTGAAAGGTCCCAGGTTCGATTCCAGGCAAGGGCATGTACCTTGGTTGTGGGCACATCCCCAGTGGGGGGTGTGCAGGAGGCAGCTGATCCGATGTTTCTTTCTATCCTTCTCCCTTCCTCTCTGTGAAAAATCAATAAAATATATATTTTTTAAAAGTTTGAGGCGCCTTCAGGTAAGTCTCCCTGGGAGAGTCTGCTATCCCAGCGGGAGGGACTCACAGCCCTGCCCCTCCCTGCCACCAGGAGCCTGGGGAGACCGGCGGGAGACAGCGCTCCCCGCAGCCTCGCTCCTTCCCGGGGACGCTCCCGGGGGCTGCGCGCCGGTCCTCCCAGACCCGCACCCCGCCCGGCGGCCCCCAGGGAGCGGCGGCAGCGAGAAGGAAGCCCGCCCCGGGCGCCCCCGCACTCCTCCCGGGCTGGGGTGCCCTCAGACAAGCGCGGCTCCCGCCTCGAGGCAGCGGCGCCCGCGTGGTGCTCGGCGTCCTGTCCCCTCCCTGGCCATGGCCATGGGTCGCCGGGCGCTCCTGCTGCTCCTGCCGCCGGTGCTGGCCGCGCTGGGCGGCCTCGAGGGCTCCCGGGCCGGTGAGTGGGGCCCACGGGGAGGGATCGCGCCCCGCTCTGCAGGGTGCAGGGGGCCGGGGCCGGGCGCAGCAGGGGCGGAGGTGGAGGGGAGCTGGGGGACTCTCGCTGGACGTGTCCTCCCCACGCTCATCTGCGGAGACCTTTATCCGGGAGGGCGAGGCGGGCCTTCGGAGGGGCCGCTGGGTGAGCCAGGTGGCCCAGTTTCTAAGCCCTTTGCACGCCTGCCTGCGGGTGGGAGGCGGGGGCCGGGGACGTAGGGGGGCTCAGGGGACGAATTCGGGGTCGGGGTCGTCCCCTCCTCCGTCCTCAAGCGGAGGGAAAGGGAGCTCACACGCACCCCAGTGGGGGCGCACCCTCCTCCGCCCGTCCCCAACGTCCAGGCGCAGAGGATTCGCTCTCTCACCCCGGGTCTCCGATGGGTTCGCCCTGGAGGTCCCCCAGGCAGCACCCTGAAGCCAGACCGCGAATGGTCAGGGCTGCCTGTCATACGTGTCCCCAAGTCCCCGGAGGAGGCCGGACCCGGGTCCCGGTGCCTTACTCCTGGAAACTTAGGGACAGGTGTGTTAGAAAGACACCTCCCGCGGCACCTGGTACTCAGGTGTAGGCAGAGCCCATGCAGAGGAGAGCCGAGTCGCGTCCCAGTGGGACTGCGCACTCACAGTCCCCAAAGGTCTCTGCTGGCGACTTTGGGATACATGCAAGGCTAAGATGGCTAGGAGGTGCCCAGCGTGTGCAGACTCTCCCAGCTCTCCAGACAGGTGCTCCTGGGGGCGCGGGGGGGGGGGGCAGGGGGAGGGAGGGAGGCTGGATGGAGTGAGGAGGTGCCACTTAGCACCCCAGTGGCTTGTTTTCCAGGCGGGGTCTGGCTCACCATCAGACCCTTGCCCTGCCTGGCGGAGCAGCTCAGCGCGGGCAGGAGCCCTTGCTCTGGGGGTCTGTGTGCACCCTTCTGAAAGGGACGTAAGTGAGGTGGCTATGACGAGGTGATGCTCTCCAACATCTTTATAAAGTCTGATTTGGAGCCGCACCTGAGCACTGTGCTTAGTATATTGACAGACTATGAGAAAGCCACCTTAAACTTAACACATCAATTACTATGTCTATAACTAAGTTTGTTGTGTTTTCAAAGCAAGCATCTATGAAAATTTGGAAAGTAATATTGAGAGCCTCTGCAGATAATGTGTGGAATCTATATGGCACGTTTGGTTTCCAGACTGAAAGTCACCAGGGCAAAATATTGTTCAAGGTGTGACCCACCTAGCAGTGGGAATCTTTGAGGACTGACTGCAGTCCGAAGGGGGGTCCTTCTAGAAAGAACTGCTGGAAGAGGGAGCAAAAGAATTAATGCTTTGTCAGGATGTACGTGGCGGATACTGTGCAAGTGGCCTTGTGCCTATTTAATCCTTGCATCTTCCTTTTAGGAGTACTTATCTACGAGCCTCATTTTACGGACAAGAAAACCGAGGTCCAGAGCGAGGAAGTAACTCACCCAGGGTCATGGTGTTAGTGGGTGGTTGTAGTGAACCCCTTTCACGACCTGCATGGTTCAGGGTTTGGGCTCTGGAGGAGACTGCACACAAATGAAAGCGACTAGACAAGAAAGTATAAATTTGGCAATTGGGGGCCAGGCAGGAGCCCAACTCAAGGGGAAGGACTCAGCTTTGCTCCGGCCTTGGGATCCCTTTTATTAAGACTATGGGATCCACCCATAGCACTAGGCAGGCAACTCCAGTAATAGCCAATCAGCAAAGATTTACATAAGAAAAAAAGGAGGAAGTTGCTTTAGCTATCATTGTCCAACTAGACAGTGGGTGGTTAGCTCTGACCTTTCAGAGCTTCAAGGTTGACCAGCCTTTCGGTTCCTTGTCCACACCTCTCTGCTAGGGAGGACAATGGGTGGCTTCCAACAGGTGGTTTAACCCGAACCCCAACCTGGGTAGCCTGATGACTGAACCTGTGCTCCCATATTAGTGGTTGGTAACATCAGTGTCATGATCTCAATCAAGTTAGGTGAGATTGCCTGGGTGATGTGTGAGTAGCTGAAAAAGTTATTAACTACCCATTAATCACTACTACTCCTTCTATTTAAAATGTTGTGTGTTTTTTATAAGCTAGCCTTTAAAAAGTCGAACATTGAGTTACTATGCTAACTGTCTTAGAGGGACACATGCAAGACTAAGATGGCCTGTTATCCAAGGAGATATAGCTAAGGAATGGCCTCCCATTGTCAGTAACTGTGGCATTGCTTTGGGTACCACTTTCCATCCCATGTCCATAAAGTATCCCTGGGAGCAGGACTGCTGGGCTTCACTGCATCTTGCAGAGACTCCTACTAGCACAGGGCATGGGGCTTATGTTTTCTGGGGACCAAGGAGTGCCTTTTGCTCTTTGAAAGTTAGGGCAGTGTAGTAAATTAAGTACAGCCAGGTTTTCCTGGGCTTTCCTCAGAGGACCACATTCCAGAACAGTCTTATTTGGACCATTAATCATTCAGGGTTGATAAGCATAAATTCATGACTTCAATAAAGCTGATAGTGTAAATCAATCGCAGGCAAACAACTGAAAACTTAAAAATTTTGTCACCAGGTTATTAGAGATATTCTTATAAAGATAATATATAGGACCTAAAACTCTAATCTAATTTTAAGATGTACCTACATATGCCTAGAAGTAAGCTAGATTGTGGAATCTCAGAGGGAATGTGAGGGGAGGGTGAGTGGGTGGGAAGTGGTCAACCAAAGAACTTGTATGCATATACTAATAAGCATAACCCATGGACACAGACAATGGGGTGGTGAAGGCCTGGGGTGGGGGGTGGGGGCAGGCTAGAAGGGGACTAATGAGGGGGAGGGGACATATGTAATACTTTCAACAATAAAAATTTAATTTAAAAAAGGATATATCTGCATAGGTCTAAAAGTAAGTTAGAGTCAAATACTAGACCTCTAAACTTGCAACTATTCATACTCTGAGTCTTTAAGATAGAACCAGAGCTGGAAATATTCATATCTCTTTAAATAAGTGTAAATGCACCCCAATCTAATAGGAAAACAGGGAGGCAAATGACAGTACTCAGCAACAACACTGAAACTCCAAAAGCATGGTTCCCAAGGATCAACACTGCTGAACTCATGTGGGTTTTAGCACACTGAACCCTCTATTGTCCTAGGCATTAGCTGAAGGAAGATCTTCCAACACCTCCTTTGACTGCAGCTTATCATGAAGAGGTGCTCTCTTGTACCCAAGAAAGCTGGGACCTCATGGTGTTGCTTCTTGGTCACCCAATGCAGATGAATCACAGTGTAACAGGACGAGGCAAGCTGCATGTGGTGACAGATGTATTCCTGTGGCCTGGCTCTGCAACGGGGAGCGAGAGTGCCCCGATGGGACTGATGAGCAGTGTGGTAAGCACCTTCCTCTATTGGGTCACATACTCGTCCATGTCTGGCCCTTACTACTACACTAGAGACCCGTTGCAGGAAGATTCCTGCAAGAATAGAGCTCCCTGCGGCCTGAGCAAAGCTCCCTCCCTTCTCTGCTGCCTTGCTCCTTTCTCCACTACCTCACTCACTCCTGTCTCCTCTGCCTCACTCTGTCTCCGCTACCTCGCTTCCTTCTCTGCTGCCTCCTTTCCTCCCGTCTCTTCTGCCTTGCTCCTTCCCTTCTCCCTCACCCCGCTTGCTTACTTCTCTGCAGCTTTGCTCCCTTCTGCAGTGCTTGGCTTATTTCTACGCTGTCTTCAGTGCACGGATATGCAAATTAACTGCCATCTTGGTTGGGTTAATTTGCATACTCGCTTTGATTGGCTTGTGGGCATGGCTTGTGGGTGCAGCCAAGTTATGGTCAATTTGCATATTACTATTTTATTAGATAGGATACCTGGCCACCAGGAACAGTCAGTTCTTATAGTTTTCCCTCTTAGGAGTATTTGTAAACACTAAGTATTCTGGGTTATTTCAGGATTTCAGCGGGTAAAGCCAGGGATGTTTCTTAAGTGTTGATACCACTGGTATCAAAATAAATAGAAGGCTAGCTGGGATGAAAAATCCAACAAAAACCTGGTTCCTTATCTTAAATTCAGGCTTACACTACTGTGGCAGTTACTCATACTGGAAACCCTTGACAATCCTGGTGTACACAATTACTTTTTAAAATTATTTTTACATTCAGGGTACATTTATTGAAGTTGGGGGCAGTGAAACAAAGAAGGGCCTAGGAGAGAAGAAGCTACAGGAGAGAGCCTAAGGGGGATGCTTTGGTTCTCTAAAAATGATATTGGGAAGAAATGACCCTATGCGGGGCTGCCTTAACTCACTGGGAATCTTGGGAACAGGTTCCTAGGGTTAGCCTGGGATGAGCTGCCACTGCTCATTGCTCCCCTGGTTGCAAGTCTCATGGGGACCCTTAATGTTTAGGAGATGCATGGTTGTGGGGGAAGAACAGGGTGGGCATGTTCCTAGGAGGAAGAGCATCCACAATTACTTTTATCTGTGATAAACTAGTTCAACTTTCATGTGCTTGGAAATTTTATACAACTAAAAACAACTTTGCAAAATAAATACAAAGAAAGCTACAACATCATGGAAGTCCAATTAACCACTTGGTAAAAGTCTGGCTGAAATAAGGCCCCAAAACTTCTGTGCTGAAAGTGCTCAAAGCCCCAGAAGGGACACAGGCACAACTGTGTACAAGCAGAACCTCCTAACAGATGCCTCACAACCTGTGCAGTGAATATGGAAGGAGAAAATTCCTTCTTAAAGGAGCAAACCTCCCCACCAAAGTACTTGGTGAGGGTTACATTCCTTTGCTATTCCCCAGGCACACATTCCTGGTGGTTACTTATTGTAATAATTTAACACAAATCCTTTGATATAAAAATGAGTAATATTACAGGTTACAATAAAAGTTATTCTTGCAGAAATGCTTTGTGCTATGCCCCCCACACACTTCACCCATTCCCCAAGTTTATATTTATGATATATATATACACTAGAAGCCTGATGCATGACATTCATGCACTGGAGGGGGGTCCCTCAACCCAACTTGTACCTTCTTGCAGTTCAGGACCTCTTGGAGGAAGTCTGACTGCTGGCTTAGGCCCATTCCTCATAGAGACATCCCCCAAGGGGTCCTTAGTGCTGCTGCTGTGCTTGCTAGTCATGGGCCCAGCTTTTGGACAAGTGGCACTCCCCCTGTGGGAGCACACTGACCACTAGGGGGCAGCTCCTGAGTTGAGCATCTGCCCTCTGGTGGTCAGTTTATATCATAGCGACCGGTTGTTCCACCATTTGGTCGATTTGCATATTAGCCTTTTATTATATACTAGGGGCCCAGTGGGTGATTCCTCAGCCCAACCCACCCCTCACACATACTTGGAGCCCTCAGGGATGTCCTACTGACCACTCATCCCCAGACTGCCCAAGGCCTAAAGCCTCTGGCTCAGGCTTTAGGCCTTGGGCACCCAACAATAGTCCTGCAATGGGGCTGATGCTTGGCTCCACCCCCGCGCCATCCCCTGGCTGGGCCTTCACCCCAGCCAGCTTGCGCCGGCTAGTGAGGGCCTCAGCTCTGTGCCACCAGCCCAGTCCTTCTCCCTGGCCCGTGCATACTGGCTGTCTTGGCCCTGCCCACCCCGGCCCTGCCCACCCCGGCCCTGGCCTTCGTCCTGGCCCTGGCCTTCACCATGGCCAGCGCATGACCCTGGCTGCCTTGGCTCTGCCCCCTGGCCCTAACAGCTTCGGCCTCGCCCCCCATCCCTAGCCGCCTCGGCCCCGACCCTCATGGCCCTGGCCATGCGCTGGCTGGCTGGCTCCACCCCAGGTCCTGATTGGCTGGTGAGCATGGCTGGTGGATGTGGCTTGATTGGAGATACTGTCAATTTGCATATTCATGCAGGGGGGGGGCAAGTGGATGTCCCTTAGCCCAGCCTGCACCCTCTCCAATCTGGGACCCCTCGAGGGATGTTCGACTGCCCGTTTAGGCCCGATCCCAGTAGGATCCAGCCTAAACAGGCAGTCGGACATACTTCTCACAATCCAGGACTGCTGGCTCAAAACTGCTCAACTGGTTGCCTCCCTGATTTCCCCTAATCACTCCTGCCTGCCAGCCTGATCACCCCCTAACCACTACCCTGCTAGCCTAATTGATGTCTAACTGCTCCCCTGCCAGCCTGTTTGCCCCCGACTTTCCTCCTCTGCCGGCCTGGGCACTCCTAACTGTCCTCCCCTGCAGGCTTGATTGCCCCCAATTGTCCTCCTCTGCTGGCCTGATCGCCCACAACTGCCCTCCCTTGCAGGCCTAGAACCTCCCAATGGCCCTCCCCTGCTGGCCATCCTGTGGTGGCCATCTTGTGTCCACATGGGGGCAGGATCTTTGACCACAAGGAGGCAGCCCTTTTGTGTGTTGGAGTGATGATCAATCTGCAAATTACTCTTTTATTAGATAGGATAGAGGCCTGGTGCATGGGTGGGGGCCAGCTGGTTTGCCCTGAAGAGTGTCCCAGATCAGAGTTGGGGTTCCCTTGGGGTGAGGGGCGGCCTGGGCGAGGGGCCTGTGGAGGTTTGCAGGCCGTCCATGTCCCCCAGTGACCCAAGCAGAGGCCCTGGGACCTGGGATTAATTTATGTCTACAATTGAAACTTTGTAGCCTGGAGCGGAGCCAAGCCTCTGCTCACTCTGTGGAGGCAGCCATTTCTGTTTGAAACTTTGTAACCTAGAGTGGAGACCTAGGCTGGCAACAGCAGGCAGAAACCTTGGCTTCCTTCGTTGCCAGGGAAACCCAAGCCTCTATTCTCTCCAGCTCAGTGGCTGCTGCCATTTCTGTATCTTTTATAATTGAAACTTTGTAGCATTGCATGGAGCCCTAGGCCGGCAATGGCAGGCAGAAAGCTTGGCTTCCTCTGTTGCTGGGGAAACCCAAACCTTCCTCCTGCTCTCAGTGGTGGCAGCCATCTTGGTTGGGGTTTATTTGAATAATCTGCTCCTGATTGGCTGGTGGGCGTGGCTGGTGGGCGTGGCTGGTGGGTATAGCAACGGTACGATCAAATTTGTATATTACTCTTTTATTAGACAGGATTAGAGGCCTGGTGCATAAAATTTGTGCAAGGGGGGAGGGTATCCCTCAGCCCAGACTGCACCCTTGCCAATCTGGGACCCCTCGAGGGATGTCCAACTGTCCATTTAGGTCTGATCCTACCAGGCAGTTGGACATCCTTTTCAGAATCCAGGACTGCTCATTCCAAACTGCTCACCTGCCTGCTTCCCTGATTGCCCTTAACCACTTCCTCCTGCCAGCCTGATCACCCCCTAACCACTACCCTGCCAGCCTAATTGATGTCTAACTGCTCCCCTGCCACCCTGTTTGTCCCCAACTTCCCTCCTCTGCTGGCCTGGTCACCCCTAACTGTTCTCCCCTGCAGGCCTGATCACCCACAACTGCCCTCCCTTGCAGGCCTGGAATCTCCCAATGGCCTTCCCCAAGCAGAGGCCTTGGAATCTGGGATTAATTTATGTTCTACAATTGAAACTTTGAAGGCTGGAGTGGAGCCAAGCCTTTTGTTTGCTCTGTGGAGATAGCCATTTCTGTTTGTGTTTATTAAAATTCTATAATTGAAACTTTATAGCCTAGAGTAGAGGTCTAGATGCTAGGGCTGCAGAAGCTTGGCTTCCTCCATCGCCCAGGCAACCCTAGCCTCTGCTCTCTCCAGCTCCGTGGCTGCTACCATTTCTGTTGAATTTATGTATCTTCTATAATTGAAACTTTGTAGCATTGAGTGGAGGCCTAGATTGGCAAGGGCAGATGGAAAGCTTGGCTTCCTCCATTGCCAGTGAAACCCAAACCTCCCTCCTGCTCTCAGTGGTCGCAGCCATCTTGGTTAGGGTTTTTTTGCTCCTGATTGGCTGGTGGGCGTGGCTTGTGGACATGGCTTGATAGGAGGTACAGTCAATTTGCATATTACTCTTTTATTAGATAGGACTAGTGGCATGGTACACAAAATTTGTGCATGGGGGCAGTGTCCCTCAACCTGGCCTGCACCCTCTCCAATCTGGGATCCCTTGATTTAGGCAATCCAAGACTGCTGGCTCCTAACCACTCACCTGCCTGCCTGTGTGATCATCCCCTAATCACTCTGCCTGCTGTCCTAATTGCTCCCAACTGCCCCCCTGCCAGTCTGCTTGCCCCCAACTGGCCCCCTGCTGGCTTGATCACCCCCAACTGCCCTCCCCTCCTGGCCTGATTTCCCCTAACCCCTTCTGCCTCTGCCCCACCACCATGGCTTTGTCCAGAGGACGTCTGAAAGGTTCCCGTCTAATTAGCATTTTACCGTTTTATTAGTACACACACCAGCTTATGCCAGTAGGCATACTTAGGTGGAAATATTTAAGGGTCTAATTAAATAAAAAACAAGCAGTTCACATGTTGTCTTGGATTTTAATATAGTCTCAAATATCAAAGGCATTCAAAGAAGTCAATCTATAAAAGCTGACTACTAGCCACCTGTGATGATTTACATTTATTAAAATAAATAAAATAAAATTCAATTCTTTTGTCGTCGTAGTCACATTTTAAGTGCTCAGTAGCCTCATGTGACTAATGGCCATCATTCTGGACAGCACAGCTATAAAAGCCTTCTATTGTCACAGAAAGTTCTACTGGACATCAATGTTCTGGGAGAAACACTTTACTAACTGGCTAGGGGACAGTTAAGGTAAGGGCGCAGTGACATTGTCAGGGGTCACATGAAAAGGGCAGGCAAGTTTGGGGTTGACTCCAGTGACAAACCGGGGTTAGATTTTTCCAGCTGATGGAGATAGTTAAGATGGAGCACAGATTTAGTGTCCTGACAAACACCTCTTCTCTCCTGCCTCTGCTTAAACACCTCCTCTGGCGCCAGAGGACATATGCCGCGGACATCCCGGAGCCTGGCAGTGCGATGACGGGAAGTGCATTTCTCGCAGCTGGCTGTGTGACGGTGCTGGGGACTGCTTAGATGGCTCCGATGAGGTGGACTGTGGTAGGTACAACTCAGTCTTATCTTTAGTCATATTCTTTGTTTATTCGAATCATTGATTAGTATCCACAATATTGGGGGGAGCAAGCAAATCACTAAATAGCCTTATACCATATGTGCTAAACCCAGGTGTTAATTTGTCTCTGGGGTTACAGGCGACTTTTTACCCACTTCTTCATTTTTCAAAATCACCTAAAATAAAAAATAAATATATCATTAGACTTAATTGGCTTTTTTTTTTTAAGTTGGGGTGAAACTTCTCCATACAAAACTGTGGCCAAATCTTCAGTGATTAGCATCCATTTTGACTCTTGGTTTTCTACAAACAAATTCCATGAGCAAAGCGTAAATGCCTAAACCCACAAGGCCGCAGTACAGCAGCGCTGTCTCACAGAGCCAACTCCTGCCTTTAGAGAGACTGACCGCATGTCCAGACCAAAAAGTCCGGTGTCCAGGAAGCTCTGAGTGCCATGCTGCTGGGGAACTCTGTGATGGCGCTGAGGACTGTGCAGCCGGGTCTGACGAAGAACACTGCCCCCCGGACCATTGCCTGGCTGGGCAGTGGCAGTGCAAGAACAAGGTGTGTGTCACAGAGGCCCGGACGTGTGATGGCATTGACGACTGTGGTGATGCCTCGGACGAGGACGTCTGCGGTGAGCCTTGCTCTCCCACTTTTGCTTAACGGGAAGGTTGTTCAGGGGGTGGAGGGGTGCTTTCTGTAAGTTGTGTTTTAATGCCTGTGACTGAGACTAAAATCCCATATCTAAAAACAGGATGTTTCCTAGCAATAACCTAGATGTAGTTGCCCATAGAAACACAGAGCCGTACTTGAACAGTAACTCTGCAATGGACACTCAAAGCATTGCCTGGAATGTTTCCAGGGTTCAATTACGATCAATTCCAGAGCCCCTAGCAGGTGCCTCACATCCTGTGTGGTAAATTATGGCATGGAAAAACCCTCATTGAAGGGAAAATCCCCCCAAAGCACTTGGCAAGGGCCCTGGTCCTTTTCATAGACCACATGTGCAGTGTGATGGGACCTCTGGCTTCTCAGGAAACCTCAATCCCATCCCATCTTTCTTTTCCAGAGCTAAATCTGTAGTATCACATATATGCAGATTCTAACATTCCTATAATAAAGTATGGACCTGGTTTCTTAAGATAATATATCTTTTAGGGCTAATGTTGCCTGGCTTTAATTCCGTCTTAATTAGGAGTGTTTAATACTAGTTCAGTTCAGTTTTAGTACTATTTCAACCTGATGCCCAGAGGTCTGAACATCTTTGTTATTGAGTCTTAAGCCCCAATTCCCTGAAAACTTTGCTTAAAAAAGAGAAAACTTCCTTTTCTACCTAGACTTGCTGTGGTTTGTAAGCATGTTGCCATCTTACTCTGGTAAGAGTTCTCTGGTTCTATCCCCCGACAATGATCTGTGAACAAGAATGCCTCACTTCCTTCACAGCCTCCTGCACAGAAGGCCTGGTTGGCTGTGACAAAGGGAAATGCATCCCGGAATCCCTGGTGTGTGATGGGGAAGCAGACTGTGCTGACGGAACAGACGAGCCCACTACATGTGGTAAGAAACCAATTGCTTGGCTTTACGGGAGAGAGGGGAGGTTGAGATGAAGGATCAGTGCCTTAGTCATCATCGGGGTCCACTCTCTGAGAGAAGCTGGGACTAAAACTCCGACACAAGCAATTACCCTTCTGCGACGGATCCCTTGCCTTTTACAAGTCCCCCGCCTTGACTTTGGTCTCTGAGTGTGAGCAAATGCGACCTGAGTGACTCCCATGTTTCTCTCTCATGGATGACTGTGTTATTGAGAAGTGAGTCATTTGTTCAAGAAAAAATGGCACATTCTCTAAGGATTTAACCAAGAAAAGACCAGGGAAGGTCCCTTTCAGGGGAGGAGGCTACTGACATGCAGGTCTGGTCTTTCAACCTCTGCTTCTCACTGTAACAATCGCTGTTGCTTTGAGCTGGGCAGGGGGAGCGTGGGCATCTGACTCCAGGTCACTTTGTCATTTTGTTTTTTATATTTTCAACCCCTTTTCCCAAATCTTGTCTCAGACCTGGTCGAAGAAACCTCTTAGTCCTGTTAAAGGCTACAAGTGATACTAAAGGAACAAGGATACTTAAGAACATAAACACTGGGACAAATACAGACTTCTGGTTCTGTATAGGTTTTCATTGGGGTTAGTACATGTTCATGTCACTTCCTAAGGTAAGGGCTTCCAGGTGCCCACCAAGCCTAGAGGAAACAGAGAAGAGGCTGCTTGGCCCCTCTGTGGGTGGACGATATACCAACTCGTGACATTGTCCAGCACATCTGCCTAGAAACACTCTTTGTCCTGCTTCCTGCTTCCTAACTTTCCTTTTTCTGCGGTCTCGCCCCACTGCCTCCGCATTCCTAGGTAAGAGGTCAAGGACAAAAGTTATCCTTAACCAGTCTCCCGTCCTTATACAAGTAGAGGGTTATGACACATGCGGTTTATAAGATGTTTGCTCTTTACCGCGTTCAGCTGTACTGATCAGGGTGCTATCTCCCCCAGGTGAAAGCTGCTCTCTGGCCAACGGGGGCTGCGAGGGGCAGTGCAGCGATGCCAGCTGGGGTGTCCGGTGCTCCTGTGGAGCCGGGTGGCGACTGCAGCCAGACGGTCAGAGCTGTGGAGGTCAGATTCATTCCGCTCATCTTTTTAAAAAGAGTTTTTATTGTTTAAAATACACATGACGTAAAATTTATCATTTTAATCATTTTTAAGTGCACAGTTAATTCAGTGGCATCAAGTCCACTCGCAACGTTGTGCAACCATCCCCAATGGCCATTTCCAGAACTTTTCATCGTCCCCAGTAGAAACTGTACCCATTAAACAATCGCTCCTCAAGCTCCCTTTCCAATCCCCTGATAACCTCAGTGGATTTTCTGTCTCTATGAATTTGCTCATATCCTAGCACCACATATAAGTGGAATGATACAATATTTGTCCTGTCATGTCTGGCTTATTTCACACAGCATGTCTTTAGAGTTCATCCACGTTGTAGTACGTAGCAGAATTTTTTTTCTTTTTAAGGCCAAATACTCCATTGTTTGTTTTTATCTACTTATCTGTTCATCGACCCTTGACTTGTTCCCACCTTTTGGCTGCTGTGGATAATGCTGCTTATGAACATTGGTGTACAGGTATCTGTTTGAGTCCCTGCTTTCAAATCTCCTTAGTGTATACCAGAAATGAAACTGCTAGATTATATGCTAAAATCTGGATTTAATTTAACTTTTTGAGGAGCTATCAAATTGTTTTCCACAGCGACTGTACTGTTTGACATTCTCACCAGCAATGCACAAGAGTTTCAGTTTCTCTATTCTTGCCAATGCTTGTTATCATCCTCTTTTTGTGGGACTTGTTGACTAAAAGAAAAATATTGAATTTAGCATCATTCTTTTATGGGACTTGTGGGTTTTTGCCATGGAATAGATATACTTGTCACTCACGGCCATGCCTAAGGTCTATGGAATGGGCAGCAGGACAGAGTCTGAAAGTGAGAGCCCATTTTGTGTTTATCCTTTCTTGTTCCTCCTAGCTGACCTTCTCTAAGTCATCTCATCCTTCAAGTCTCATTACCCCCTTTGTAAAATGGGATTATGATGCCAGAATGACTAAAATAAATGGCATGTATCTTCACAATTCACTAATAATCTGAGTTATGGCTGTTACTTTGTAGTTCTTATCCATAAACATATAGGACAATATTTTAAGCTAAAATGTGATTAGGAGGGTCGAAGATTTATTGTCTTGATGTTTTTGTCCTAAAGGGTAGATCAGCCCTGCCACCCTGAACCAGGTCAATGACCCCTGTTCAATAGCTCCCTCTCTCTTCGTGGATTCTACCTGCAATCCTACCCACTTCGGAAGGAAAGATGTAAGAGGAAAGGCCCTGGCTTATTAGACAGAATCAGAGTTATTCAACAATTACTTTTATATTAAAAGTTCATTAAGAATTGCAATGAGCCTATTTTAAACAAGACAACTACATTTACTAATCTTGCATTAGAAGTACGAATTCTGTATCTGGTCATGACCTTGGAGGGATCTATGTTTGACACACACGCCCAGACTACTGCAGCATCCTTCTTGGGTTATGGCTCATTGTAGTGATTGGCTAGCCACTGAGCTTGACTTGTAGTCACATATTGATTATTCTTCCTCAGCTTAGGCAGGCATTATTCTACTTCAGAACCCTGTGGGTTTGGAGAAATAATTTTCCCTGGCAATGCCCTCAAGGAACCATATTCCTTCCTGCTTAAAAAAAAAAAATCTCTTAGTCCTATGACTCATACTCTAAAGGGTTCCTGCCATCTGGCTTTGAGGAAATAGTTGTACCTAATTTAAATTCTGCCAGTTATACCTGTGAGGCTTAAGCCTTTTCCATCATCTTGAATGAGATGTCCCATGATACAATAGGTCCCAACACTTTGTCATTCTGAATTAAGTTCTGGCTGGCCTGACAAGTGACATATCCCCGACCAAGAATGTTGCTAGGATAACATAGATTAGTATTCTGTATCAACCAAACATCTAGCTCCCTCTATTGATGTTTCTGCTGAATTATATTCATATACATGGGAATTCTATAGGGGCAGGTTGTGTCTATTCCAGCACCTGGCACAGTGACTTCCATATAATACATGTCCAAAAATCATCTGAAAAGTAGTCCCAAGGAACAAAAATACTCAAGTGGTTTCTTAGGCATTCTCTAACTTTTAGCTCTCTGTCATTAGATGTAGATGAGTGCTCTATGGCATACAGTCCTTGTGACCAGCTGTGTCATAATACACCAGGCTCTTACTCCTGTGGGTGTACTCAAGGTTACCAGCTCTCCAATGGCACCCGCTGTCGGGTTATAGGTAAGTTTTAATACCCAAAGCACAGCCTAGCTCCTGCTCTATTCTCAGCAGTAATTATAAATAAAAGTGATTTAGTGAGTTCACTTTAAGGTTTAGTGTTAGAGATGACTTTATTCTTTCTATAAAAGCTGCTATTATAACATTCCTTGGCCAATTTGAGTGTCAGTTGCTATTAGGTGTCTTTAAAATGGCTCACTCTATCAACTATACAACTAGGTGCTCCATAAACCTAATCAATGTAATCTTACTTTGGCCTGTGCTGCTTCTTCTTTTTTTAAAAAATATATTTTATTGATTTTTTACAGAGAGAAAGGGAGAGGGATAGAAAGTCAGAAACATCGATGAGAGAGAAACATCGATCAGCTGCCTCTTGCACATCTCCTACTGGGGATGTGCCCGCAACCACGGTACATGCCCTTGACTGGAATCGAACCTGGGATCTTTCAGTCCGCAGGCTGATGCTCTATCCACTGAGCCAAACTGGTTTCGGCTGGCCTGTGCTTCTTTAATGACAGGACACTTAATTACTTTGGCTGCTATGCACAAAGATTAGAGAGGACTTCAGTTTAGATAAGGAGAAGAGCTGAATCTAATTTAATATATATATATATATATATATATATATATATATATATATATTTTTAGAGAGATCAATTTGTTGTTGCATTTATTTATGCATTAATTGATTGCTTTGACCTGACCTGGGATCAAGCCAAGTGAGCTTGGCCTATCAGGACAATACTCTTTTTTTTTTTTTAATATTTTATTGATTTTTTACAGAGTGGAAGGGAGAGGGATAGAAAGTCAGAAACATCGATGAGAGAGACATCGATCAGCTGCCTCTTGCACGCCCCCTACCGGGGATGTGCCCGCAGCCAAGGTACATGCCCTTGCCGGAATCGAACCCGGGACCCTTCAGTCCACAGTCCGATGCTCTATCCACTGAGCCAGACCGGTCTCGGCTCAGGACAATACTCTTAACTGAGCTACCCTACCAGGGCTGAATCTGAAATCAAATAAGGCAGGAAAGTTCCAAAGATTAGTTTTAATGTGCCAGAGTTCAGAGGAGGAGTTGAGACGTATGATGGTCAACTAGATCTCCTTTGGACATACCTTAGTCCAGACTTCAGGGATAAGTAGATGTTGGCATGGGAAATGGGACAGCATCTTCAGTTAAAGAGAACGGTGTGAAAGAAAGGTGCAAAGTAATGTGTCATTACTTCTCTTATGCTTCTATTGCAGACGGTGCTGTGAGAATTCTCATAGCAGCAGATCGAGAGCTTGGTGTTCTGGATCAAAGAACAGGCATCTATGAGACACTGATACCTATAAAATCGAGACCTACTTCTGTTGCATATGATCTTGAGAGAAGCATGTACTTTTGGGTAGATGAATCCTTAAATGTGTTTGTCCTTGGAAAACCAAAGTCTGTTTCTCTCTATCCAGGTATATTTCTTGATGTTAAGAACCTGAATTTCTTAAGGCTACTTAAACATAGTATAAGAAGCATATGCATAGTATAAGAAGCATATGCATTCCTCTGTAATTCACTTACCGTGAGTCATGATAGTACATAAAATCCCAGTTTGGTATAAGACTCTGTAGTGTGTATGCTCTAAAGGAGCTTTGTAGAATTAGACTAAGTTCTGGGACATGGGCTCAGGCCAAGGTTAGTCATAGCTCCCTCTTTAGGTATGTGACCTTGAGTAAATTGTTAACTCCTTTGAGCCACCCTCCATAAGATGAAGGTAATAGTACATGTCTCACTGTAAGCAGAGGGATTAAACTAGAGGATCCATGTGAAAAAGAGGTAGAGTTCATGACAATTCACCTGAGACTTCTGATGTAAAAAATGACTCCAAACTGAAGTCACATTACCTTGGATTCCTTGGTTATACTTCTGCTCAGGCCTTTCTCTTTCCCTACTACCAAGTGTGTATTGGAAACCCCATTCAGTCACTTCCTGTATCCTATTTGCCTCATTGTACAGCTTGAAATGAGAAGCTGTAGAAAAGATATATCTGAGCCTCTTTTTTAAAGCTAAGATGGGTAGCCCTAGCTGGTTTGGCTCAGTGGATAGAGTGTCAACCTGTGGACACAATGGTCTTGGGTTTGATTCAAGTCAAGGGCATATGCCCCAGTTGGGGGCTTGGTCCTCAGTGGGGGGCATACAGGAGGCAGCCAATCAATGAGTCTCTCTCATCATTGATGTTTCTAACTCTATCTCCCCCTCCCTTCCTCTCTAAAATAAATAAAAATACATTTTTAAAAAAAGCTAAGATGGGTATAGAAGAATACAACAACATAATACTGTCTTCTGTGTCCCCAGAACTCAAAACAGTGAACAGTGTCTCTTTGGACTGGTTCACGGGACAGTTATATTGGGCTAGCAGCTTTGCAAGGGTCATCTGTGCTGGTTTAAGTGATGGCAGAGGCTACGTCAGAATCTTGGAAAAGGATCTTGTGCCAGAGCAGCTAATTGTGTTTCCTGTAAAGAAGTAAGTAGTGTTTCTTTGGGAATATATCCAAAATCATTGCTTATCGTAGATATTTAAGTTTACAAGAGAACATGTCTACATTTTTTTACATGATGACAGGAAGAGAATTTAATCTAATTTTTTAATATGTTGTTGTTGATTTTTAGAGAGTGAGGAAGGGAGATAGAGAGAAACATCTATGAGAGAGAAGCATCACGGATCAGCTGCCTCCCTCACTCCCCTCTCTGCCCCCATCACTGGGGTCATGTGCTCTGACCAGGAATCGAACTGGTGACCTCTTAGTGGGCTGAAGCTTAACTATTGAGCCACACTGGCCAGTCCACTTCAACGTTTTCAATCTAGGCTTCATTTTCTCCAAGAAATGAGTCAGTTTTGACGTCTAAATTGAATATGTATGCAGCCAAGCTTTTCAAAGTCTAAGAGCAGAAATCTCTAGCATTCTTAGCAGTGCAATCATATGAGACCCGTATGACAGAGCTGAGGGAGGCTGGCTGTTCAGAATAATGTATGTGCAACTGAGGGGGTTTTCTAGCACCTTGTGGTTCTGCTTTTCTCAGGTACCTGTACTGGGTAAATCGAGGTCAGAAAGGCATGAGGACTATCGACACTGCAGGGATGGATGGCTCTGATAGGAAGGTGCTGGCAGTTGTAAACATGGAGGACCCTGTAGGACTGACACTTGACCATGTGACTGGCAGGCTCTACTGGATCAGTGAATACAAAGAGGTATTGTGGAGAGGTCAGGTGGAAGAGGTAAACCCTTTTAGTTGGGACTTGGGATGACTATGGGTAAGTACAAAATTCTCTTAAGTCTCATATCAACCCAGTGAAGCATATTCTGGCCATAAAACTGATAAAAACAAGTTATAATTAACCAATATCTTTAGGCAGATCCAGATAGTATCAGCATAGGTTGGGAGATTTAGTGGGACTTTCTTCAACACTCTATAGTCAAACTTAGTACTAGAATCTCCTAGGTTATGTTCTATGTTGTACCTAGGATACAAAACCTTTAAAAATGACAAACCACTTCTTAAAAGCATGCAGTTACTTAGTTACTTCAGTGCCTTGTACCCGTATTTCTAGTTCTTAATATTGTAGTTCATGTTATTTCAGTTTTGGAAGCAACAGACTAAAAGACATGGTGGCTAAAGCATAAGCTTGGGATTCATGTTTTTAAGCCTATTACTTCTGGATGTGGTTTTTGCCTACTTATGGTGCCTCATTAACCTCTCTGAAAAGAGATAGAATCCCTACTTCAGAACGCAGTTGGAGAATACAGTGAAAGGATGTGGTACAATGTGTGGATGCAGACAGTAAGTTATGATAGCTTCTTGTACAATATAAATTTGCATGAGCAGCAGTTCAATACACTGGTTTTGACATTCACCTCCATGAATCTACGATGAGTTCATCCCTATCATGTTGATATCATGTGAAAATGTTTAGTGTCCAAGAAACTGAGCTGCACTAACATTGCCAGCACCTGTTGCTAATGCTTCCATGCTCTCATGAGACTCTCCAATCCTTCAGTCCATAGAGACGGTGAATGTGGATGGCAGTGGCAGGCACACCTTTCCTGAGATCTTCTTGGAAGATGAAGAACCAGTAGGACTAGCTGTATTTGAGAACTCTTTCATCTGGGCAAATAAAGTACAGCTGTTTCATACATCACCCCACACCCCAAAGGAGAGAGTGGTGCTGCTAAATGCTTCCATATCTGCCCTTTCAGTCCTCCACAAATCCCAACAGCCTAAGAGTAAGTCCAAGGCTTGCTTCTGAAATAAGTGCTTATGAACCAGAATGCATACTAAACAGCAAACAGAAACTACCTAAATTACTATTGTGGTCTGGTGTTGGGACTTTCCATTTTGAGGCAGGGGAAATGTTCTGGGTATGATTCCAGACTTATAAAGGACTTCTCATTAAGATGAACTGAACAAAAATGTCTAGTGGGAAACTCATTCCAAGCCTGTACCTTGTACTTGTCCAGCACAGTGCCAGGTTTTTAATGTCTAAAACACACAAAATAGGGTAGTAAGCTGTAAGTATTTCTCTCTCTTGGACCGCAACCAGCATGTCTAGAGAGCAGACATGAATCCTGAGTAGGAGGGATGGGGGATTGAGAAAATGAAAGAGAAAGACACAGAGACAGTAGGGAAAGCTGGGACTGGGTGGAATAGCTGGTCCTCTGATGGAGAGACAGTGATCCAGAGCTGGTGCAGCATGTTTATTTTATATAGTATGATTCCCACAAGTTTTACTAGTGTTTAAGACAAAAGAAATTATGTGAACCCATGATTAAAGATCAAACTACAATTTTTCATTCTTATGGCTTCTTTGTAATGGTCACTCCTGGCTGAGCCCAGATAATTGCGTCTGTCCCTTGCACCTGGCTGAACTTAGATAATGAAACTCACCCCCTGGCACCTGAGATAAGGGTCAGGCTGACAACATACCTGCCTCTGGCACAGTATGTTTCCAGGATATGGCTCTGCCAATGCCACTGGACTCAGCTGACACTAATTAAAGAAATGCACATGTGCCTTCCCAGGCACTCTACAGTAAGCTATTCACAGAAAGGCTAGAATAGTTTATTCACTGACAATGTCAACTGATAACAGAAAACTGAACCAAATTTATAGAAATAAGTCAAATATTCATTGACTATGAGTTAAAAGCTTTTGTTAATCTGAAATTCTATGTCAGATTGAGCTCAGATAATGCTTCTTAATTGAGTCTAAGAAACTAGCCAATCTAGAGATCCTAGATCACTATTTACTTCTAAACAAGCCTTCCTATAAGCAAGTTAGACAGTCATTTTGTCTTAACTCAAGGGAGAAGATGCTGTTTGTTGAAGTTTTATTGGCCTGAGCTTAGTATAGATAGGAATTGTCATTATCTGAGAAATAGGAGACCATGGGAGTTCAAAGGTCAGCATACCTACGTCTGGTAACAAGTATTTTGGTATTCTTATCATTGTTAAAATGACAACTCTCTTTGAGTATTAAATTTTGAACTAGTATGGATAAATAAATCTGAGATTGTATCTAATCTATTTCTATTTTAAAATAGGCAGATACCGGGCATGTGCTCCAGGTTCTTGTAGCCACTTGTGTCTCCTGTCCCCCGTCCATCCCAAGGGATATAAGTGTGTCTGTCCAGAGGGAATGTCTCTT
Source organism: Antrozous pallidus (assembly GCA_027563665.1). Classification (NCBI taxonomy): domain Eukaryota; kingdom Metazoa; phylum Chordata; class Mammalia; order Chiroptera; family Vespertilionidae; genus Antrozous; species Antrozous pallidus. Next base: position 81,594,268 of record CM050519.1, read on the forward strand.
TTACCTTCTGGTTCTTGTAGTGGTAAGTATGCTGGGTGAAATGGGTGTGGCTCAAGGAGGCATGTTCTATGATGTCTGGAAATAATATAGCTTCCATTTTTGTATCAATCACATTTATACTGACAACCTACTTTGGTAATGCTTTGTTATCAAAAGACATTGCTTAGGTGGGGGGTTTTTCTTTGTGCTAAGATATACATAACATTTACCGTTTTAACCATTTAGATATATAGTTTAGTGTACCAAGTATATTCTCAAATTTGTGCAACCATTATTGCCATTCATTTCCAGAATTTGTCATCTTTTCAAACTGAAGTTTTATACCCATTAATTAATAACTCCCATTTATCTCTCCTTAGCCCCTGACAACCACCATTTTACTTTCTGTTTCTGAATTTGACTACACTGGGTACTTCATATAGTGGAGTCATAGAGTGTTTCCTTTTGTGACTGGCTTATTTCACTTTGCATAATGTCTTCTAGGTTCATCTACATTGTAACATGAATTTTCTTTCTTTTTAGGACTGAATAATATTCTATTTTGTTCATCCATTTATCCACTAATGGATTTGATTAGTTTTTAAACAGGAAAAGAAATAGCTTACACCACTCAGTTTTACATGCAAAACAACAACTACTTTGGTATAAGAAATAAATCCTCTACATATAGTCTTATGACTATTATGTGCTCTGACTTACGTTTGTTAAATAGTGTCTACTTCAATATAGTCCTTCATGTTGCTATTCCCACTTTAAATATTAAAGGCTACATAATCATTGAGCATCTTTATCCAAATTACTTGACTTTTTTCTATAGGAAATTGAGATTTTAAGAATAGATAACATGAATGTGTTCCTGGTATAATAAATAACGCAATGCATAGGTAGCCACGGGATGAAATCCTGGTGTAATAAGCTGTTGTGCCAAACTCAAAACTTCAGGATAAGTTGTATTTTGAACATTCTTTGTACAGTTCAATGCCCAATTAACTTTCCTTTACCGGGCAATAGAGTTTGCAATTCTCTGTGTTGACGTGGGTGCTATCAGCGAGGATTTGAGGACATCACTGGGTCAAATGGAGCAGCACTCCAGTCCTAATCCTCATGCTTCTGAGTTCACCTTTCAGCAGAAATTCGGAGTTGGTGCATTGGGAAAGCTGAACAATGCTTTCTTTTCTTTTTAAAAAAATATATTTTATTGATTTTTTACAGAGAGGAAGGGAGAGAGACAGAAAGCTAGAAACATCGATGAGAGAGAAACATCGGTCAGCTGCCTCCTGCACACCCCCTACTGGGGATGTGCCCGCAACCAAAGTACATGCCCTTGACCAGAATCGAACCCAGGACCGTTCAGTCTGCAGGCTGATGCCCTATCCACTGAGCCAAACCGGTTTCGGCTGAACAATGCTTTCTTTGGCCCAAAGAACTCCTCTAAGGAAGATAGGGCAGTCATGTTGCATGTGTGCTTTAAGAGTGAACTATTATTAAGGTCCTTTTCTGGGAATGCCTCAGCTTGAGAGAGGGGCATTGCTCAAGATGGTAGCGTGGGCTTATCTGACATAGGGGTAAACAGTAAATCTCTTCTTTTCCCTGGTAGACTTAAAACTAGTGTTTTCCTCTGGCAAACGGCTCTACTTGTTGAAAGTTGGTTTTAAGGGAACTGCAATAGAGAGAACTCTAGTTCAAGAACATCCTAGGAACTTCTATCTACTGGATATTGACTGGAAAAGAAACCTCATCTACTGGACAACTGCCCAAGGACATCTGTTCTGCTCAACTGGCTATTCAGGAAAGAAGCAAGAAATTTGGACAAAGCGTGCAGGTCAATTGGGGTGGCTGTTTGGGATTTATCTTTCATTTTTGGGGGCTCTAAAATTACTAAGAACAAAACCAAAACCAAAACAAACAAACAAAAAAAACCCTACCTGTTTCTGATCTGAATCAACCTTAATGCGAAAGAGTGGTTTTTAACTAATTGGAATATTGTGTTTCTGATTTACTCTTCTTCTTATAAGAGGAGTGCAGACTGGTAAAAAAAACTACCATGGTTTAGGAAGTCCTAGGGTCAGTAATAAGATTTTTAAAAAAAATTTTTTTCTGAGTAGGATAGAAATGAACCTTAAATACTTCAATTTTGCATTACAGATTTTCTTCCACTAATTTAGAAGTGATTTGCAAGGCAGATTTCAGAGAGAACTAGCAAGATATTTTCTTAATATGGTAATATATACTTTCTCTCCCATCCCACACTCCTAAATGCCACTCCCTAACTTTAGTTCCCTGTACTCAGCCAAAATGCAAACATCTATTTTATAAAGGAAAACTGAGACTTGAACTCTTGGGTGAATCATTTGAAATCTGAATGTGTGTCCTTTTTGTATTCTTATTTTGATTTTGTTTTTTCTTTTTCTTTTTTTCTCTTTGTACTCCTAAGTATCTAGGATATGCTTTAGTGAAAGAAGTGCCATATTGAACTGCATGTTACTGTAGAGCAGTAGAGTCTACCCAGAATCCTGTGGGCAGCACAGTGCTGGCACTTAGGAGTTCTAGTACCTGACCCAGAGAACTTTCAGGAGAAACTGATATCGACAGTGGTTGGTGACACAGCTGATGGCTATTCAGAAACTCCTATCATGAATTTCTTCTTAGTTCATTTAAATGCTACCTTCCCTCAGCTGACTGGTTTCTATGTTGCAATTATTATATCAAGGAATTGTAAGAGGCTAACAATTTCATTTAACCTTCTCTCTTGTTGAATATTCAGTCTCTGTGGTAGGCAGATGTGAAATTATATTATATAGAAGCCTGGTGCATGAAATTCATGCATGGGTGGGGTCCCTGGGCCTGGCCAGTGATCAGGGCCAATCAGGGCCAGGCCAATCAGGGCCTGGCCAATCAGGGAGGGACGGGGGGAGGCATCTCTCACCAGGGGGAGGGATGGGGAGGGCTCTCTGGAGGTTTGCTGGCCAGGGGGATGGACCACCGGAGGTTGGCTGGCCAGGGGAAATCGGCTGACCAGCAGGGGGCAGCTCCTGTGTTTAGTGTATGTCATAGCAACCAGTTGTTCCAGTCATTCCCGTCATTCCAGTTACTTAGGCTTTTATATATATACTATAGGTCGTTGCATGAAGATTCATGCAATAGGCTTTCCTTCCCCTGGCTGCCAGGACCAGTTTTCCTCTGCAACCTAGGACCCAAGCTTTCCCTCTGGCTGTTGCCTTCTGTTTTGCTTTGGCCACTGGAGGCTTCACCAGCCAGAGACTGCAGTCTTCTCTGCTCTGGCCGGAGTGCCACACTGCCGCTGCCTCAAGTTTGCCCCTGAGGGCAAGCACTCGCTGCTGCAGCTGCTGCTGCAGCTTTGTCTCTGCCCCAAGGGCCTGGCGCTTGTGCCGCTTGGCCCTGCCCCCCGCTCCTGATTGTCTGATAGCATAGCCAATCAGGAGCCAAAGTACGGTCACATTTGCATGTTACTCTTTTATTAGATAGGATAGATGTCTCTGCCCCAAGTTTCTGGGACAGAGCTCCTAAGACCTTTTAATTCCTTGAGCGACACGAGCATCTGACACAGAGCTCCCAAATCCCTTGGAATTTGCTGGGCAATAGCATCTTTTATTATAAGGAGGCAATTTTTGGTGGCTCCTGGATGAGTGTTGGTCATCACAAAGAACAAGCCATGTTAGAAGCTTGGAACTTTCAGCCCCACTGCTCATTCGCAGGAGAGGGAACAAGGCTAGAAATGGAGTTAATAATCAATCACTCAAGTGTAATGAAGACTCCATAAAAATCCCCAAAGAATGGGGTTCAAAGAGCTTCTGAACTGACCACCTTTATGGGCGGTCGGGGTGGCACACCCCAGCGCCCTGGGGACAGATGTTCCTGAGCTTGGCCTCTGGACGTTCCCCCATATCCCTTCATGTAGCTGTTCATGTGTATCCTTTAGATAATCAACCAGCAAATGTCAGTGTTTTTCCGAGTTCTCTGAGCCACTGTATCAAATTATTGAATCCCAGAGAGGTCTGTGGGAATCCTGATTTACAGCCGGCCAGAGTACAGGTAACTACCTGAGACGTGTGAGTGGCCTCTGAAAGGAGGGCAGTTTTGTGGGACTGAGTCCTTCACCTGTGGGATCTGATGCTACTCCAGAGAGATGCTGTCAGAACTGAATTGAACTGTGGGGCACCCAGCTGGTGTTGCAGAATCGCATGGTGTGGGAGAATAATCCCACATGTGTGGTGCCAGAAGAATTGTGGGAGAGTAAGAGACACACAAGTGAGTGAACAGCTTGACAAAGCCAGGCAGGCCTCTTATAGGTGGTAACCAGCTCAACCCCTGCTGTCTAGGCCTGCTTACAGATCTCAGGGTCTCCTTACAACCCACAGAGCATCAGCTTTCAGCGTCTTCTTACATCAAAGTGTACTGACATCCATGTTGTGTTCATCTCATCCTCATATTGAACGTTGAGGCTGGAAAATACTGGTGAAATTCCTAGTAAAAAATGGGAGGGCTTCAAAATCGTTTTAGACTAGGGTGCATGTCTTTAAGACCTAGGTAGAATTGCTTGGAGAACATTCTGTGACTGACACTGGATTTTCAACCTTGAACCTGAGTAGAACTAAGGTTAAATTTAATTCCAGAGAGAAGACATGTTCTCTACAGATGGCAGAGACCAACAAGAAGATAAAAGCTGCACTGAGTCAGCCTATTCTTACTAATGTGCCAACCTTAAATCAAGCCTTTCCTAGGCAAGAGTGACTAGAGGAATATGGGGAGAATTCAGAAGCACAATTCTAGGCAAACATGAGGGACAAAAAAGACAAGCTCTCATGCTAACACTCAGGAAGCAGGAAGAACTTACAGCACATTATGGCCTGTGTGCACTGGCTTCTCTATCATCCAGGGCCCGCTACCATGCCTATTTGTCAACTTCCTGGTAGTTAACATTTGAATTCTTAATAAACACCCAGGGTGTGTTGGGATATTGTGGGAACCCCTTTTCATGACCTGCGCGATTCAGGGTACCCGGTTCAGGGTTCAGGTTTCTGGAGTGGGCCGCATACAAATGAATAAAGAGACTCAGAAAAATACTAATTTGGAAAATGGGGGCCAGGCAGTAGTTCAACTCTAGTGGCAGAACTCCCATTCACTCTGACTTCACCACTCCTTTTATTAATATTAAAATCATAAGTTACAGCTGTATCCCCCAGGCCAGAGACACCAGTGAAAGTCAATCAGTAGATCTTCTTAGGACTAACAGGTGGGGGTTGCTTCAACCATCAACATCCCAGTAACTAGCTCCAACCCCTCAGAGCAATCAAGGTTGACCAGCCCTCCTAACTCCCTGTCCACAGCTTTCTATTATTAAAACACTGATTGGCTTCCGGCAGGATATATTTAACAACTAGCACTCCAAGGGCAAAAAGTGTATATATAGAGACCTACATATGTTTATAATAAAGCTTATTGTTAAAAAGAATATGCAATACAACTTACAAACAATGAGATATAGGACACGTTTTATTTTAATTTTTATACAGCCAACTATTTTTTATAGATTGCTTTCTTATTCTGAATTCTGGGATCTTAGCCAATCTCTGGTTGCAGTTCAATCAAAATTTAACAAAATCCAACTATGAATAAAAGCTTGACTTCTGATGCATTACCGAGTGACTGTAGTCTGCATGTGAATGTTGTCTGACACTTGTTTCCAAAAATGAGATGAAAGTGAAGCAACGGAGATTACTTGGTGTTAGTTCATCCATGACAAGTGACTTATTTGCAGAACTGGATAATAGCTTTCAAATACTAGAAAAACATATTCCCTTATTTTGTGCAGTATATAAAAATGTAATGCACATATAAATTTAATCTGAAATATTAACCTTCTTCTCTGTCATTTTCAGCCTAGAGCAGGAGTTGTCAACCTCTTGCTGTAAAAGGCCAGATAGTAAATATTTCAGGCTGGTAGGGCACTCCACATTGTATCGCCAAAGCAGCCATAGACAGTGTGTGTGTGAATGGCCAAGGCCACATTCCACTGAAACATTCAGACAATAAACTGGTTCAGACAGTAGGGGCCATTGTTTGGGTTAGAAAGCAAAACCGAAATCAAACTCCAGTTTGTAGGCTTTGCCAGTTTCTGTGGTATAAAAACTCCCACAATGCCAGATTTCACTACGTATGTGACATCACTAAACGTGGAGTTGGGAGGGACTGTGCAATAGCAGACCTTTCCGTAGTATTTCCACCATACAGATGCAATAGGTGCCAATAACTAAGAGCATAGGTAATCTGTTAGAAAAGAATTAAACAATGGCTTACTTATTTTAGTTTTGTTTCAAATATGATTTAATTTACTTTTTAATAGTGGCTGTATTGACCAACAAGCGTACAGAATTCAAGAATTTATCAACTGGCTATTATGAGTTTGTGCAAGCTAGTCTCAGCACACTGTTCTAAAAATAGTGGACATTATTCTAATTTTTTCTATATGTCTTAACTCTAATCCTCCTCACAGCTTTATGAGAGAAGCATTATTGCTATCATACATTTGTGGAAACTGAGGCACAAAAATTAATTGATGCCTTATTTTGGAACAGTGTTTCAAACAAGACAGTCTAACTTGCTAGCCTAATGCTGAACTTAACCTTTATGCTATCCTGCATCCCACAGTGGTGACATCTAGCTAAGACCCTATTGTACAGCTAGCTACATTGGGTAGGGTAGGAGCTGGGGCATGCTTTGTAGATTAGTGCTTGACTGTTAGTCACACCTAAAAAGCAACACTTGATAACTTTTATAAACTTGGCCCTTATCTGATCTGTGCCTTCTAGTTGTAGATCTCCTCACTCTGCATCCCTGTACTAATGACCTTCTATACTATTGTTGTGGTGTCACGTTAGCTTAATTTCTACATTTCTGTAGCAATTTCAGTCCTAGTTACTTGTCATGTAACTTATTGCTTTTAATAATTAACCTTTGAAGAAGAAGGAATATGAATGTGAAGTTGCAGCTCTGCATTCAAATGCAAGCCTTGCCACTTAGATATCTAACTTATAAAATGCAATGAGCATCTTACGGTGCCAGGTGGTTGTAGGATTAAATGAGCTCAGATGACAGACAAAGGTGCTGGAACTAGAGTAGGCATGATGGGAAGTAATCGTGCAAACAAGGTGTGAGGCTTGTTAGAGAATGGTCTTTTCACCTTCCAATGATCTCCCTTCTAACCTTGACCCAAAACTTAAAAAAGGGCATTTGAGTGCCCTTTTTCATTGGACTTATTTTCCTCTTTACAGTCTGCTCAGCAAATGTGGACATATCAACTGGGAACTTGTTCTGGCTGCCCTGTGACAGAAGTGTTATTCAGAAGACTAGAATTACCGGCCCAGACACACAGACTCTCTACAGAACGAGCAGCATTATACTCCATCTTCTTCTCGATTGGCCACGGAGGGTGCTCTATTGGGTAGAAAGTGGGAAAAATTTGCAAAGTATGACCCTTGATGGCAAAAACAGACGGGAAATCTGGAGAGGCACCTGGATGGCAGACACTCAAATGACCTTAGACCTCGGTTCATCCAGTATCTTCTGGACCACCAAAGGGCAAGGTAAGCATCACACAACCAGTGCAGTTGGAAGAAGCTGGAGGGGATGCATGAGAACTTGCCTTTAGTAGAATTATTCCAGTTATTCTTAGAACTAGGTAAACTATAAGCTCAAATTCTGATTTTCATAGTCAAAAGTTAGATACGAGTCACTCACATCACACTCAGCTCTCACCTACAAGTCTAGACTTAGGATTTAAAAAAGAAAACTCTACAAATAACATACTTAAGAGCTTTTTGCAGTTTTCAAAATTTGTTTCTAGCTCTATAAGAAGAAGTAATGGAACCAAAATTCCATTGCAAATGAAATACAGGTGCTTCAGTTATAAGTTGGTAACAGGTACAAGTTATAACGTGTAGCCAAATTTAATAGTCTTCCCATGGAAAAGCCATCCCGGAGGCCTGGCAGCTGCGTGCTGATGACCCGTGTTTTAGTTGCACACATGGGAGATGATAAAGTCCCACCTGATGTGCCCACAAGGCAGACCTACGCTGCTCTCTCTCCTGGAGCTTTAAACACTTTGTTGGACCGTCTTTAACTATAAACCAACAAAACTTAATAGGAAGAATCTGTGCTTATTTTCAATTTGGGGTCACCAAACCTCAATCAAATCATGCCCCACAGGTTATTTGTTCTATATCAGCTTGCAAGAACTTGACTCTTCCCTAGGGTTGCAAAGTCTAAGTCTCCTAAAAAATAGAACATATACTTTGAACAAGACCTGGAGTGACGGCATTATTGCTGCCCATGAGCCTTACCTGGTGACGATGAATGGAGCAGCTCTTGTGCTCTGGAACAGGAAGACGCTGGAGCCCTTCTCCATGTCCAAAGAGCCATACGTAAAGAAAATAATCATCCTGGCAGAGAACCAGGCGCTTCCAGGTGAGTCTTCCTGTTCAATGAGATCCACTTTACCTGGCTTTTCTCAGAGTGTTGGACTTTTTAAAAATATATGTTTATTTATTTCGGAGAAGATGCGAGAGGGAGAGAGAGAGAGAGAGAGAGAAATATCAGTAATGAGAGGAAATCATTGATAGGCTGCCTCCTGCACACCTCACAACCTGGGCATGTGCCCTGTCCCAGAATCTAACTGTGACCTCCTGGTTCATAAGTCAGTGCTCAACCACCAAACCATGCCGGCCAGGCCAGAGTGTTTTTATAGGATAAAATCCTGGGCATCTTTAGGTTTGTATGGCTGTTGTCCCATCTCCCAATTCAGCAGGCCTTCTCCTTAACTTGTCCATGTCCTAGGAGAGTAAGGATCTAAGATGGTTCTCAAAGTTGCTGAATGACACCAGTCCTGGGATAATACTTAAAGAAGTCTGAACACCAAAGTCCCTTCTGAGGATCATCTTGCACATTAGTGATTTTACTAAGGAACCCCCTCTCTCTATAGTGGTAACATCTGTGGAGAACCCATGTGAAGCTGCCCTGGGGCTGAGGATACCAACAAAAGCAGCACTCTCTTTCTGTGGAAGCTGCACCTAGTCATTCAGAGTGACCTGCATAAGGTTGGGTCACCTTTTTTCCCCTCATGTAAGCCTTGGACACAGAATCCAAAAGTCTGATCTTGGATCTTGAGGCAGAAGAAGAAATCCTATCACAGAAGTCTGGGGGCCCTATGGACAGAGCAGCTAGAAGTCTGAAGGAGGAGTGGAAATGAAAAGGGATGGAAGCATTTCCCTTTCATGTATCCAATCCACAAGGTTTCTCATCTCCCTCTTTTGTCTAAGCTATTTTACTTTTTGATTCGTTGGTTGGTTCGACCTGATCTTAATAAGAAGCATTAGGCACATGAACATATTTCTGAGGTGGTAAAGTGTGTCAATGAACAGTTAACTTTTTGGTAACAAATCCAATTTTGATTAGTCTACTGTGAAATCTGTTGGGTTGCTCTGATAAGTGCTGAAGAGTATGAATTAGTAATTTTGCATAGTGTAACTTACACATCTCAACAAACAAGTGTCCATGTTATACTGGCTCCTATCCTAGACCACAGATGGTATAGCAGGGAACTAAACAGAACAAGTCCCTATCATAGAACTTAGTTTATTTTTTCCCCCCAGAATATAGCATTAGGTGGTGAAAAAAAATCAAGGTTAAAGTTAATAGACCTGAAAGTGGCAAACAATAGGTCCAAATTCAAAGCTAATAGATGATGGGCGAATGTCCCACACTTAATCTCAAGATCTAAGCTCAGTTTCACCTTTCTTCCTATGAGGTAGGAAGATATAGCTACCCAGCCATGACTTGGTTTTCTGGAGGAGGGGACAGCAGAAGCCCATCTCCATTGCTAAAATTTAAAGACTGACTTGCTGAAACAACTGCTTATTCTAGATCCCGGGGTTGAAGGAGTAACCACAACCACCCCTCCTACTCTTCCTTCACCACGCCCTTTACTTTGCACCCGATCTTCTGTTCCCTGTCGGAATGGGAAGGAATGCATTTCTCGGGAGTACCTCTGCAATGGTGAGCGTGACTGTCAGGATGGCTCCGATGAAGAGAACTGTGCCCATTTGTGCAACAGACCAGGTCTGTCATCATCTCCTCTTATTAGTCTTTTGTTGTACACTGAGCAAAAGTATGGTATGAATTGTCAGGCTGTTTATTATAATCTCGAGGGGCCCAGTGCATGAATTCGTGCACCTTGAAAGGAATTGTGGGCCACGAGGCTGCCAAGGGCACAGGGGTAGATCTCTGCCCATCCTCCACACCCTCACCTGGCCCCTCCTGCTGCAGCCACCAGGCCCCTTTCTGCCGGCAGCCCCTTTCTCACTGGGCATCCACTATAAGCATGGAGCAATAAGGCAATAGGAACTGGTGCCAGCAGCTGATGCAAATGGCGGCTGCTGCCCCAATCACCCCTCAGGAGCAGGGGGAGGTAGAGAAGCCCTGAGGGAAGATAGGGGCAGGCAGCTTCAGCTCACACCCATTGACAACACCAAGCAATCGGGGTTGGTGCCAGGAACCAGCAGCGGTGGTGGCTCCAGAGCTGGCAGCAGGTGTGAGCGTCGGGCGGGACTGTGATGCACAGGAACAAAGAATTTTTAGTAATCTCCAGAGGCTCACCCTGTTGACAGTGACTGGTACCCCACCTTGGTCTTGTGCCCCTACTCACCTGCTCTACCGTCCCACCTTAGCTGACACTCGCCATGTTCCACATGCACCCCCTGGTGGTCAGTGCAGGTCATAGTGACTCGTTGTTTGGTTGTTCCGCTTTTCAGTCTATTTGCATATTAGGGATATACATATATATTTGCTAGATAAATTATCATAGATAAAAGTCATAGTCTTTTTGAATACTAATTCTGTGACCTTCCACGGCTTCTTTGCTTCCTCAAATTTGCTTGGGTGTTCCAATATTTGCCTTAATATAGTCTATAGCTATAGACTGCCCTAAAGGGACCACTTGATAGTGTTCTAACAAGTCATTAAAATATTGAAACAAATATGAGGTCATACTTACGCAGCCCAGGCTGGCTTGCTAACTTAATTGACCAGAGCACTTTATTAAAGTTTGCTTATGGATCATCTGAGGTATAGCACTCAAGTAAGATGCAGTCTGTATACCTTTCAAACTCCAGAATGAGGGTGAGTTTGTCTAATTTTGAACCTTCAGTTGGAGTGGTGCTAGCTCTCGACCCTTTCCATTAAGGGGTCTTCCAGTGTCTGGACGGAAGCAAGTGCCTTGAGGAGAAGTTTCACTGCGACGGGGCTCAGCAGTGCTCGGATGGGTCTGACGAGCTGGACTGCTGGAAGCCCACTGAAGACTGCTCTGTGCGTTGCGACAACAAGACCCGCTGTGTCCCTAAGAGCTGGCTGTGTGATGGCAACGCAGACTGTGCTGACAAGGAAGATGAACAAGGATGTAGTAAGTTCCAGGAAGTTCCCTTGGAGTGTTTTAAGCTACATTTCAGTTGATTCTCTTTATTCCTGGTAGTTAGGTTCTATAAAGGTGCTGTGGACACTGAATTAGTGAATATGGAATCATTGCTCTCAGAAAAAAATAGAGAATGTGGTTTCTACAAGACTCCAGTCACATGTTGGTCAACTGATCAATATACAACCTTGTTTTAGATGTTTCTGTTTAAAGGCAACTTTATATACATTGTTGGCTCATTAATATTGAAGTCACAGCCATCAGCACTGTATCTCATGCTTGGGAAAAGCTCATCTAACATATCATTTCTCCATAAGGCACACCAACACTGACTTCTTGCACTTAGGGACACTGGACTGCATTTCAGCTCTTTGCTAGGGGGCCATTAACATCAAAATCAGAGCAAAATCACCAGAAAGTCTAAAAATGTGAAAATCACGACCTCAAAGAGACGGCAATTAGCACACTTATGCAACAGTATGAGAAATGAAACCAAAAGATAGAGCATTGCCTTCCTCCACCTCAGCTGGAATGCATATGTCAGATAAGTCATTTTTTTTTTCTGCTTTGCTGTATCTCAGCAATTGACTGTGAAAGTGTGGCAGTGGTGCTTTTGGGGGTTCACAAGTAAATGTAAGCAAGGCGGTGAATGTTCAAAAACACTGAATCCACAAGTAATAAAGATCAATTGTAGTTACGCCACAGTTACAAGGCTAAGATGAAAGTTTCTGAGTGAGAGAAACCTTGAAGGTCGTGCTATAACTTCCTCTTTCCATGACAAGATTTCCATGAATGGAAATCCAGTCTACTACCAAAATATTATGTCTTGTTGCAATAAAATCACCCTCCCTGGAGATTTTAACTTCGGTCCTACATCTCTCCCTGGGATGGGCCATCTCACTTGCTTCCTTGTGTGAGATACACCATCTTTATATTTATTCTTCTTAATGATGTGTTTCCAAAGCCTTAATTGCATGTTGGATTAGGGTAGAAGAGATAATGTAGAGCGTGGGGAATGTAAGATGGTATATTATGGATGGCGAGGCAGTTAGAGGATTTGATTGGACTTGGGTTTATAAGAACATAAGGAGGAAAGAGACACAGGAAGAAGTAGGGAGACATCCACGGTATAATTTACTTTTTAATACATAGTTATAGTTTAGCTGAGGAACTGACACTTTTTCTTAAACCAAGTCAAGCAATTTCTGTCTATAGAAATTGAGTCTAAGGACATAAATTATAGGGTGTGTTGGATATTGTGGGGGAATTTCTTTTTCGTGGATGACACCAAGGTCCCAGAGGAGAATTCGCTTTCCTTCCTATCCCAGTGTCCTGCCATCCTGTCTCTCTGCTGTCGCTCTCCAGGACGGAAGGCTTTTCTGGGCCAGTTTAGCAGGCCTTGTCTGGCCTAAGGCTTCTCAGACCACCTCTCTGCCCTGACGCCTGCTGGGGCTTAGTTCCCAAGGTGACAGGAGAAGACCAGGAAGTCTTCAAACCACTTTATGTTCCATCAAATCACTTCTATATCTTGTTGAGTTCTTACCTAAAGCTTTTGTTTTTCAGCTCATGGAAAATGCAGTATATCTGAATTTAGATGCAAGAATGGCCAATGCATATCTTACTCTCTGCACTGTGATGGGAACCGAGACTGCCTGGACCGCTCGGATGAAGAGGGCTGCCCTGTTGCCTGGCCCCAGCAGTGCCCCTCGGGGGAGGTGAAGTGCCCAAGGAGTGGAGAATGTGTGCTGATGGAGTGGATATGCGACCACGACTTAGACTGCAAAGATGGAAGCGATGAGAAGGTAGTCACTCTTCTCCCAGAAAGATAAAGTAGACTTCTCATCACAGCAGGAACACAGGCTTCCCTGTAGGGAACTTGGGAAAACACAACAACAGAGAAGTCCACCATGGTTTCTAGCCAGAAAGCCACTTGTAACTACACCAAAGTGTCCAAAGTGTTAACATCCTCCTGTTGAAAGTCAACTTTCCAAGAGGCTTTCTATCAGAGGTTTGCAAGTGTTAGGTCTTGGTGTCCTGCACAGAGGCGCGCTCTGAAGCTCTGCTCAGTGGTCACGATGGAGCAACTAAAGCTCCTATTCTGTGCATGAGGCAGCCTGGGCTTGACTGCTATAGCTTGCACTTGACCTTAAGAAAGTACTTACTCCCTCATGTTGTATTTGCTCATCAGTAAAATGGTGATAAGATATGCCTTATAGTGTCTGAAGGGTGGAGTGTAAATCTGGGGTGTAGTAGGGTTCCTCTTGAACATCCTGTCCCAGCCCTGAGTATCCAAGTAAATGAGGTGGAAAACAGCAATCGGCGAGCTGCGGGGTGCGTTTGGCACGGTGGGAGGAATCCCGGGGGAGAGTTTCCTGAGCGACTCTTTTGCTTATGCCTCTTGAGCGAAGACTTTCTAATGTGACAAAACAGACATTTCTTCCTGCTTCCCACTCATATTTGTTAGCCCCTCCCCTAACCTCCAGCTGAAGTTTCTCCTGATCTGTATCCCCAGGGGGGTAGGCTCTGCCCAACCTGGCTGCAGAAGGGCCTTGAGGATTGTCTCCTAAACTCAGGCGTCTTCCTCTGAGAACTCCTGCTCGGGTGCTGATTGCCAGCGTCACTGAGTCCCCCTCTGTCTCCACAGAACTGTCACCCCGAGGAGCTGCAGTGTGGCTCCAGGCAGTGGTCCTGTGCCAGTGCCGACCAGTGTGTGCCGGACTCCTGGCACTGCGACGGGCAGCGTGACTGCAGGGATGGCAGCGACGAGGCTGGGTGTAAGTGGGGGCTGCCACCGAAGGGTGAGGCAGAGGGCAGCTGCTTGTGTTGGTATGAGAGAGCAGCTCAGCTAGTCCCGCTGCAGGCCCTGAAACCCTTTCTTCCCCGGAACGGAGGCCTCCTGCGCGCAGGGAAGCGTGGCTAGGAGAGGGGTGGGTGTTTGTGGGTTTGACCATAAGGGCAAGGCATCATCCTCTGCAGGCACCTCCGAGCAGTGTGGGAGTTCTGAGTTCCAGTGCCGCTCCTCTGCCTGCCTCAACCTCAGCCTGGTGTGTGATGGGAAGGAGGACTGTGCCGATGGCTCAGACGAAGGTGGACAGTGCTCGGCGTCAGCATGCGGCCAAGCACAGTGCTCCCACACCTGCTACCCGTCTCCTCGAGGCCCTGTGAGTACACAGTTATGTTCCCAGCAGTTCCAAACCTGGTCTAGGGAAGGCCTTCCCTGACTCTCTGTCGGCTCTCAGTCTTAGTGGCAGAGCTGTGCTGACCCACCCACCGGTGTCCCTGTGCCTGAGCTATTCTGGGCTCCTGGTGAGTCCTGTCTCCTTCCTTTCCTGTCCGGTGATTTCTGCTACCCCACCATCCAGCCTTCCCAAACTCTACCACCATGATCCTTCCCACCCCAGCTGTGAGCTGGGGGCCCACACTTAGGGCTAAGCAAGATGTTCTTGTGGTTGTCCCAAGAGCCAAGTAACCATCCCTCATGCTGCAGCTGGGGAAAGGGAGTACTTACCCATACAGAAGCCCTTTCCATGTAAGTCAGATGGAATGTGACCTGCCCTCAAGTGAAGAACTGCCTATGCTCTCATTTAGCATTAATAGTTGGCTGAACATAGTGACCTTGATTCTGATGGGTAAGTAGAAGAAAGCTGAGTTCTCATGCCTGGTCATGGTAGCACCTCTAGTGGGAGACAGCCAGTTCAGTTAGGTCTGCATGCCTCTTCACTTTCTGATTGTGCTGGAGGTCTAGGTGTCCTGTGCTGAACTTGGACACCTTGTTAGCTCAGGACCCATGGTGGTGGCAAGGGTGTGAGGTGTATGGCAGGGCTGATAAGAAGAAGAGAGTGATTGTATTCAAAATAAAGTTGGTCCTAAGAACCATTTGAGTTGCTGACATTGAATGTATTCCCGTGTGCTGTTTATAGCAAGATCGAAGTTTTTTTCCCCCCAATCAATGTTGTACTGTATTTGGAAAGTCTTAATGCTTTCATCAACCTCTTTCAGATATGTGCTTGTGAGCGAGGTTTCGAGCTGAAGAGCAGCAGCGGAAGCTGTGAGGATGTGGACGAGTGCCGGAGGTTGGGTGGTCAGCCTTGCAGTCAGACCTGTATCAATACTGAGGGCTCCTACCGCTGTACCTGTCATCCTGGCTACTTGCTGGAGCCCGATGGCCACACCTGTAAAGCAACAGGTTAACTGGAGCTGGGAATATCTCCTAGGCTGGGTAACAAGCTCCAAGATCTTAAATCTTCCAGGAATACCAATACAAACCTCCTTCTCAGGTCTCAAATGCTCCTGGCAGCTTTGTCTAATTTAGAGCCAGATTAGCAGAATCTCAAAACACTCTTTTTTAAATCTCACATTTCAGACTGAATTTGAGTTTGAAAGAATCTACTAAAAAGGCATTATTATAACAAAACCATAATTGTGGCCTTGTACCCATGGGTCAGCTTTACCTGAAGCTAGAATAAGTGTCTGAGGTCCTAACAAACACGTCTTTCCTGCTCATCTACCCCCAAATATTTAGTTAGAAATGTGGTTTTCAACTTAAGCTAGCCACACCTTTATTCTAAGTATCTTCAAATGTGTGAATTGGCTTAACCATTACATCAAGGGAAGAGCTTCTTAGATACCAAACTGCTGGTGTCACAGCCCTGGCGATGAGAAGGCAAAGACTACTTTGTCCTCTGATTCCCTAGCCAGTGCTGGGGTTTACTGTTCCAACTCCTTAAAACCATTCTGAAAGCAGTTCTTATTCAACAGGTACTGAACCGATCCTGCTTGTGGCCATTCAGTGTAACCTGCTTCTCTATGGATTAAGGAGCTTGAAAGAAGATATTCTGGCAGCTACAGACAAGAACCTGCTTATTTTCTCTATGGACTATGACTTACTGGATCAGAAAGTCTTCTGGACAGAGATTGGTGCAGAAAGTATTAAGTGGATAAGCATGGACGCAAAGAAGAAAGGGACTGTAATAAAAGGTATATTCCTTGCCCTTACTACATATACATGGCATGGAAAATGAAATGAGTGGCCATTAACGTTCTAAACATTGGCTTAATTATATCTCCTCAATTAAAAGGGGTCGAGGCTTGCTAGTTGGTTGAAATGGAAAGATGTGTTGTCATCTCAGTAGACAGGAGCGTAAGCTACACTATCAGCCAATGACCAATCTGAGCAATGGTCATCTTCCTCTACAAATAGTACTCCAGAGCATTTTAAAGAAGACTGCTTTGATGGAAATGCATATGCCAGTTGAAAAATGAATTAACACGGCATGCTAGTCTGATGCCTATGAGCTGAAAGCTAGTAAGAGCTATAACTTAATCTAAGTACACATGTCGAATGATTTCCTCTCTTCAGGAATAAAGTCAGACTGTATGGTGGTCGACTGGATTGGGAGGAATCTCTACTGGACAGATGGCACAGCTGGCCAGATTTTGGCAATTCAGTTGACTGCTGTGTGGCGAGGAAAACCTGAATACACGATTGTCTTGGATGATAACTTAAATCAGCCACGGTCTTTGGCTTTAGATCCCTTAAATGGGTGAGTCCAGGCATAACAGTGTCTGGTCAAGTTCTTTAAGTGTGTTATTTCTCTTTAGTTCTTTGATGGTGTTTACTCACCACAGAACAAGTGAATGGAAGAAACCTTATCTGACTTTATATTCTACTAGTAGCCCCCTGCGCATGAATCCCACACATGAATGAGTGCGGTAGTAACTCAGTGCCCACTTTCCAGAAGCTCTCTGCGGCCCAGAGGCCCATCCGTGGCCAGGGTGGAACGCATGCCTCGTCACCATGACGATGAAGCAAGCATTCCACCAGGCTGCTCACGCTGCCCTTTTTCAGTGGCCGCCCACCTGGAACTGGGGGACTTCGACGGGGCTGAGAGGACTGGGCACTGTCCAACTTGTGGCTATGGGAACTGCCATCTTTGTGACAGAGTGATGGTTAATTTGCATATTAGCCTTTTATTAAATAGGATGGTGATTTAAATCAACCACACGCATAGTAATTTTTGAAGGTTCTGGAGAGAGCCCTTTATTTCAGTAAAGTGAGCTATAAGTTGCTCACTTGGTAGCCCACCTATACTTTTTTTTTTGCCAAAATAAGCAAATATACTTCTGAGTAGAGAATTTTTATGGCTCTAAATTTGCAGGGGGAGGGAGAATGGAACTACAGGTAGTATTTAGTTTGCAATAATGTGTTTGGGGTTGGGGCAGGATAATTGTGTCTTGCAATTAAACCTAGGTTCATCATCTAGTGTCCTTTCTCCAGGAACTTAGAGACATTTCCTACTTAGCAGAGCCAAGCCCTCATTGGTATGGCCATCTATACTAATAAAAGGGCAATATGCTAATCAGACTGGATCAACTGGACATTTTCTGGATGTCCGACTTCCTTCTGGACAAAGCTACAATGGCGGGGACCAAAGCAGAAGTGATTAGGGGTGATCAGGTTGGTGTGGGGGAGCAAACAGTTAGGGGTGAGATCAGGCTGGCAGGGGAGGGCAGGTGGGGGTGATCAGGCAGACAGGTGAATGGTTAGGAGCCAGTAGTCCCAGATTGTGAGAGGGATGTCAGACTACCTGCAGGATCAGGCCTAAACCAGCAGTCGGACATCCCCCAAGGGATTCCAGATTGGAGAGGGTGCAGGCTGTGCTGAGGGCTGCTCCCAACCCCATACACAAATTTTATGCACCTGGCCTCTAGTGTGTGTGTGTGTGTGTGTGTGTGTGTGTGTGCATGTGTGTGTGTGTGTGTGTGTGTATGTGTGTGTGTATGATTATTATGCAAAGTATCCCCTTGGGAGTTTGACTGGAGACCGGGAATTGCTCGCTATGATGTGCACTGACCACCAGGGAACAATGTGGAATGAAGGAATGCCCCACCTGGCAACTGGCAGCCAGGGAAGGAAGGCCCCAGGTGTCAGCCAGAAGGCCGTGATCGACCCTGATTGCTGGCCAGACCTAAGGACCCTACTCATGCATAGATTTTGTGCATTGGGCCTCTAACATGGTTTGCCAGTTATTATATATATTACTACATAATGAAGAATAGCCTGGCTGGTGTGGCTCAGTGGTTGAGTGCTGACCTATGAACCAAGAGATCACAGTTCAATTCCCTGTCAGGGCATATGCTCAGATTGTAGGCTTGATCACCAGTAGGGGACATGCAGGAGGCAGCCAATCAATAATTCTCTCTCATCATTGATATTTCTTTTTTGTCTTGTTAATCCTTCCCCAAGGATATTTTTTCCATTGATTTTTAGAGAGAGGAAAGGAGGGGGACACAGAGAGAGAAACATTGATGTGAGAGACACACATCAATTGATTGCCACATGAAGCCTCACCATGGCTGGGGATCAAGCCCGCAACCGAAGTACATGCGCTTGACCAGAATCGAGCCCAGGATGCTGATGCTCTATCAACTGAGCCAAACCAGCTAGAGCTGATCATTGATTTTTCTCTCTCCCTCTCCCTTCCTCTCTGAAGTCAATAAAAATATGTTAAAAAAATAAAAATAAAAAATAAGACGGACCAAAACTGAGGATTCAAAGGGAACCCAGATTGAGTATCCTTCCTGTTTTTCTCACCTTTTCAATACCTTCAGCCAGGAATCTGTTAATATGGTCCTCAGCAAAATGAAGGTAGTTTTGATGCAGTTAGTGGCTGGTGGCTAAGAATAAGGTCTGCAGCACATGTCTGCCTATGGAGTCAGCATACTTTCCAGCCCACAAAAGATTGTCATATTTTTCCATGGCTTAGGGAATAATGTATTCCTAGCCTTCTTACTCAACTATCATGATATTTTCCCCACAAATGATGACTAAAAATCACCATAAAATATCAAGAAAACCTTTTACTACTTTACAATTTTGTTTAAGGGCTAGACCAACTTTACATTTGAAGAGAAATTAATTGGGCTTCAAATCACTGTTTTAAGGGATGAATTGATGTTATTTTCTCTGAGGTAATACTTTATCCCAAAGCTGACTTTTATTCACATAGGTTAATGTACTGGTCTGAAATTGGAGGAGAACCTCACATAGAACAAGCTGGAATGGATGGTAGCAGGAGAAAAGTACTCATCAATAAAGGTCTTGGCTGGCCAACTAGCATAGTTCTTGACCAGTCGAGTTGGAAGATATTCTGGTCTGATGACAAATTTCACTGTATTGGCTCTGCCAATCTAGATGGCACTGGGATTAGCGTAAGTGTTGTTTTGGTATTAGACTTGTATGAAATGTCATGTGCCTTGTGTAAAACTCATCCCAGAAACCTCACCTTCCCTATTTTAGATGTTGCAGCTAACACAGATCAAGAACCCCTTTTCAGTTGCTGTATTGGAGGAGGAAGTCTTCTGGTCTGAAACAAAGACAAGAACAGTACAGCGTATGAAGAAGATGACAGGCAAGAACAGGGCTGTCCTCATCAAGCGTATTGAACAGCCTTATGAACTCAAGGTCTATAATGTACTCTTCAAAATATCTCCCTCATTTTCCCTGAAAAGGCTACATATGTGAACAAAATGGAGTGGCATCCACCTATAATGATTAAAAAGGAAGATTTACTCATCTGCTGTTTTCAAGGATTCAATAATGTATAGTGACATCTAGCTGTTTTCTTCCAGATAATGCATGAAGTCCTACAGCCCAGGTCTTCTAATCCTTGTCTGGATACTGGATGTTCTCACTTGTGCCTTCTGAGCCCACGATCCAAGGGAAGCTGTCGTTGCCCAATCGGACTCCTGCTTGCAGATGATGGCATCAACTGTGTCCCTGTCAAGGAGTCTGCCTTTCTGTTCCTTGTGTTGCCCACGGTTATCATACAGGTATTGTCCACAGGCATCCTCATGTGTTTGTGCTTAGGCTATATTCTGTTTCAGACTGAGTAATCTGAATTCTTCATGTACAGTTATAAATAGAAGGAGCTCTTTCCCTTGAAATATTCTTCACACGTGACAAATTTTAGTATTCACTGTGTGCTAGGAGCTATCATGACCAAAATAAAGTAGTTATGAAATAAGAACAAGTTCTACTTAAAATCCTGTAGGAAATACTTAGTACATCAGAACACAGTGAGATTAGCTTAATTTAGTTTTACAATTTTGTTAAGTTCTCCTAACACCTGGATAACGAATGATGTAGATTCCAAATACAAATAGCTTGGCTCTGTTCTAGCCTGGAGGTGGGGGCAAATACATTGTGTGAGGGAATTTTTCTTAAACCATAGGGAGGTAAAGGGTAGTGACAAGCAAGTCACCCCTAACTTCTAATATCTAGAGTACTTGGCATTTAAAAAATTTTGGGGTGGAAGATAGATTTTCGCTTCCTTAAAATCTTAATAGTTGAAGCTCACTTAAAGGGGATGGCCTTTAACAGAGGAGTAAATCTTTAAAACACCAAAATTTAAAGAATTTAAAGTGCTTGAAGTTCCAGGAGAGGAGAGAAATAACTGCTGTCTGCTTTTAGAAAATAGAGTGTTTGAAAATATGAATTTAAGTATTTAATATGAATTTAACATTTATATAAAATCAAAGTAACGAATTAGACTAGACTCAACTGGTACTATCCACTTAACTTTTTTCCCCCATAGATTTATCTGAAAAATCTAGGAACTTTAGTAGGACAAGCAACTTTACCAGAACATAGGGTACTTCCCTTTACCAATATGAACCAGCTGGCATCAGTGGACTACCTTGTCCAGGAAAAGACACTCTACCTTTCAGAGTTGGGTAATGGTGATATCAGGCTACTGAGGCTCAAAGAATCTGGAAAGCTTTCTTGGAGGAAAATTTTGTCTGTGAAGGGGACAGTAATCGACCTTGCTGTGGACTGGTTGAGTGGAAACATATATTGGATTGACAGTGAAAACCCACATATCAATGTAGCTTCATCCAAAGGCCAGCATTCCACTGTATTGTTCAGTGACAATCTGTCCCACCCAACCTGTGTTGCACTCCATCCACCTACTGCAGTCATGTGCTTTGTGGACCTGGGTTCCCAGGATGGTGGTGGACATGGTTCCAGCATCGACTGTGCCTTCATGGATGGCATCAGGAGGAAGGTGCTATGGCAGAAATCCCAGGTCCCAGTGGGCCTGACCTTTTCAGATTCAGGGACCCGAGTATACTGGGCTGATTCTGGTAAGTAATGATTACCTCCAGAGGTAAATGGGAGTCTGAGAGATATTGGCCAGAGTAAAGTAGAAATGTTCAGTTTTTTGGTCTTCAGGCATAATAACTTCAAATAGCTTTTAGGTCTGAGTTTATATTTTCGGTACCACTTTCTAAACAAATACAATCATTCTCATCCTGAGTTGCATATAACAGTCCATAGTCATGCAATAGTCCCTTTGTGAAGGCATAAAATTGAAAACTTAAAAAATATGCATGAGCAAATATTTGTGTATTATTGTTAGAGTAGAATGAATGAATGAAGAATTGGCCTTCAGCGAATGAATAAAGATAGTCTCCTCTTGGAGAGGAGGCAAGACAAGATGTAAAGAGTTGGAGGAAAGAGCACGTGTTTGAGCTAAATAAAATAAATCTAACCTCTCTTTCTAGGGAGAGGACTCATAGAAAGTATTCAACAAGATGGCTCTCAATACAGAGTAGACCGAAGAGGAATTCAGGGCCTTAACTTCTTTACATATGGCCTAAACATGATGTTCTGGACAACAATTGATGATGGTAGGTCTTAATTCTGTATCTGATTGTCTTTGTGATGTGAATTTACCCCTGGATATCTAAAGTGAATCTGCTACTGCATAGGACTGATCTCTGCTGGTGTTCTTCTTTTGGAAGAATAGGCAAACAACATCCCTAACATAACATGTATCTGTAACAGTGATTCTATGACTTGAGGGAGCTTTAACTTTTTTTGGTTATTCTTTGTGTAGTCCAGTTATGCCTGAGATTTCTGGCACTTATATGAGGCTCTCTGCTTTGGAGGCCACCTGTTACGGTAGAGAGAGAACTAGACCAGAAAATTGAACTAGGTTGTATAACTGCTCCAACAGTTAGTAGCTAGTAGCTGTAACACCTTACCTATAAAATGAAGACAGTACCTGTTTTCAGTTGACTAAATACACATGAAAATACTAGTTGAAATATAGAACATCTTACACTTGCAAGGTATTTCTAGTATATTCAGAGAGATTGTTGTAAATCATAGTGTTCTAATATATTACTTCTGGCTAGAATCTAGGTTTGCTAAAACTGGAAAATGCACAGTTTATGTGTTTAAAACAAATGTGTCTCTTTTTATTTTCCAATTCTGATCCATTGACCAGTTGGACTGGCCACATCAGAATTTCAAAGACAAATTGTCAGATCCTACCCCAGAGATGTTAATTTATCAAGTATGTGAGAAGACCTTGCCATCTATTTTAAGATTCCCCTGGTGTCTCTTGTTGCAAAGAAGCCATTTTCAGAAATGTTCTAGAACAATGTTTAAAATCATTATCCATCAATTGCATGGGCTGCATCTAAGTGTCATATATCCTAATTTCCTGTCTTTAGATATCTGGGCATATATGAATGTTCTCAACATAGCTTATTAATACCTGATTTTATTTTGGAGAAAGGCATAGAATGTTTTTTTTATTTATCTGAAGTTTCTAGAAACATGATTTAGAAAAATACATACCCCTTCTGTAAAGCTGTTGTTACTTAACTGGAGTTTATGCAAACAAGTGACAGTTTGCACATTGAGCAATATTCTTTGCCCAGGGAGTTGTCTTAAAATTTTACTTTTCTTAAAAATTGTTCACTGGCTTTGTTTCAGCCCAAATCACTAAAGTTTGGTACAGCAAGGCAGAACTTGCAGAAAACAGGTGGTTCCAAGTAGACCTGAAGATTGTGGATTTAAAAGTTTACAGTAAACTTTCTCAACAGGGTAAGTGACTCTGCAATGGTTACAACAGCACTGAAGTCTACTGAATTTCCCCACGGAGGGGATGCTCCCTCTGACATTATCACCTTGAAATATCTTCGAATTTTTCATTTAAATATTTCTCTGGCAAATTCTTATAGATCTACATATTCTCTTATCTTTATGTAGTTATACACTGTCTGGTTATGGTGTATAACTAGTTCTGTACTTATCTAGGAGAAATAATAATGGTAAGTGTATTATTGGTCTGGAGTTTGGTACACTTGGGTTCTATTTTCGGTTCTATTATTGTAGATTAATGACAACTATGGTATAATAAAAAAAAACCTTTTAAGTCTACTCATTGTTACTTGTATCTACTTGTGATGTCAAGTAATCTTTGAAATATCAACTGGGGGTGGTGCTCAGATGTTTTTCTGCACCTTTTTTATGGACAGAAATGGAGTGCCTGCCTGAATTTTGGGGGAGGATGATGATGGGTTTAGTTGAAGTAGTAAGAGGAGTAATCTGTTCCTAGTGGAGATTAACCCCAACAATGTGAGCTCAAATAGTTCATCATACCTACTACAATTATGGATGATTGATATACATATTAGTTGTAAGATAATGCTACCCCACTGCTTTGTTTTCGAAAGCTAACCTTTCGAGCTGCTATTAGTCATGCTTAAACCCTAAAGTCTTGGCTTTGCAGGATGACCCTTTTAGAATTCTTCAGTGTGATAAATGGTCACATCATAAAAGTGATGATAATCTGTTGCTTAATTCTGTGAACCAGAAGGAGGGACTCTGTCACCCTTAAAGCAGGTTTTATCTATACTACATGCATACCTATTCCACAATTTCTGGAATATCTTAAAAGGTAAAACCTCACATCTAGATATAAGCTTTGAAGAATTATGGGAAGCTATAAATGGCTGACTTAATCAGACTCTTCTCTCTCCCTCCTGCCCCCAATTCCTCCACACCCTCTAGCAACCACCAATCTGTTCTCTATCTATTATTCATAGAGGGATCTTAGAAACCATAGCCCCCATATTTTCATCTAAAGAGAGCTTTATTTGTAAGGCCCTTCTACCTCTGATGCTGGGTGCTTGGTGTGAAGGGAGAAGAGAAGTCACAATGGGGTTTTGAATGAATCAGAGTTTGCCTCAATTTTCCGTAAGCCCATCTGTTGTCTGAACTCGTAGGTTTCTAGAACCATTCTTATCCATGAAGAAGAATCACCAATCACTTGGTACCTAGTTGACTAAAATAAATTAAATTGATGAGGTGTCTCTTGTGGAGAAAATATCTGGATCCTATAACTCTGATAGTCTATTTGCAGAAGCTCCTTCTGGAAAAAAATCTAAATCAGTATATTTTGGGGGGGTTGGGGATCCACAGGTAGTAACAGCTGCTCAAAAGACAATGGAGGATGTAGCCACATTTGTTTACCAAACCCTGAAGGACAGACTTGCAAATGTTCCACTGGCTACTACTTGGCTGACACAAACAGATGTATTGAAGCTGTCCGATGCCCTGTACCATTACAAGCCTGTAAGGATGGTCAGAAATGCATTTCCATGGATCAAGTGTGTGACGGTCGTGCTGACTGTCTGGATGCATCTGATGAAATGGGCTGTGAGTAGCTCCTATTCATCACCATGACTGGCTTAGTTTTAGTAATATTTAATTCCTTAGGCTTTTACTCTCCAAATTACCACATTATCACTGGACACTCTTTAAACTGAACAATAGGATACTTCCGATGGGGCAATAGGATGTAGATTTGAACCCCTTGTGAAAAGCTGATGTGCCTCTGTACTGATTTTAGATCTGGTAATGTGATAGTGAGCTCTGAAAGGCTAGACAGTTTGTATGTTGCCTGAAAGAACACTCATTTAACCTAGATTTGGCTCAGTACATTTTTGATCAATCACTTGGTAAGCATAGACCAGGGCAAGTTGGTTAGGCAAACTATTTTTCTTGTTTTGGGTCCCTCTTTTTAATGTGGAAATAACACTTTCTACCTCACAGAGATGTTAAGGAATACAAGAGAATGTGTATAAAGCTGCCATACTAGTACTTAAATGATGACCGTAAATGGTTCAGATAGAAATACGGTGCCAAGCAGTGCCTTCACGGAACAGTCTTTTCATGGCCAGTCATCTGAGCAGCTCTGTCTAATTCTGCTTGTAATGGCCATCCTCCAAGTCTATAGCTCCAGCTCCCATGATATCCAAGTCCTGTAAGCTATAGAATTGAAGAGGCAGTGGGCTTGGTACTGAGACTGGGCATAACTAGTAAAGAAAAATATTTGGAAAATGAATCTTACAGGGAACAGCCCTCATTACTTCTCAATTTAAATTCTCATCTTCTAAAATCCGACTGGCTGGAAGACAAATTATTATCACTTCGTTTAACTAGGAATGATAATGGATTTTCCCAGAGCTGGTTCTATGGTCTTGCAAATGAGGGTGGTTGTGCCGAAAGCCCTGTGTAGGTGGTGACTCCGGATGGGGAGCGCCAATGAGTTTATCACCCTCATCACCTGGTTTTAAAGCGAAACCAGAAATCTAACATATCTTCCCTTGCTCTCCCATCCCTGGTGACCTGGGCCCAAGAATTAACTCTGCTCCTTAATAATTATTTCACTCTGACTTTTGCATAACTTGTTTTGGAGAGGGTGGTACTGGGTACATAAAATTAGATTGGTTTCCTCTGGGTATACTTTACCATGTGGGACCCTAAACTGTCCAGGAGTGGAAACACTCCTGTGAACCAGCTTAAGAAAGAGGCAAGAATAGTTTCATTGCTAATATTTACTTTGGTCTTTAGTGTTCACATGAGGAATAACATTGTGCCAACAATGACAGAGAATATAGTGAAGTGCCTTAAACACAAACTTAACTTCAGATTCCTCTGCGGTTAGAAGCACCCTGTTGCCTACAGCCTGCCTAATGTGTGCCCCTCCTACCACCAATCTGGTTCAATACTTGCAACTTGTAGATCTTGCTAAAACCTATAGTTTACTTGAACTCAAAAAGTTTTAAATACTTATATACTTACATTTTATACTTATATTAAAAAAAATCTTTCTAGCCTATACTTTTACTATCCAGATCTACCACATGAATCCTTATAGAATAAAACATAGTAATTGATGGAATCTACCTTGGTTAACCTGTACATACCATATCCAAAAGTAGATGGATATGGTCAATAGACTGTTCCTGAAACCAAACATTTTAAGTGCCGTAAGATATGTAGTTTTTAATATAAATTTTAATAATTTTTTTTGTTTGGCCCAAAGTAATAGTAGTGATTTATGATTTTATAAACTCAACCATATCTGGTTTAGTCCTTTAGAATTCTTGTCCTTCTGAAATATTTCTTAACAGACAAATATGTGTATGTATTCATACTCCTACCTACTGTTTTTTGTAGGTACCTATCCAGATAAAACCCATTCAACACTTGGAAAGCTAGAGGCTGGAAAAAGGGTGACTCCTAAAGCTGTCCAACCTCTCCAGGCTACCAAGCCCACCAATGCTAGATATCTGGGTCCAGAAGGGATGAGTTATCCTGTCAGAAAAACACTGATCCCCTCAATTCCTGATAGAGAAAGCAAGACCTCAGAAACCAACGAAAGAGGGAAGCTTGCTCAGCCCAAGGACTCACAGGGGGGAAAACATCTGCCCTGCAGCAGCGATTTCTGTAATGGGAGGGGAATCTGCACAGTGGAAGGAGAACTGAGAAAATGCAGCTGTTCCATGGAATATGGTGGCGACTTCTGTGAAGAAGCAACGGACGGCCCTGGCCTGGGCTACATTGCCCTCAGCTTAACCATCACCTTGTCCATTGTTGTGGTAGCTCTGGGAGCATTTGTGCATTTCAGGAACGAACGTGAACTAAAAAGGTGAGCAGCTCTTAATGTCCTGATGGGAGAGTTTTATGCCAAAGAAGTCGCTTCTAAAATAAGATGAATGGGGTTGGAGATAGGGATCTACTCTAGAAATTTGTCCTCTGAGAAAGACTTGATGAAGCCTTTCATCAAGGCTTCTGATGAAGCAGCCTCTGATGAAGCAGCCTCCCCTGTCAGATGATCTGAAAAAAATAATAATTGGGACTATCTTTTTGAGTGATTTCTGGGGCAGATAAGTCTGCCTCAACAGTTGTCAATGACACAATCTCAGGGATGGAGTGAAGAGATTTACCCCCCCAACCCCCAATGAGGCAGAGCTGGTGCCAATGATAGTTCGGAGGAAGAATTTGTTAGGAGAGGTATTTTAGTTTGCTCAGGCTGCTATAACAAATACCACAGAGTGGAGGTATTAAACAATAGAAATGTATTTTCTCACAGTTTTGGAGGCCAGAAGTCTGGAACCAATGTACCAGTGGGGTTGGTTTCTTCTGAGGCTGAGGGCTGGTTTCTCCTTGAATTGTAGATGCAGACTGCTCTGTGTCTTCCAGGCTCGTTCCTCTGTGCATGTCTGTGTCCTGATTTCCTCTTCTTGGACACCAGTCATATTAGGTTAGGGCCCAAACTAATGACTTCCTTTTAACATAATTACTTCTTTAAAGCCTCTCTTTGCAAATATGACTACATTATAAGGTAATGGAGTTTATTACTTTGCCACATGAATTTGGGAGAGACACTGTTCATTCCATAACAGCAGGTGAAATCAAGAAACTCAGGAAAGATTTAAAGCAAAAACATTGTTTTGTCAAAGAGCTAGAGAATCACTGGATTAAAGAAACAAACAAGAATAACAAAAATAATGATTTAAATAGACATAGACACTGGGGCGGTGGGGGCTTGCCTGGGGTGGGTATGACTGGGGGTGGGGTGGGGTCAATTGGGGTAAAAGAAGCCATATGTAAAAGTTTAGACAATAAAAAGTAATCACGATATAGAGTAGGAATGATGGTAAAATAAGCTTCAGAGTAGGAAGCTATAGGAACTTAAAAAACTGATTAGATAAGTAGACATTTAACAGCCTATGTATCAGGACATATAGAGATGACAAAAATTGCAAGAGTTCCATCTCTGTCCAGCCTTCACGTTACAGACTGAAGAAAAGGCCAGGAGAAGCGATTTGCCTTTGCCCAAGGTGGCACTGGTTGGTTAACAGCTAAGTGGTTACTATTAAGATGACTGAGATGCTACCCTTGGGGTCTAGCTGTCACCACATTAACTTATCGCTTGTGTCCAGGTGCCACTTACCTGTCCTTGGACTCAGTACCCACTGACTCCCTTTACTTCATTCCCCTCAATTGAGACGATGTATCATTTCAGAAGTTAAATGGATGCCTACTAACAAATAATTATTGACTCAAGAGTTGCCCATTCCTGGTTGTCTGTGTTGCTAAAGAGACAATTAAAACTGGATAATTCCTTAAAACATAACCTTGACTAGGACACAAGTTGGCCCTTTCTAAACATTTGCCCATTCCAGCTACTACCTCAAGGAACAACTCTTTTGGCTTTGTTTCTTTGATATCTAGAAATAGTACAGCCTCATCGAGAAATTTAGCCAGCCGTAAAGAACATGACCAAGAAGAGGAGAACCTAATGAGCAGTGAGACCTTTGTCAACGAAGCCTATGATGAACAGGTATGCCTGGAGGTGTCTCTGCAGAAAACAGATTCTTGAGAGTTACAGAATGACCCTTCTGAAGGTCCTAGGTGGTTGACAGGAGGCAGTGTTACCAGAGAATGATGCGATTATGTACATCAAATGGATGGTCAGGGATTCTTTTGTCTTTAGACTCTGTCCAATCTTTAGTTATTCAAACCGGAGTGAAAAATGCATGAAATAGTAATCAAGAAATTCGGCTTTTGCCCTAGCCAGTTTGACTCAATGGTTAGAGTGTGAGCCAGTGGACCAAAGGATCACAAGTTTGATCCCAGTCAAGGGCACATACCTCAGTTGTAGGCTTGATCCCTGGGCCTGGTCAGAGCGTGTGCAGGAGGAAACCAATCGATGTATCTCTCTCACATCAATGTCTCTCTCTCTCTCTCTCTCTCTCTCTCCTCCTCCTCCTCCTCCTCCTCCTCCTCCTCCTCCTCCTCCTCCTCCTCCTCCTCTCCTTCCTCCTCCTCTTCTCTCCCTTCTCACTCTTTCTAAAAAAAAAAAATCAATGGCAAAATATCCTCAGGTAAGGATTTGAAAAATAATAATAATTAAATAAATAGATTGTGCTTTTAAAAATTAAAAAGAAAAAGAACTTCAGCTTTTGGTGGACTTCCAACAGGAGCTGAGTCCTGTTGTGGGGTGGGCTGTGGGATGTTATCATCATTAGCTGGAATTACTCCTGAAAGGTATAGCTCCCTGTGATTCCTTCCACCTTCTGTACAGCTCAATCATCTCTTTGTTTTTGCTTTGTTTTAACGTAGTGCATATTCCCTAACTTGAACTCTCTTTTCTTACAGGAATTGTTGACCTCTTTGCAAACTGATTAATCTGATTTTTTTTTTTTAAAAAAAGAAGGAGCCGAAACATCTCAATAAAAAGTGTTTGTACATTTCATTGTGTATTGTTTTAACTTCTGGAACAGTTTGGGCCAGTGGTAACCCTCATTAAAATAACTGCTTTTTCTTTCTTCTTCTTCTTTTTTTTTTAAAGGGCAAGAAGAGACTTTGAGAGCTGATGAATTACGTTGATTATATTTTATTTTTAATATATTTTTATTGATTTCAGAGAGGAAGGGAGAGGGAGGGAGAGAGAAACATTAGCATTAACTGATTTGGCTCAGTAAATAGAGCAACAGCCTGCAGACTCAAGGGTCACAGGTTCAATTCTGGTCCAGGGGATGTACCTTAGTTGCGGCACATACCCAGTAAAGAGTGTGCAGGAGGCAGCTGATCAATGTTTCTAACTCTCTATCCTTCTCCCTTCCTCTCTGTAAAAAATCAATAAAAAATATATTTTTAAAAAAGAGAGAGAGAAACATCAATGATGAGAGAAAATCGTTGATTGGCTGCCTCCTGCACCTTTTGGGGATCAAGTCTGTAACCTGGGCATATGCCCTTGATTGAAATCGAAGCCAAGAAGGACCCTTCAGTCCCCAGGCAAATATTCTCTCCACTGAGCCAAACCGGCTAGAGCTAACATAACTGCTTTTTCAATCAGAGGAAGCCATCTGATTTTGTTAGTGGGTGTTGATTTCAGTATGATCTCCATGTTACTTAGGTCACGGCTTATCAGCAAAACTTTCTGATCCCAGTACCCCCCCAGAACAGTCAGGGGTTCTGGCTTTGAATCTTGGCTCTGACAATAACTGTGAGCTACTTAATTTCTCTGAATTTTTTCCTCCATCTTACACGAGGGAATGATTTATCTTAACTCTTTACCTTTAGGATAGAGGTCAGGTTTCTGCACTGCAGTAAATGTGCAAGGGTTAGTTCCCTACCATTCCCTCTCAAATTTTGTTGCGAAGTTGTACTCACTTTTCCTGGAAATTTGTAAAATTAACGTTTTTCTTAGGCTTTCGTATGATTCTAAAACTAAGAACAGGTGAACTACTTTTTAGATGTAGAAACTCAGATTAATCATTTGTCTGACTTTGATGTCAAGTGGATGGATACGGTGGGCGTACCATGTAGAGTTACAGGTGTGGACCAGGACTTATGTCAACTAGCTCTTGCCGGCTGGGGAACATCCAGATGCTGCTTAGATCCCATGTCCCTCTGATGGCTTGTACCCCAGCTTGTCTTCCTGTATCTACTTTATTCACACCCCACATAGGAAATCAGGGACATTGACTCTGTGATAGGAGTCAGGTAACCAAGCAGGAGTATGGTCTGAAATTCGGTAGGAGCAACCTTGGGCAAATCATTTAATCATGAAACTGTTTTCCCAACGATTAACATGGGATTAACAGAACCTACATCAGGCCAACTGGGCATCGAAAGAAAATGCCTGTATACTTAGCATAGTACCTGAGTCTGATACCATGAGTCCCAATGATAATAAACCCAACTTGACTTGGAAGACTTTTCTTGCTTGGATCGTGTCTAGACTACTCATATTTAGCTTCTTGCAGAATGAGTCTAATGGTCTTCTAAGCATAAAGACAAGTCCTGCTGAAATCAGTTTAGCTCAGTGGATAGAGCGTCGGCCTGTGGACTGAAAGGTCCTAGGTTCGATTCTGGTCAAGGGCATGTACCTTGGTTGCGGGCACATCCCCAGTAGGGGGTGTGCAGGAGGCAGCTGATCAATGTTTCTCTCTCATCAATGTTTCTAACTTTCTATCCCTCTCCCTTCCTCTCTGTAAAAATTCAAATGTATATGTATATGTATATGTATATGTATATGTATATGTATAAAAAAGAAGTTCTAGGCTTATTACTGAGGGTGTAGTACATAAAATAAGTGGTGCTTTGCAATCACATGTAAAAATCTCCCGGTGGGAATCAACCTGACCTGAAGGACAAATGCTGGGGTTCTGCCTTCCTGGAGGCTGGGAATTGCAGCTGCGGCATAAGTTCCCTCAGGGGCTCAGCTATCTATGAGAGAAACCATTTCAGCACCATTGTTCCTTCCATCCCTCCTCATCCACAGGGTGAACCTTAGGTATATCTTGCTACTGACTCCCAGGAGCCATCCTCACTGCCAAGTGTGCCCTCGGCAGGGCTGTGCCTCTCTGCAAAAGTGCATAGAAATGACACAAAAGAATCCAAGCCAAAGGCACGTGTGAATGATGTACAACAGTATTTCCACATTCTGGACACGCCTAAGCAGCTGCTGGTGTCCACTTTACTAGTAGCCCTTGAGCTCCACCCAACTTCCAGGCCTTTTGTTTGTCTCACTAGCTCAGCCTGCTTTCACATTCCAATTCCTCTTAGCCCCACCCTTCTAGTCTGCAAGCCCCTTTTCCTACTTTGCTCCAGAAACACCCCCTATTCCTGTGCCTGGAAAAGAGAAAGCAGATTGCAACCAAATCTTCTAGTAGGTCATGTGTGCAGCTTTTTAAAAAATATGTATTTTATTGATTTTTTACAGAGAGGAAGGGAGAGGGATAGAGAGCCAGAAACATCGATGAGAGAGAAACATCGATCAGCTGCCTCCTGCACACTCCCCACTGGAGATGTGCCCGCACCAAGGTACAAGCCCTTGACCGGAATCAAACCTGGGACCCTTGAGTCCACTGAGCCCAACCGGTTAGGGCACCTGCTGCTTTTTTATATCTTTTTCTATTGTTGGTTTTTATGAATGTTTGTTTACATTTCACCCTAGCTGAATCTGCTTAACACACCCTGTTATGCTTTCCCTATTCAAGAATTTACAAAACATACCAAATGTCCTTTTCACCAGAAGGACTTACTTTCATAAATGGATACTTAAGTTTTTTGTTGTTGTTGTTGTTTTTTGTTAATCCTCACCAGAGGCTATTTTTTCCATTGATTTTTGTTTGTTTGGAGAGAGAGAAAGAGAGAGAGAGAGCGTAGAAAGGAGAGGGAGAGACAAAGAGAGAATCATTGATGCGAGAGTGACACATCAATTGGTTGCCTCTCACACGCACTCTGATGGGGTCAGGGATCAAGCTTGCAGCTGAGGTATGTGTCCTTGATTAGAATTGAACCCATGACCCTTCAGTCTGTGGGGCTGACACTCTAACCACTGAGTAAAACTGGTTAGGGTGGATACTTAAGATTTTATATCTAACTAGAGAATCCTGCACTAGTGGGGTCCCTCTTGCAATCCAGGACCCCTCAGGGAATGTCAGACTGCTGGTTTTGGCCCGATCCCCACAGGCCAGGTCAAGGAACCCCACCAGTGCACGAATCCATGCACCAGGCTTCTAGTATGCATATAAGATTCTTGGTTACTATCCTCCTACTCTCCCCTCCCACTTTCCCTCGGAGATTCATCATTCTCCTCCATGTTTTTATGCCTGTGCATTGAGTGTCTGCCCTTGGTGGTCAGTGTGCATCATAGCTACTGGTTGAATGATCACTTAGGCTTTTATATAGATAGATTAATAACCATACCTATTCC
Organism: Antrozous pallidus; assembly: GCA_027563665.1. Classification (NCBI taxonomy): domain Eukaryota; kingdom Metazoa; phylum Chordata; class Mammalia; order Chiroptera; family Vespertilionidae; genus Antrozous; species Antrozous pallidus. Next base: position 81,627,628 of record CM050519.1, read on the forward strand.
TTAAGTTGTAATATGTCAGTTTATCTCTTTGTGACAATGACATGTTTTCAACTTATAAGAGCCTTCCATTATGAAAATCCTATCTAATAAAGAAGGAATATGCTAATTGACCCTCATGATATCACAAAGATGGCAGTGTCCACAGCCAATAAGGAGGGGATATGTTAGTTAACTGTCATGCCCTCAAAGATGGTGGTGCCCACAGCCACAAGATGGTGATGCCCAGTACCCTCAACCCTGCCAGGGCAACAGGCACTTGGTGAGGCTGGGCCTGCCTTCGGAGTCTTCCAGTCACCTCAGCCCCCCAGCAGCCCAGGGTCAGCCTGAGGCCCAGGCAAGCCTCAGATGTCAGCTGCCCAGCCATCAGGGCTGGTTCGAGGCACAGGCAAGCCTTGGGTGGTGGTTGCACAGCTGCCCAGGGCCACCCGAGGCTCAGGTAACTAGGGCTTGTGCTGCTGGCAGTGGCAGTAGCAGAGGTGTGATGGGGGGCGTTGCCTTCCCCTGATCGCTGCATTGCCTCCCACCCCTGAGGGGTCCCAGATTGTAAGAAGGGGCAGGCATGGCTGAGGGACCCCCGCTCCAGTGCATGAATTTTCATGCACTGGGCCTCTAGTCTCTTTATAAGGTGTTAATTTCTTACTTAATTTCCCTCCACCTAATGGATGGAGCAGTAAGTCTATAGAAGACATTAAACTTGAATTCCTTATAAAACCTCAGGTATGAATGATGGGAGGATGTACCAAGGTCCTTCTATTTTAACTACTGGGAGGTTTATGAAATTCAGAGAAACCGAGAAGTAGATCTTGGAGTTTGTTGCTATCAGACCAATCACTAATTTTACAGATCTATCCACTTCCCCAGCTTCACTGTTCACATTTCATGTTTCTCCTCTCAGTCCCATCTAATTTTTTAACCTGCACTCTCAGAATATTACATTTAGACAGGCCCTCTGCTAACATTTAATCCAGTTTTCCCAGTTGTACAGGTGAGAAAAATGAATTTCAGTGAGGGCAGGACTTAGGCTATTAGTGCTGCCAAAAGGAACTGGGCCTGGAGTGGGTCTGCCTCAGGCTGGCCTGTAGTGTGTGGGGTCTTGACTTTGTGTGGGGAAAATTTCACACTAGTCTCCCTTTTTAAATTTATTTTTAGAGCTTAAAGTGAAAGCAAGTTTATTAGTGAAGCAGTGAAACCAAGGTGGCTATTCCACAGACAGAGCGTCCTCGCTCCCTCTTTAATTTCTCTGCTGAGTATCTGACCAGCTTCCCTAAAATATCACCCTTTTCTGAAGCCCTTGACCCTCATTTAGTATTCATTTTCCTTGTACACATCTCCCACACTAAACCATGTGAGTTCCATGAAGGTGGGGCCTGAAATACTTTGTTTTCCAGGGTATCCACCAAGGTGCTGACAAAATGACAGGTGCCCCCAAACTTAGGAGATGAAGACCTAGGAAATAAAGAGGGCTTTGGCTGAAGCATCTTTGACAGTTCCTCCCACAGCCTCCCCAAGGGATGGACAGTGTGTGCTAAAAACCTCACCCCTCCTAAGCGAAGGCATGCAGCCAGCCAGACATGCAAACAGGTAGAACAGGCGCTGCGCTAATGCAATGTCGGCTCTACTTTCACATTCCTCCCTCCTCCAGCATAGCTTGAGCAATCTTGAGAAGACTTCACCCATTCAATGAGAACACATACTTTGTATGCCATTAGGATTATTAAAAATGAGTTGCATGGCATAGGATAGGTGTGAAGGGCTTGAGGCAAGGTGGCTGTATTATTTCCCATCATTGTCTCCACAGTGGTGCGGTTGCTAGGTAACTGGTATTAACTTTAGGGTGAGTTTTCACCCGCAACAGCAACTCCTGAGGTGCTGGCCTCCTCCAGCATCTTGAGTCTCAAACTCATCAGTTTCTGTGCTGTGACAGAGAATGGCCCTCAGGCCCAAACCAGACCAGGCCAGACGCAGGAGTGTCTTTCCATACCAGATTGGATATTTTCAGGAGCAAAAAGATGTATGAGTGGGATGGGGGCTGGAAGGGGTAAATGGGGGAAAACAAAGGGACATGTACTTTTGATAGGAGAGACCTACATCTTGATAGGTAGAGCACCTGAATTAATCTGAAAAGTAATCCTATTACCTTAAATCTTAGACCGCATATATTTATGTGAATAGGGGGTTAAGTTTCTTATATGTGAATTAGAGGCCCAGTGCATGAATTCATGCAAAGGTGGGGTCCCTCTCCTCAGCTAGCCCTGATAGGCCCTGATGGGGGCCAGCAGGGTGGGAGGAGGGACTGCGGGAGGTTGGCTGGCCGTGGGATATTGGCTGTGGGAGTGCACTTCTGCATTGAGCATCTGCCCCCTGGTGGTCAGTGCGTGTCATAGTGACCAGTCAACTGGTCATTTGGTCGTTCAGTCACTTAGGCTTTTATATATATACTTGGGGCCTGGTACACGAAATTCGTGCACTGGGGGGGTGGGTAATCTCGCCCAACCTGCCCCCTCACATATACTGGGAGCCCTCTGGCTGAGGCTTTAGGCCTTGGGCACCCAGCCATCGCCCTGCAATGGGGCAGATGGCTGGCTCCATCCCAGCCCTGTCCCCCAACCCTCCGGCCAAGGCCTTAGCCCCAGCCGGCTCCCCCCCAGCTAGCACAAGCCTCGGCCCCTCCTGCCCAGGCCTGGGCCACTTTGGCCACACCCCCTCAGGCCCAGGCCGCCTCAGACACACACCCCTGTGGCCTGGGCCGCCTCAGACACGACCCCATGCTCATGATTGGCTGGTGGGCGTGACTGGTGGGAGTGGCTTGTGGGTGTAGCAAATGTATGGTCAAATTTGCATATTACTCTTTTATTATATAGGAAAATATAAAGATTAGTCAGCTCAGACAACCATAGCAAAATATCATAGAGATCCAATGCATGAAGACTCATGCAAGTATGGGCCTTCCTTTCTCTGGCTGCTGACACCTTCGCTCTGGCCAGAACCACTTTTCTGCTCTGGCCCCGAGCTGCCTTTCTGCCCTCCCATGCTGCCCAGAGGCCCATAGTGGCTGGGGTAGTGTGCAATGCCTGCGTCAATTTGCATGTTACTCTTTTATTAGCTAGATTTGTGTGGCTTAAACAACAGAAATGTATTTTTTTTAGTTCTGGAGGCTGGAATTTGGGATCAGGGTATCAGCATAGCATCATCAGATACACCAGAAAGTGATGGATTGATTGCCAGTCAGGGCACATGCCCAGGTTGCAGATACAATACCCAGTCCAGTGAGTGTGGGAAACAACGGAACAATCTCTCTCTCACATCAATGTTTCTCTCTCTCTTCTTTCTCTCTGAGATAAATTAAAAGGAATGATAAATGAATAATGTTCTATAAGTATGGTTTTTAACAGGAAAGACATTAGTGATCTATGAAGTGAAAAACATGGTATAACACATATATACAGTAGAACCCCATTTAAAAATATTTATTGATTTCAGAGGAAGGGAGAGGAAGAGATAGATAGAAACATCAATGATAAGAAAGGATCATTGATCAGTTACCTCCTGCATCCTCTGTACTGAGGACCAAGCCCGAAATTGGTAAATCATGACCTTCTGGTTCATAGATCGATGCTCAATCACTGGAACCCACCAGCTGGGCCCCGTTTTTGTCAATACCAGGCACCTGGGGTACATTGGCAAGTTATCACTCCTAAATGAAAGTCTGAAATTGCCCAAACTCCTTTGCAGCTAATAGGTTTCTGGATATGAATTCATTTCTGCTGATTGGAGGCACTTGCACAATATTTTGAAGGCAGAAGTGGGCAGAGACATCTTCCCGCAGTTTGGACTGTTTGCTGCTGGTGTCATGTTTGCGGAGATGTGGAGGTTTTCTGCAGCAGAATCCAGGCTGTGCACAGGCAGTTGTGGCAGAGGCAGTGCCCAGTGACCTGTTTTGTGGGATCTGGAGGGCACTTGTGGGGGTCACAGCTGTGCCAGAGTGTCCTAGAATTCAGTTGTGGCTGAAGGGCAGCTCCTCCCGCTGGGCAGGAAGTCTTTCCTGGGGGACCAGCCTAATACCCACTCCTCCAGCTTTCCGATGATTTCCCAAGAACCAATTACTGGTGCTAAATTCTTTCCTGCTGAAAATAGCAAAGATTGGAAAAACAATTTGGATCCTCTACTTTCAACAAAAACAATGCTGCACAGGGTCAGGTCTGAGAAGTTGGTAAGGTGTTGAGAAAGGCTCCCTTCTTTGAGTCTTAGCTTCCTCTTCTGTAGAATGGAGACCAAAGATTATTATCTGTTCACTAGGGGCCTGGTGTACAAAATTCGTGTGTGGGTACTATCCCTAGGCCTGGCCTGTGATAAGGGCCATCTTCCCCAACTGCCTGCAACTGGCCCTGCCTGCTGGCCAGGAAAACAAACCAAGAGGTGGTCAGTGTATCTCATAGTGATTGGTCCAGTGGTTGTTCTGCCGTTAGGGTCGATTTGCATATTACCATTTTATTATATAGGATAGTTACTGAAGACTGTGGCAGCTGTGTTTCCCAAAGATGGCCACATTTCCCATCCCTCCTGTGGCCTTGCCAATTTCTGCCATGTCCTCTCTCTTGAAGCAGGGCTGACCTCTGGTAGCCTGTTCACCTGCAGAATTCCAAGGCCAAGGCTGAAAATGCGCCGGTCTGTAGCCCTGACCACTCCGCCAGGGTTTCCAGCTCTAGCCCTGCCCACGCTACTCACGGCTCCAGCTGGCATAGGCCCTTACCCTCCCTGCTTGCTTCCCCTCTGTCAGCTGCGCCATCCCAGTGCCTTGCTGTGCACCATGGCACGCCTGGACCCAGCAGGCAGGGTAAATACCTGGATCAGGCCTCATGCCTTCTGGCTTCTGGGCACTGCCCTGAGCTCAGCCTCCCTGCTGCCCAATTCCTGGGGCTGCTCCGACCAGGGCCAGACACCCAGCTGTGTGTGTGGCCTGCAGGGACTGCAGTGGCCACCAACAAGCCTCCCCACCCCATCCCCGACTCTGGTGCCCTGATCCTGGGTCCACTTCAGCCAAAGGAGAGCTTTTCCCACACAACTGCCCAAGACAAAGCACATCTAAGGTCCCTAGACTCCAAATTTCTGCCAGCCAAGGTGGTTGGCTGGTTGACCCTGCCTCCAATCGGGGTGTTGGAGGCAGATTGGGAGCTGGGCTGGCTGAGGATGGGGTAGGGAGTATGGGCTATTGGGGCCTGGATCAGGCTGGTTGGCTGCCACAGTGCACATCATAGCCACCGGTCATCCTGGTCATTCTGCTGTAACGGTCAGTGGGCTTTTATACCAGTATATAGACTAGAGACCTGGTGCATGAACTTGTGCATGGGTGGGGGTCCCTTGGGTGGCCTGCAGGGATCAGGCTCCAGCTCATGCCCCCAGCCTCACAGCCCTGCAGTCTCACCTGGCACCCTGCCTTGGCCTGATGGTGCCCCCTCACTTGTTCCATCATCCTGCCTGCAATGTGATCATTTGGGGCTGGGCCACCCACCTGGTTCCTTCAGCACCTGGGAGCCGAGCGGTGGCCCTCCCCACCTCCCACCGTCACTGGTCACCATCTTTGGGGTGATCAGCAGGGCAAGGGGCCCTCGCTGGTACTGCCTTGGCCTCGTGCCACCTGTCCACATGCTCCCCCATCCTGCTGTGGTCCTGCTCTCATAGGGGCCCCATTGGGGCTGGCAGTGCCTCCACTGCTACCCACTGGCAGCACCGCATCCCTGGCACTCGCCATATTCTATGCTGCCCCCTGGTGGTCAGCGCACATCATAGCGACTGGTTCAATTCCTGGTATCCCAGTCAAACTCCTGGTCCACTGACTGTCTGAGGGGGACAATTTGCATATTAGGTTTTTATTATATAGGATAGGAGGTTACATTTTTCTTAAAGTTTCCTTTTCAAGGCTTGTACAAAGCAATTGAGGAGGTGACTCAGCTGTGAATCCAGAAAGCAGAACCGGTGGATCAGGTGGATCCATCAGGAGTCAGAACATCACCTCATCAACATCATCTCATTGCCAGATGACTACTTACAATAGCTGACGTCTGTGGACCCTCCCCCATGCACGTAGCTGCATTCCTCACCCCAGCCCCTTCCCCTTTATAACCTCGTCCTTGAATCTTGCTGGAAGGCAGGCTTTGATGCTTGTAAGCACTCTGTCTTCTTGGCTAGCCTTGTCAAAAAACGCCTAATATAATTCAACCCTGCCTTGTTATTGGACACAGGGACAGGCAGCCCGAGCCCGGCCTGGAGTTTCCCGGGAACACTTCCTCTGGTAAAGATGGAGAAAACAAGAAGTGTGTAGTTCTTAAAGTGAGTTTTGGTTTCATTTCTGTTGGTAGGGCAAAAATAGAGTTTTCTTGGCAGCTAATCTTAATCTCCAGAGAGGAAATATTTTGGATATAAGCCAGTGGATAATTGGGGAGGAAGGAAAAGTAAAAACAGACAAAATACCAGTTTGTTTCTATCAGAGCTTCCCTAGAAATATGTGGCATTGTGATGCAGAAAGGATTCAATGAATTTGGCACTTGCCAGAAACTCAATGTCTTTATGTCATCTGCTAGATCCTGATTTCTCAGGTGCCTACTCCCTTTTTAAAATATACTGTACTCCAAATTCTTCCCTTTTGCCCTCCTCTTCAATCACCTCCTCTTCCTTGACCTTGGAAAATTCATCACACACTGTTAAAACAACCCTCTGCAGAGAAAAAACTTTTGGAGAGACTCACTCTCCAAACTACAAGAGTGCTAGTCGTTTTTTTAAATCCTCACTCAAGGAGTATGGATTTTTTTTTTTTTAATTTTTATTGACTAGAGAGAGTGAAAGGAGTGGGGAGGGGAAGGAAGGAGGGTGGGTAAGGAAGAGAGAAAAACACATCAGATTGGTTGCCTCCCACACGTGCCCCCACCAGGAGTGGGGATCAGACATGCAACCCAGGTACATGCCCTTGACCAGGAATTGAACCCTTGACCCTCCGGTGCACAGGCCGATGCTTTTAACCATTGACCCATGCCATCCAGGGCTCTAATCTTTTTGAAGTGTTAGCTGAGAAAAGCAGTGTTGCCTTTTCTCCGTTCTGCCTTTGTTCCCTAGAGGATAGCCCTTAACTCAGCTAGAGAGCAAGCTCTCAAAGGTCTGATTATGTGCTGCCGTGGGACTGAAATCTGAGCGAGGCCCAGGCCCAGTGAAAGCCGGGCAGCCCCAAGTGGCGGCCAGGAACCATCAGCCTGGGCATCTCCGGGGAGATCTTAGGAAATCAGTTTCAGGCCTCGTTCCAGACCCATTACATTTGCATTTGAAAAAGATCCCCAGGGGATATGCCTGCACTTTAAAGTTTGGTCACAAGAAGATAGAAACAGGTAATTCCAGTACAAAATGGCAAAGGAAGTGAGCCTGTATTCTCCCTCTCACAGGTGCTCAGCAGCATGAGCTGTTTAGTTAGTTCTCTAACACTGTTATCACTGCTCGCTGAACTGATCCTTCTTCCTACCTCTGAATTGGCTACCAAGGGCAGGTTTTAAAGATGAGATTCCGCGCAGTTAAAAGCACCTTGAAATCAATCACTTGGGAATTCAGTCCTGCTCGTGAACACCGCTGCCTACCTGTGACGAGGCATCACAGCTACAAGAGGAAAAGATTTCTAGTCGCACCTCCTGTGGAAACGGGTGCTTCTAGTTTTTCCAATGATAGACTTGGCTTTGCACAGACAACAGCATGCACCTGGAAACAAAGCAGCCAGGCACTGAAGGGGAGCCCATTGGCACCTTTTGGTAATCTTACGCTAAGAGGTGCGAAGATCTGATGGCTGGGTTTCCGAAACAGTGCCCAGGCAGCCAGGCACTTGTTAGTAATGAAGGCTTGAACTCCACAAGGTTGTACTGGAGAGAAAAAACATCTGTGGGCATACTGAAAGTCTTCCTTTCAAATTTTATTTATAAATGAGAGATATATAAACGCATGTACTTTAAGGCAAGTGATCAGCACGTTCCATTCTGCACCGATGTCTAACCCCTGGTCGTCTCTCTCTAGGGTGAGGCAGCCAAGGGACAAAAGGACAGTATAGCATTCGTCCTTCCATTCTTCTTTGGCTTCTCCAAGGGAAACCCCGGGGTGTCCTCAACTTTCACACCAAAAATAAGTAATAAAATAAAAAAAGGTAAATGCTAGGTGTACACAAAGAAATGTAAATATAGGCTAATCAGGTCATTTCACTCCGCAAAAGCCACTAAGGCTGGCTGGTATTTGCATGGCTCTGCGTTTACTTTTAAGAGCCTCATTCATACATAGCCCGAAACACACGGATCTTGGAGAGTTTGCATGAAAAGGACTTCTACAGCAGAAAGAAGTTAATAATGTTTCATTGCGTTGATGCAAAGTTCATTGGCATTTCAGAATCTTGTTTCAAGGTGTCAAATAGTTTCTGAGCCTCTATTTGCTGGTTTGGACTTGTTGTGATTGTCCCCCGTCAACAGGCAAAGTCACTGCCTGTCCTTCAGCTGAAAGTGGGAAAAGTCTGTCCCTCTGTAAGAGGCCCCTGGTCCCTCTGGAGAGAAAAACTAACCTCTGTTAAAAAAAAAAGAAGAAAGAAAGAAAAGAAAGAAAGAAAGAAAGAAAGAAAGAAAGAAAGAAAGAAAGAAAGAAAGAAAGAAAGATCTGAATCAATCGTCCAAGGAGTCCAATTTGGCCGCAGGAAAGGACGATGTACCCTCCAAACCATCTACCGGAACAGGGACTGGGTCCAGGGCTCCGACTCCCGGCCAGATGTTTCCAGCGGCTCAGAGCTGGACGGGGCGGGCCGGTCCTCCGCCCAGGCTGGCGGGCGCCACCCTTACAGATCAGAGTCGCACGGCAGGGAGCTCTGGCAGGGCCGGGTGCTGCGCGAGGAGGCACCCTGGGAGTCCGCGGCCCCCGTCTCCCCGTCCAGCACGTCCAGGGAGTTGCTGTAGGCCTTGGGCGGCGGCCGCGGCATGGGGAAGCCCACCTTGGGCTTGGCGGCGGCGGGGCCGGCGGGCCGCGGGCAGTGCTGGCCGTCGCTGTAGTACTTGATGGCGGGCGCGAGCGCGGGCTGGGGCCAGTCCACGTACACGGTGCTGATGCTGGGGCGGCGCGGGCCCGGCCGGGACGCCTTGCGGCGGCGCCGACGGCACTCCTCGCACCAGGGCGCGAAGCTGAGCGCCAGCGCCAGGCCGCCGAGCAGCAGCAGGCAGCTGCCCAGGTAGCCCAGCACCAGGCTGTAGCTGACCTCCACCGTGACCGGGCTGGGGGGCGCGGGCAGGACGGCGCGGTCCTGCAGGAAGTGGTTGTACCAGGAGACCGGGATGAGGCTGAGCAGCCCCGCGGCGGAGAGCGCCACCCCGGAGGCGCCGGCCAGCACGAAGCGGGGCTCGTCCTCCCAGCAGCGCACCCCGAGCGACGCCAGCAGCAGCCCCAGCGCGGTGACGGCCAGCGAGGTGACCATCAGGGCGCGCGCCACCAGCACCGGCTCGGCCTGGAAGTAGCCCATGGTGTCCTCCTGGCCGCACTCGCGCTCGCGGCTGCTCTGCTCGCGGCAGATGTCCCACAGGCCCTGGTACAGCACCACGTCCCTCGGCTGGTCCAGGAAGCCCTTCACCAGGCGCCAGCCGGGCGCCAGGGTGCTGGTGAGGGTCAGCAGCAGCCCGCAGGGCGCCAGCACCATGCCCAGCGTCATCGCCGCCGGCGTCCGCATCTCGGGGCGTCGGGCCGCGCTCCCGCTGCCCGGGGCGCTCACCTGCTGCCTTCTCCGCCGACGCCTCCTGGGCCCCGCGGCCCCGCGATCTCAGGCCCGGACGCGCGGGGCGCCGGGGCCCCAAAGTCGGCAGGGGCGCCGCGGCGGGCGGGGGTGGGTGGAGGGAGGAGGGCTGCGCCCTGCTGTGTCCGGCCGCCCCCGGTGCGCGCTGCGGGACGGTCCTCCTTCCAGCTCGTCCCGGGCTCCCTCCCTGCGCTCCGGCCGCTCCGCCCTCCCGACCGAACGCCCTCCCTGGTCCGCTGTCCGCAATCGAAACCACTCGCGGGCGGGTGTGGCCGAAACCGCGGTCCGAGGTGCGGGCGCCCAGAGACGGCCGCTGGGGCCAGGCCGGTCCGGGTGGGAGGGGCGCGCAGAGAGCGGCGCGGCCCGGGGAGGAAGTTCGGGGTTCGGGGAGCGACAACACCTGGCTCCTCGGCCTGGGCTGCTCCGGGGATCGAGCAAAGGTCGCCCCGCCTCTGGCTCCTCTGGAGGCTCCGCGGGCCCAGGGCGGGGAAGGAAAGGGGCGGCGCCCTGGGACAGCCGAGCTGGGCTCAGGGGCTGCGGCAGTTTGTGTGCCTCTTAGTGTTTGTCCCCTCCTGACCCCGCGCTGGGATCCTTTAGCCACGCCCAGCCCAATGGGCGGTCTCTGCTCCCCGCAGCCTGGGTGCTGGGGGCACATGTGCGCCAGGATCCGGAGGCGTGTCCCGGGATATTGCACGGGATCATTTTGTTCAATTAGCGGGTTTCATGTGCTTAATAAAGGCTCAGCTGGTGTGGCTCAGTGGTTGAGCTCTGACCAATGAACCAGGAGGTCAAGGTTGCATTCCCAGTCTGGGCACGTACCCAGTTGTGGACTCAATACCCAATAAGAGTCATGCAGGAGGCACCCAAGTGATAATTCTTTCTCATCATTGATATCTCTCTCTCCCTCTCTCTCTCTCTCTCTCTCTCTCTCTCTCTCTCTCTCTCTCTCTCTCTCTCTGATATCAACAAAAAAATCCTATCTAATAAAAGAGTAATATGCAAATTGACCATACTTCTGATCAAGTTACACCCACAGCCACATCCATTAGCCAATCAGGAGCAAATTATGCAAATAAACCCCAACCAAGATGGCTGCAGCACTGAGAGCAGGAGGGAGGCTTGAGTTTCCCTGGAAATGGAGAAAGACAAGCTTGCCACCTGCCCTTGCTGGCCTGGGCCTCCACTATAGGTTACAAAGTTTCAATTATAGAATTTTAATAAACCCAAACAGAAATGGCTGTCTCCACAGAGCGAGCAGAAGGCTTGGCTCTGCTCCAGGCTACAAAGTTTCAATTGTAGACATAAATTAATCCCAGATCCCAGGGCCTCCGCTTGGGTCGCTGGGGGGTGTGGCCGGCCTGCAAACTACAACAGGCCCCTCACCCAGGCCACCCCATACCCCAAGGGAACCCCCACCCTGAACCAGGACACTCTTCAGGGCAAACCAGCTGCCCCCTCCCCCCCATGTAACAGGCCTCTATCCTATCTAATAAAAGAGTAATATGCAGATTGACCATCACTCCAACACACAAGAGGGCTGCCCCATGTGGTCAAAGATCCTGCCCCCATGTGGACACAAGATGGCCACCACAAGATGGCCAGCAGAGAAAGGCAGTTGGGCGGGACCAGGCCTGAAAGGAAGGGCAGTTGGGGGCATTCAAGCCTGCAGGGGAGGGCAGTTAGAGGTAACCAGGCTGGCAGAGGAGGGAAGTTGGGGGCAAACATCTTAGCAGGGGAGCATTTAGACATCAATTAGGCTGGCAGGATAGTGGTTAGGGGGTGATCAGGTGGGCAGGCAGAAGCAGTTAGAGGCAATCAGGGAGGCAGGCAGGTGAGCAGTTTGAAGCCAGCAATCCTGGATTGTGAGAAGGTTTGGGTCTAAACGGGCAGTCGGACATTCCTCGAGGGGTCTCAGACTAGAGAGGGTGCAGGCTGGGCTGAGGAACATCCTCCGCCCCCATGCACAAATTTTGTGCACCAGGCCTCTAGTGTGTGTGTGTGTGTGTTTATAAATATATATATATTTAAAAGATTTCATAGTCCAGATTAAATTTTACTCAAAAGAATCAGGGATAAGGGATTATTTTCTTTTATTTCTTAGACTCCTAAAAGATTTTGAGGTGCACACAAAAGGAGAGGGATGTTACTGGGTGTCCTGTTCACCACAGTTTTCAGATTTCTCTAACTGTATAGGGCCCTGTGGCCTTCCATTGTTTTTGAGCCATTTTGCAGTTCTGTAAATTGTAGAAAACCTGTAGTTCTCCAACTGATTTTTGTCCATAGAAATCCAAATGAGTTTGTCAGTAGAATGTAAACTGACCAGTTTGGCATTGATTTCTAAATTTATTTTAGCATACCTGTTTGGCGACATATATTTGTTATTTACATTCTTTTTTTGAACTGGCTGTAACATCATGCTAGTTTCATTATTAATAAGGAGATACAAATTTTGACATACGTTCATTTTATATTGTGTCATAATTTTACATTTTTCTAAATATTCCTTTTTAACAATATTTTCCTCATAGTCTGTCTTAAAATGAAAGTACACTATCTTTACAATTAGTTAAAATTAAAATGTTCTAAAAATCGAATTAAACATTTGTTTGAAATAATTCTGAACATTTTATCTTTTAATTTTAAATTATAGTTACATTCAATATTATTTTGTATTAGTTTCAGGTGTACAGCTAATTCTGAACATTTTAGGGTGGACAACAGGAATCACTACCTTTCTTGGAAAATGTTTTAATTAAAAACTTGTGGTAAAATAAGGAAAGTATAGAATTTACCCTCTTAAGCATTTAAAAAAAAAAATACATCTCTACTGATTTCAGAGAGGAAGGGAGAGGAAAAGATAGATGAAAGAGAATCACTGGCTGCTTCCTGCACATCTCCTACTGGAGATCAAGCCGACCCAGGCATGTGCCCCCAACCAGAATTGAACCTGGGACTCCTCAGTCCACAGTGAAATAAGTTTATAAGAATATTTATCTAGGGTCAAACTGCTGTTTGAAACTTTGGCGACTGTTCACCCCTGCTTGCTTAAAACAAAAAGAATTATTACTTTAGTTTCCAGCTTGAGACCTTGAAGACTAGAACCAGAGGAGTAAACCGGTCGGCGCCAATTGTGTAGCTACACCACCTGTTTTTGCAAGATAGGCCCACTTTCCCACGTCTAGCAGAATACATAATTAGAAGATAAGGAGTGAGCAATAGGGTCATTCATAGTCTATGGGCACCCCTTCCCCAGATGCGGCCTTGGGGGCTGTTCGCCAAACGCAGGGCAATAACATTTATGGTTCAGACCCCTTTAAAAGGACTGCCTGCACCCGGGACGGGGCGGCACAGTCGTTGAGTGTTAGGTCTCTGATCGTCCTGGCCAGTTTTCAGTAAATCTTTGCCTGCTTATTACCAACTTAACCGCCTCCATGGTCGTTTGCAACTGGTCGTGGAAGTCGCCCCACAACACGCAGGCCAACGCTCTTTCCACCGAGCCAAACCAGGTAGGGCCATCTTAACCATTTTTAAGTCTGTAGATCATTAGCTTTAAGTAAATTCATATTGTGCTACTGTTATCGGTGGAGAGCTCTCCTGGTTCCACCTGGTTGCTGGTGGGAGTGGGCTTCTTGCAATACCCAGAGAAAAAGAAATTTCCGAGACAGAATTTCAGCCTCCCTCTGAGAGTGAGATATTGTAGAAAGCTTCATTTCAGTGGAATTACATCCCTAGTTTCCAAGGTCCCATTTCCCTCTGTGCTGCAGCTAGGGCCGGGAGTGAGAAACAGAACAGTGGGGACTAGCTGTAATGATAAGAAATATTAATCAGACTCTGTTAGCTGTGACTGTTTTGTTCTGATGTAAGCACATTCTGACCTGGCTGGGAGCTGTATGCTCCGGGACCTGGAAGTCAACCTCCAAATGTGGTCCATTCCCCTTATCCAAGAACTGCCATCATCATGGGAAAATCAACAGCCTTGTTGCCAAAACAATGGAGTCCCTAGAGGTGTGCACCCTTTGCAGCCCCCAGCCCCCATTGCTTGTAACCTGTAACCAAAATACCCATTTTTATTTCTTTTACATACCCATTCTTGTTTCTTTTGCCTGTTTCTCCATGTAATCTTTGCCCTTCTACTCAATATTAGCAGCTGACTTATTGGGCAGTGGAGGAGGGGCAGGTAGAGCAGGTTTTTGTGGCTGGTCTGCTGCTCTCCCGTGCTGCCGGCAAAATTGGAAAATGAACATGCTTATATACGATTCAACCCTGCCTCAGCTTGATTGGCTTACCCAGTACCAGGCAGCCTGGACATCCATTGTCCAGTTTCATGGCCATGGAAGAGATGCGGTGTGACATCAGTTGGGCAGGGTTTTGAGCCAAGACATCTTTACTTTGCAGGGAGAGAAATCACATCTTTTTTTTTTTTTTTTAATGGGCGTGTTGGGGTGAAGGCAAGGGGGTGGGGACACATGACATGACCTTACTTGGTGCTTGACCAAAAAAATGCCATACTGGTTGATTAAGATTATGTTTCTGGGAGAGGGTGAAACTGAAAATGAGATAAGGTATTAAATCTAGGTTTGATAACAACAACAAAAAAGAAAAAATAATAAAATTTAAAAAGGAAAAGAAAAGCATGTTACAGTTTGGTCTCATTGTTTTTTAGCATTTAAGTGACAGCATTTTGGGTATTTACTTTCTTTAACACAATAAGTTGCACACAGATTGGATATTATTGACATACCACATGTATTAAATTTGTTGTTTTGACATATCAGTACACCTGTGGAACCATAACCAAAATAATAAACAAACATAACCATTACCCACAAACATTCCCTTCTGCCCTTGGTAATTTCTCATCTCTCACTGCCACTCCTATTCCCAGGCAGCTACTGATCTGCTTTGTCATTGCTTTGCATTTTCTATAATTTTGTATAAATGGAGTCACACAGTATAAATCGGGTGTCTCCCCTGACCTATCAACCCCCTTTGTCTGAACATAAGGCTCTCCTGGGATGATCACTTTGGGAAAATACGCATTCCCCTTGCCTGGGACTGTCCAGAGGATTCATAGGCTAAGGGACACTTGGGACACCAAGTCAGTGTGGCCAGAAAAACTGAAACCCCCATCAGCTCTGAGACAGCATTTCTGCTTTGAAAGCACTACAGTTTGTCTCTACTTTGGACCCTAAATGAGGTTGCTTAGAACAGCAGAGAGACTTCACAAAGACTTTGTGGACTCTGAACCCCCTTCCAAAAGTCATTTCCTCCACACCAGATTCCTCTATGCAGTGAATGAAGCCCAGGTGTTATTGACGCGCGAAGAGCAGGGAATCCCGTATGTTCTGCCTCCTGATCTCTCCAGCCATCCACTTCTCTTTCTCCCCCATTGTCTCTACCTAAACCCAAACCATCCTCTCTTCTTTCTGGTTAAGCTGACTCCTAACTGGTTTCCTACATCCAGGCTTTCTCTTTCCCTTTCTGTTCCCCACACAGGCCCTCAGAGCGGAGCATATGCTGTCCAATTTAAATCACATCTTGCACCTGCGTTAATCCTTTACAATCCCTCCCACTGTTCCTCCCCAGCCACACCTCCTGCCCATCGCCTCCTCCCTTTCCCGGGACCATCTTCTCACCCAGAGCCCAGGAAATTCAAGGGCAAAATCCTCATTTTTATTTTTCCGTGTTGTCTTCCCTTTTGCCTCTAGATCCTTGCTTATGCAGTTCTCTTTCCCTGGAGTCCTGCCTGCCACTTCCCAGCCCCAATGCATTGTTCAGATGATCACTTCTGTTGTGGACTTCCATAGCTCCCTCTTCTGTCCTAACACTTGCCACAGTTCCTTGCTCCTTGAGTCATCCAGTTTTCTAGTTAATCTGTCAGTTCTTTGTGGCAGACTGCCCCAATTTCTCCTTCAGGGACGTAAGCACAGGTGACCAAGGTTGCCTCAGCCAGTCTCTAAACAGACACTGACACGTACAACCCAAAGTACTTACTCAATATTGGCCGAGCATAAATTACACAGGAGACAGACATGCAATGTACGAATCACACATGGTTTATTTACCAGAGTCCTGGTGGTTTCCAGACCTCGCAGGGGCCCTGGGGATCCGTTCCAACAGACACACACACGCTGGATGTTGGGCGTTGGAGCTGCAGCTCGGCCTCTCCTTTGAGGCCTCAGCTTCACCGTTCACAGTTTGCAGCAGAGCTCAGGCAGATGCAGGCAGGGGCGTTGGAGAGTGACCGCCTGTGGAGGAGCAGACAGCCTCTCTGACCTGTTTCCTTCCTATTTTTATGTGCTGGGGGTCTTCAGTGTGTCTTATCAGTGGGTCCCAGGAGCCTTGCTATCTGGTCTTACATATGGGGTACAGGCCACTCAAAGGTTCTTATTAATTTGTTTACATTACATTCCACACTGAATTTGTTTACATTGCATTTCACACTTTCAGATATCACACTTTGATTCCACACTTTAATACTTATTCTATATTGTATTTTATCCTTATTACTATTACTGTAACAAAGATCTCAGAGCCCCCTGTTCTGTTTTGACCTGAAATCCATCTTCGTGCCTGGCTCACAGTAACCACTCAACAAATCAATGGTCTCTCTTTCTGGCCTGTATCCATTCATTCAGGTAGTAGCATCCACAGTCTGACCAAAATAGAGTGTAAATTGCAGTTCAGTAAATAAGTTGGTTTGAATGTTTGCTTTTCCTCAGCATGGGAAATGAGATAATGGGATAGCTCCAGATTTTTAAGACAAAGTGTAAACTGATGAGGGTAACTTTCTGTGGTAATAAAAGAAAGACAAGATTGAGCTAAGAATAGCATGATTACGGCCCTGGGCTCTTTGTTCCTTGGACTTCCGAGTTCACGGTAAGGCTGAGAGAGAAACAAAGCGTGAATCATAGTGTGGCAGGAATGAATTATTGCTGAGATTAGTACCTGTCGGTGTAAGCCGATCCCTAGCTCCAGAATCATTTTCTTTTCTGAAAAGGGGCCCTAGGGCAGGACAAGAATCTGTTTACTGGGTCCCAGGTTTCCTGGTGAATGGCTGGCTCCCAGTGACTAATTCTATATTTAAATTGAAAAATAATTTCTATTTGAGAGAGAGATTTGTTGTGCCATTATTTATGCATTCACTGGTTGTTTCTTGTATATGCCCTGACAGGAGATCAAACTGGAAACCTTGGTGTATTCCCAGTGATTGATTCTAAAGGTTCTAATGCTGGGGCCCCTGTTAGCCTGCAAGGCTGGGTCTCAGATACCACTAAGTACAAAATTCCAATCTTCTGCAGTGACTTTGTCTTGGAAGTCATGTTACAAATTGTGACGGACAAAGAAGGGCCCATCAGATCAGTGTGCTGTGGTGAAAAGCTCTCAGAGTCCTATACCTGGTCTATTGTTTTTTTGTTTGTTTGTTTGTTTTTGGTAGCTCTTTCGAATTTATTGCCAAGTAACAATTTACAAGGAAGTTCCAGTTTTCATTTCCACCCTGGTGTGCAGGGTTCAAGAAGCATGAATCACTCTGGTGAGCAGGTACTTCCCTGAAACGGTCCCTCAACCCAGAAGCGTGAGGTTTCCTAACCCTGCTCCTCCTTGGGACAAAGTTATTTACATAGTCTCAGCTCGGAGGAACATTAGGAACCCTTACAGTTGATGCCTAGTGTTAACATGACTACATGAAATATCTCTCATTTATTGCATCTAGAAAAGATGAGAATCAGTTTACCCCGTGCCTTTCCAAACAGTGCACCTTGAGACCTTGGAGATCTCTCGTGTCTCGTGTCTCTTCACTCACCGTCACTGGCCGACCTGGGTGGTGCTTGGGTGGGAAGCTTTCTCCTGCAGAGCAGAGCCGGGCCTCACCTCGAAGAGGGGAAGGGGGCGAAGGTCAGGAGGGTCCTCCAGCCCACCCTTCCCTGGGATGGGGCATCTGCCCCACCTTCTCACTGTGGCTTTGGGATGGTCCCCTGCTCTTCCCTGGGGGGCTCCTTGAACTCACCCCAGCTGGGCTTTGGGGCGAGGCACTCTCACTCCCTCATGCCAGAAAGGACATTGCTTCTCCATGGTAACTTTCAAAGCTGAAGTTTGGGGGCTCACGTGGCCAACCCTGCCCCTAGCATGGCCAACCCAGGAGCTCAGTGTGGACTTGGAGAGGATGAGACCAACCCCAGCCCCTCCTGACATCAAAGATCTGAGTTTAAGATACCATGGGTCAGAGGGTTCCTCCTGTTCTGGGCTCTCCAAGAATTCCTCTCTTAACTGTCTCTGCTCCACCCGAGACCCAGTGCTCTGTGTGGATGGCCAGCCCGAGAGTGCCCCGCTATGAAGTTTGTGGGGGAAATAACAGGATCAAAAAAGCTTAAGTAGGCCCAGGCCCTACTCATTCCCTCATTCATGGGGATAGGCTGAATCTATATTTCAAGGCCCTCTCCCCGACATCTGGAGCAAAGAGTCAGTCCTGATAACGCATCCAGCCTTTTGTGGATGTGTTTCCAAGACGCAGCTCTGCGTGGCGCCTCGGATTCAGCTGACAATGACTTAAAGAATGCTCAGGTGTCTTCCCTGGGGGCCCTCTACACCAGAGAGCCCAGAGAGCCATGAGCCAAGAGGAAGAGGTCCTTTGTTGAGGGGATTAGATGTTTCCAAATTCTTTTTGAAATATATATTTTATTAGTTTCAGAGAGGAAGGGAGAAGAAGAGAGAGAGAGAGAGAGAGAGAGAGAGAGAGAGAGAGAGAGAGAGAGAGAAACAGCAATGATGAGAGAGAATCATTGATCAGCTGTCTATTGCCTACCCCCTGCTGGGGATGGAGCCCACAACCTGGGCATGTGCCCTAACAGAGAATTGAACCATGACTTCCTGGTTCATAGGTGGATGCTCAACTACTGAGACATCCTGACCAGGGTGTATTTCCAAATTTTTATGGGCTTGCCGAGGCCCTGCTCCTCAGGCCAATGGTGTCTGTTTCCTGGTTTGACTAACAGGCAAGTACCTTCCCTATGTCACCCCAAATTCACTGTGCATGTGTCTGTCTCCTCTTTGTTGGATCTCTTCCCTCATGTTTTGCAGGGAATGGGCTGCTGGTTCCCTAGAAAGTGTAAAAGTGCAGCTTCCTGGTCAAGCTACGCAAACCACATGCCTATAATGTCCGCCTTCCTTTTCTTCCTTTCCTATCATTGATAGCTAGCTAATTATAATGGCATCAGACTGTCTGAACTTGGGAATGAGAAGAGTATTAAAAATTTTCAGAGCAAAACAATGCCCATCGCCTGTACTGCTGCAGGACATGCTGGTTCTCCGTCATTCATTGTTGAGAGTAGAAAACAGTGTAGAGCTGTGCTGGAAAGTTTTCTGTTCAGTCTTGTTCTGTTCACGGTTATGTTTCACATCAACAAACAGAAATGAAACACAACTACCATGTGAGAAACACAAGAGTAATATTTAGTGATTTCACAAGGCACATCGTAAGGAAACATAAAAAAATGCAGATTATTTACCTCACAGTTGCCATGAGATGTGTTTAGTTTAGTAGCTAAAAAATGAACACCTGCCGAAACCGGTTTGGCTCAGTGGATAGAGCGTCGGACTGCGGACTGAAGGGTCCCGGGTTCGATTCCGGCAAGGGCATGTACCTTGGCTGCGGGCACATCCTCAGTAGGGGGCGTGCAAGAGGCAGCTGATCGATGTCTCTCTCTCATCGATGTTTCTGACTTTCTATCCCCCTCCCTTCCGCTCTGTGAAAAGTCAATAAAATATATATAAAAATAAAATAAAATAAAAAAATAAAAAATGAACACCTTAAAATAGAGACATTTCTAAGCATGAGCTGTTAAGAAAGACCTTTTTTCTCATCCATTCAACATTCTCCACCTCCGTCTAGTATTCAAAAAAGGAGCCTGTTAAACTTGCAAAACTGGTCAGTTGTTTGTGAGGTCTGATGCCATTGGTCAGGCATTTATCAGTTTTTTCAGTTCACCTGGGTCCAGAGCAACACATAATGCCAACAGCTTCAGTCCCCGACCCTGCTGCATGGCAGAGAGACCTGTACAAAACCCAACAATGAACCCACGGACAAAGCCACCAGTGTGTCCGAACAAACCAATGTTGGGGCTGGAAGCACCATGAGAGCATGGGCTTTATTCTTTGTGGCGTCCCTAGGTGGGCGCCAAAATGTGGGAATCCCTTTCATGTCCCGAGCGATTTAGGATTCCCAGTTCAGGGTTCGGGTTTCTGGAGAAGGCCACATGCAAATGAATAAAAAGACTCAGGAAAATATTAATTTGGAAAATGGGGGCCAGGCGGTAGTTAACTCTAGTGGCAGAACTCCCACTTGCTCTGGCTTCACCATTCCTTTGATTAAGATTAAAATCATAAAATACAGCTGTATCCCCCAGGCCAGAAACACCAGTAAAAGCCAATTAGTAGATCTTCTTAGGACCAACAGGTGGAGGCTGCTTCAACCACCAACATCCCAGTTACCAGCTCCAACTCCTCAGAGCAATGAAGGTTGCCCAGCCCTCCGAACTCCCTGTCCACAGCTCTCTATTACTAAAACAATGATTAGCTTCAGGCAATTCTTCTTATTCTGCTGGTGTGAATTCAGAGGTGGGGGGAGGAGAAGCCACCAAAAGTAATTAGCTAAAGCTTTGACACAGCTCTGCCACCCACTGTTGCCTTTGGAAGTGGGCTCTCAGAATCTGAACTTTTTTCTTCAAATGTAACATGGAGCAATTAGTTACTACTCGATAGGATGGCTGTAAGGATGAGTGAGGTGACCTTTAGAAAGCATGTAACATATAGTAGGTACTCAGAATTAGTGTTTCTTTTTTAAAAATATTTTTTTTACTGACTTCAGAGAAGGAAAAGGGAGAGAGAGAGATAGAAACATCATTGATCGGCTGCCTCCTGCACACCCTGACTGGAGATCCAGCCCACAACCCAGGCATATGCCCTTGACCAGAATCAAACCTGGGACCCTTCAAATCAGCATCGGCATGCTGATGCTCTATCAACTGAGCCAAACCAGCCAGGGTGGAATTAGTGTTTCTTAATTAATATTAATACATTTGAGAGATACTGCATTTAAACCCCATTAAAATCTTTATCTAGTGTTTCTAAAATTTATAATAAAATTGGAACCTGCATGTCTAAGAGAACAGTGTGTTCATATCGACCATGTGGTAGTGACTTCAAATAAAAGGCAATATTGAGTACATCTAGTTTTCCATAGCTATAAGTCACAAATGAAGAGCCAACATACAAAGTGGTGGCATTAGAACAAGTGTGTCCATGTCACTAACCAACGTAGAGCATGAAGCGTGAACAAGAACTTGGACCTTTAGCTCTAGCTCCATTTGTCTTCAGACCTGAATTGTTCATTTTGATTTTATTTTTTACATCTTTAAAAGTTTGCACTTTCAAAAAGTATATATTTTTATTGATTTAAGCGAGGAAGGGTGAGGGAGAGGCAAAAACATTAATCATGAGAATCATTGATTGCCTGCCTTCTGCACGCCCCCTACTGGAGATCCATCCCAAAACCCAGGCATGTGCCCCTGACCGACATCAAACCTGGGACCCTTCAGTCCACAGGCCAACACTTTATCCACTAAGCCAAACCAGCTAGGGCCTGAGTTGTTCATTTTGTAAGTCAAGTGTTCAAAACCAGAACACTTTTAAAATTAAGTTAGTATTGCAGAAGGAGGTCTTTAACAATCTTAGAAGTAGTTTCTGGCCAATTTTGATACAGAAAGGCTAAAGTTAATGAAAAATACATTTTCTTAGTCATTGGAAAGATCATTGAAAGGGCATTTCTGAAAGTAGAATGTTTTTATTTCCTTTTTTAAAATTTGAAAGTAGAATATTTTTTAATGTAATTGGACAATTTGAATATAAAAGCCAAATTGGAATAACATTTTGTTAAGAGGATGCAAAGTACAGTTGGCATAACAAGAAAGACGATGGAGAATCAAGAGTGAACACATTGGAATTAGATTCTCTCTTTAAAAAACATAGAAGGGCCAGCCAGTGGAGCTCAGTGGTTGAGTGTTGACCTATGAACCAGGGGTTCAGGGTTTGATTCCTGGTTAGGACACATGCTTGAGTTAAGGATTCGATCCTTAGTGTGGGGTGTGCAGGAGGCAGCCAATCAATGCTTCTCTCTCATCATGGATGTTTCTGTCCTTCTCTCCCCACCTCCCTCTCTGAAATCAATAAAAATATATTTAAAATAAATAAATAAATAACCTCAAAGGATGGCTAGTCCATATCGTCTGCTATTATTGGACTCCAGCCACATCGTTTTCAATTTATGTTTTAAACTTTTTGACACTTGATTTTATTAGAGTGCAGTTCATGAACAATTTTACTCATGATGTACTTGGCTGCTGACTCTACATCACAGATTGAATTGATGGGAAGACGGGCTTCTTTTGCCTGGAGAGAACCTGCTGATCCCACTGGGAGGAGGTTGGCTTCAGGATTCATCAGCTGCAAGACTCTTAGAGGATTCAGAGGTCAAGGCTATGCCACTCCTTAGTCATAGCACCTGTGAAAAGTTACTTATTGTAGGAGCAATACATGGAAACAAGAGTGGTTATCTCTGAGAGGTTAGGAGAGGAGGAAGTTTCTTGAGAGAAACCTATGAAGTATGTGAATTTTGAATTGCAGGCTAACGCAGGTGAAAATAAGAGAGGACATTGGTAAGAAATGACATACTGGTGACATAGCTGGCTCGCTTTAAAATCATTTGGAGGAGACTTTAGAGATTTTAGCAATGTGTTTTATATGTAGGATGATTTCTATCTCAAAAACTGAAAGGGGTGGACCGGGTGGACTTTGCCAAAATTTCAGTAATTTCTTTCTGTCTTTGATTCTGTGGCATGGTTGGGTGACATTTCTGCTGGTATTGCCTGGGCTTAGTCAAGTGGCTGGGACCTGCTGAAATAGTTGGGGTGCCTAATGCAGCATGAGCTGTCTTTCCTTAGGGTATCTCACCCTCTAGGAGGCTGTCCAGGGAGCACCATGTGCAGATTTAGGGTTTTAACGGCAAGAGCGGCCCTAATACACAGGCACTCTCTGCTCACATTGGCTAAGTCACATGGCCAAGCCCAGAGGGAGTGTGGGAAGGGCTGAATAAAGAGGTGAGAACAAATCAGGGCCATTACTGCAACTGTCTATCAGAAGTATGTTCAGCCAGCCTGACCGGTGTGTCTCAGGGATTGAGTGTCGCCTCATGCCCCAGGAGGTCACCAGTTCTATTCCTGGTCAGGGCCTATGCCTGGATTGCAGGCTTGATTCCAGTGTGGGGCATGCAGGAGACAGCAGATTGATGTTTATCGTCTATCTCTCCCTCTCTCCCCTTTCCTTTCTCAGAAATCAATAAAAACACACTTTTAAAAATAAAATAATATGTTCAACTATCTGTGAATAGAAATATCTCAGGAATATTTACAGCCTAAGTGTAGGATTCATCTAGAATAGTGCTGTCCAATTGAGTTTATATAGCTATGCTAGTATGTAGGTATTTATGTATGTAAAAGTAATTTAAAATGTTCTAGTAGCCACGTTAAAGAGAGGTAAGTCCTGGCCAGCTTGGCTCAGTAGATAAAGAGTCAGCCTGCAGACTGAAAGATCCCGGGGTCAATTCTGGTCAAGGGCATGTACCTTGGCTGCGGGCACATCCCCAGTAGAGGGTGTGCAAGAGGCAGTTAATCAGTGTTTCTCTCTCATCGATGTTTCTGACTTTCTCTCCCTCTCCCTTCCCTCTATAAAAAAAATCAATAATATATATATATATTTTTTAAAAGTGAAATTAATCTTAGCACTATATTTTATTTAACCTAATATATCAAAATAACATCACTTCCAATAAATATAAAAATTATTGAGATATTTTACTCTTTTTTTTTTAACTAAGCCTTCAAAATCTAATGTGTATTTTATAGGACTCAGTTCAGACTTGTCCCAGCCCAAGTGCTCAATGGCTGTGTGACTTGTCATCATTGTACCAGACAGCATAGATCTAGATGCTAACAGACAGGCACGAGGGAGAAGAGGAACTGGAGGCTGAGATTGACAGCTCGCATGCAGAGCAGGCACCCCCTCCACACACCCCCTGGCAGCAGAGGGTATGGCTGGGGGAGGAAGGTTTGGTAAAAGAAAGAAAATGAATGCTTAATAGCAGGAGATCTGCTAGTATAATCCATCATAATTATAAATCAAAAGAAAAAAAATAGTCATACTAAAAATTCTTTTCTGTTAACATTCCACATGAATTACTTATTAAAACAAGTAATCCTAATAAAAGAGTAACATGCAAATGTGACCGTACCTTGGCTCCTGATTGACTATGCTACCAGCCAATCAGGAGCAGGGGGTGAGGCTGAGGGGTGGGGCTGAGCGGCATGAGGGTTGGGCTCCAGGGGTGGAGACGAAGCAGTAGCAGCGGCAAGCCCCATGGTGCCCTGGATGCCCAAGCTTGGAGGTGGCCGGGGGTGGGGAAAGTGGCCGGGGTGCGGGAGCTGGGGCCAGGTGGTCACAGGCAGCTGGAGCTGAGCTGAGCAGGGAGATGTCTGAGTGCCCAAGGCCTAAAGCCATCAGTTGGACATCCCCTAAGGGATGCCAGTATGTGAGAGGGGGCAGGTTGGGCTCAGGGACCACACCCCATGCACAAATTTCATGCACCGGGCCACTAGTAAAACAATAAACCCTTAGGGAAATAACAGAAAGATTTCATTTAGAGGTAAAAAATAATTACTTAAATCAGTAACCAACATTATAAGTAGTGAAAAAGCAGAAACATTTACAATACATTCAGAACTATTTTTCAAAATTACCTGGAAGGGCTAACCATTATCTTATCTAATAAAAGAGAAACATGCAAATTGACTGTACCTTCACTTCACTACCAGCCAATAGGAGTGAATATGCAAATTAACCCAACCCAACCAAGATGGTGAGGCCCATAGCGGCCAGGTGGTGCTGGGGCAGCCTGGCACATGGGAGACACAATCCCACACCTGCCATCACGGCACTGTGGGCTGCATGGGGGCCCTATTGTAGCCACAAACCAGCAGGGAGGCTGGCCCCCAGCAGCCCCAAGCCCCACCATGCCCCACCATGGCTGTGCTGGGGCTGCAGGGTGCTGGATCGGAGACACAAACCCGCAGGGAGGCCAGCACCCAGGTGCCAGATCAGAGACACACACCAGCAGGGAGTCCAGCATCTAGAATCCCCAAGCCTTGCCATGGCTTCACTGGGGCTGCAGGGGCCAGATCAGAGACACAAACCAGAAAGGAGGCTGGTAGCCAGCAACCCCAAGCCCTGCCATGGCAAACTTGGGGCTGCATTGGGCTGGATCGGAGACATAAAACCAGCAGGGAGGCCAGTACCCAGCAGCCCCAAGCCCTGCCATGGCAAACCTGGGGCTGGGGGGTGGAGGGGGTGGATTGGAGACACAAACCCGCAGGCCTGGCACCCAGCTTCCCCAAGGCCTGAGGTGGAAGCGCTTGGATGCTGAGGGGCATGGGTTGGGGCAGCAGAGACACAAACCCACAAGAAACCTGTGGAGAGGGAGATAAACTATCATAACTTTATCTCCCTTTCCACAAGATGAGAAAACTGTATCTGGATTATTTAGTGCTGTGGCCAGCACCTTTCTACAAACACAGGGTATGTTATGACCACTCTCAGGAATGTCTGATCAGAATACCGTCTCCAGGGAATAATGCTACTGTGGGAAAACATCTAAAAGAGGAAACAAGCTTTTGTTGGGTTTATTCTGAAGGTCAAAGAACATGCCACCCCAACATATGCTGTGTTGTTATATTGATGATCTTGAGCTGTAGATGCTTGAAAAACAGCAAATGCACACAGAGGATTTCACTGAAGTTTCCTAATCTCCCTAAAATCAGACCCCCGCTAAAGGAGCTTAAATGTCATAGGTCCCCTTCATGGGAGAAGTGTCATCAGGCAGAGAAGACTGACTCCTGTCATAGGACAGGAGAGTAGAAGTTGACATCACACCCAAATTTTGTTACAAACTATTCCCCCCAACCCCATTCATCTTTCCTAAATATCATATGCTCTCCTCTAAGAAGCCTATATCTCCTGTCCCCTTTTCTTGTGAAGAAGGTATTTAAATCTGCATTCTAAGCCACCTTGGGGAGTTACTCATTTTTCCCTGGGATCTTCCACATATACCCAAGGTACACATGTTAATGAACTTTTGTTTTTCTCTTGGTGATCTGTCTTTCATCACAAGAACTCAGAAAGGTAAACTATTGTTCTTCCTCCATAATTCTATCTCAGGAAATAAAGTCCCCAGCTGAACAATGAGGTTGGCTCAAATACCAAGAAGACCTGGCTGACGGGAGGGAAGCTTCTAGGGAGAAATCTAGGCATCAAAGTGGGACAGAGGGCACATACATGATTACTGGTGGGAGTTTAAAGTGGTTCAACATTTTTGGAGGATGATTTGGCAAATTCAATGGAAATTTCAAGGTATATCCAAGAGTCTTCTTCTAAGAATCACATCTGCTGAGATAAAGCACAAATGCATAAGCCCTGGTCAGAACCCAGGATGCTACTTCGGAGTCCCCTTCCACGATAGGAAAACCTGGGAACAACCTGCATTTTTTAGGACAAGGTGGCATCTATACTTATAAAAGGGTGATATGCTAATTAGACTGAACATCTTCTGGATGACCTTCCGCATGTCCTTCTGCACATCCTTCCCAACAAAGCCATGTTGGCAGGGCCAAGGCAGAGGAGGTTAGAGGCAATCCGGCAGGCAGGGGAGAGCAGTTAGGGGGACCAGGCCAGCAGGGGAGAGCAGTTAGGCAAATAGGCTGTCAGGGGAGAGCAGTTAGGGGGATCAGGCTGGCAGGCTGGGGAGTAGTTAGGAGCCAGAGGTCCCAGATTGGAGACAGTGAAGGCCAAGCTGAGGCAACCCCCTTCCCATGCACAAATTTCATGCACCAGGCCTCTAGTCTATACTAATAAAAGGGTAATATGCTAATTAGACTGGATAGACCAGATGTCTTCTGGACGCCCTTTCAGACAAAGACGCAGTAGCTGCGAGGGTGGAGGAGTGGCAGTGGCAGCAGAAGTGGGGTCATGGGGGTGGAGCCATCCCCTGACCGGCCAGGTAGCCTGCAACAGAGGGAGGCTAGACTGCAGCTTCCCTTGGGGGCAGGCATAAGCCTTCAGTAGGACATCCCCTGAGAGCTTCCAGAATGAGAGGAGGCAGGCCGGGCTGAGGGCCCCCTCCCCTCAGTGCACAAATTTTTGTGCACCGGGTCTCTAATATGACATAAGCAGAGCTTGAAAAACAAGTACTCTATGGAGCCTGGCCAGGTTAGTAAGATGGTTTTGTGATGGAGGAAGAAGGGAAGCTCGGAAGAGGACCAAGGTGCTCAGCTGATAGAGAACTAAGGCCCCTGTGTGAATCTATCATAGATCTTCCATCTCAGTCAACTGAATGCAGTTGCATAAGTGAGCCTGGACAAGAGTAAGCAAAAATCCACCAATCAAACTGTAAGGAAATAATACATAGTAAACCATTCATTCTTGAGGTGGTTTGTTACAGCAGTAATTAACACTACCGTGGGATCCTAAAGTTGTCATTATTCTAGAAGTCATTTAAGTGCATGTCCTTATAACAAATGGATACTGGGAACTAGGAATAATGAGTGAAATGAGAGGGTGACATTGGGGGCTTGTGTGCAGAAATTTAGTTTCCATTAATAACTCAAGTCATTCATTCTCTCACCAGGCCTTCACTGAGTGCTCACTGAGCCCGGCCCTGGTAACAGGAGATGAGCCTGCCTCCATTTAGAGGGAGAGACAGAACTGTAAGTAAACAGTCCTGACACAGAGAGCTAACCAGTGTAAGGAAGGTGTGCGGGAGTGCTGCTTCCGGCCACAGGGTCAGGTGGGAGGGTCGCAGAGTGGCATTTGCACCGGATCATAAACGATTAGCGAGAGTTTGGAGTTCTAGAAGGTTGGGCAAGGATATTCCAGGCAGAGACAGAGAGCAAAGGCCCAGAAATGTTTACATGTAAACCTTGCCTGGGAGATGGTGAGCACCCTCCAACCTGGCCGTGGGAGGACTTGCTTTGGTTTGATTTTGGTCCTTTGAGGGCCTAGTTCTGGGGACCCATTTTGGATTTTCTTCCCCCAATGAATCCTAATGCTTTTTGCAAAAAGTTCCCCTGGGGTCTGTAAAGTTAAAATGTCACCCCTTGTAATATTTTGCTGGAGGGTTTAAATGTATCTCCTTTCTGCTGTTCTCTCTTTAATGTGACGTAAGTGTCACTTTTGAACAAATTTGTTGTTGTTGTTGTTGTTAACCCTCACCCGAGGATAGAGAAACATCAAAGTGAGAGAGACACATATTAGATAGAAAGAGGCCTTAGAGAGAGAGATTCATCCCAGAAAACAAGTGTTCTTTAGAATGGTTTTCCAATAATGGTGGTACATGCATTCAATGAACAGCCATATGTTATGGCAATCCAGGTGTTGTATTCTGCTTGGTATGTAATAAGTAATCAGAATAAGAAGATGTGGGCTTCTACACAATGACATGATCCATCAATGTCTTATAATGTGGCAATAATATTTTCAGCATTATTTTAGTAAGATTCAGTTGAATTGAGTTACCTGTCTATGGTTAGGCATCAAATCAACACATCTGAGGCAGGTATAAAGCTTGTTCCCAAAGTTTTCTCTCATTGAAATTTTCAAACTCCTGCCAGGTCCTGACCTGGTCCTGACAACTGTGTCTTCCCGGGTTAAATCGGTTCAAACAATGGGCCATTGAATCAGAAGCCACTGTGGGAGCCATGTGCTATGCCAGTGCCCCTGGGCATAAACTGGGTGGCCACTGGGGTGAGACTACAGTGCTTTTATTCCCGTCACATAAAATCACTTTCTGAAAGACCACTTGAATATTCAGAGAATGGAATTTCAGACTATGGGAATAGAGTTAAAGATTGTAATAAATTTTAGCAATGATTCTGCTCTTTTAAAATGGAGATGACTTATCTTTCATCAGGAGACAATAATGGCTATCATTTTCTGGATGCCTACCATGTGCCAAACGAGGTGCAAAATACTTAGCTCACAGACTCTCTCTGTCCCTTGTAGCAGGATGTTAATCTGACTTTTCCAGTGTTCTCCAGGGATCTGGCAGAGGCTTCAAAGCTTGAGAACAATAGGTGCCAGACTATCTATGCAAAACCGGTTCTACCACCATCACCCATCACCCACCCCCAGGCCATGCAAGAGAAAGTGAAAAATCCACCAGAGAGAGCTGGGCTCTCTCCCTTCTTAGCATGAGCTCTGTGCTGTGCTGTCTGCTCCCCCATTTCCCCCCTGTCCACCCCCAAAGCCCCACCTACAAGACGAACTCTATAGACGCAGGGTGAGGCCAACTTGATGCTTTCTCAATGCTGCATCATTATACTAGTACTTTTCTATAGAATTGTTCTTCTCTGCCCTTGGATGGACTTCTGAGTCCATAGCCTTTCTTGTCCCTTTCAGATATTAACCAGTCCAATATCAAAACACCAAGCACACACTTAATTTCCAGGGTGTCTGCTCCTTAGCGTTGACCTGCCTCAGTCTGGGCGGCCTGCACTGTGGCCGGACCAGGTCAACTTCCTTTTGTTCCCCCTCCCCTACTTCCTGCACTCCTTTGGGGTCCAAGGGAAGAGGGGGAGAAGAGCTGAGGGGCTGAAAGGTTGGAACTGACTGGAATAGTGATTACCTGCTGTGGGTGTTTTTCTCTCTTTTCCACAACCAGCTCAGAGAGAGAGAGATTGGGTCCAGTTTCTGAGTAGAGGAGCTGGGGATTAAGAAATAAAAGTATAGAAGAACAAGACACAGTAATAGAAAAAATAGCTGGGTAGCTGGGCCGGGGTGGGATGTGTGTTCTCTCTGATGGAGAGGCAGCATCTGACACCCAAACAGCAGCAGTTTATTTATATTTCATAACACAAAGGTGCCAAAAACCAATCTCCATCTAGCTAATAGATGTGGATAGGAAGCCAGGAAGGCTGGTAAACAACCTGAATTGCTCTGAAAGGTCAGAGCTAAAACATATTTAATTAAAGCAGCTTCCACCTCTGTTTGGTTTTTGTATATTTCTGTCATTGGAATTTCCTGGCTAAAGGCTATGAGCGGATCTCATAGTTTTAACAAAAGGGATAGCCAGGCACTTTGGATTTAGCCCACAAACAGTTAAGGAATGCTCAAGGTGTCTTGCCTGGGGCGCCCCCCCACAACCTGCCCACTTAAGTATGGCAGATGGCCAAATAGTGACTTACCATCTCCTAGGGTCCTTTTGTGGGGACCTTGGAGACCCTCACTGGGCACAACCAGTTACAATTCCCTGGTCTGGCTCCTCTGACTTCTTATACATTCTGATTCCCTGTGAGTCAGGATTGCTGTCATATCTCCCTTCCTCCCCTGGGGGTCTCTTTCTGTCTTTCAACCCCTGACTCAAAAAAACCATCACCCCGATCTCTCTCCCCTCTGCCTTCATGGAAGCTCAGCCACAGTCTCTGGCTCTCAGAACTTTTAAGCCTGGCTGGCATGGCCCAGAGGTTGAGCGTCTACCTGTGAACCAGGAGGTCATGGTTTGATTCTTAGCCAGGGCATAGGCTAGGGTTGTGGGCTCAATCCCCAGTGGGGGGTGGGTAGGAGGCAGCCAATCAACAATTCTTTCTCGTCATTGATGTTTCTCTCTCTCTCTCCCTTCCTCTCTGAAATAAAAAATAAAAATGCATATTTTTAAAACAGAACTTTATAAAACAAGCATAAGTCAGGCCCTAGTCCATGTGTTCTCTCTGTGCTTCAGGTTTTCCAATATTTTCTGGATACCGTCTCCACTGGCTTGAAGCAGGTGGAATGTGGAAGGGGTATGTCTTTTCCTGTCCTCTGGGCCTCGGGGAAATGCACTACCAGCCTCTTGAGTGAACTTATAGTTTTTTTATATCTTTTTTTAAAAAAAAGAACTTTATCTTTTTATAGTAGTTTTAAGTACACAGCAAAATAGAGAGGGATTTCCAATAAACCTCCTGCCCCCACACATGCATTATCTCCCCCATTATCAACACCTCTCACCAGAATGGTACAACTACATTGAACCTCACTATCACTCAAGACTGTGGTCAACATTAGCTTTTACTCTTGCTTTTATACATTCTATGAGTTTGGACAAATGTATAATGACTTGTATCCACTATTATAATATCAAACAGAATATTTTAATTGCCCTAAAAATCCTCTGTGTACCACTTATTCATCCCCTCCTCTCCTAACCCCTGGCCACCGCTGAACTTTTTACTGTGTCCATTGTTTCTTTTCTAGAATGTCATAGAGTTGGAGTCATGCAGTGGGAAGCCTCTTCAGAGTCACTTCTTTCATTTATTTCTATGCATTTTAAGGTTCCTCCATGCATTTTCATGGCTTGATAGCCCATTTCTTTTTTGCTTGAATAACATTCCATTGTATGGATGGACCACCATTTATTTACCCATTCAGCTACTGAAGGGAATCTTGGTTGCTCCCTAGTTTTCCCAGTTTGGGTAATTATGAACAAAGCTGCTATAAACATCCATGTGCAGGTTTTTTATGTAGACATAAGTTTTCAACTCCTTTGGATGAATACCAGGGAGTGCGATTGCTGGAACGTATGGTAAGAGTGTGTTTGGTTTTATTAGAAACCGCCAACCTGTCTTCCAAGTGGCTGCACCATTGTGTGTTCTCACCAGGAATGGGTGGGAGTTCTGTTGTTCTGTGTCCTCTACAGCATTTGGTGTGTTCGTGTTCCAGATCCTGGCCATTCTGATGGGTGTGCAGTGCTACCTCCTTGCTGTTTTAAGTCTTCTATGTCTGAGGCAGGATTGGGGTGATAGGGTAATGGTGCAAACAGGTTTGGGGCTAGCTCTCTGCAAGTCTTGAGAATATGGGGAGTACTGGACACCTGTTGTTCTCAGCTTTGGGTCCTTGATCCAAACTCTCATTACACTTAAAGTAACCCGTGGCTAGGAATTATTATTATTATTACAAATAATGAAACTAAGACTCAGAAAAGTTAAGTTGCCCAAGTGTGTACGATCAAGGAATGGTGAAATGAAATTCTGCTGAATGCCTTCTCATTATTTCCAAGACCCAAACAAAGTGTTTTGTGGGTGGAGATGGGGGTAGAAATCGTGACTTCAGCTTGTCATTTAGCATTTTTATTACTGGTATGGACAACCATGTTCTTAAAGACAGCTTCATAAGCAGGCCGGACTCAGATCTGTTGTATGGTTCAGGACGAAATGGGCTTTGTCTTTCTTAACTTTAAATAATTTTTTCTTTTTATTTCTTTTTTATTTGTTTGTTAATCCTCATATGAGGATATTTTCCCACTGATTTTTCGAGAAAGTGGCAGGGAGGGGGAGAGACACACAGAGAGAAAAATTGATGTGAGAGAGACACATCATCTGGTTTCATCTAACACATGCCCTGACCAGGGCTGGGGATTGAGCCTGTAACCGAGGTTCATGCCCTTGAAGGAACTTGAACCCAGAACCCTTCAGTCCATGGGCTGACACTCTAATCACTGAGCAAAATTAGCTAGGGCAATATTTCTTTATTTTTCAATTATAGTTGACATACAATATTAGTTTCAGGTATACAACCCAGTGATTAGACATTATATAATATTTTTTAATGTTTCAATTATAGTTGACATACAATGTTAGTTTCAGGTGTACCACCCAGTGATTAGACATTATATAATTTACTAAGTGATCATCCTGGTAAGTTGAGTACCCACCTGGCACCGTACATAGTTATTACAATATTATTGACTATATTTGCTATGCTGTACTTTACATCCCCATGACTATTCTGTAACTACCAATTTGTACTTCTTAATCCCTTCACCTTTCCACCCATCCCCTCACCCCCCTCCCATCTGGCAACCTGTCAAAATGTCCTCTGTATCTATGAATCTGGTTCTGTTCAGCTTCTTTGTTTGTTTTGTTTTTCAGATTCAGTTGTTGATAGATATGTATTTATTGGAGTTTTATTATTCATGAAGCTTTATTTATTCTCAAATCCAAGGCCATCTGGACTGTAGGTGAGTCCTTTTTGGCTCCCAGAGTTCAGAACAAAGGGTCAGGATAGCCCACAATCTCAACTTTTCTTTTCCCATCAGAACTGGTAAATAGGGATATTTGAGAAAGTGTAAATGAAACATATTAATAACATCTCCCCAGAACAAGAAGTACAAGGAGTTTTTTAAGCTAGTTCATGACTTTTTCTCTTTTTTCTGTTTTGCACGGGGCCTGTTTCCGCAGCCCAGCCTTCCCAAGTACCCCCCTGGGACAAAAGGGTTCCCACCCACTGCTGGTCCTGAGTTACCTTGGTTAGTCCTCTTAGAATATTTACTTCTCAAAGGTTAACAACTTGAGCTGAAAGAAAAGTATTTCAGTCTAGAGCAGAGGCGGAGACAAGGGCTGGGCTATGAGGAGTTGCTTAGGATGCGACAGCGGCACGGATCCATCAGATACCTGGTGCCAACCACCTCAGCCCTCTCTCTGCACTGCTTCGTGCAGAGCCGGCAAAACGGACATTGGTCACAGCCACTCTTCAAGTGCAAGGTGAGTAACACCACTCCTGGTGGTCATGCTGTGGAGATGCATGCTAGCGAGGTGTGCAGATCCAGAGCTGAGGGCAGCCTGAGTGGGAATTCCAATAACAGTGCAGCATCATGCATTTTGTTAAGAATGACTGGTAAAGTTTGTCTAAAATTAAAGTTATTATGTTTTAAAAATATATTTCATTGATTTTTTACAGGGAGGAAGGTAGAAGGATAGCTAGAAACATCAATGAGAAGGAAAATCAATCAGCTGTCTCATGCATGCCCCCTAATGGGGATGTACCCGCAACCAAGGCATATGCCCTTGACTGGAATCGAACTTGGGACCCCTCAGTCTGCAGGCCGACACTTTACCCACTGAGCCAAACTGGTTATGTCTAAAATGAAAATTATTTTATATAAACACAATTAAATAGAGTATATCTATATATAATATTATGGTCTACATAGTTATAGTTATACAATACTTAATATAAAATAGTTATAAATATAAAAACTAATTAAATGTAAAAACTATAATTCGAGGCCAATTCTAAACAAATGAAAATGCATGTAATAAGTCTGTAGGTTTGCATAGAAATTCAAGAACAAGATCTTCTCAGTTTGTGCCAAACAGGTCACTATTCAGGCCACTGCAGCCCCCGCAGAGTTTCTGCAGCCTCCTCATCACAGGTGTTCCCACAGCAGCCCTTCACAGTACTGCTAGGGCCTGGGAGTTCCATCTTTGCTTGCTCCAGCCACCTCGAACAATGCCCCGATATAGAATGGATGCTTCATATATATTTGTGCATATTCACGCACACACATGTGTATATTTATTTTAGCAGAATAAATGATTGAGTTTATGCTTCTTAAGGAAAATCTGTTATGGCGAGAGACAAAATTTGACTTTAGAAGCTTTGATTAGCTATGAAGTCTTGAGTATTACTAAAAGTTAAAACAGGAATACGATAGTGAACTTTTTGATGACTTAAAACTTTGCTTTATTGCCTCTAAGTATTTGAGATATGTAACTAGAAAAAGGACTGAATTAGAATAAAATTCTGCCTTGATCAAAGCAAACAATGACTAACAATTAAAATGTAACAAAAATCTATCTGTTTTTAATGAAAAATCTTAAGCCAACAAATAACATAATGATAAAAATAAGGCCATTTATATTGTCTGACATTCAATTGGGTCATTGTGTAGAGCAGAAACAAAAGTACTTAACCTTTAATTTTTATATTTTAACTAGAGGCCCTGTGCATGAAATTCATGCACGGGGGTGGGGGGGATGTCCCTCAGACCAGCTTGCACCCTCTCCAATCTGGGACCCCTCAAAGGATGTCCCACTGCCCGTTTAGGCCCGATCCCAGTAGGACTGGGCCTAAATGGGCAGTGGGACATCCTTCTTACAATCCAGGACTGCTGGCTCCAAACTGCTTGATTGACTGCCTCCCTGATTGCCCCTAACTGCTTCTACCTGCCAGACTGATCATCCCCTAACCACTACCCTGTCAGCCTAATTTATGTCTAACTGCTCCCCTGCCAGCCTGTTTGCTCCCAACTTCCCTCCTCTGTCGGCCTGCTGCCTCCCAACTGCCCTCTGCTGCTGGCCTGATCACCCACAACTGCCCTCCCTTGCAGGTCTGGAACCTCCCAATGGCCCTCCCCTGCTGGCCATCTTGTGGTAGCCATCTTGTGTCCACATGGGGGCAGGATCTTTGACCACATGGGACAGCCCTCTTGTGTGTTGGACTGATGGTCAGTCTGTGTATTACTCTTTTATTAGATAGGATAGGAGGTGTCAGGTCTAGAGGAAATCATTTGGATCTGATGTAATAGTAGGAGCCCAGCGAGCAATTTGAAATCACGCGGCACTGCCCACCCTCATGTCGCTGGTCTGGCCCTGCCTTGCTCTCCGACCCTGGAAGTAGCAGCGGCCGCTTCAGGCCCTTCCCCAGTGCAGGCCAGCAGAGGTCCCTGCTGCCCCGCCCCTGACACTACACACAACCTCCTCCTGTCCAGTCAACCCATTATGTCATCCCGGTTAATTAGCATATTTCTCTATTATATAGATTAACATCGGTGGTTGGAACTTCCATTTGACCCAGTGATCCCACTTCTAGGGCTATATCCCAAGAAACTAGAAACACAAATCAGAAAGGATATATGCACCCCTATGTTCATGGCAACACAATTTACTGTAACTAAGATTTGGAAACAGCCTAAATGCCCATCAGCAGATGAGTGGATTAAAAAAACTGTGGTACATCTACACAATGGAATCTTATGCTGCTGTAAAAAAAGAAGGAATTCTTACCATTTGCAACAGGATGGATGGAACTGGAGAGCATTATGTTAAGTGAAATAAGCCAGTCAGAGATAAATATCACATGGTATCACTCATTTATGGAATATAATGAACAACATAAACTGATGAACAGGGACAGATCCAGAGGCAGAGAAGCATTGATCAGACTGTCAATCCTCAGAGGGAAGGTAGGGGAGGGTGGGGGTAAGGGGAAGAGATCAACCAAAGGACTTGCATGCATGCATATAAGCCTAACCAGCGGACACAGACACCAGGGGGGTGAGGGTATGAGTAGAAGTTGTGGGGGGATAATGAACACATACATAATACCTTAACCAATAAAGAAAAAAACAACATTGGTTGTTAATTTTAAAACATTTTGATATGTGGAATATTAACTTTTTAGTTTTCTCATGCATAATGAAGGACAATATCTGTATTGATAAGAATTGTGATAGTGCCCTAGCTGGTTTGGCTCAGTGGATAAATTGTCAGCCTGTGGACTAAAGGGTCTCGAGTTCCATTCCAGTCAAGGGCATATGCCTGGTTGCGAGCTCAATCCCCAGTAGGGGACGTACAGGAAGCAGCCGATCATTATTCTCTCTCATCTTTGGTGTTTCTATCTCCCTCTCCCTCTCCCTTCCTCTCTAAATCAATAAAAAATATATATTCTATATCATAAAAGGCTAATAGGCAAATTGACCAAATGGAGGGATGATGTTGCTGTGGTGTGTACTGACCACCAGGGGGCAGACACTCAATACAGGAGCTGCCCTCTGGTGGACAGTGTTCCCACAGGGGGAGGCCTGCTTAGCCAGAAGCCGGGCTCCTGGCTGGCGAGTGCAGCAGGTTGGTGGGAGCCACCCCTGCCTCTGCTGCAGGCAGGTAAGGAGTGAGGGTCCCGGATTGCAAGAGGGTGCAGGCCGGGCAGAGGGACCCCCACTTCAGTGCATGAATTTTCATGCGCCGGGCCTCTAGTATAAAAATAATTGAGATAGTAAATGCACAGTGCCATCTTTAAAAATTTGTCCTTTGATTTCACATCCACTTTCAGATACTGCCTTCATACTTGTCTTCCTACCAAGGTAACTCTCAGAAGGGTTGACCTCACTCCCCTGTCTCACCCACGTTTTTGTCTTCAGCCCAATCCAGTCGTTCTCTGTCCCTAGCATTCCACAGAAATGGCTCTTATCAAGTTCACCAATGACTTTGATCTGTCACTGCATCATCAATTTTCTGTCCTCAGAGCCCCATTTTCACAGCTGAACACTCTGTCCTGTTGGAGACACATTTTATCTAGGCTTCCAGGACCTCAGTTTCTGAAATGCTCCCAACTGCACAATTTTCTTCCTTCCTCTTTAGTTCACTTATCTTTTCTTAGTGTGGGAATGCCTAGGACTCTGTTCTGACTCAAACTTCTCTGTCTCTCCTCCCTGGGTAGGCCATCAGATCATCTCATGCAGATGTCAATGACTCTTAAAGTCTTTCTGTTTCTCTAAACTTGCATCTTAGCTCCAGAATTACACACGGAATTGTCCACTTGGAATTCTAATAGGCAAACTGACCAAAGGCAAATCTTTACCTCCCATGGGAACTGCCCCAGTTTTCATCCACTCCACTTCAGGACTAATCTTCCTTTTCTATGCCTCCCCCCTTCTATCTTGTTCACTCATCCCAAATTTAAAGCTTGTCAAACGCTGCAAAATATTGGAAAATACTTCTCAAGACCAGATGGCAGGAATGCAATATACTTCAGCTGATAATTTGTCTCCACCTATTAGGATGAAGTGGTACTACAGCCTTTTAACAGCCCAGACAGACATCATGGCCCTCTTGACACCCAAATAGTATCAGTAAAAGGCAAGGCAAGATTTTTATTGTTGTTGTTTGTTTGTTTTGTGTGTGTGCTTATGT
Source organism: Antrozous pallidus (assembly GCA_027563665.1). Taxonomy (NCBI): domain Eukaryota; kingdom Metazoa; phylum Chordata; class Mammalia; order Chiroptera; family Vespertilionidae; genus Antrozous; species Antrozous pallidus. Next base: position 81,665,290 of record CM050519.1, read on the forward strand.
TTATTATTATCGAAACGAAACCTAGAATCAATGAAAACTTAGGATAAATCTTAAGAACTGTCCCACAGGCGTGCCACAAGAAAGCAGTGAGCTGCAGAGATTTGCTCAGTTATCCAGTGAGATTTATCCCTTGCATTGTTAGAAATAAATGATCTATTACCTGTTCCTCGGAGCACAGACCATCTGCAGCCTTGTGTCAGACAAGCCTGAGGACCAGTAGAGTGTTTATGTGGCAGGTTTGGGAGTCCTGTGGCTCTCCCTGCAGGGCCTAAGGCCTGGGCGTGTTCAGACCTGTGTTTTCTAGTGCTCTCCACTCTCATCTTCACTGTCCCTTTCCGTGAAGTTCACGTTGGCCTCTCAGGCCTGCAGCTTTGCAGGGCAGCACCATGGCCTTAAAGGAAAACTTCTTCACTCAGTGTCATCCTTCCATTTGCCAGCAGGTGTCAGCAAATTTCAGGAAGTAAAGCACATTGAACCAAGATGCGGGCTTTTGTCACAAAATTGGGGTGGGGTGAGGGATAAAGAAAACAGATAGTGACTTACACACAGGGCCCCTACATTGCAGTTTGCCAGGGCTTCCTTGAAAGAGGCAGAGTGTTGTCCTTGAGAAGTCCCTCTGAGTGTGGGGTCTAAATAGCAGGATAAGTCTTTCAGGGGCTGTCACTTTGAGTACTTCAGTGACTTACGCCCTCTAAGCCACTGCTTACTCATCTGTGAAAAAATGAGGAGACCCTGCCTGCCTTTCAGGATGAAGTGCAATACGGCATTAGATGTGGCGTGTGCTAGAGGTGGCGTGCAATAGTCTCGCCTTATCCACGCTTACAGTTACTTGTGGTCAACCACGGTTTGAAAAGACTTAATGGAAAATTCCAGAAACAAACAATTGGTAAGTTATAAATTGCACACGGTTTGAGCAGCTTCATGAAATCTCTTGAGGGCCTGTCCCTCCTGCCCTGGATGTGCCTCGTCTCTCTGTCCAGCATCTTCACACTCATCCCCTTGTCCCAGACTAGCCATCTGGGTTGTCGGCTTGACTGTTGTGGTATCGCAGTGCTTGTGTTCAAGTCACCCTAATTTAGCTGATGGTGGTCCCAACGCACGAGAATAATGATGCTGGTAACTCGGACATGCCAGGGAGAAGACGTAAAGTGCTGCTTTTAAGGGAAATGGTGAATACAGTAAGATATTTTGAGAGAGAGAGAGAGAGAGAGAGAGACCGCATTTATATAACTTTTATTGCCATATATTTAATAATTGTTGTATTTTATTACTAGTTACAAGGGGCCGGGTTCATGGATGTGTGCACATTGAAAGGAAATTAATTAGAAGCAATATTTTAGATGCTGGGGAGGGACCACAGGAGGTTGGCTTCAGGGCATGTCCAGCCTGTCTCGCCCAGTGCCAATTAGCCAGACGCCAGCAACAAGCTAACCTACGAGTAGGAGCGCCTGCCCCTAGTGGTCAGTGTGCATCATAGCAACTGGGCGAATGGTCAAATGAATGGTAGGACACTTAGCATATTAAGCTTTTATTATATAGGATTGTTGTTCACCTCTTGCTGGACCTAATTTATAAATTAAACTTTGTCATAGGTATGTATAGAAAAAAAAACCCATTATATGCAGGGACTCAGAGCCTCTGCACAGATAGGACTGAAAATGTGGGGGTCAGAGTAGGAGCAGAGAGAGACGACATCTTGGTTCGAAATGAGGTTCCTAGTGCCTCTGTGAAGAGGGTGTTTTGGAGCATCCGGGGCATTCCCTCTCTCACAGCCACATGCAATGACACTCTCCCCCAGCCATCTCTTGTCCCAGGCGACGGAAGCAGAAGGAGTAGAGATTTACTCCTTCCAATTTGCGTCTGGCCCAGGGTCGGTGAGTGATTGTGAAGGTGTCTGGCTCTATTGTAGTTTGAGTAACTTCTGATGGCATTCCCTTGTACACATTGCACTAATTCAGTGTAACTTAGCTTCCCTTTAGTCCTCTGAAACAGTGCCCTTTAACTTTCTCTCTCATCAATATTTCTGACTTTCTATACCTCTCCCTTCCTCTTTGTAAAAAAATCAATAAAATATATTTTAAAAAAACTTTAATGTTTGATGGACATGGGGATTTTGCTAAAATGCAGATCCAGATTCAGTAGGTTTAAGATAGGGTCTGGGATTCTACACTTCTAACACACTCACAGGTGCTGCTTGCTGGTCCAGGACCCACACTTGGAGCAGCATGGGTAAAGCATATGGTTCTTTGTAAGAGATAATGGAATTGCAATCATTTCTCTTCTAATGAATACGCACTTCACAAATAACAAGTATCTTCACACACACACACACCCTCGCCCCCTCGCTCTCCACTCGCCTTTCTGAACACCCTGTAAGTTTTCCTTTCAGCACTGAATCGTGGCGTAATCTTTCTGAAGGCATTTTACACAGCAATTAAACCCGGCACGTGTAGTGCCAACATGGATAATCCCGTTGAAGTGATGACAACAGCAGCAGCTGTGAACGAGTTTGCACACGCAGGCAATGACAACAGGTCATGTTGATGCTAGAGGACAAAAGCTTTAAGGGGCTTTGAATCCAGTGCAGGGAACTCAGAGATGTTCAGATTTGAGGAAAAAAAAATGTGCATCTTAGAGTCAATGCAAAATAGAGAGTAATTTCTTCTTTCTGTTTCTTACAATTCCCTCTTTCCTATTCCTTCTTTGTTCTTAACTGGAAGACATTTCTATCAGGGGTTGATTTGTCCTAAGGTCTGTTGCAAGTTGGCTTTGTTTTTGAGGGGTGATTCTCTACCCAATCCAGGGCCCTGCTGAGTGGTCAGGGCAGCTCTCACCTCATGCGCTGGGGCTGTCATCACCAGACTGGCCCTCATCCTCTTCCCCAGAAGCTGCTGGGGCTTCCATAAGTTATCATCCCTCCTGAATACTTCCTAGCATGGACACTCCTCTCTGAGCTAGCAAACTACTGTTAGTGAGAATGAATTGAACCTAGTACCTGGTAGGAACTTAGAAAATGCAGGTTGATGCTTTGGTGTGATAAGCCTCATTAATCGATCAACAATGCCTGGAATTCCTGAGTTATGGAGGATGTGTTTTGTCTCAGGATACTGGGCTGCATTAGCGCTTCACACCAGCTTGTGGTGAGGTTGGGTGGCAATTTCTATTTGCGAGCAATTATGTTAGGAATGTGTCATCAGGTCACATGGATGGACCCTTGACCTGGAGTGGAATATCATCAGAAAGAGGGGACGGGAAAAATAAACACAGAATGAATTTCAATCTCTAGATCCACATTTCACAAAATAGTTTCCATGCATAAACATTTGCGTTTCCAGGGGTAAGTAGGTGTGTGGAAGAAATGGCTCTGCCTACCACATGAAGCGAACACACAACTCCATTCCCTTCCCGTTGAACTCAACTATAAACCCTGGACAGAACACAGAGCTAAAAAAAAATTGAGCAATGCTGGCCCAGGCCAAGTTCAATAGGATTTTTTATTGCACAAACCTGGCTTGTAGTTGCTCGGTGTTATGTATCTCTAAGAGGGGCCCATTTGTACTTGGTGTTTCCCAAACAATTGAACCAGCTTTCTTTTTCTCAAGGAACATCCTAAGAGGTATACTGCCTTGTTTTGGTGTGTCCTGTGTCCCCATATGTCCATTAGATGGGTATGACACCTCTCATAGCTAACCTGAAAATCATGCCTTCTTCGGACAACTGTCATGTCAGGGGGTGGGGTGGCATCCATTCAAGGTGACTTTAACTCAGCTCATCTGATGAGTAGCTGTAAATGCTCACTTCTTCTAGTCCAGTGGTCGGCAGACCGTGGCTCGTGAGCCACATGTGGCTCTTTGGCCCCTTGAGTGTGGCTCTTCCACAAAATACCATGGTGTGGGTGAGTCTATTTTGAAGAAGTGGCATTAGAAGAAGTTTAAGTTTAAAAAATTTGGCTCTCAAAATAAATTTCAATCACTGTACTGTTGATATTTGGCTCTGTTGACTAATGAGTTTGCTGACCACTGTCCTATTTTACTAATTATACCAGACTTGCTGTTTGCTCTGGATGAGTGGCAATAATTCATGTGGCAATAATTAGTGTAATTCTATATAATAAAAACCCAGCGACTGAAATGGCGGGATGACCAGAACAACCAGAGACTAGAACAACCTAATATCTCACCTAATATCTGTTGCAATTTGTTCCCAGTGGGAACCCCCACCCTTATCCAGGGCCCCTATCTGGGCAGACCAACTGGCCTCCACCCATGTACCAATCCTCTATCCTATATAATAATCCTATATAATAAAAGGATAATATGTAAATTGACCCTGATGGCAGAATGACCAGAATGACTGCTGGACCAGTCACTATGAGGTGCACTGACCACCTCTCAGTCCCTTTCCCTGGCCACAGGCTCCAGTTGCCTGATGGCAACCCACAGTGGGGGCAGGGCCGATGAGCGGGTGGCAACAGCCGACCTCTTGGTCTGTTTCCCTGGCCAACAGGAACTGATCATCTGATGGAAAATGGGGAACTGGGGGTGGGTGGAAGCAGTGGGGCAGGGCTGGCTGTGTGCAGCTGAGGAAGATGGCCCTGATCTCAGGCCAGGCCTCGGGACCATACCTGTGCACGAATTTTGTGGACCTGGCCTTTAATAATATAATAAGATTAACTTTTCTTCCCTAAAACTCAGCTTGAGAAACCAAGAAGGGCAAAGAACATAGAAGTAATGAAGCCACTTATATTACAACTAGAGGCCCATTGCATGAAGATTCATGCAATAGGCTTTCCTTCCCCTGGCTGCCAGGACCAGTTTTCCTCTGGAACCTGGGACCCAGGCCTTCCCTCTGGTTGTTGCCTTCCGTTTTTGCTTTGGCCGCTGGAGGCTTCACTCCAGCTGGAGCCTGCAGTCTTCTCTGCTCTGGCTGGAGTGTCATGCAGCCACCGCCTCATCTCCATGCTCAGGGGCAGGCGCTCACCACCGCCACTGCTTCATCTCCCCCCGCCCCCTCCCTCCCGGGGCCGGGCACTCGGCCCTGCCCCCCACTCCTGATTGGCTGGTAGCATAGCGAGAGTATGGTCATATTTGCATGTTTCTCTTTTATTATATAGGATTACACAGAGGTGAGTTGCTCCAGTTAACATTACTGGAAAGTTGATGTTGAGCAAGTTTGAAATTTTGTGATGTTTCTTTAATACTCCACTGGGAATTCAGAGGAAGGAAAATCTACAAAGAGATTTGTTAGAAAGCATATTGAGAAATAATCAACACTCAGGATAACATTGGTTTACACACAGAGTACCTAGACTTCCTTTGTTTAAAACACTGTGCCAAGTAGGAGAAAGTAAACCAGGTTTATGCAGTGTAATAAATTATGACAAACATAGATGCTTGAAGCAGCACTATGCATGGTGTCATCATTTCAGTAGTCAGAACTCCAGGCAGGGCCTCAATAAATCCTCTGCTGAGGATTTCACAAGATTGCAATCAAGTGTTAGTGGGGATTAGGGTCTCATGTGAGGCTTGGAGTCTTCTTCCAAGCCCCTGTGGCTGTGGGAAAGCTTCATTCCTGTAGCTGTGGAGGTTGCATCTTCAAGGATAGCAAGAGAGCCTAACTGGTTTTGGAAATCTCTCTGACTTCTTTTAAGGGCACATCTGATTAGAGGAAATGAATCCAGAATTATCTTTCTTTTGATTAATTCAAAGTCAACTGATTAGGGGCCTTCATTACACCTGCAAGATCCCTTCTGCCATGTAAAGTAACAATCACGGGAGTGATACTCTATCACAGTCACAAATCCTGCTCACACTCAAGGGGAGGTGATTACAGAGGGAATCTGCTTCAGGGGGCAGGAATCTTGAAACCCAATTTAGAATTCTGCCAGAAGTAAAGACACATCTCTTTGTATTCGCCACTTGTGGGAACCCCTTTTCACATCCCGTGTGGGTCAGGGTTCCAGTTCGGGGTTCAGGTTTCTGGAGAAGACCACACACAAATGAAAAGAGACTTAGAAAAGCATTAATTTGGGAAATGAAGGTCAGGCTGGCAGCTCAACTCCAGTGGGAGGACTACTACCCACTCTGGCTTTACCAAACCTTTTATTAAGATTATAAAATACACCCACATCTCCCAGGCAGGAAACTCCAATAAAAGCCAATCAGTGAATCTACTTAGGACTAACAGGTGGGGGCTGCTTCAACTACCAATATCTAGTAATTAGCTTCGACCTTTCAGAGCAATTAAGGTTGACCAGCCCTCCGGATTCCCTGTCCAAAGCTCTCTATCATTAAAACAATGATCGGCTTCTGGCATCCACTGAAATCAACTATAAAACCTGGACAGAATACAATGTCCATTAGGTTAATAGTGACTTTTAAATCTTCTATATGCCTGCTGATTTTCTTTCTAGTTTTGCTATTAATAATTGAGAGATAATTGTTGAAATTGCTGACTCTACTTTTGGACTTATTTCTTTTTGGAGTTTTGTCAACTTTTGCTTCATTAGTTTAAAGCTCTGTCATTATATGTCCCTCTGTTAATAATTCTGCCACTCCAGTTTTCTTTTGATTAGCGTTAGCATATTGTATTGCTTTCTATTCTTGTTCTTTTGATCTGTGTTTTTTTATATTTAAAACACATTTCTTATAAGTAGTGTTCTTTGTCTCTTCATTTTTTATCCAATCTGGTAACCTCTACTTTTTAATCAGAGGTGGTTAGAGAATTTGCATGTAATGTGATTATTGATGTAGTCAGGTTTAAGTTTATTATGTTATTGTTTGTTTTTTATCTGTTATTATTCACTTTTCCTATTTTTTTGATTGATTTATTTAAAAAAATAATTCCGGTTATTTTCCTTTGTTGGTTTATTAGCCACAAATCTTTGTTTTGTCATTTTAATGGCTTCTAAAATAGAGTGTATAGTATGTTTAATGTATAATGTGCAATATTCAGCTCTAATTCACCACTGTTTTTTATCAGTGATAATCAACCACTTTATATATAGTATAAGAACCTCAGAATAGAATACTTCAACTTCCCTTCTGCCAGTAGAGTTCACTTAATTTGTTTCCTGTCTTTCAGAGATCACTGCCCCTCATTGCCTGAGAGTCAATGTCTTCAAAACGGTTGGTTCATACATTTTGCTGTTTTTGTTTGTGTTTACTATATTTGTTTCAGGTGGCAGGCAAAATGTTACTTCATTTTAGACAGAAGTACCATTCCTCAGCTAGTACAGCTTTACCTTGTATATGGAATAATCAGTCACACTGTTCGGTGAGTAGGAGAGACAGACACTAATTGTTTCAAGGCCACAGAGCCAGTCCATCCCCAAATCACAATGCTGCCTCCTGGTGGAGGGGCGTGTGCTTCTCATGTCTTCACAAAGGAAATTTTAATGGAATATTTTCTACATAGTTGGCTCTAATTATATTTATAAAGTCTAACAGGAGTTATAATCACAATTATGCTGATCTCTCTTTAGTGCCTACTGTTGCAAGCAATTAAGGTCAATTAGCCCAATTTGTAAGTTGGAATTTATTAAATTTTGTCACTCGAAAATACAAATCTGTTTTAGATAGACTGACGTTAACATTTATGACTAAGGCTATTTACTTTAAAAACATCCTAGTAAGATATAAGTACTTTCAAAAGGCTTTCCATCTTTATTTTTCTTTGATAAAACAGAAAAGGAAAACATGCTTGAAGTCAGATTTTTGGTGTATCTATTAGATAACAAGAACTCTGTGAAGCTCTTCAAAAATATTTCAGAGAATGTTTTCTGAAGAAACAGCCTCGCTCCAGCTCAGAGCGGACATAAGAAGCATGGATCAGGAGCAAATAGGAGAGTGGGCCACATGCATAGACCTTGGAAAACAGGACAGGAAACTGGCACACATGAGATCTCTTTGTATTGACTTTTCATACACTCATTTGGGCATCATTGCAGATGTGTCGAAAGGATCTTGAACTAGATTTAGGCCAGATTCTGAAGTTAAATTATTTTCATGAGTAAAGTGAAAGATGTAACTGAGATGGTCTTGAAGGTATTTGCATCTTCTGAGTATTTGATTCTCTGATTCCCCAAGCCCAGGCCTTCTGAAGTTCCAGGACCTCATGAACCCACCTCAGGCCATACCCAGAACCACCTTATGGTGCTCAGCAAGACCCACCACAGTGAGATGGGCTTCTCTCCCAGGTGCTCACATTTACCTCTTCCTTGGCCCATTTCTCTAAGGCATCCTCTCCCAGGTGAATCTGATCAAGGAAGCTATTCCCTATATTAGGGATGCAAGCAGGTGTGTCAGATGTTCACTGGTGTCCGCAGTCCGACGCTCTATCCACTGAGCCAAACCGGTCTCGGCTGATTCTTGATCTTTTATGTAAGACCTGTTTTATTTTATTTTTGTATTAGAAACTTATAAGATTTTCTCCACACCTCCCCCACAAAGAGTAAGCACTATGCCAGCTTCTAACACTTTAGCATTTTTGTGAACTTTATATAGGCAAAACCACAGAATATGTATTTTTGTGTTTCTGGCTTCTTTTATTCAATATCATGTTTGTGAGAGTCGGCACAATACCCAGTAATATTTATTGTCTCATTTCCATGTGGCGTTCTATTGTATAAACAATTTATGCATCTCTTTGAATGCTCATTTTGTAGACCACCTATTTTTTGTTTCATGAATCCAATATATTTATCTTATCTCAATGATAATACAAATATTAATTAATTTGATTTTTTCTTACCTCTTGTATAGCCTTAGTTTCCTCTAAGTTAATACTTTAAAACATTGGTTTGTTTAAGTCTTATATTTATATTATGTGATTTCCTCAAATTTTGGGTGACCTTTGGCTTCCTGCCCATATTTATATATGAGGTACTAAAAAGCAGATGGTAGGACCAAGGGTGATCTTGCTGCACTGTTTTCTTGAGTGGGTGGGGGGATCCATAATGCCAGTGCCGTTAGCTTTTCCCTCCTGGTCTTGAGCTAGTCATATTCCACAGAGAATAAACTTCTAAGGCAAGGTCTAATCCTGAGAGCCAATGGGGAAGAGGCTAGAGAGGCTCTACCTTGAGATGTGAGCCCATTTCCAGTATGGGCTTGCTGTCACTTACCGTGGTCCCTCATATGCCTGAGGGTCCATCACACCGTGTTTTCAATAACAGAACAAGGAGAGAAATTCAAGGTGGAAATTCTATGGGTAGTGAAATAAAAGAAACATTAGGGTCTCTGAATGGGGCCATACTCTAAGGCAGCCCCACATTTTCCATTTCATCTATCTCATCAGGGCCATTTAGCAATGTGTGTGTGTGTATGCGTGTGTGTGTGTATACACATAAATCCCAGAGGATCTCAAATATATATATATATAATTAGAGACCCGGTGCATGAAAATCATGCACGGGAGGGTGTCCCTCAGCCCAGCCTGTACCCTCTCCAGTCTGGGATCCCTTGAGGCCTCGAGGGATATCTGACTGCCTGTTTAGGCCTGATCTGGCATCGGCCCTAAATGGGAAGTTGGACATCCTTCTCACAATCCAGGACTGCTAGCTCCAAACTGCTTGCCTGCCTGCTTCCCTGATTGCCCCTGACCGCTCCTGCCTGCCAGCCTGATCACCCCCTAACCACTACCCTGCCAGCCTAATTGATGTCTAACTACTCCCCTGCCAGCCTGTTTGCCCCCAACTTCCCTGCTCTGCTGGCCTGGTCATCCCCAACTGCCCTCCCTTGCAGGCCTGGTCCCTCCCAACTGCCCTCCCCTGCTGGCCTGATGGCCCACAACTGCCCTCCCTTGCAGGCCTGGAACCTCCCACTGTCCTCCCCTGCTGGCCATCTTGTGTCCACATGGGGGCAGGATCTTTGACCATATGGGGGCAGCCCTCTTGTGTGTTGGAGTGATGGTCATTCTGTGTATTACTCTTTTATTAGATAGGATAGATGCCTGGTGCATGGGCGATGGGCCAGCTGGTTTACCCTGAAGGGTGTCCTGGATCAGGGTGGGGGTTCCCTTGGGATGTGGGGTGGCCTGGGCGAGGGGCCTATGGTGGTTTGCAGGCCAGCCACGCCCCCCAGCAACCCAAGCAGAGGCCCTGGGATTAATTTATGCTCTACAATTGAAACTTTGTAGCCTGGAGCAGAGCCAAGTCTTCTGCTTGCTCTGTGGTGACAGCCATTTCTGTTTGAAACGTTGTAGCCTAGAGTGGAGGCCTAGGCTAGGGCTGCAGAAGTTCAGCTTCCTCCATAGCCCTAGCAACCCTAGCCTCGTCTCTCTCCAGCTCCATGGCTGCTGCCATTTCTGTTGGGATTATGTATCTTCTATAATTGAAACTTTGTAGCCTAGAGTGGAGGCCTAGGCCAGCAACGATAGGTGGAGAGCTTGGGTTGCTGGGGAAACCCATGCCTCCCTCCTGCTCTCAGCGGCAGCAGCCATCTTGGTTGGGGTTTATTTGCATAATTTGCTCCTGATTGGCTGGTGGGCATGGCTGTGAGCATAGCTTGATCGGAGGTACAGGCAATTTGCATATTACTGTTTTATTAGACAGGATTCACATGCACACACACACACACACACACACACACACACACACACGGGGATTAGTTCACTAGATTCGTGCATGGGTAGTGTCCCTAGGCCTGGTCAGCAATCAGGGCTGATCAGAGCCTTCCTTTGTTCTGAACCACCCCCTGGTGGTCAGCACACATCATAGTGAGCAGTCAAACTTCCAGTCAGTCAAATTCCTGGGGGAGATAATTTGCGTATTAGTCTTTTATTATATAGGATATATACTAGAGCCCTGGTGCACAAAATTTGTGCATGGAGATGTGTGTCCCTCAGCCCAGCCTGCACCCTCTCCAATCTGGGACCCCTCAAGGGTTGTCCGACTGCCAGCCTGATCACCCCCTAACCACTCCCCTGCCAGCCTGATTGATGCCTAACTGCTCCCCTGCCAGCCTGATTGCCCCTAACTGCCCTCCCTTACAGGCCAGGTCACCCCTAATTGCCCTCTCCTGCAGGCCTGGTTCCCCACAACTGCCCTCCCCTCCAGGTCTAATCCTCCACAACTGCCCTTCCTTGCAGGCCCAGTCACCTTCAACTTCCCTCCTCTGTCAGCCTGGTCACCCCTAAGTGCCCTCCCCTGCAGGCTTGATCACCCCCAACTGCTCTCCCCTGCAGACCTGGTCCCCCCGCAACTGCCTTCCCCTGCTGGTCATCTTGTAGTGGCCATTTTATGTCCACATGGGGGCAGGATCTTTGACCACATATGGGCAACCATCTTGTGTGTTGGAGTGTTAATCAATCTGCATATTACTCTTTTATTAGATAGGATAATAGCCTGGTGCACAGGTAGTGGTCAGCTGGTTTGCCCTGAAGCGTGTCCTGGATCAGGGTGGGGATTCCACTGGGGCATGGGGCAGCCTGGGCAAGGAGCCTGTGGTGGTTTTCAGGCTGGCCATGCCCCCCTGGGACCCAAGCAGAGGCCCTGGGATCTGGGATTTATTTATCTTCTATAATTGAAACTTTGTAGCCTTGAGGAGTCTAGGACAGGCCAGAAAGTTTAGTTCCCTCCATTGCCAGGAAAACCCAAGCCTCCTGCTCCCTTTGTGGCTGTAGCCATTTTTGTTGGGATTTATTTATCTTCTATAATTGAAATTTTGTAGCCTTGAGCAGAGACCTGGGTCTGCCAGAGCAGGTGGAAAGCTTGGCTTCCTCCACCACTCAGGAAATCCAAGCCTCCTGCTTGCTCAGTGACTGGCCACCATCTTGGTTGGGTTAATTTGCATACTCACTCCTGATTGGCTGTTGGGCGTGACTTGTGGGTATTGCAGAGTGATGGTTAATTTGCATGTTTCACTTTTATTAGTGTAGATGCATACTATTCATCCATGAGAAAGAAGAAAATCCTCTCGTTTGCAACAACAATGGTTGGACTTTGAGGGTATTATGCCATGTGAGATAAGTCAGACTGAGAAAGACAAATATGCATGATATCACTTATATGTGGGATCTAAAAAAGCTCAACTCATAAAAACAGAGTGGATTGGTGGTTAGCAGGAGCTTGGAGATAAGTTAGTTGGGAAGACATTGTTTAAGGGTACAAACTTGCAGCTACTAGATAAATAAGTCCCGGAGAGCTAATGCACAGCACAGTGATTACAATCAACAATTCTGCATTGTAAAATTCCAAGTTGCTAGGAGACTATCTTTATTATTTCCACCACTGAAAGGAATGATAAATATGTGACCTCATAGAGGTGTTAGTTAACACGATGGTGGTAATCATTGCAATATATAAATGTTTTTTTTTTTAATTATTTTTTATTGATTTTTTCCAGTATAATAGTAGTACATGTTTTCCTTTCCCCCTCCCCCTTATCCTCCCCCCAGCCTCCCCCACCCTATATAAATGTTTTAATTGTACCTTATATTTACACAATTGTTATATGTCAAGTCTAACTTAATAATAATAATAATAATAATAAGTTTAGAATGGAGAGAGAAAAGCTGGGTATGCAAGTTTTAACTCTCTCCAGGCCTCTAATACTGAGAATAGTCCATGAGGAAACCCTGGCTTTTTTTCCAATTTAGGAGGGCACCCGAAAAACTACCACCCCCCGGTGGGAGCACTGAAGAAATTCATAAATGGACATTTCCTATGAGAACATCAAAAGGCAAAGGGAGGGTTATGACCCCATCACACAGAGTCAGAAACGCCCAGGCAGAGAGAGCTGCATCTGGGTTCCCACTTCACAGTAACGGTAACGCATGCAGCAAGTCAGTCCTCTATTTCCCAAGGCCGGGAGCCGGGGAGCTGGCCGTTTCTGCCTGGAGTGTTGTCACTTCAGGTATGGAATGCTTTGGTCTTTTTACAGCCTAAAAGGTTCTGACACCTTTCAGGGCCACTCAGACACTCCTGGCTGATGCACATTCCAGAAGACTGAAGTCAAGTTGTCCTTTCACTGAGCACACAACCAAGGGCACAATTCCTGGCCACCTAAGGCATAATGAATGCAACCCAGCTCACCTTGTGTTAAAAAAAAAAAAAAAAGGAAAAAATAAGGAGAAGATGAATTGAATCTGGCCAGTCAATAGGCAGTCCACTGGTCTGTGCCCAAGACATCGAATTTGAGAGCCGAGGCCGTTTCCAAAAGATGAGCTGTGCCTGAAGGAGATGCATAACCTTTGTCCCAGTTTGTCTTTTAAGTATCAGCTGCTTTGGATTCATCTCTTTACACCAGCGGCAACATCCCAAATTAGTCTCCATTCACAAATTCTCTCCAGCGTGGGCTCCCTGGGAAAATGTGAAAGCCTCTTTAACTGGAGGGAGCCTGCTGCCAAGCAGCTGGCCTGGGAGAATGGCAGTAATTAAATGATGGTAATGTTGAGGATCTTGCAGGTAGAACAAAGACTCTTTCTTTGTCTCAGGTGGGGACACGTTCATTCGCACATGGCCTCTGTCTGGGAAAAGAGGTAGGCAGGGGAGGCATGAAACGTGGCGGGGGGGTGAGAAAGGGGAATTGGAGAGTGGAGTTGTAGGGGAGGGGACGCTGACTTCTGAGGTTTGGAGCAGAGATTGATGCTGGAAGGGAGACAAATGTAATATTACTACCCATCAGAGGTGGGCCCTGTGGCACTTCTGCCTATATTAGAACAGGTGAGAGATGGGAAAGCCACGTTCTTTATTAAATGTTCATTGTCTCTGGGGGGCAGGGCAGGAGTGGGTGTGGGGCTGGGGGTGAAGGAAAGAGGAATATGAAGAACTGCCATTGAGAGGGTTTATTTTAATGTCTCGCATGTACACTTGGCCCTTGATGTGAGGCTGCTCTGGCTCCCAGCACAGCCTGTGACACCGTCTCAGTGGTGGGAAGATGGAAACCTGCATCCCCACAACCAGCCTTTCCGGATCTCCTGAACATTGTCAGATCAGCACCAGCCTGAATACCTAGGCTGCTGTGTGTGCTCGAGTGTGTGTTCCCCTCATGATTCGAGCTGATCCAAATGTTGGTGTGATGGATGCATCATGCCGATCCAATGAATCAGTAAATTCACAAGGCTTCCTTCAGCTAAAGCAATGTCATACATTAGCCCACAAAGGGGATAAGTGGACTGCACAGCTTAAGGCTCAAGGCCAGGGTTTCAAACCCGGGGAACGGGCCTGTGTTCCTCATTCATCACTGCTGGACCTGGACTGGATCCACCAGGAAGCCTGAACCCAAGATCACCCTGCTTCTCTCTCTCTCTCTCTCTCTCTCTCTCTCTCTCTCTCTCTCTCTCTCTCCTCTCTCTCTCCCACACACACAAACTCTCTCTTTCTCCCTTGCTCCCATGCATTCTCTCTCTCTGGGATTTGACTCTGGGTGAGATAATCCAGACCTTAGAAGACTATGGTGTAAGACCAGGTTGCTGTTTATAGCATTTGTCAGGAGTCTCCGGGCTGGAGTGGGGAGTATGAAGGGCAGTGGGAGGAGAAAAGAGGGGAGGAATTAGCCAGAGCATCTTCTCTTATTGAGGAAAAGCAGGATTGATCTGAATCGAGAATCAGTTTCACAAAGTTTTACTTCTCAGTCAGGAGAGCAGGAGCCTTGGAGGAATCTCTTGTATTCTCCATGCCTCTGCTTTATAGGGAAAGGCCAACCAGAGATAACTGTCATATAGAGGTGGAGAGACTGTGTCCCAGGGTATAAGAAAAGAAATGCTGCCACAAGGGGACTAGGCAGGGGGACTAAGCACACGGGAGGGCGGTGCAGGATGGGACAGGACTCAGGAGGACTAGGCAGGGGAGGAAAAGGCATGTGGGAGGACAGGGCCCAGGGGTACGGTGCACAAAGGGACAGAGCACAGAGGGACAGGGGGCTGAGGCACAGGAGGACTAGGTACAAGAGATGAGGGTAGGGATGAGAAGGCCTAGGGAATGAACAAGATATGGGTTTATTCCTTCTGCTTCCAGAATTTTGGGTGTGGTTTTTTGTTTGTTGTCTTGTTTATAAATATAACATTCATTATAGAAACATTTGAAAAGACAACAGAGTCTAAAGAAGGAAATTAAAACATTCATAAAACTATAACTCAAAAATAAGCACCATTCACCTTGGGGAATTACATCATTTCAGTATAGTCTGATAATCTACTTTTTCTGTTTAATAATCATTTTGTGGGCATTTTCCAAAGGCATTGCAAAATCCCTTCAAATATGTTTTAAACTCAGCTGATTGATTTCATTGTATGGATAAATATAGTTGTTGTTATTTTAACAAAGAAAACTTAACAGCAGCACTTGGGTTTTTCATTTTCCCCTATTATAAAAGGAAAGCCTCAGGAACCTTTGTGCATAGGCATCTATACAGTGTGTGTGTGGGTAGAGTTATTCCCTAGCAGTGTGTTCTGAGGACCAGAACTGTTAAATCAACTCCGCATTCTCCCAGCTCCCAGCAGGCAGAGACTTTGTGGAGGCTTGGCATTCCACAAAGGACCTCCAACACCACAGCTTTGCAGAAGATGGCAGCTCATATACAGAGAGAGGTTTCTCTGCTTCACCTGAGTGCAGTAAAGTGGTGTGTGTGTGTGTGTGTGTGTGTGTGTGTGTGTGAGAGAGAGAGAGAGAGAGAGAGAGAGAGAGAGAGAGAGAGAGAGGAGTCAATGCATTTCTGTTGTTTAAACCATCAGGTCATGGTCCTTTGCTAGGGCAGCCCAGAGCACTAAGGGACTCTCCAGCACTCAGAAGATCAGGAGCCTTGGAAGGATCTCTTGTCCTCTCCATGCCTCTGCTCTACAGAGAAAGGCCAACCAGAGACAACTGTCATATAGAGATGGGGAGACTGTGTCCCAGGGAGATGAAATTATTTATTTGAAATTGCTTCCTTATGAATTATTTTTAAAAGAACCAATTAGAGAAGTGAACTCTGGCAGTGCGTTTGCCTCACACCCAATGCTCCTGATCACTTTGAATTTTCACTTTTGGGGTGCCCTTAAAACAGGAGGTGGAGTAGCCACCAATGAGTCAGAGCAGGGGGTGTTCAAGAGTAACGCCAAACCAATTCTCATGAGAATGCTGAAGGACCCATTTCTGTACAACCTGCCAATAGAGAAGGGTGTGTCCGCCTAAAGCATTTATTTTCATGCCGTGCAATGCCAAAGAATGTTTTGAATTTTAGGGGGGAAAAGAGTATTTTTTCACACTGAAGGTGGAACTCCCTGGGTCTTGCGCAAATATCTGGATCAAAAACGCATTTTAAGTGCCCAGTCATGAGGAATTGAACACATAAAACTCTGAAAACAAGCTGCCAGGTACAGAGGACAGAGCCGGGCTCTGCAGTCCAGAGCTGCAGCCCGATTTCCAGCTCCTCTCCCACCTCAGACAAGACACATTAGCACCGCTGACTCTCATCTCTACACGGATGACCAACCACACCCCGTTCTGAGGGTTCCAATGGAATCAGGATGTGCTTTATAAAGGGCAAAGTCACCCCGTAGCACGGTCGATCTTGGGAGGGAAGCAAGGACGGTTGAGAGTTCAGTGCTCTGGGGCAGCTGGGAACACCCCCGGGTGGACTGCTGCGCTGCATTTACTTAGGAAAGGGGCTGGATGGTGACCCTTTCTCAGGAACTCCCAGGTGGATTTCTGACTTGGAGAAGCAGACGTGAAAAGGATCCGGGAGAGCCAAAGCTACTTTTGAATGCAATAATGTTGCATGCATGCCCATTTTGCAGGGAGAGTACTCATGACCCCTCCATTGTTTCTCCCAAAGGTGTCCTCCATCCTCCCTTAGAAAAAGGATGTATGTGGTGGGGGTCAGGTAGAATGGAAGGGAGGAAAGGAGCCAGGGCTCCTTGAAAAGAGTATGAACAGCAAACCTTGAGATCCGTATCCGTCACACCAATAATCCCCTCTTCCAGCCTTCCCTACCTTACCCCACCATGCCCTTCCTCCAAAGGCAGGCTTTCTGTGACTTCTTTTTCCCGTCCAAGCTTTGCCTGTGTTTGTTTCTGGGAGTGGGCGTGACACTAGAGTATGTAGTGTTATTTGCCTATTATCTCCCCCGCCCCTTTGCTGGAGCTGAGTGTTCTCTGTATACCCATACGAGGTTCTGATGTCCCAGGGACACCCTGAGGGAGTCAGGCAGCTGCTGTCACTGCCCCATCCCCTTGGCACAGGAAGATGTGCAAGAAAGAACCCCTCCCGGCTGGTGTGGCTCAGTGGCTGAGCATCGGCCCATTGCACCAGGTCTCCGGTTCAATTCCGGGTTAGGACAGTCGTCTGGTTAAAGTTTATGGCTTGATCCCCAGTAGGGGGGCTGCAGGATAATTTCTATCTTTCACTCCCTCTTCCTTCCTCTCTCTCTGAAATCAATAAAAAACATAATTAAAAAATAAAAAGGAACCTGAACACAAAGGGATGATCCTGCCAAGTTTAGTGTATCTGTCAGAGAGCTAGAAGGATGCAGGCTGGAGGTGGAGTGAACACGGGGACGGAAGAGGGGAAGGAAGGTGAGAGGGCTGTGACTCACTCTGAAAGAACAGGGTTTTCGGACTATAAATTCTCAGGGGCTGGGAAAGCAAACACAAATGACTTCAAATTTAGCTAATAGAGAACATTGATTTCCGTTATGCAGCACAGCCAAATGCGTTTAGCTTTGCCTTAACTATTGCCAGAAACTACTTTTCACTGAAACCCTCTTTATAGGTCACCTTTAAAATTTCCTAGCTGTCCCTTTGAGGGGATGTATTCATAGATGATATCTCAATTCTACAAGACATCCAACTGCTAATTATTCAGCCGATATGCATTTCTTCCTTCCTTTTTCAGAGAAACAGAGAGAAAAAGACAGACACTCATTCTCCTGGTGGTATTTTATTGTCCTGTGTGTATAGCACTCCTGCATGTATATGATCCGTTTTTCTGAGTATCTGTCTCGAGGCCTACCTGTTCACCAAACATTCAACCAAGCCAAAAATGGTACTTATCAGCAGCAGGAAGACAGTGACCTAATTACAGCAACAGAAAAGATCAAGAAGAAAGCGAATGTTTCTTTGTTAACTCCCCTGGCTTCACTATATTATAGTTATCATTTCAGACTGTCTCTATATTCTTTCATCTGACTTTAGGTGACAGGACAGAAAGCAAATTACATTTTACTCCATATGCCTTAATGTGAAAATGTACATGGACTTTGTGAACCAACCATTGTCAGGAACTAAAGACTATTTTATTATCTAAACTAGCAATCATTGTCTTATTTAGTCCCACAATAGGAAAATTTCCACATCCCCCTTCGGTGGAAGCTGTCTAGGAAACACATCTCAACAGTTTGAGAAATTCACATCCCATGGGTGTCCCTGGCTTCCTGCTATTTTCTCATTCCTGCGTCCCTCCGCCCCCATCCTAATGAATATTCAGCCTGCATCCTTCAACCAGGATTTTGAATAGGATGCTTCCTGTTTTTCCTATTAAAGATGAACTGTTGTCCTGGGTAAAAGGGATTGTTTGGTAGGAACTTGCAGCTGGGAATTCCTGTTTATTTTTTATTCTGACCCTAGATCTGGGACAACATATATCCCATAGTTTGAAGTAATGCCTTGTATATTCCAATGCCTTGTTACTCTGACTCTATTGCAAATACATATATATATATATACCTGCCTACCTATTCCATCTCAAGGTGAACAATTCAAAGGGAGTAGGTCATAGTCTTTTCTGGTTTCTAACATAGTGCCCAGAACAGAGCAGAAGCTCAATAAAATTTGTTGGAAGGTTAAAAAGGCATAGTGATTGTCGAAACCAGTTTGGCTCAGTGGATAGAGCATCAGCCTGTGGACTTAAAGGTCCCAGGTTCGATTCTGGTCAAGGGCACATACCTTGGTTGAGGGCACATCCCCAGTAGAGGATGTGCAGGAGGCAGCTGATTGATGTTTCTCTCTCATCGATGTTTCTAACTTTCTATCCCTCTCCCTTCCTCTCTGTAATAAATCAATAAAATATATTTTTTTAAAAAGGCATAGTGATTGGAAGTTTCAAAGAGAGATAGTCAAAATGACCCATAATTGTCCTTAGACTAGAAAAGAATAGAGAGAGGTGAAGATTCATTTGTGCCTGTTGTGTGCACTTTTTGGTGAAGTAGTGATTACATAGGCATGGTGTAGCATGGCCCTTTGGGTCCTGAAATTGACTTTTGTTCTTCTGGCTTCTCTGACAGTTGAGTTTTCAATGTTTCCCTCAGTTGTTAGTAGCTGCTACTGCTTTACCTGGTTTCAGGGGCTCCATGGATCCTGACTATTGCTCCTTGTTCACGGTGTGCCTCGGAAGTCAGCGCTGAGAATGTTTTGTGAGCCCTTGGTGATTACCTTGGTAAATTGGGAATGTTCTGGAAAAATTAATTCACAGACAGGCGATGGCTTTGTCATATAACAGAAAATTTTGAGCAACAGCATGTTTCTACCAAAGCTGTTTCCCAAAATGTGTGGGTATCTGCCATGGAAAGCAAGTAGATTTTTGTCTGATGACTTGGGCTTTATGAGATTAGCCGTGAGGAGATGTCTGGGAACCCCTTCACAGTTGAAAGGAGATCCATGGGTTTCTTTCTGGAGACCTCCTAATGTTTTGCATTTGCCATTGTAGAGAAGATCTATAAACACCTTGGTATTTCCTTCATACTTGTTTTTGAAGGCTGCAAATCTACTTTACACACATCATTTCATGAACCCTTAAACGAAACCTGGGAAATAGGAAGTGTACTTAACATTTACGGAAAACGTTCAATAGTTTCTTCTCGCCCGGGAATCAACTGCACCATAGCTGGCCTTCATTTTCTGAGCTCTTTCTCAAGTGCTAACATCCAGTTATGTTAAACTTCCAGCCTCCTGTGTACTGTCTTGCCTTCAGCCTCTTGTGGCATGTTCCTGCTTCCAGGAATACTGCTCCCCACCCTTTCCTTTCTCATTCTTGGTTAGTCCTGCTTTGAGCTGAGAACCTTTAATGTCACCTTCTCGAGACAGTGTCCTGATTCCTGCTCTAGGTTAGCCCCTCCTTGCTGTTTGCTCCCTCATAGGAGCTGCAGAGAGAAATGAAGAGCCTAAAGTATACATTTTCAAAGACTAGTCACAACTCCTTTAGTTATTTTAGACAAAAATAGGAAATATTTTAGCTCAGGGCTGTCCTCTTTGTGATAATAAAGTGCTTCTATTTATGTACTAAATTGATATCCTGTCAAAAGTTGGTGCCAAAATTGCATTTTAGAGGAACCAGGAAGAGCTTGTCAAATATGTTACTTATAGTTTGGATGGTTTAGTTTTGTCAGATTACTCTGGCTGTCTGAGGAAGAAGTAAATCACACCTCAATCCTTGACTTCTTCCTCTGGAGAGTTAAACATATTAGTAGTAGTTTGACCTTAATTCAAACTCTATTATTTGGAATGTCCAAAGGACTTTATGACTTTTCTGATTATATTAGAACATTCTTTCATTTAATATTACCTAAGATAAGTAGTTAGCATGCAGACTTGGAAGCCCTTTGGTTATAGTATAAGCTGCTTTGTGATAGAATTATTTTAATAACATTCGGTATTTTCTATTCTTAATAATATGTAAAGCAGCAGAAGAGTCAAGAGAGCAGGTCCTAAGGAAGATCAGGCCACTCGTGATACATAAATTAATATATCTGTAGCTTAGTTGCTTCACCTATGCAATGGAAATGATAATGATGCTAACCATATAGGACCACTCTGGGATTTAAATGAATAATGCATGTAAAGAGTTTAGGATTATATATTGTACAAGATAAGCTCTCAATAAATACTACCTATTTTGTTATAATACTAGTGGCCTGGTGCACGAAATTCATGCATGAGGGAGTTGTCTCTCAGCCCAGCCTGCATCTTCTCCAACTTGGGACCCATTTGGGGGATGTCCGACTGACAGTTTAGGCCTGATCCCACAATTCAGGTCTGCTGGCTCCTAACTGCTCATCTGCTTGCCTACCTGATCACCCCTAACCACTCTGCCTGCCAGCCTGCTCTCCCCAAACTGCCCCCGTGCCAGCCTGCTTGCCCCCAACTGCCCTCCCCTCCTGGTCTGATCACCCCTAACTGCCTCTGCCTTAGCCCCTCCACCATTACTTTGTCTAGAAGGATGTCTAGAAGGTCTCTTGGTCTAATTAGCATAGTACTCTTTTTTTTAGTATAGATCAGTGGTCGGCAAACTGTGGCTCTTTGGCCCCTTGAATGTGGCTCTTCCACAAAATACTACTGCCTGGGCTAGTCTATTTTGAAGAAGTGGTATTAGAAGAAGTTCAAGTTTAAAAAATTTGGCTCTCAAAAGAAATTTCAGTCGTTGTACTGTTGATATTTGGCTCTGTTGACTAATGAGTTTGCCAACCACTGGTATAGATAGAGGCCTGGTGCACAGGTGGGGGCCAGCTAGTCTACCCTAAACGAGGTGCCAGATCAGGGTGGTGGTCCCCTTGAGGGGTGGGCCAGCCTGGGTGAGGGCCTAAGGCAGTTTGCAGGCCAGATTCCCCCCATTAAAGTGGGTGGCTCACTGGGGGGTGTGGCTGGCCTGGGTAAGGGGCTGATGGCTGTTTGCAGGCTGGCCAAGCCCCTGGCTTTGTCCGGAAGGACGTCCAAAAGGTCTCTGGAAGGGTTCCTGGTCTAATTAGCACATTACTCTTTTATTTGTTTAGATGTATACTAGCAAGTGCCCCTTTACATTTATTAATGAGTTAGTTTTGTCATTTCCTTTCTCAAATTGATCACCTGTAGATGGTACAGAAGTTACAGTAGTCATAGCTTAGACCTAGTGACTTAGATCTAGTTTTCCCTTCCTGTGGTGCCACAAAGCTGACCTAAATTTTAGGTCACATAAATCTCATGAGCTGCTTGAGGGTAAGGAAAATAACTTCCTCATTTTGAAACCCCAGTAGCCTATTGCTCAATGTGGTTCAAGACTCTCTCCATCTTTTTCCTCCATTATGACATCTTCATTCTGGTTTCTCATCAGTATTTATCTTTTTTTTTTTCAATCTTCACCCAAAACTATTTTTCCATTGATTTTTATGGAGAGTGGAAGAGAGAGGGAAAGACAGAAATACTGATGTGAGAGAAAGACAATAATTGGTTACCTCCTGTATGCCCCTGACCAGGGCCGGGGCCAGGAAGGAGCTTGTAACCGAGGTACACATCCTTGACCAGAATCAAACCCAGGCCTCTTTGGTCCGTAGGCCAACACTCTATCTCATCAGCATTTGGATGGTGAACTCTCTATACAACTGAGCCATGGCATAATTCATCTAATATTCCTAGGCCAGCTGTGTCTTGCCCATTAGGTACTCAATAATAAATATTGTAAGAAGCATGCAAAGTGTATAAATGAGAATAACTATCTTATTTTAATCTCAATTTACTTCCCCTCTTTCCCCCATTTTATCATCTTAGTAAAAAGTCTTAAAGAGAATTGACCACATTTTTTTAAACTAACAAACTTCCTAATAAACCAAGCAAGCAAGCAAGCAACGAACCAACCCATTAGGATTCGAAGAAGGATCAAACTCCTATTTCAAGGAAAAACTTAAGTCCCGTGATCGTTATTTCTTAATGACTTATGGGCTAGTAAGTGTATGAGGCTGGTATTCACAAAATATATTTTTTAAAGTTCTATTAGGATTTCTCAAATAGGTTTTATTGGATATCTTTGATTTTCATTGATTAGAGAAATGGTACACACATTTTTAAAAGAAACTCCTGCAAGTACAGGTAAAAGGAAAAGCTCCCATTGATATATGTGAGTTTCATTATTTTCTATCTGTTCCTCAATAACACACATCCTCTAAAAAACAAACAAACAAACAAACAAAGGAAAGATCAGCATCTTTCTTTGCCTCTTGCTTATCAAATATAACTTCTGATTCTGAATAGTTGACTGTTTTGAAGTTCTTCCCAGGCCCAAGTCTTCAGCTTCCATATCCCTTCTCGTCACTTGTCTCTTAGTTATTGTGGTATCACAGAGGGATATTGCTCTGGGAGTTATAGATTCTATTTCTCCTCTGTCATTTACTGTGGAAAGCACCTGGGAAGGCACACATGAGCATTTCTTTAATTATTGTCAGCTAAATCCAGTGGCATTGGCAGAGCCACGTCTTGGAAACATACCTTGCCAGAGGCAGGAGAGTTGTCAGCCTGACCTTCAGCTCAGGTGCCAGGGGGTGGGTTTTGTTATCTAAATCCAGCCAAACACCAGGAATGAATAGACTCAAGCCCACCCAGGAATGCACATAATCTCCTTTGTCTTGACCTTTAGGAAAACTTCCTGGTTTTTGCTGTATAAAATAAAATGCTGTATTGGCTCTGAGGACAATGTTCCCACTCAATCCCAGGGTTCTCTACTGTATTTGTGTCTGTCTCTTTCATTTCCTCAATCCCCACCACCCCTACTCAGGAACTGGACTGCTCTCTAGCCATGCTGGACATGGAGAAGTGAGAAATATTTATATTTTACTACTTTGTGAAAAGAGTCAAGAAATTTTTGATCAGGTATTTATTCTATGGCAGCCAGATTCCTGCAATCCTGGGTCTCAGTTTCCCAACTGTTTGTTAAAGAACTTGCACTTCATTGGATAAACTTAAGCACCCTAGAAATTGTGCTTTTTTTTTTCACCTACCTGCAAGAAAAACTAAGAATTTGTAATGTGTTATTGAAAAGGGGATTCTATTCCTTAAAAATTCCATTCTGTAAGGACTATTAAAATCCATCCCATAGAAATACTTGACTTGGATACCATTATGTGCAGGGTGGAGTGAGAGTAGGTTTACGTCGTTCATATGGAAAATAATGTAATAATTAATGAATGACAATACAAGAATAAACTCTGGGTTTCATGTACTCACAACTATAAATCTATTTTTGCCCCACCCTATATTTAGATGGCAAAGTTGTGGGTATTATGATTCATTATGGGACAACTGCTTCCTTTGCCAAACTCTGAATTTGTTTTTTAATCCTGGAAACCATTATAATCAATAATAGGAAAAGGGAGAGCCCTGAGCTCAGTGTACTTGGCAGTTCCCGAAAACAGCCCAGAGTTAGTAACTGGATGCACCCCAGGTAACATGGATGCAAACAGGAGTGGTGAGGACTTTCTGCAATGCCCTGCCCCTCCTCTTTCATCTCATTATTTCCGTTCAAGTCATTTCCTTAGGACCACATTTGTTTAAGATGAATCATTATAAAAATATTTTTATTACAGTACCTTTTGGGGCAGAATGTTTTAAAAATATATAAAAGAGCAATTAATTTGTCCCAAGCCTAAGGTTTGTTATATTAGCCGTGTGTAAGTGTTTAACTTAGAGTCAGTGGATTCTGATCATTTAAGGAGAATCCATGATGTTTAAACAGAAGATCTGAGCCAATTTTGAACTACATCACTGTTTAGAAACTGCTTCATCCATTATAGGATGTCTGATTTTGTTTCCGGGAGATATCAAATGGCTAATGAAAATAACACAAATGGAATTTTCACAATTAGCCATTGGTCAGTCCTGCCTTGTGTGGTTGCTATAATGCTTAATGGAGGTAATCTGCGTAGAGAACTTTGAATAGTTCCTGACATATAGATGGTTTCAAAAAATATTAGGTAGTACTAGTATCATCATTACTAAATAAGCTTGAATCTATAATCAGTGTTAGAAATATTTAGTAGCTAATATAAGCTTATGTCTCAAAAAGCTACAGCTGCCTACTATTCTCTAATGTTTTGGCATAATCTACAAAAATACTTACCTTTTAGCCTTTTTTCTTTTGGTACCTTAACTTAAGGAAATCATTTGGATTAAATATCTAACAGGGCCTATCAGCAAAATCTAAAGTCAAGGTTTTCTATCATTACAGAAGCGGGTTTCTATGGGCTATTTTTATTCTTTTAAAAAAATCTTGTGCTTTATAATCATTAAAAATATGGTTTGTTTAATTTGCACCCTCCTGTTCAGCATTTAGGTCCTTTTCAATATTTTAGTGCTGTAGTGATGTTTTGGATATTTAGAATGCCTTGTTTAGGAGAGATTTCCAGGTATGGATCTATTGGGAGGAAAACTACGAACAGTTTAAGACTTTTGGTACATTTACAACTTGCTTTACAAAATGAGCTGTATGGGTAGGGGGGTCCACTAATATATAATACTATAAGCATATAGACATATATAGGAGACTATGTAGACTATAGGAAAATATAGTAGGAAAAAAGTATACCTCAATATCAAGGTTTGAATGACAAAACAGTGGAGAGGTGGCCTTCAACCCAACTTCATTCCTCAAATACTTGAAATTCATTTGCGGCTGCCAGCTTGTCTGGTGGTTGTGACACTCTCAGAGGGAGCAGGAGGGGTCTAGTTGAGGCGCCTTGTTCCTAAGCCAGTGGCTCCTCAAAGCATGGAACCTTGGTGACTTAAGCAAACTGTCTCTTGGGTATGCCTAGCAGTGCCTAAAACCATGACAAAGTGAGGACAAATATAGCAGATTGTTCGAACACAAGTGTTTCATGTAACAAGTAAAACCAAACTTTTTTTTTTTTTAAAGGCTTAGGATTTCTTTCGTGTTAAATATACTTATTTATTTTTGGACAGGGGGAGCTTCAGGCAGAAACAAGCAGTATAATATTGTCTTGTGTTGTCTTGTCTTAAAGGAAATTAGCCAGGAATTTGATTCATTTTTAGCCATGACATTCCAGGAAGCTTTTAAATTGGCTGTAGGCAGCTAATACTTTTTGAAAGTAATTTTGGCCCAAAGAGAAACAGACTTCTGAGGTAGAAGACAGAGACATTGCATGCATGTTTCAATTTAATTACATTGTCTTTCCTCTTTCTCTCTCTCTCTCCTATTTGATATGAGATATACACATTTAGGAAATTTAGGCAATTCAGTGATATTTTAAGATTTTCCTTACAACTGATAACTGAGGATAAGCTCAGAAATTTGGCTCTGAGTAAAAAGTCAAGAGCATTTACCTATCTAGTTCTTGGATCCTTTCCCCAAGGCATGTACATAAAGGTTGAATGTTTATATAATTCTTGTAAATGCAAAGATTTATCATCTCTTCGCCGGTTACAAGTGCTATACACTTGAGTCATGCTTTTAAGTGTCATATTACACAGTTTTTTTTTACTATTCTATTTTATAACCATACTACCCCATCCTCCATGGAATAGGTATGTAAGGAGATAGTACCTGACAAGGATGAAGCATGGAGATAGAACATCCTTTAATTAATCCACTAATAAGTGCAACTCACTTTAAAGGAAGACCAGATGAAGGACTAATGGCATCACTCACTCCATAGTCATCACCAGCATTGGAAGAAAGAACTGCATTAATCTTGGAGCAATAACACATTTATGTATATGAAGAACAGTTAATTTTTAATGATAACATATAAAAATAAAGATATATTATCATTAACCACTATCAGCTTAGAGCCCTTATTTTTATCTACCTATTTCTCTCACTTACTAAATATTTAAGAAGGGCATGATGTGCCCAAGTTCATTCATACTAAGTTAATCTCTTTTATCTAAAGAGGGTTATATGGCACAACCTTTAGCAGATCATAAAACCAACCCAAACTCCAAATCATCTGAACTAGGAGTGACTTGGATAATGTCAGTGTATGAGTCTCTTTCTCAGGGATGCAACTACATTGGTAGACTAGAAATCTATATAAGGTTACTGATTCCCTGGAAATAGATAAGGCCAACTGAAATGAGACAGAGAAAAAAGAAAAGAGCTGAATATGGGAATTTAGAGAACCTAACATTCTATGGACATCAGAGGGGAAGCCATTGGTGATGGTTTAGAAGGAATGACGGAAACCTAACCACATTTTCTCTTTAAATCAAAACAAGCTTTTGCCATATTAGAAATAGAGGGAGGAGTTTCTCTTGTGAAAGGGCAGCTTGATCAAATTAGAAATTTGACTGTTCCTGGGGACTTTGTCTCTAGAAACCAATGTCTTTCTTCTGCTGTCTTTGGGAGACTTTCCTCCTCCTACAGGACTCAAGTTCAAATGTGGCCATCTTACACATTAGTTCCCATGGCATGGCTGAGACAAGGCTCTATAATTCCACATGACATTTCTAATTTCAAAGGCAGCTTCTTTCAACCTCTCCTTTCATTTACGGTAATGAACATAGTGGGTGAAGTTCACTATGGACATCTGGGTAAATGCAATCACAACTACACAGAATGAAATAGATGGCACAACCTGTGTGATATGTTAAATCCTATCATACACACAAAGAAAATTTTTAAAAATAAATTAAGTTTATTTTTTATGTTAATGAAAGTAAAACATACTTAATAGAACAAATTCAAGCAAATTTCAAGATTTCTGAAACAAAGATGAGATTTCAAATACATATACTCATACTGAGCTCCTTTTCTCTCCCAAATTCTTTTTAAAAAAATATATTTTACTGATTTTTTACAGAGAGGAAGGGGGAGGGATAGAAAGTAAGAAACATCGATGAGAAAGAAACATCGATCAACCACCTCTTGCACACCCTTTACTGGGGAGGTGCCTCCAGCCAAGGTACATGCCTTTGACCGGAATCGAATCTGGAGATTTTCAGTGCGAAGGCCAATGCTCTATCCACTGAGCCACACTGGTTTCAGCTCTCCCAAATTCATAGTAAATGATGAAACAATGTGATTGTAAAAATTCCATAGATTACTGAAGACTGTGGGAGGAACCCAACCTATTGAGAGACACTTCTTCATAGGCTTCTTGCATTTCTTGGCACCTTATGAGCAGAGGTACTGACTACATTGATTCTGGACTGTCTTTTCCAGGATGTTTGTATAGCAGACAGTCTTGGAGGATAGAGATAATGGCTCCCCACAGAACAAAGGGCAGGCATGTTTGCTGCCCATCACAAAAGACTTGGATTCTCTACGTTCTGGGTTACTCTCGTGTTACTCAATCCACTGCTTGTGACATGGCCCTCTTCATGTCACTCTGAGATCTGGAACTTGGAGAATCAGTGTAAGAAAATGCTAATGCTCAACTACTGCTCTTGTGGTAATAAAATTATTTGTCTCTGACTTGGTCTCCTGTCTTCTGTCAATATCTGTGAAACTGTCAGAGATTAACTTGTTGGTTTACAAGGAGAGTAAAAGCTCAGAAGCTTTACAGTTCTTGACAGTTTTGTTGACAGATGGGATGCCAACAGAGACATGGCTTTCTGGAAGAGAAAGAGTTTGGCCTCCAGGGCTAATGAAAAGGACTTCAGGGAAGTCCATAGAAATTAGCAGTGAATATATTGACTGCTCTTTATTTGTTTTACTAAATTCTTATTTCCAACCTGCTTTTTATTTAGATAGTTGTTTCTGTTTTAAATTCTTGAGCAGCATTCATAGTCATTTTCAATATTTTTAAATAATAAAAATATTAAAACTCCGAGTACCTCTTCCTCCAAATCCAAAGAGCAGCATCTGCCCCACTGGGAATGGCCAAGAATGACCTCACAGCTGGCCCAACAGGAAGAATGGAGGGGGAAATGGGGTTCAGTAGCTAGAGGTTACCTGAAAAGAGGTTTCCCTACACTCGGCTGACTCCTGGGGGAGCATCAGAATCCCCCAAATTTTAAGGCATCCCAGACAGAAGGGACCATTGGTTGGCTAACCAGGAGTTAGCTGGGGATTCTAGAAGGCTTAGGGAGAAGTTCTGTGTGTGTATGTGTGCAATGTATGGGTAGTGGCTGGAGATGTGGTGACTAGGGGGGTGAGCCTGAGAGCAGCCCCTAAGCATGATGTGTGACCGATGAGGGTCCCCTGTCTGCCAGCATGTAACTGAGCATGGAAGTCCCAGTGAGGTCCAATTAAGGAGAATTCAGAGTAGATAGAGTTTGAGACCAGAAACTGTGGTGGGACTGCAGACATCAGCAACAGATGCCATAGCATGAGGATATCCATGGCCAGGTGCATCCACCCACACTGCAGTGGAAGCCCGGGTTCCAGGATAGCAGCCAAACTGCTGGGAAACTCAGAGCCACCCTGGGGTAGAGTGAAGGAGAGGAAGGACAATCTTCACTATTCAATTGTGTGAGTTTAAATCTTGAATTGACTCCACTTTGCACCAAAAGTAACAGAGCTTGAAATGAAGCCATTGAGGTAAACTCAGTTCCATTACAGACAAGGAGATAATTCCGTGTTAAACACCTGAGCTGTACATTTTAAACCTGCTATATTTTAAACAGGCTCTGAATCCTGTCTCTTCCTGCCTGTTTTGGGACAATATTTTGCTCCCTTTCTCTCTGGTATCTTCAATCTCTGTCTCCTGGCTTCTCTGAGTTAGTCATGCTTCTGCAATTCATTATATTGCTCACCAGAGAAACCCGCTCCTTGACCTCTCAAGCCCCGTAAACTACACCTGCATTTCTTATCTCTCCCACCTAAATGTTCTATAAAAATACCCCCTGTCTTTAGTTATTTGATTCCTGTGCATGCCTAAAGCCATACTCTTGACTTTAGTCACCATTGAGCTTCAGTGGCATTGAGCTTATAAAGTTCACACACACACACACACACACACACACAAATTGCTTCTTTTTAGTCCCCCTTTTTCCCATCTTTCTGATATTTATCAATGTTGGTTAAACTTTGTCTCCTTTTTTCAAACTCTTTCCTTTTAAAATTCTTTTTTATTCTACTTTATCTTACGTTAGCTATTTTCTAATTCCAACTTTGTCGGTTTACTTATTTAAGTTGGCTGTTAGATGCAATTGTGCCTGCTTATTTTTGTTGTTAATGTATTTTTATTTTTATCAAATTTATTGGTGTGACATTGTTAATAATATCATATAGGTTTCAAGTGTACATTTCTATGATATATGACCTGTATATTGCATTCTGCATGTTTATTTTTATTTATTTTTTTTAATATATTTTATTGATTTTTTACAGAGAGGAAGGGAGAAGGAGATAGAGCTAGAAACATCAATGAAAGAGAAAGATCAACCAGCTGCCTCCTGCACACCCCTTACTGGGGATGAGCCCACAACCAAGGTACATGCCCTTGACTGGAATCGAACTTGGGACTCTTCAGTCCACAGGCCAACACTCTGTCCATTGAGCCAAATTGGTCAGGGCTGCCTATTTATTTTTCAAGGAAAAGGAACAAAAGACAGGCAAAACCTAGTTGGTGGCACAGGTTCACTGCACTAAAGAGCTGGTGTCTGGAACTCTTTCTGTGCAGAGTGGGAAAGCAATAGATCACCCCAGCCATTTGTGCTATCTGGCACATAATCTGATTTATGTCGCATACATTTACATAAATTAGCCTCATTTTCCTTCTTCCTGCTTAACTCTCTCAAAAGAAAGACCTCCCAGCCTTTGTGAAGAGGAGAGCCAGAAGGCTGAGCTGTGGTGACCGTCTGACAGTGGGGAGCGCTGGCCTGTAATTAACCATGGTAATGACTGCGAGGGGATGTATTGAGCTGTGGACAGAGAGAAGGCTAGGCCCTTGTTTGCTCCACAGAGAGGCCATATTTCAGGACTCTTGCTCCCTTTTGCGGGGGGAGTGCATATTGGGGATGCTGGACACTTAATCCCCAGCAGACCTCTGCTCTCTGATTTGGAACGGGCACTCGATATAATGTCATTTCTATTTGCTTTCTGTTGTTGTTTTTAAACATTTTATAATCCAATAGCAACAGATGTATATGCTCCCTGAAATGATGTCAGATGACGTTTCATAAAATGCTGCTGGGGAAGCTGCAGGGAACACATAGAAATGTTGCTTATCAAATCCAGGGCATGTTTCCTTGGTGGACCCAAATACTTGAGTATTTTGAATGAGACACTCTCTCTACACCCTTTTGTGGTTTGTACCAATCTCTTTAAAACCAGGTTGTAGTGTTTTCCTTTTGATAGCGAAAGTACAAGTACCTCTAAAGAGTAAGTTACTGAGAGAAAGATTTAAACTGTAGAAGATCCACTAGGATTCCAGAAGTGCTTTCTCTTATCTGCCATCTACTCGGTCATTGCGAGTTTTGTTATAAGTAGCTGGTTATAATATTAGTTAGGAATCACCATGTGACAAACCACCCAACACGTGACCCAGAAGAAGACGCATTCACCATTTCTCATGAGGCTACAGGCCAATTGGGCAGTTCTGTTGATCTGCATCAGGTTCACTCATATTATCTGCTAGAGGCCTGGTGCACAAAATTCATACATAATTCATACACTCAGCCCAGCCTGCACCCTCTCCAATCCAGGAACCCTCGGGGAATGTCTGACTGCTGGTCTGATCACCCCCAAATACCCCCCTTCAGGCGTAGTTGCCCTGAACTGCCCCTGCCCACTGGCCTGGTCATCCCGAACTGCCTCCCCCCCCACTTCCTGGTCACCTTTTAATGCCCCCCCACACACACCAGCCTGGTTGCCCCCAACTGCCCACCCACTGGCTTGGTCACCTCTGATTGCCCTCCACCAGGTGTGGTCACCCTGAACTTCCCCTCCCCCTTTGTCAGTCTGGTTGCCTCTCACTGCCCCCCCCCCCCCCCCCCCAGCCAGCCTGGTTGCCCCCAACTACTTCCCCTGCTGGCCGGGTCACCCCACACAGCCTGTTTGGTCATCCATTTGGTTGTTTTGGATGCAAGGGATTCTTAGCCTTTTATATATAGATTGTTAGTGAGTAGGGTGGCTCGGGGCTGGATTAGCTAGGAAGACTACAGTGACATGTGTGGCTGTTGGCTGGCTGTATGTAAGCTGGGGCAACAAGGCGATGGAACCACTTGTCTCTTATTAAAAGACAGAGAAGGCCAGGCTTGTTTTCACTGTGGCTGAAGTCATGAGAGCAGAAATGAGATCCAGAACTGGCCCCAATACCATATACACCTCATTGTATTGATCAAAGCAAATCACAAAGCCAGCCCAGACTCAGGGAATGAAAAAACAGACTCCACTTCTTGATGGGAGGAGCCACAAAGCCACATTGCAAAAGATGGGGGAGGGAACACAGAGAGGGCAGAAGAAATTAAGGAAAGTTTTGCAACCCATGTACCACAGAGATATTCCTACTTGCTTCTTATCTGAAACAAAAACAAAAACAGGAGGGAACCAATTGATGTGTCTCTCTCACACCAATATTTCTCTTCATCCTTCCTCTCTTCCAGGCTCTCTAAAATTAATCAATGGAAAAATAGCCTCAGGTGAGGATTAAAAAAAAAAGTGGAGAGAGACTTAGCCAAACGCTGTGCCCGAAAGGCCATGCTGAGCATTCAGATTCACTTCCACATCTGATAACACATGACTCAGACAAACCTGCACAGTGTTTCAGGAAAATGTGGATACACATGACTCATGTATTAAATCAAGGGGTCTTCCTGGAAGGAAGTGAACATCACAGTGAATGTTCTGAAAACAAGTATTGATGAGTTCCTTTACTTTTAATAGCTTCTCCTTTATGCAAATTGGTAGCTTTTCACACTAACTCATCCTATTATTCATCCTATTATTTGGGAGGTAACCTAGAAGTTGTTTAGTGTAGTGACTTTCAAGTCTGCTCAGTTCCATGAGCCCTGAGGTTTGGACAGAGGTGTCCCAGAGGCCTCCTCCTGCTGGGCGGGGGGGGGGGGGGGGGGGGGGGGGGCATTGGGGGAGGGGTGAAGGGGGGAGATAAAGGAAGGATAGATGGACAGAGGAGACAGAAGTCCGTGGGAAGGTTTGGTGACCTCTAGGCCTTCCATATGAATCTAATTCAACCAGAGCAGCACTGCCTTTTCCTATTTTGTATACTGGGTCTTAATATACAATTTCATTAAAAGGAGTTCCCAAGCTTTTAAAAAGGTGACAACTCAACAATAAACAAAACAAGCAAACAACCGAATTAAAATATGGTAAAGGACTTGAATAGACATTTCTCCATAGAAGACATACAAATAGCCAATAAGTAAATGAAAAGATGCTCAACATCACTAATCATTAGGGAAATGCAATCAAAAGCACAATGAGATACCACTTCACATCCATTAGGATGGCTATAAAAAGAGGAAGGGGGTGGGAAATAACAAGTGTTAGCAAGGACGTGGAGAAAATGGAACTCCTGTGCACAGTTGGTAGGAATGTAAAGTGTGCTGCTACTATGGAGAACAGTACAGTGGTTCCTGAAATAGTTAGAAATCAAATTATCATATCATCCAGTAATTCTACTTCTGGAAGTAAAGATCTGAAAATATATTTGTGCACTCATGCTCATAGCAGCATTATTCACAATAACTGAGAGATGAAAGCAACCCTAAGTGTCCACAATCAGATGAATGGGCAAACAAAATGTGGTATATACACACTATTATTATTCAGCCTCAAAAAAATGAATGAAATTCTGACACATGCTACACGATGAACTTTAGAAGATACGATGCTAAGTGAAATAAACCTATAACAAGAGGACAAAGACTGCAGGATTCCACATATTTGAGGTACCTAAAGTAGTCCAATTCATAGAGACAGAAACTAGACTGGTGGTTTCCAGGAGCTGTGAGGTGGGGAAATGGGGAATTAATGCTTAATAAGTACACACAAAAAACTTCTGGAGACAGATAGTGATGATGGTTACACAAGAATGTGAGTATACTAAACTCCTTCAAACTGTACCATTAAAAGGTTACAATATGTATAGTTTACTGTAATTTTTTAAGGCTGGAAAACCACTGATCAAATCCAAACTCCTCACTGTACATTAGAGAAATACAGACTTTGCTTCTTTCACCCAGTGATACAACTTGGAGACCTTCCTCTCCTCTCAGGCTGCACCTCTGCCTGGGACTGTTCTAACAACTGCTTGCTTCCCCACAGCACGGATGTATCACATTTACTTCCCTGATGACAGGCACCAAGGTTGTTCAAACTTTTGCCATTGTATCTATCTCTTTGCCTCTGCCTCCCATTCTGGACAGTGAGTGCCTTCTGAGGGCGTAGATTATATCTTTTTCTTTTTTCTTTTTCTCTTTTCAGAGAGAGGAAGGGAGAGGGAGAGAGAGATAGAAACATAAGAGAGAATCATTGATTGGCTGCCTCCCACCACACACCCCCCACTGGGAATTGAACCCACAACCCCGACATGTGTTCTGACTAGAAATCGAACCACGATCTATCTTCTGGTTCATAGGTTGACACAATGCTCTGAACTACACCGGCTGGGCTAGATTATAGCCTTATTCATTGCCATCTCTTTGGAATCCTGCACAGTGCTTCGACCTTAATATTTTTACTTGTTAAGGAGCTAAATGAATAGAGACATTATGTGGCCCAGGAAATGCAGGCTCTGGGTCTGGTTCACTATCACTAGGCTCTCTGACCTTGGGCAAGGCCCATCATCCTTCCAGGCTTCACTTTCCCTCGGATATGGGTAGATAAGATGAGATGGTGCTTCCTTCTCTGAAGTCCCATGATTCCTAGTGTTGTATTGACCCAGGACCTGATCCACTCTTCAGCCTCAAGAACAGAGACACGTTCTGACTGATGTTTCTCTGTGTCTGGATCTGTTTTTGTTCATCAGTTTATGTTGTTCATTATATTCCACAAATGAGTGAGATCATGTGATATTTATCTTTCTCTGCCTGGCTTATTTCACCTAGCGTAAGATCCAGAGACAGAGAAACATCAGTCAGAAAGTCAAACCCGAGGGAAGCTAGGGGGGTAAGGGGGAGAGATCAACCAAAGGGCTTATATGCATGCCTATAAACCTAAGCAATGGACACAGACAAAAGGGGAGGTAGGGGCATGAATGGGAGATGAGGGATAATGGGAGAATAAGGACATATATGTAATACCTTAATCAATAAAGAAAAAAGAAAAAGAAGAACAGAGACACGGAAGAGTCCCTGTCCTGTTGGGGAATGAAGCCTCCCTTAGCTGGGCCACCACTGAGAGCCCAACCGCT
Source organism: Antrozous pallidus (assembly GCA_027563665.1). Taxonomy (NCBI): domain Eukaryota; kingdom Metazoa; phylum Chordata; class Mammalia; order Chiroptera; family Vespertilionidae; genus Antrozous; species Antrozous pallidus. The sequence continues at coordinate 81,700,215 of CM050519.1, forward strand.
CAAAGCCTGGTCACTCTCCTTGTGGGAGGAGACGTGCAGGGCAGCCCTTTCCTGTCCCCAGGGCCATGCGAGGTGACCGGCTGGCGTGAAAATCCCTCTGTAGGGGACAGTCGCTGGGCTGCAGTGACCACACAGGGCAGTTTCACACAGGGTAGCTGCTCTTTGCATAAAATGTTCCCAGAATGCGGGCATTGTGCCTTTCTGCAAGAAGAAAACCGCCCTCACAAAAGGCCTCACAGTGATGGGAAAGTGGATGTTAACATTTCTGCCTGGCTGATAATCTCCCGTGTTACCCTTGGGAAGCCCGGCTTTCAGAATGGTTCATTTGTGGGGCTTTGGAGGGTTCCCCTCCTCTGCGGGGTTATCTGGCGAGCACAGCGGTGGGCAGTGGAGGGAGGCTCTGTGCTCAGCAAGCGGAGGAGAGTTTTACATGTTTTCTGGGCATTTTATTCGGTTTTGACTTCCGAGGTGAAATTTTCATTTCAAACAAAGGAGGACAGAGAAGCAGCGGGCTGTTGTTCTGATTGTTTTGTTTTCCTTTGTGTGCCCTTTTTTTCCCCGTGCCAAGTTCTGAGAGTGAATGTTTGGCCCTCCGGGGTGACCTGAGGGTGAGTTGTGTTTTGTCAGTTTTCCTGGGATATCTTTGGTGTTGTATTTCTCTGGTGTACAGAAACCTTCTGGAGACATCATGAGAGAGTTCACGAGAAGCGGTCGTGCCAAGGGCCGGAGCGGAACCCTTGTGAGCACACAGCAGGCATTGTGAGTAGCAGATGCCCAAGGGCCAGGGAAGTTCCTTTCAGGGCGACACAGGGGACTCCAGGCAGGTTCCTGCTGCTCTTTCACTCTCCCTTTCGGAAAGCGTCTCCTCTGGTGGTGGCCCAGTGTGCTTCTTTGTAATGTCCACGCATAGAGCAGCTCTTTCCACTTGCTTCTCAAAATCCCCCATATTTTGAGAAAACAATCAAATGCATTGCCTAGAATTTCATTCCAGGGCTCAAAGCAATACCTTTTAGTCACAATGCTTACTTGTGGTCTGTCCTGGGTTCTTGGAGTTGTACGGAGACCTAGTTGTATCGATGAAGGTCCACTCACTACTCAACAGAGATGTATTTATGGCCTAACTTTGTGGTGGTTGTTGTTTTTTAAAGATGAAGATCTGTTGCCTTTCCCCCTGTATTTTTATTGACTTCAGTGAGGAGAGGTAGAGGGAAACATCAATGATGAGAGAGAATCATCGATTGGCTGCCTCCTGCACAACCCCTATTGGGGAATGAGCCCACGAACTGAGTATATGCCCTGACTGGGAATCAAACTGTGACCTCCTGGTTCATAGGTCGACACCAACCACTTGTTGACACTAACCACTTAGCAACACTGTCCTGGCCCAACTTGGAAACAGGTGCTCTGGGGTAGAACACTTGGTTTCTTCTCTCACTGGATTTATAATGTAAGAAAAATGAACAATATAAGATGTATAATAAAGTTGATTTTGATTAAATATCAAGGGACTGGAAGAAATAGTAACATACAGTAAGTGCGATATCTAGATAATCTGTCAAGGAGAATAAAAATTTCATGGTTATATCCTTACTAGAGGCCTGTTGCAGGAAGATTTTTGCAATAGGGCTTCATGCGGTGGTCCCTGCCACACTGCCTGCTTCCCTCCCTCCTCCGCTGCTCGCTAGCTTGCTTCTCTGCAGCTTCCATCCCTTCTGCAGCAGTTGGCTTCCTTCTATGCTGTTTCCATTCCTCACTCTTTGGATATGCAAATTAACTGCCATCTTGGTTGGGTTAATTCGCTCCTGATTGGCTGGTGGGTGTGGCTTGTGGGTATAGCAGAGATGTGGTCAATTTGCATGTTTCTCTTTTATTAGATAAGATGTCTATCCTCATATCTATAACCTCAACAGTGGGATGGAACGTGGTAGACAGCTCAAGAGTTTGGACTTGGCTAACTCCTCTGGCAGCACTCTGTAACCTTGAACTTTTCCCATACATGAAAGGATTTCACTCCAGTAGGAAAGGAAAATGACTAAGATGACCTCCATTAGAAGGATACACTCTCTAATTCATTAATTAAGGGAAATTCCTTCGAGGAGACATACACATTCCTTGTGACAGCAATTGCTGCAGCCTCCCTTCTGATTTACCACGAAACAGTGTATGAGGATGAGGTTTGGTATAGAAATACAATTAGAACCTCTCTTGCAGGAAGTGTAATTACAAAGGGCTTTAAATTGACAGTGGTTGACAAGATGTCCACCAGCATATTAGAAAATCAATGGCAAGCATATTTTCCAAGATCAGGGAGTTTAGGTAGCTTCCCCTTATGTGACAGGCAAGGAGAAACACGTATCTACTTGTGGTTTACTTACTATTGGCTTATTCATTCCTTTACAGGCTAACAACACAGTTTCTCGCCTCCCTCTGCCTTCTCCCTGCAGAGGAGACGAAGTTTAATTTTATTCATTAATACTCCATTGTGAAGGAGAATTCAAATGCATCACTTTGAGGTCCAAAAAACATCCCCACTTAAGAGCAGAAAAATGAAAGAAGTAAGATATGGCTCACAATATGTTCCCTTGTAATGGTTACAACCCTCTGCTGAATCGAGAGAGATGTGATCTTAAAGTTTTCCCTCCACACTTTAAAAGTTGCTATTGTGTGCGTTGAGGGGGGCGGGAGGGATAAAAATGAGGATTTGAAGTGGGCCTTTGGGTTTTTAAAAGTATTTTCTAGTCACCTTGGTGGTTCCTAGTAGTAAATCTATGACACTGGTTTGTTGTTTTTTGTTGTTTTTGTTGTTGTTGGACCCTCTATACCAGTAACTGCCATTTTATGGGACAAAACAAAATATTGACAGTTTCATAAGGGTCAGCCTAATAAATGAGCTAAGAGCCTGATGGTTGCTTGTGCATTGCAATTTCGGGAGCTCTGCAAAGGACCCCCAACCTTAATATTAGCTAAGGCCCCCTGCTTCATCATTAGATGAAAATAACAACTATAGAGTAGCAAATAGTAAGCAGTATGTAAATGAATAATTGAGAACAATGCATACTCCAGTTTGAAATAAAGTCCAAATGTTCAGCATCAGCGTCTTTCCTTGGAACTGCAGGACCAGGCGGTTAACGTGGGTGATGGGCAGAAGTAGAGGGACACGAAAGCAGGCTTGCCCTCCATACAGTCTCTGTAACAACATTGCCAACCCTCTGGCGCTGACCGTTCTGAAAGGTCACCTTTCCAGTTATGCTCAGTGTAGCGGCTGAGGAAGGGTGTTCTCTGACTGACACGGATCTGCTGAGTCCTCACCCATCTCCACTGGGAGAAGCTGGGTTGTTACTCATCCAAACTCATGACCGTGTGGGTGGAGGCTGAGATTGCACATGCAAACAGACCGTGGTCAGACCATATATAAAAACAGAGCTCTGGCCCACCGCCTACAGCACCCTGCTGGGGAAGCTAGCCTGCTCTGCAGTCAGTAGGACTTGTAGGGGGTCAGACTATCATCTCTAGTAATAACCCAGGAACCCAAACAATAACCTTTGAGAGGAACATTTAGAAAATCTTCTTAGTCAACAAATTTTGAGTTTCAAGTCTATTGTCTTGCTTCAAAATGTCATATTGAATATTAAAAGCTATATTTTTCTGTTAACTTCACATTCTGCATTCACATATATATTCTCTAATATATATATATTAGAGGCCTGGTGCAGGGGGGAGGGTGAGTGTGTGTGTGGGGGTCCCTCAGCCCAGCCTGAACCCTCTCAAATCTGGGACCCCCTGAGGGTAGACGGACATCCTTTTCACAATCCTGGACTGCTAGCTCCAAATTGTTCACCTGCCTGCCTCCCTGATTGGCCCTAACTGCTTCTGCCTGTCAGCCTGATCACCCCAACCACTACCCTGCCAGCCTAATTGATGTCTAACTGCTCCCCTGCCAGCCTGTTTGCCCCCAACTTCCCTTCTCTGCCAGCCTGGTCAACCCTATCTGCCCTCCCCTGAAGGCTTGATCACCCCCAACTGCCCTCCCTTGCAGGCCTGGTCCCTCCCAATTATCCTCCCCTGCTGGCCTGATTGCCCACAACTGCCCTCTCTTGCAGGCCTGGAACCTCCCACTGTCATCCCCTACTGGCCATCTTGTGGTGGCCATCATGTGTCCACATGTGGGCAGGATCTTTGACCACATGGAGGCAGCCCTCTTGTGTGTTGGAGTGATGGTCAATCTGCATATTACTCTTTTATTAGATAGGATAGAGGCCTGGTGCATGGGTGGGAACCACCTGGTTTACCCTGAAGGGTGTCCCGGATCAGGGTGGGGGTTTCTGTGGGGTGTGGGGTGGCCTGGGTGAGGGGCCTGTGGTGGTCTGCAGGCTGGCAACACCCCCCAGCGACCCAAGCAGAGGCCCTGGGATATGGGATTAATTTATGTTCTACAATTAAAATGTTGTAGCCTGGAGCAGAGCCAAGCCTTCTGCTCGCTCCGTGTAGACAGCCATTTCTGTTTGAAACTTTGTAGCCTAGAGTGGAGGCCTAGGCTAGGGCTGCAGAAGTTTGACTTCCTCCATCGCCCAGACAATCCTAGCCTCTTCTCTCTCCAGCTATGTGACTGCCACCATTTCTATTGGGATTATGTATCTTCTATAATTGAAACTTTGTAGTATTGAGTGGAGGCCTAGGCTGGCAACGTCAGGTGGAAAACTTGGCTTCCTCCATTGCAGGGGAAATTCAAGCCTCCCTCCTGCTCTCAGTGGCGGCAGCCATCTTGACTGGGGTTTATTTGCATAATTTGCTCCTTATTGGCTGGTGGGCATGACTGTGGGCATTGATTGATTGATGTACAGTCAATTTGCATATTAGTCTTTTATTAGATAGATAGATAGATAGATAGATAGATAGATAGAGACATACTAGAAGCCTGGTGCACGAAATTCATGTATGGGAAGGGGGGTCCTCTCAGCCCAGCCTGGACCCTCTCCAATCCAGGATCCCTCAACAACAGCCAGTTTTGGTCCGATTCCAGGATTGGGCCAAAACAGGTCGTCGGACATTGCTCTCACAATCCAGGACTGCTGGCTCTTAACACTCACCTGGCTGCCTGCCTGATCACCCCTAACTGCCTTTCCTGCCAGCCTGATGACCCCTAACTGCCTCTGCCTTCCAGCCTGGTCACCTTCAACTGCCCACCTCCACCAGTATGGTTGCCCTCAACTGCCCCCCCCCCCCCCACTGGCCTAGTGACCCCTCATGGCCCCTCCTGCCAGTCTGGTTGCCCCATTGCAGCTTGCTGGTCAGTCATTGGATCATCCCTCACTAAGCCCCCTGCCAGTCTTGCTACCCCATGCAGCCTGCTGTTTGGTTGTTACTGTGAGGGTGTTGTGACCAATTTGCATATTACCCTTTAATTAGTATATATATATATATATATATATATATATATATATATATATACACATACACAGGTGTGATTCTAACAACTGGTTAAACATTGAAACACTTCATACCAGTGGGTGGTTAGCTACTATCCTAAGCCCCCTCATGTCCTACCACCCTGGTTCTTCCCTCAGGTGGAGCAGGCGTTGATAACACCTGGCACAAGTGAGGCCACCACCGGGTCTCTGCTATCTGTACACCTGGCCTGGACTGTTATGATGGGCTGATGCCTGGTCTAGTTGTTGAATACTTTAAATCTCATGCCTACTGCACCTCCCTATCTGAGGTTGCCTAAGGAGAAGGTGAGATGCACAGTAGGGCCAATGAGAAAACACATGAATATTTTGCAAACAAAAACAACCATCTCCCCTCTGCAAGCAGAGCTCATGGTCAAGCTCCTAAGCAAACTTCCCATGAAGTGAGGTGAGGAGTATGTGACTCTTACTTCCCTTTTGCCCAGCACACAGCATTGCCATTGAGGCCCACCCATGGCTCTGCCATTGGCTCGGCTATTGACCTGCCTGAGCTCCATTCTCCTGAGCTGTAGGACTGAGCAAATGATGCACGCACAGACTGGTGTGGGATTGAATGAGGAACTGTGTAAAATACTTAGCACAGTGCCCGATACATAGAGAGTAGCAGTTACTGGTATTTTTTTTTTTTTGAAAAGCAATTTTTTCCAGTTTTAAATTTTAACAGAACCCCATAAAGTTTTGGCATAGGGTACATGAAAATAACATCAACTGTCTGAATTTGGGTTTAACAGCAAAAGATGGGGTATACTTATCAAAATTCATGGTTGAAATATGAGAGACTGACTTTGAATCACAGAGCAGAAGGGGAATAGACTACATGTCTTCTCAGTGGGGGTGATTTTGCCCAGAAAACAGGTGAACATTGTTTTTGAAGGAACAAACAAAAGCTTAGATATTTGTAGCTTTACAAAGGGCCATAGTATGTAAACTGATATACAGAGCATCTGTAGTATGGTATTAAAATTTCATAGTGGGGGTGAGGTGGGGCAACCAGATGGGAATGACCAGAGGAAAACTCCAGAAAGGCACCTTGGAGGTAAAGGGAGAGTAGTGAAAAGTGGAGAAGAACTGGTTTATTAGTAGGAAGCAGGCAGCTCTTAGGATCTGTGTCTACTAGTATGAGCAGGCAAGATCCCCAGGCCAGATGAGAGGAAAGTTGACAGCCAGAAGTTCAGCACAAGCCAAACTATAGAAATAGGCTGGGTAGGATGTGCCATTATTGCCACTGGTCATTGTATGTCCCAACCCTGGGCCAGGGAACACATTCCTATTGCTAGGAACAAAATCCTAGGACCTCTAGTCCTACCAAGACTCATTCAGCGGTAGATTCCCCAGAGGTATTCAAGCAGGCAGAGATAAATTACAGTGCCCACGGATGGGACACTGTGACTTCAGGCTGTGTTTGAGCCCCAGGACAGCACTAGTCTTTGTAGCTATTTGTTCCACGTATGCCCTTTGATTTGGGTTCTCATCCACCCTGGCTAGTGTTTGCCCATCTTTACATTTTGAGGCAAGTGTATTTTTTATTTTCTAATCTTGGACTTACTGCCCTGAGGCAAAGGGGAATGCCACTCGTTCCTTGCATGGTTTCCCTTTTCCTCCAGAGCAGAGGTTCTCAACCTTTCTTATGCTGCAACCCTTTAATACGGTTCCTCATGTTGTGGGGACCCCAACCATAACATTATTTTTGTTGCTACCTCATAACTGTAATTTTGATATTGTTATGAATCGTAATGTAAATATCTGTGTTTTCCGATGGTTGTAGGCTCTACAGCAGTGGTTCTCAACCTGTGTGTCATGACGCACAGGTTGAGAACCACTGCTAAGACCAGTAAAGCCTAAGACCAGTTATGAAGTAGCAATGAAAATAATATTATGGTTGGGGGTCACCACAACATGAGGAACTGTATTAAAGGGTTGCAGCTCCAGAGAGATGGGTCCTTGGAACATAATACCTTTGTAATTTCTGACCAGTATGTGGATTTTTCTTGACCTTCGTTTACTCAGTTTTCTTATTCTTGGGGTCTTCCTTCATCAGCTGTGCTCTGCTTCCCTAGGTGAGAAGACTGGTTTTTTAAACCCAGATTTGGTTAGGGTAGGGAGTTGAAAGCAGGGAAGAGTGAGAGCATTTGGATGGCTTTTGAAAAGTTCTTGTACTGCCATCATCATCATTGCCTGGCATGCATCTGAGAGAGAGTACATTGTCATCTTGTTTCGAGTAATTAGTGTATGCCATACATTCTCTGAAGTGACAGTAACAACACTATAATGAGACTCTTATTATAATAGTTTTTTCTCCATTCATTTTTTTTTTTAAGAGAGAATGGAAGGGAGGGGGAGAGACACACAGAGAGAAACATCGACGTGAGAGAGACACATTGATTGGTTGCCTCCCACATGCAACCCGACCAGGGTCAGGGATCAAGTCTACAACCAAGGTATGTGTGTGCCCTTGACCAGAATCAAACCCAGGATCCTTCAGCCCGCAGGCCAACATTCTATCCACTGAGCCAAACTGGCTAGGCCATGATATCTATTTTCGAACAGGATTTGCATGAACAGGAAGTATACGCTTTATCAGGACTTAAAAGCAGAAAAGCAGGAAGAATCCAATCTTATAGCACTCTCTGAGGCTAATCAAGATCCTCTCTGATTTCAGCCCCACAGATAACTGGGTATCTCTGTGATTCGTAAATTGAGCGTCCTGTGGCTACAGAGCAGCGCTAGATATTTTCCCTCTCTGTTTTTGGCTAGCTGGCTTCAGCGCAGTATTATTAATATTCCTAAAGTCTTGAAACAGAAGGACTTCTGTCTGCCCAGTCAGATCCATCTCTGCTCTCTCCGGCGCTACCACTGAGCCGTGCACGACCTTGCATTCCTGTCCCTGCTACAGACTAAGTGGCTTTAAATGGAAGATTTTACTGAACCTGCACTACAAACCTCTGACCCAGGTTCTACTCTTATCCAGATTTTACAGACGTAGAAACTCAGGCTATAAATAACTCCAGGCCCTAAGGCTAAGGAAGTGGCAGAGCAGGGATTCGAATCTGTCTGACTCCTGCACCCAAGTTCCTCATCTCTACACCTCTTGGCCTCTTTGCTTAAAAGTTGGCTTCCATCAAGGCTTTTAACTTCTGAGGGCAAGGAGGTGACTTCTATGTTTTGCACCTGAGGATAGTGCCTGGAACATACTAAGCCCTGGAGAAATATTTGTTGAATAAATGAATATGATCTCAGTTATTTCTGAGAACTTAATTTGTAGGTATCAAGTGAATATCCTTGCTGGAGGGGCTCCGTGGGTTGAACAGCAAGCTGGCTCAACACTGTGAACTCTCCTCTAATTTCCCGAAAGATGAGGCTCTTTTCTTCGGCCTGGGTGTGGTTGTTTTTTTCCTGTTAAGCAGGAACAAATGTACTAGCTACCTATATCATGAGGGTATCACCCTCCGCCCCTCGAACCTAGAATATCTTAAGAATAAAAAGTTTTAAACACGTTGTAGGAATTTAAAATGTGTATCACATACGGGGTTGACTTCTGGAAAAGGAGTTGAATTTTTTGTTCTTTGTTTTTCTTTTTGCAGCAAGCAGTCATGATCACAATAATCAGGGAATCGCTAGATCCTTTAAAAGATAGATGAGAAACTAGAGACCTGAGATGAATATTATGTTTTATACTTCTTTAAACTCCTGTTTATTTGCAATTTTGCTTTTAAAATAACGTGATTTCAGTTATTTTAGTTTTCTCAAATGAACCAACTTCAGAGAAAAAAGACTTTGCTTACTGGTTCATCTATTTGAAACCCCAGTTTCAGCCCTCTGGGTATCTGCAAGGGTTGTGATTATTTAATTACCTGGATGTTTAATTGGATTTTTGTCTTCAAGTTCTTGGACCGTCTTGAAGGAAAAAAAAAAAAAGATCATTCTTCCCAAATGATTCAAAGAATAGGTTTGTAAGATATAGAAATGAAATTCTGAACGAATTTATGCTCTAATTCCAACTCAGAGAAATCAAGCACATGCTTAATCCTCTACCTATTAAGAGAGACCATTGGTGAGTTTAGAGAAGTGGGGCGCATGGAATTGCCTTCAGAAGCTGGAAATGTTAGGCAGAGAGTCCAGGGTACACAAGAACATAACTGACACATAAGTAAAAACAAAGAAACAAAAAGCAGACCTTTGTTTTCCAAGAACCTTGGCAGCCTCAGTTATGTTCTGAGCACTGAGTACTCTAAAAGGATGTTAATTAAAAGTAATCCAGAAGCTCCAGTTTCAGTAATAATGAAAGGTCTTATTTTAGAGCTGAACTGAGGATGCTGTTTGGACAATTAATTAAAATAAGTCACTATTCTAAAACATTGATTTCTATATGGCTGACCTTTCTTTCTCAGGAAATGGCACATATGTTGGAGGGCTTTTGGATCAAGGCTAACTTCTGAGAAGATAAGATGCGTTTGACTTAGATTTCTAAAAACTGATTTCCCCCCCCTCGACTAGTAGGTCAGTTGACAAGAAGACAGTTAAGTCAATTATAGTTTAATACCAATTATCCTCATTCTATTAAGAGAATAAGCCAATAATGGCTTGAGCTTGTATAGATAAGAGAAAGAGAGTATTTTGTGGCTAAATTCTTGTGGCCACAGTGTTGAGAGGAAGAAGGAGATCATGTATCCAACCAACCCACAGAATTCAGAAAGGCATTTGGTCCTCATGGGAACATGATAAATCAGGACCAAGCCACCCACATGAGTCAGCTTTAACCTTGGCTTGTCACCTGGGAATAATAGCATTATGGTGATGCTGGCTGATAAAATAATTTAACACAATAGAAGAATATGTTAATCAGACATTTTCATAGCTGACCCGGGATTGCCACCCTAAGGCAATATGATCACATTTTTGTTTGTTTGCTGCTTATTTACTTAAGTAAATAAATTAGTAAGTTAACTTAAGGAAACTTGCAGTTTCCTTAGGAAACTAGTAGAAACCTCATTTCTTCTAAAAAGCAAATCCAGAGATTCAGATTTTCTGTAAAAAACTTATTTTTGAACATAAGGAATTGAGCTTGTCTACTTCTTGGCTGAGTCTAAAGTTGGCAAGGAGCAGGATTAAGTATGGATAGTTAAGCTAAAGTAGCTCGGAACCACAGAACACATTTCATTTGTGGATGCTGGACCACAAATAAGGCAGAACAGGAGGACACTCATTTGTTCTGTTTATTTTATTTTATTTTTTTACCGTATTCAATTAGCTGAACAGTTCTTAAATGGAGGGAAGTGGCACCATTTTAGGAAATACAATAGAGAACTTAGGAACAATGAGGGCAGGTGCCAGATGGGCACACATTGGCAGTCCTGTGTGTCTTCCATCAACTATTCATGAAGGTCCAGGATCCCAGGTACAGCTCTAACAGTAATAGCCATATGGTTCGGGGGCAATGAGGAGATGTCCTGGAGAAATAATTGTCTACAAGCAGTTGCCAACACCTAAGTATACATTAAATAAAATCCTGACTAAGCATTCCCTGTCATTAATCATTGTGCACCATCACACCCATGACCTCCGGGCTACATCCAACTCCCGGAAAAGTTCCTGGCTCCTTTGTAAAGGCTTGTGTCTGGGCCAGCAGACTGTGGGAAATAATCAGCTCTCCCAGAAGACAGGGGCAGGTCTGGTATTCACCCCCTTGGCCCCTTCAAGCCCCAGGAAGTGAGACATTTACATGAGCTCTGTATCTGAAGATGCCTAAGTCATTGGACTAGTTTGTCATACTATCTCAGTGCTATCACAGTTTTAAGAAATCCACAAATACTTCAGAGAGAATTCCCTGTGAAAGGGAGATCTGGGCATGCTGCTTGATGAATTAGAATCTGAAGAACTCCCAGATAATATGTAGAAATTATAATATTGCTATTTTAAAGAGTGCTTGCAGACCATAATTGGGGACCTTCAAGAATCCATAATTACACCTTGTGGCAAGATCACTGGGGACAAAATAAGACTAAAGTCCCTGCCCAGGAGTTCTCCATCTCAAGTGCCCTGAGTGATTTCGTGTTCTCTTATCTTGATCACTTGTGGAGGAAAATAGTTAATATAAAAATTAAAATAGTAGGTTATTCCCCAGTAAGTGCTGTTGTTGTGGATACCTACTTGGCTGTGTTATCTGCATCTTCACATAATGACGTTGTCCACCAACATAAAATTGAATCAGCATGACTTGAGCTAAAGACCTGAATTTTGGGTTTCATCTAAACCTAGAATTGACCTTCACTCCATTTGGCAGCTGGCTGTATTGTCCTGACCCCTGACCCATATTATTTTTGTGTGCTCTGATCTCTTAGACTGGCTTTGGTGTTTGGCTGCTGCCCCATCTGGTAGTGACTTATGGCTGGTTTTTGTTGGCTTCCACTCCATAGCTGGTGGAGGAAGAAGCACAAGTTTATTGTGCATAGTTCAGAATGTTGGGTCCAGTTTTAAAAACATTCGGTCATGAACACCAGCTGCTGTTGATGTAAATTGTCTAATCATATTCCTCACCCATCACGAATGAGAGCTGAGGGTTCCTGGGACCAAGGATTAAATTGGCTTGTCCTCAGTGAAGAAAATGTGTTTTCAGAAACCTGGGAGTGAGTAAAGCAGGGAAACTTTGCAAATGTGCTGAATCCTAAGCAGCTGAGCATCAGAAGGTGAGCCCTGAAACAATATCACAGCGCTGGTAAAGGAAGACCAGGCAATTGCAAAAGTCAGTTTCAGGAGTGAAATAGAAATGCATGTGAAGTGTTTCAGGAAAACTCTTCATCTATCAGCACTCAGTAAGTGGCAGGTGTGGGGTAAATGTTTAAAGTGATGAGAGGTCTAGACAATTCCTCTACCTGCATGCCTGTGGCCACGTTCCCATGAAAAGCTTATATGTCTTTTCCTGCCTCTCTGCTTTCCATGTTAGGACCTGGGTAGTTGAGCATCAAGATTAAAAACAAATGTGTTAGGGTGAGACTGCCTGGATTTGAATTTCAGCCCTGCCATTTGCCAGCTGCCTGTGGCCTTGGGCACTGTAAACTGCTAAGTCTCAGTTTCCTAAGGTAACAGAACCCACCTCATTAGGGCTATTGTGAAGGTTCAATGAGAGGCTTTGTGCCAAATCTTTATTACAGTGACGGCTATTATTAAGGGATATTTCTTATCACTATTCTTTGAATTTTTATCTTGATTTCACCCTGGTGATCTTTCCTCCTTTATATAAATGAAATAATATGTTTGAAATATATGGCATACTTTTACATAAATGTCAGCAGCCATTATTGTTTTTATTATTATTAATATTATTATATGTGGCATGACTAACCTAGGGTTACACACTGAGTTTGAGACAAAGTTAAGATTAGAAACCATGTGTCTGAGGTCCCAGTCTAAAGGAGGTTCCATTTAAAGATGGCATCAAAATGCCATCTACTTTCACTCCATGAAGTTAGTTTATTATTCATATTACTTCTAGATAGTATTTAAAAGCAATTCTGAAGGGAATCCAGTGCACTACTAGTACGTCAATATAGAAAATTTTTGAGGTTCCTCAAAAATTTAAAATGCAAAATTACCAGCCCTAGTTGGTTTGGCTAATTGGATAGAGTGTCAGCCTATGGACTCAAGGGTCCTGGGTTCGATTCCAGTCAAGGGCACATGTGCAGGTTGTGAGCTCGATCCCCAGTAAGGGGCATGCAGGAGGCAGCAGATCAATGATTCTCTCTCATCATTGATATTTCTATTTCCCTCTCTCTTCTGCTCTGAAATCAATAAAAAAATATTTTTTAAAAAAGAAAAGAAAACTACCATATGACTCAGAAATCCCATTTCTGAAATGTTTAGCCATGAAAATATTACTTAGTCATGGAATATTGTTATCATCAGCAAGAAGGAAATCCTGCCATTTGTAACAACATGGATGAATGTTGAGGACATTATTATGCAAAATGAAATAAGTGAGATAGTTGGAAAAGACAAATACTGTATGATCTCACTGATATATGGAATTTTAAAAAAAAGAAATAAAAGCGCTAAATTCATAGAAAATGATCAGACTTGTTGTTACCAGAGGCAGAGAGTAGGGGTGAGAGAACTAGATAAAGGTGGTCAAAAGGCACAGATTTTAGTTCTAAGAGAAATAAATACGAGGGACATCATTAATGAACACCATTGTGACCACAGTCAGCACTACTGTACAATGTGAGGGGTTATGGGCACTGATCCCTGTGCATTAAAAATTCTGCATATAACTTTTGACACTCCACCCCCCAAATTTAACTGTTAATAGCCTATTGTTGGCTAGAAGCCTTACTGGTTGTTGCTCATACAGATGAAGACATTTGTCAGAACCTATTAGATTGAACACTTAAAAAGTTGTTCTACTGAATGTAACTTTTAATTTAAAAAAGATGTAGGATAAAGGCCTGAACCTGGGCAGTCCCAGGAATACTGAGATGTATGGTCAGTCTATATCCAGAGGCTTGCAGCAGAGACAAGGTGATAAGAGGGTCCTCTCATTGTAGGCGGATGAGTGAAAACAACAACAACAAAAAGGTAATCATTGACCAGAAAACAGCCACCATCTCAGATTCTCAAGGTCAAAAGCAGAGGGACAGTAATGGAAGGTTAGTTCTGAAGTTGGAGAGGTACATGACACCAGACTCTGTGCCCCAGAGGCTATTTTCTTTGCTGGAAGTGCAAAAACAAGAGGTGTCCGAATGCCTGGCCATCTGGTACCCTGCTTGTCCCAGTGAGGAAGGAGCATTGGGAGGACAGCTTGTCACTGTCACATTGGCAGAGGGGCTGGTTTTCTGGATCAGAGACCTTGGAGAGAGCTTGCCTACAATCGCAGCATTCTGTGTGCCACCCTTTCTCTGCCTGGACTCACCCTAAGGGCTCTTTGCAAAATTTCTGTCTAGGATTTGTTTTGGTAAGAGGTTCTGGATCAATGACTTCTTTAACATACTTTGATCCCTTACTCTCTAGCCTGTATATCACCTTGTTCATCAATTTGAGGATCCTTGGAGCTGAACCGGAAGAATCAAATCTCTTGAGAGCCTCAAACCTGGTTCATAGAAGGAAAGAGTGGTTGGGAATTACTGATTGCCATGTACTCATTCAACTCCCCTCTTTAATAAAGGGACTATAACCGGGAAATTATCAGTGTTTAAACTCTGCATAGAATGAAAGAGACCAGCAATGAGATCAACAGCTTCAGGATTCTGTTCCTTCTCAAAGGTCTTTCGCAGCTTGCTTCATTCAGTTGTTGTTTTAAACAATATTAATACTTCAAATAGGTTCGCCCTCTTGATTTTTCTGTCAAGGTTGCAGGTAGAGGTTGCTGTAACACCCTCCCAGTCTCTCATGCTGAACACCTTCAAGTCATTTTGATTCTTCACTCTTCCTTGCTGCACACGGTGATTGCTGCCAAGCCCTTCAGCTGCTACCTCTCTGAGCTCTCACACTACCCTATCTTGTGCCCAGTAACACCTCCCTTGTTCAGACCTCTATTTCTTCTCACTTAAACCACTGCAATTGACCTTAAGCGGCTTCCCTGCTTCTAGTCCCACCTCCCTGGAATCTATATATCCCCAATTAGTTTACCTAATGTATGGCTCAGGTTACTGCATTTCCATGTTCAAAATCTTCAACACTCACCTATCCTTTATGGAATTCGGTACAAACTCTTTTCCTTGTATCTGCTTTTGGCTCTGTCTTTAATTAATCTTCCACTCATAGCCAAGGGCCTGACTACTGCCATGCTTTTTCAACTCTGGCTTTGGTTAGTAATATATCCCCTTTCTGAAGTGCCCGACATAGCTGTCCACTTCATCTTCCAAAGCTCACTCCAGTTCTAATTCCTTTGAGAAATACTCCCTCAGCTTCCAATTGGATGTGTTCTCTTCTGCTTCTATGCCATCTTAGCACAGTAAAATAAATCTTATGGTACTTACTTTCTGTCTTATATTACATTGAAGCCTATACTTATCTTATTTCCATTATTAAATTGTAAACTCCCTGAAAGGCAAAGCTACATTTTACTTGTCTTTGTCAATCTTTCTATATTTTATACATAATTTAGCACATCGTAGTTATTAAGTAAATATTTGTTGACTTCAATTCCCACAACATAAAAACTGTATTCATATTATTTGAGGTTAGGATTAGTTACTACAGTTTAGTCTAGGCCAAGATTTTAGAAAGCATCAACTGTGCTCTTTCAAATAATTGAACTATGCTTTCAGCTTGCATAACATATTAAAATGAAGAAAAAGACCTGGAGGCAAGACTGATATTCTTTAATTGTCTCAAACTATGATACACTTGTCATGGCCTCAGTTAAAGAGACGTGTGCATCCCTAAGCAATAGAATATAGAAACTACAAGAACTGTGCACTTTAAAATTGGGAACCGGAAGAGGAAAGCCAAGTGGTGGCCGAAGGCTGATGGCAGGGAGCAGGTGGGGAGGAACTCCTGTAAATGACCTCAGAGTTGTGCCTGCCACCCATGGCTAAAGAAGGGCTATTATCCATGGCCTGACCAATCCAATCGGGAGTCATGACCATTTTTCTCTGGTGAGCTTCCTATACAATATTACTTTTGAGTTGTGTTAGTATTGGGGAAACTTATTCTTGTCAATGTCAGGCTGTCTAGTCTTTGTTGAGGGAACCAAAGAAAGGACATTTGTGTTTAAGTTTTAACCGGGTGTTTAAAGGAAGGAGAATTGGGGTTCATGATAGTGGGAGTCATTGAGATTCACAAGGGAAAAATAAACTACTGTAGGCCAGAAGAGCAGGACACAGTGGAGGCTGCCTGTACAGGTCCCTTTGTTTACTTGGAGATTTCTTTTGGGATCTCTGCTCTGATAAAACCCTAGGCTGTTTCATTACTGTTTCAAACAAAGGAGTCAGTTCTTATCTAAGATGCTCAATAAATATTCACTGATTGATTGCTGATAAATGCCCTTCACTATTCTAAATGGATTAGCTTTGCTTGAAGCAAGAGCCATATGGAACTTCCATTCAAGATGACTACTGATCCTCATGCAGCCCATAAATGACCCCAAATCACATTTGTTCTTTTTGTTTTGATAAATTATGGGCTTCCAACATCTTTTATGCTTCAGCCCTGACCTCCTTGACTGCACATTAGACACTTAATTTGAAAGTGAGGGGACTTTAAATCTAATGAAAAAGGCTGAATTATTTTCCATGCTTCCACACTCCTCCAGAAATCAGTCCTTATTTTATGCATACTCACCAGTTTTCCTATTCTGCTGGCTTCCTTTCCTTTCATCGTGAAGAACAGGTCTTGAGGTAGGAGGGCACTTAAATCAGCATGGCACTTGATGAGCCCTTAGTGGGGAAGTACCAATCTAGGGGAGAAAGCAGGAGGAGGAGAACCTGAGCAGAACTAGGGCAGAGACCCCCACTCCCACTCCTCACTTTCTTGGCAGGGCTGGAAGCTGTAGCCTTTTTTCTTCATGAATCAAGTCTGAGTTCTAATAACGACAGTAGAGCTGATGTTTGGGCTATTTTTTTTTTAGATTATTATTTTTTTTTTTTACTTTATTTTTCACTTATAATGGAAAACTCTTTTTTTTTTTTTTTAACAACTCATTTTTAAGACAAGATTTCCCCCTGACTTCTTGGGAAGAAGTCAATGAGGAGGAATCACCTTCAACTGGGTTGCTATTTTCTGATTTTATGTTGTAATGAACTTTTTACAATTAAACAAACACATAATCAAAAGGCTAGACCATATTGACTGACATTTAGAAAACAAAATTTGATATCCCACCATGCAGAGATAGACACTAATATACACATATCATATAAATCCTTCTAGTTATTTTTCCCAAACAAATATGTACACTTGTGTATTTCGAAAATGGATTCACACTAATTGTTCTGCCATCTGAGTTTAGTTTTTATTTTCTTTTTAAAATATTACCTTGTGTAGCTCTTCCCTATCAATAAATATAGGCATATACAAATATTTTTAATGGCTTTCTGTATTTGATTTCATGATGTTTTCAATTACATTTGTGTCATTGCTTCAGCACTGAACTGGAGCAAAGTTGCAGTCATTAATATTAATTATTTTGCCCAATTTTGTGTTCAAATTAAAACTCAAGTTTCCTTAATACAACATTTATATTAATATTTAGGGCCAAGAGTTCTGGCTTTTGGCTTAAAGTATTTCTTCTCCTGGCATGAGCTACAGAGTGATCCTCAGAGTGTTGCTACTTGTGCTGGGCTTGGAGGTGCCAGGAGAGGCCAAGCTGCAAACCAAGGCTGGTTACTGCTAGAACCAGGCTCAGGGCCTCTTAGCAAGAGGTACAAGCACTCCTAAGCTAAATGCTGCTTGTTTGAAAGATTTTAGGAAAGTCTGAAGCATGAGCCAAGTCAGGCCATTGGTATTAAAAAGCCACGGGAAACGGCGTAGGTTGGCCTGTAAGTCTGGTGGTGCGGGTGTCAGGAAATCACCAAGGTGGGGAAATCAGTGATAGCCAGGTTGATGGAGACTCAGATATGGCACCACCTGCCTGCTCTGTGGGCTCAGCAAAGGAACAACAGCCTTTGCCAGCACTTGTGTCTGGGAGAAAGCCACTCCTCTAACCCTTGCCCTTATGCCAGACAATTCAACTCCTCCCTATATATTCCTGGTGACTTTCAAGCTACTGTACCAGCATCAGAGCTCAGAGAGAGTGAGTTTGAGTAAATCTGTGTGAGGAATTCCTGGGACTCCAGCAGCCCTAGTCTCACTCAATCACAATCCCCACTGGTTTTTACAGCCAAAAGTTGGAGGACTCTTCTCCTGGCACTGGAGCCCTCAAGTGGGGGCCTGGTGTAAGACCAGGACCCCTTGTTCCTTAGGGGGCCTTCTGCAGCCAAGACATTCCTCCCGGTTTTTATCTGCCACACACAGGTGTGGGATCAGCCCATTCTTCACCTCTCCGTCCCTCCTATGAGTCTGGATGCGGCTTTTATTTTATTTTTTTTTAAATACATCCTTAGTTGTAGGACTTCTGCTCAGCTAGATTCTAGATGGTAGTGAATGAGCGTTGTTCCATAGTTTAGTTGTAATTTTGACATGGTTGTGGGAAGATGTGAGTACTACATTTACCTACACCACCATCTTGACTGGAAGCCTCAAGATGAGTTTTTTAAAACCAGGGAAAAGAGTGAACTATTAGCATTCAAACCAAGAAGTCTAACATTGTTGTAGTGACTTTTCTTCAGATTGTCTCATCAATCTGCCTAAGCCTTGGTGACCAAAACGATGACCTCCATTTGGGGGCCCTGGCCTGGAACCAAGGTTTGAAGATTTGTTCCAGGAGTTGCCCTCTGACTTTTTGTACAATCCTTGGGAATTACCTTAACCTTTTTGTGACCTGATCCCCTCTGGAAAGGGAGATAATATTACTTGCTTTTAATTCATTGCCCTTTTAAAACCTATGAGATTCCCAGCGGGGATGCTGTGTTTTTGTCTAGAGGGAAAAATGATACTTTAGCCCTTCAGCAACATTTAGATAATTATCTGAGATAAACAAGTGCAATTAAGTTCATTTTTGTGTGTGTGTGTGTTTAGTACTTTTCAGTTGAACAAAACGTGATTAACCCAAGAACGTTTTACCTTTAACTTGGTTTCATCTTGGAGCATTATAGATCATGCCTCACAGGAAAAACTGCCCTTGGAGAAGGAAATTTGAAATTACAGTTGATCCTTGAACCACAAGGGTTTGAACTGCATGGGCTCACTTACACGTGGACCTTTTTTCAATAGAGTAAATGTATTTTCCTTACGATTTTCTTAATAACATTTTCTTTTCTCTAGCTTATTTTATTGTATGAATACAGCACACCATACATAGATCAGATATATATTAATTGACTGTTTATATTATCTGTAAGGCTTCTAGACAACAGTAAAGTTTTTGGGGGTACATGTCAAAACGCTGATTTTTCAATAGATGGGGAGCAGGGGCTTGGCACCCTTGACCCCTGTGCTGTTCAAGGGTCAACTGTGTAGAGAAATCTAGCCATCTCCTTTGCAAACAGTTATGAAGTGTGCCTGGAGTCTCTAGCCCCTCTGTACTTGTAGCAGAATGCATAGATCATTAGATACTGATCATTAGTATCTAAGCCCATGAGCCACTTGGGGTATTATTAGCTTATTTACAAGTTAATATGCCAATGACTCCAAATGCTACAACCTCACTTCTCATCTCTCCAGTGAATTTTTTGCTGGAATTCTGCCTGCCTGCCGCATCTCCACTTAAGTATTCCATAGCCAACTCCATCTCAACATGTCCTGAATGGGATTCATTGTTATCTTCCTTTCTCCCCATATCAGGTTGCCCTCTGGCCCAGTTATTCATGCAAACTTGATATTCAATCCAGACCATCTCTTTTCCTTGCTCAGAATTTGTAATCAATCAGAAAGTCTCTCAGTTTATCTAAAGTCTTTCTCCTCTTCTTCCCCCTACCATTGTCCTAGTTCAGTTCTTTATCATATCTCACTTGAACTATTGCTAAATATTGATCCCACAAATATTTGTTAAGGATATACTGAAGGCTGGCACTATTCTAGGAATGTGGGATACTATTAGAAAACAAAATACACAAAGTTCTCAAAATACAACACAGGGAATATAATCAATAAATTATAATAATTATATATGGTGTTAGATGTGTATTAGACTTATTGGGCATACAAAGGTACAGTATACAAATGTCTAGTTACTCTGTTGTACACCTGAAATGAATATAATATTGAATGACAATGATAATTAAAAATTAAAAATTAGATAAATATGCAAAATTCCTTGCCCTTGAAGAGTTACATTTTAGTGGTGGAAGGTAGATAGCTGACAATAAGAACGTAATAAATGGGAAAATTATGTAACATTAACATATGAAAAAAAAACTACTATGAAAAAAGTAGTGGTGGGAGGGATAGAGGTTGGGAGCTGCAGTTAACCGTCTTAAATGGGGTGGTCAGAGTAGCCTCTTTGAGAGGATAACCTCTGAGCAAAGGTGTGAACGAGACAAGCCATACACTCACCTGGGGAAGCATTCCAGGCCCAGGGACAAGGCCTCAATATGGGAACGCAGCTGGTACATTCCGAAAGCAGAGCCACTGGAGTGGAGGAAGCTGGGAGATGGTCAGATATGAGGTCAGAGTCTGTGATGGGAGCTTGAGCTTTTCCTGCGCAGGATCAGAAGTCATTGCTAGGTTTTGAGCAGAGAAATGGTAGGGTCTGATATAGGTTTTAAAGGGGTCACTTTGGCTGCTGCATTGAGAACAGTTGTAGGAAAACCAGGAGGGACACAAAGACCAGGGAGGAGGCTGTAGCAATAGTGCAGGTGAGAGGTGCTGCTGGACAGGGTGGTAGCAGTGGAAGTAAAGCCAATGAAGTTTCTGGAAGGACTATAAGGACTACTGGGCTGTGGAACAGGAGTCAGGGATTGGGACTTAAGGGATCTGAGTGTACTATCCCTGGGACCTCCCTGCCCAGCACCCCTTCCTTGAAATCTGTCTTGCCAGAGTAAACTTTCTAGACATCAAACCTGGTCCTGTCATGCTTCACTGAAAAACATCCGCATCTCCCCTTTACCTGCAGCCCTTTCATTTACTACAGGAGGCCTTTTGTGACGTGGCCCAGCCTTTATTCTTCAATTTCATTCCTGCTGCTCTCCCTTATAACAGCTGCACACTGCCTGCAGAGGCCTGCATTCATCAGGCGGGACCGTGACTGGGTCTCCGAGAGTGCTGTTCATGTTTTCTCACTTTGCTCCAGAAACCCCCTTCTTCACTGATTACCTGATGGATGGGATTCATTTTCCAGGCCAACCTCAGACATCACCTCTTCTAGAAGGTAAGCAAAGTGCCTTCCTGTGTGTACCCATGTTTCCCTGGGTACACCCCATGATGATCATCACATCATGCTGAACTGTCTCTTTTGTAACCAAAATAAGCTCCTTGCACTTCCTCCATAAGAACATAGCACATGACCGGGCACATAAAGTAATGAGGGTTCCATAAGTGTTTGATGCTCTGATTTGAAAGCTCAGAGGCTGGGTTTGCATCGATCTAAATGAAGACCAATTCCTCTCTAGTCCATGGGTCTCTTGGCTGAATCTTAGGAGAGTATTGCCTTTCATGATGAAGACCAGAAAGAGGTGAGAAAAAGTGCGTGTGTAGCCAGTGACTTTCTCTCTGCTTTAATTCAGGTTCTCTCTGCACCCTTCAGCCAACCCAGGTGTTCTGTAATGAGTCATCCACGTTTCATAGCATTTCTCTCCTGGACGTAAGAAAACAAAAGCACAAGCAGCATATCCCTCTGGTTGTACCGTGAGCACCCTGTATCGGGTTAGTATGACAGTGACAGCCCCACCCCAAGGGGAATAGCAAAGGGACATCTCTGTGTGGATGACAGAGGCCCAGAATGGTCTTAGGGAAGCAGATGGGCCCTTTGGTAAGCTTTCTATTCAAAGAAAATCAGGAACAGAATAAAAAGAAGTTTGGGGAACAAGTGCTAAATGGAACAGAGCAGATGTAGGAAGTATCAAGCTGGGCCTTTTGGGAGGAGGAAAATGAAAGGAGAATCCAACAAGGCCTTCCACCCACAGTGAAATGAAGTCGCCGATGCTACTTCACACTGTGTAGATCTCACGACAGGGGTTCTGGGCCTCCAGCCAGGTGCCCTGGCCTGGGCAGCTGAATGGTGCCAAAATCATTTGTTGAAATACAATGGGGCCCAGCCTGTTACCCAGACAGCCCAGCAAATGTGCTTGGGGAGCTGAGCCTCCGGGTGGCCTCATCAGTGGCAGCTTGGCAACCTCACGTTCCTGGGAAGGATGGAAGGGTCAGAGAAAGAGGAGCAGGGAGGTGTTGGCAAAGGCAGTGGGTTTGGAGCTTTACAGAATCTCAAATGCCCCTTGACTCTCTAAGTCTTTGGGAAATTGCCTTTTATTAGCTGTGCTAAGCCTCAGCTAAGCCTCAAGACAAGGCCATCTGCTCCTCTCCTGTCTGTACACACACACACACACACAAAATTTGATTTCAGCAAAAGATTTTTTTCTTTAAAAAGGAAAAAAAAAAAAGGAAGAAAAATGGAGAGGGGAAATGAATGAGGATGAAAGTTTCAGACAAAGTTACATGAAAAGGTGGGTATTTCTGAAACAGACAATGTGCATTAATTTCTTTATGACCAGGGCTAGGATAATTAGTTCATTACCCATCACAATAGATATGTAGTAAGCTGCTTTTATTTTTATTTTTATTTTGTTGTTTGTTGAATAATATACATTTATTAGAGGCCCAGTGCATGAATTTGTGCACCTTGAAAGGAACTATGGGCCACAAGGCTTTGGGGGCACAGGGGAGATCTTGGCCCATCCTCCTTGCCCTCCTCCCCCCCACCCCGGCCCCTCTGGCCAAGGTCCCTTTGTCCCCTCTCTGCCAGCAGCCCCTACCTTCCAGACAAAAGAATTTTTGTTTGAGCCCTCTTCAGTTGTGAAGAGAACCACTCGAGGTCCCCGAACCCTCTCCACTGCAGAAAAACCATCCTTCCCTCCTCCCCCACAGGACCCAGAATCCAGTCCTCCTTGGATTCCATTCAGTCAGGAAAACTCCTGCCCAAAGGAAGTGCCCAGCCCTGAGCCTGGCACCCTGGATGCTTTCAGGTCAAAGGTCCTGTGACCGTAATTAATCATTCTCTGAACATAATTCACACATTAATACAGCATAATGTTGCCTAAGATATCAGTCACCACATGGCATTGTAAGTAAGAAGAAAATTGGTGATCAACCATAAAATCTTTTGTCTTTTCCACCCAAACTTGCTGCTAAGCCAGGGGTACCCTGCTTGGACCAAATGTCAAAGGTGGGCGACATGGAGAGGAGATGATAGCATTTTGGTTGAGGGGACAAGTTTGGGCAATAAGGGTGTTCAGGAAACACTGAGGAACCAGACATCAAAACTGACTTTGATGCTACCATAATTAAAACAGTTTTATACCAACATAGATATAGGAGCCAAACAATAATAAAATAGAGTCATGGAAATTAGGCATTTGTTAAGGATTTTCTTTCAAATAAGTGGGGCAAGTGTGGACTATTCAGCATGTTTGAAATAATGCATTATTGATTGTGATTATATAGCTGAATTTCATATGTATTAAATATCTTCATGTTATATTATATAAATACAAATATTATATTACATAAATGCCACATATACATAGATTTTTAATTATGGGGAAAACTTCCTAAAAATAAACTAAGACCTAAAGATGTTAAAATGACATTAGTTTTTTCTTAAGTATTAAATGACCTAGCCTTCTTGGTCCTCAGCAAGAAAGATAATGGATTTTTGGCTTGTGAGATGATTGGGCTATAAAAAAAGAAAATTATCTTTTTAGGAGAAAAAACAATAGGTAACATTCTTAAAGCATTATGAATATATGAAATATTATTTTTACTTAAATTTTCCAGATTGCAAATCTATTTCTTACTGTGCTACTAAGAATATCTATATGTATATAAAAATGTAAATATATTATGTATATATATATATATACATACATAAAATATTTATATATATAAATTATATATGTGGTAGAAAATTTATATATAAATTATATTTATGGTAGAAAAATTTTAGACTTTCAAAGTTTCCGTGTCATATCACATTTACATACAACATCTTCTCTCTCCAAAACCTATTCAAACAATTCTTATAGGAAATTTGCCACTTGGCTCGGTACAGCTAATGAACTTGGGAGAAGTCTTGGAGGTGAAGAAATGAACTAGATATAAAAGAGGGTGAGATTGTTTTTCTGAGAAATAGAAGAAATAGAATTCCTGGCACATGGCAGAAGGTCAGATGAAAGTTACTGAGTGAATAAACAATTGAATGAATAAATGAATGAAGAGCCAGGAATTGAATAGCTTTTCAAGTTTTTGGCCTTGGAGAGGGTAAGAGCCCATCACAAGGCCTTGAAAAAAAATCTTACATCACAGCCTCTTACAAGATGGCCATTTGGGCTTCATTTATTGTCTAGTTCACTTATTTCTCCATCAAGCTCTCAGCTGTGACAATGTCGTCTGTGCAAGCTGTAACTCACTTAGGGAGCTTCGTGTTGAAAATGTCCCTAATTTCAAACACAGAAGCAACTGCTAGCGAAATTTATAAACTGAAATTTATATAACCTTGCCCCTGGGATAAAAACTTGTCTACCCCTTGATTTAATTTTCAGAA
This sequence comes from Antrozous pallidus, assembly GCA_027563665.1. Classification (NCBI taxonomy): domain Eukaryota; kingdom Metazoa; phylum Chordata; class Mammalia; order Chiroptera; family Vespertilionidae; genus Antrozous; species Antrozous pallidus. The sequence goes on from CM050519.1 coordinate 81,724,965, forward strand.
TTGAGCTATCAGTTTAAAGTGTGTATATATATTTTTGGGATACCCTTTATTATTTATGTTAGTATAAAAAAAAAACTTGTCTACCTCTTGGACTTGTTTTGTCACTCTTAGATAAAAGAAAGTCCTTTAGTTTGTAAGGCACCCAGTATAATTTCAATAATTTAGTGTGTGTAGCCCCAGTAATCAACTTCAAACTTGAGTTGATGTTAAACCTGCCCTCCCCAGCTTGGACCTAGCTGCCTGGCTGCTGCAGAGTGCCACGAGGAGAGGGCTCTCCTTCTCAGTTTTCATGCCTGATGATGGTCCCACCTCCCTGCCACCCCAACCCTAGCTTGCCAATCAGGAGCCCTGTAGGGAGAAGGAAAGGAGGCAGGGGTACTGGAAAGTACTTGTTCAGCTGGCACTAGTCTAAGATAGCTCACCTTCCCTGGCCCTGTGGATAGTTGAAACTGACTCATAAGCCATTTTAGAGATTATTTGGAGATTCTCTCACTTTGTGCCTTTGACTGCAACTCCTGCTGTCTGGGCAATAATGTTTCATTGGCTGGCTCCTCCAGGCTCAGCTCTTGTTTTTTATCGTTTCAGGTCATGCAGAATCTCTCTGTTGGTCTGCCTCCTTCTTACAGACCTCTACCTGGATTTCATGTGGATCCAGGGTAACTCCACCTGTGGGACCTCTTGGGTTCTACAGAAAGCTGCATGCTCTCCCCAGGAGGCACTGGGGGCCATTTGGGAGGCTGGCTGCCACAGAAAAGTTAAACACATGACTCTTCCCAAAATCCTTGTCCTGGTTCTGCCCTGGCAGACTCTGGAGGTCCAGGGCAATCTCGAGCTGGCAACTCCTCTTCACAGAGCACCCGACAATTTACCAGCACATCTTGGTTGACTCCCAAATGTCTTGGGCAGTCAGGCATCTGTCCATTTGGCCCTCCAGCCACAGAGACCACATTGCAAGCTCTCAACACAATCTCATTAAAGAGAGATTGTGAAAACACTCATAACAATAAATTACTCTCAGCAACAAACTCTCCTCACTAGTCCTCTCTCTCTTTTGCTTTTATATCTCTGATCTGTGGGAAAGCCCTTGGGTGAGAAGCTCAAGACTTGTGTAACCAGTTTTCAGATATTTCCTTAAAAAAACTGATGCTTCCCTGTCTCACAACTAATTTTGGTATCATGTACTTTTCTTAGTGCTGCCTGAATATTTCAATTTAATGTATTTTTATACTCATCAATCTGATGTTACTTTTTGTTCCAGGTTGATGGTTTCAGTGCTATGCCTAACTGGAGACCTCACTGGGAAAACTGGCTTGCTACTCTTAATATGAATGCATAAAAAGCCACAGAACAAGAATTTTTAGAAAGATTCATTGTTTAAGTTGTTTTCTGTGGTTGTAAACCTGCAGAATGGCCCCTGATGATCTTTGTTTCCTGGTATTCACATCTTTGTGTAGTGCCACTGTATCCACACTATCAGGATTGGTCTGGGTGAGCAATGGAATAGAGAGAAGTGATGGTATGTTACTTCCAAGATTAGATTATAAAATACTTTAGTTTCTGTCTTGCTCATTCTCTTTCTCATGTAGATATTCTCTCTCTGGAAGCCATGGTGAAAGCAGGCCCGTGGAGAATCCCATATAGAAGGAACTGCAGCCTCTTGGCAGCAGTTTCAGGGGTGAATTTGGCAGTGGATCCTCCAGCCCAGTGAAGCCTTCCAAGACTGCAGCTCCAGCTCATAGCTTGATGAAAACTTTAGGAGAGAGATCCTTATACCAGGAACTCACAGTTTATGGATCCTCAAAAACTATGAAATATATTGTTTGTTGTTTAAGTTACCAGTTTATTGTTTGTTTGTGTGTGTGTGTATGTGTGTGAATCTTAATTACTCCTTTTCACCCTTTAAAAAATATATATATATTATTGATTTTTTACACAGAGGAAGGGAGAGGAATAAAGAGTTAGAAACATTGATGAGAGAGAAACATCGATCAGCTGCCTCCTGCACATCCCCTACTGGGGCTGTGTCCACAACCAAGGTGCATGCCCTTGACCGGAATCGAACCGGGACCCTTCAGTCTGCAGCCTGACCACTGAGCCAAACCGGTTTTGGACTTTTCACCCTTCTTGAGATGTTAAACTGCTGGGTCTTGGGACAATTTTTAGGCAACAATACTATCTATATTGTCTATCAACAGTTGGACTAAGAGTTTTTTCCTCTTGCAAAATATTTTCACACAGATTGTTACCTTTATCAACATAACTAAGTCCTTCTTTATATTCTGAAGTCCATGATAAAAATAAGATGCAAATTAGAAATTTCTTCATTTTATCAAAATGAGTAGGCTAATTAAAATAGGATCTAATTGATGACACTTAATTTCCACACAATTTTCAGAAATACTTATACTGTGTAAACAAGATACATCTGCAAAGTCCTAGCTTAGAGATTCAGGCAAAACTCAAAAGAAGTCGTCTGGATTTCCATGCTCGTTCTGAGCAGCTCTGCACCTTAACGCTCCCACTCAACTCACATCTATTTATTGTTTAACACTCTCTAAAATAGGAAGTGGGTATGGGAAGAGGAGGTATGGCGGAGGAGGGGACAGTATTTTTGCCATCCTTGCAGTCAGAAAAGCCCTTGCTAGGTAACTAATCTCTTTCATTCAAAATGTTTATGGTTTTCCTTAGATTTCATTTTATTCTCCTGAGAATAAGTGAGGTGAACAACATTTAACATTTGGAGAAATGACAGGGAAGAAGAAGCTTCCAAGAGAAGGTATACTTAATTTAGGAAGGGAGAAAGATGGTTGACCTTGACCCCATCCAACAGAATGTGGGTACGTTTTGTTCTGAGCAAGGGACCTGAGAGCTTGGTGATGTAATTGGCTCTCCATTGTTCTAAACATGTTTTCTACTTTGTCAATAGTAAAGCAACTGAGAACATCAGCCCTGAAAAATTATGTGTGAAGGGGTGGGAGGCTGAATTTACAATCTACCATTTCATCAGTGCCAAAGAGACAAATGCTAGGTGTTACATGGGAAATCTAACCTGACTCATCAGATCAAAAAGAATCTTCCAGAAGCAATTCTTGGAGTGAGTAGGAGGAAACACACACAAGCTCCCCTTCAACTTCCTACTCCCACTACTGCTGTGGAACCTGGATTCAGAACGTATCTTTCCTTCATCTATTTACTTCAGCTTCTGGATGATTTGGGTTTAGCGTTGCATTTATCTCCGTTACTGAGGTGAAATGCCATAAAGCAGACATTCCTGGCTGAGTCAGGGTTCTATTTTAGGCCTAAGCAGTCCCTGGAACTGTACCTTCTGGAATGCTCCTGACTGCCTTCATTCTTCCTGTGCAGTTAATGGAAGGGCAAGTGCTGGCCCACACTTGCATGTTAGGTCTGTTAACCCCACCTTCCTCCTCATCTGGAAGACAGTTTTGTGTGAACACAGGGACCTGTGAGGCACACTCAGCTATCTCAGGTAGGCATGGCTATATTCAGGTTCAATGACACCTTCCATGGTTCTTCAATTGAGATTTTCAATTTTAAAAGGATAATTTGAGGCTATATCTGAAATGTAGAATAAAAATTTTAAAACTGTATGACCATATGCACTCAATAACTAAATTGAATATAGATGATTGGGTATGTATTTTACACCCATAGTTATAAATTAAGTTTACAAGGATGGATTCTAAGTTCAGAACCTATATTATACTCTTTTTCTTGGATCCTCCTAGTCTACCTCTCTGGCCCTATTCTCATCTTCAGGCCACCATCAGTAACCTTGTTTCTTGCCGTGTCTTCTCTTACTGTAAAGTGTGTTACTGGACTCTCCCCAGACTTCTTTTACAAATCTCTTGGTTTATATGTTGGTTTGTACCCAATACTCAGCTCTGATTTGAAACTTCCTGCTCTACTTAAAGCCAGATAACTAGCATGTCTTTTATCTCCATCACTGAATAATCTTGTTGAGACTCAGATCTATTTATCTGCCTCAATGCCCTTTCTGAGTTTCAGGACCACATATCTAACTTCCCACTGAGCCCTTCCATTTCCTCCTCGCCCATATCAAATCAACCATGAAAATCCTTTGATTTTCCCTTGTAAACGTTTCGTGAATCATCCTCATTTCTACCACCTGTGTCACTATCCCATCATGTTCAGCCAGACCACTACAACATCTTCTTATTTGTCTCCCCATTTCCAGTATCATTCCTGACTAGCTTATTTCCCCCTCAGCAGTCAGAGTGACCTTTCTTAAATAAATATCTCATATGTCACTCCATTGTCTAAAATCCTTCAGTGGTTTCCCAATAGCTTAGGATAAAGCTCAATCTCTACACATGATTTTAAAAGTCTCTCATATTTCTAGAGGCCAGAAGTCTGAAATCAAGGTCTCAGCTGTGTTGGTTCCTTTTGTGGACTCAGAGAAAATCTGTTCCATGCAACTCTCCTAGCTTTTGATGGTACAGCCAATCCTTAGCTTATAGACACACCACTCTAATCTCTGCTTCTGTCTACACATCGCCTTCCTCTCTGTTTCACATGGCCTTCTTATAGGAATACTAGCCATTGGATTTAGGACCCACCCTAATCTAGTATGACCTCATCTCAACTAATTACATCTGTAAACACCCTATTTCCAGATAGCACCACATTCCTAAGTACCAGGTAAACATGAAGTTTGGGGGCAGGTACTACTCAACCCAGAATAACACCTAATACGTGAGTTCCATCCATTCTATGTCTATGCTTATCTTTTATAGTAGAACTATCCTCAAATAATGTAGTTAACATACTTTCTACATGGAAATAAAACAATCTATTATACATGGTGATTCTGTTTCCTTCACTTGAAAGCATTTTCTGGCTACAACCAAAGTGATGATCATTCCTGACAGTGGGAAACAAGTTCAGGGGTCTTTCTTTTTTCTCTTTGAGGCCCGGCTTATGTGGATTCCTCTACAATTGGAGTCAGGTACTGTATCACACTGAGGCTCAGAGCTCACCTTCACATGTGTAGGCTTATGATGTTCCCAGGGATGCTCTGTGGCAGGGTCTGTGCCTGTAGGTCTCATTACAGTGAGGGGCATGAGTTTGCAGCTGGGGACCCTGGATGGTGTCAGAATTTACCAGAGTTCATGGCACCTATGCAACAGGCTGGGTACGTCCAGGGCCCGAGCTACTCCTGGTCAAGGCCTGGGTAGGATAAGGGACCTTTCAAGAGAAGCCAAAAATTCTGCCTGTGGACAATAGATGGTGGTAATTTGCGTGTGGAAAATAATTTCTCACCTGCACATCAATGAATTAGTTAGAAAGTGAACTACCTTACATTTGTCAGAATCTACTAAAATTAGAGGAGAGAAAAAAGTTTATTTTAGACGCCTGGAAGTAGAGCAAAGCTACCTAACTATACAGATATAGACATGAAATTATATAAACTAAGCATGATTTTTTGAAACCTCTCACATGATACCACTTATTCCTTTGACACCACTGTTCTGGGGGATATATCTCTACGGTACCATTTATTATGTTAATTGCAGAGACTATAAGCTCCTTGAGACTGAGCTCCTTCTTATCTTTACTTAGCACTTTGCCTAGTATTTGTAGACCATCAGTAAATTTTTGTTGAGTAACTGACCAACAGAATTAATTAATGAATTTTTCATACTTGTAAATGAAACTATCTGGCCGTCCACATAATTTACCCAAATGAGGGGCTGCTGTTGTCATCCCTGTTCGGTAAATGGTAACTGTTCATTTTTCTCCCCCTCTCTAGTGATGGATGTCGTTTGCTTCATTTATTTTTCACACAACCTCTGGGTGACCTTAAATGGGACCTTACCTATCTGGCACTTTATCTGGTCCAAATTCTTTGCATGGTTATCATTCCTATCTCTCTTGACTCACAGTTGGACAGACTAACAGGGTAGTTGTTTAATCCCTGAAATCAATCTCTCCAGATTCTTAGTCATTGACTTTGCTGAGCCTGACTTCCTTCCAGCTCCGTGCACAAGCCTTTGTTATCAGGTTGTGGTCTCAGCAGCCCAGGGAAGAGGTTCACAGACTCGACTGGGAGGAGCCTGAGTGCTCAGCACAGGTGAGGACCCACACGTATTTACAGGTGAGCATGTGCTGTCATCACTTGGAGCTAAGCAAAGGAGGGTTGTAAACTAATGTAGCCACTGTTTGCTGACTCAATGTATGGTCTCAGAGTCATTTCATCTGCAAGCAGTGCCCACCCTTTCAACCAGGCTGACAGATAATTATGGGGAAAAATGCAAAGCCCATTAATTCCCATTTAACTGCCACAGCATGTAATTTGAAGCCATGCCCTGCATATCAGTGAGAAGAAAATACCAGAATGGCAGAAATGTCAAAGGGAAAGCAGGCCGACAATGGTTTGTCGCCCAAGTATGAGATGTATGTAGGCCTTCAGCTTAAAAAGCTCTGCAGGTTGTGCCATGGGTTAACACTTGTACAAGGCCCAGAGGTAGACCTGGGAAGCAAACTCTCCAGGGAATTTAATGTAATTTAACCAAAAGCATTTTGAAGAACTATATATTTACTGGTATTTTAGAAAATAGGAACTCTGTAATAACATTCTTTGACTAAATACAAAACTGGTTAATGTCCTATAAGAGAAAAAAAATCATGATAAGGAAATGATCTTCTCTACCAAATAGAATCTATAAAGTAACATGAGATCCCACAGTAGTATTTGGCTCTGATCAAATAATGGCAAAACCAAACCCAGGTACATTTTGTTAAATCAGTGGGTTCCTAAACATGTTCTGAGAATTGGGTCATGGACATCTTTGAGGGGGTGGGGAAGGGTCCATTATTCAGCCCATGACATCACCACATACCATTAAATCAGAATGTCTGGGATTAAGAGCCAAGGATCTGTATTTTCTGAAAATCTGCAGGCATTTTCTTTCTGTAAAAAAAAAAAAGTTTTTATTGATTTCAGAGAGGAAGGGAAAGGGAAAGAGAGATAGAAACATCAGTGATGAAAGAGAATCATTTATCGATTGCTTCCTGCACACCCCACACTGGGGATCAAACTCACAACCCGGGCATGTGCCCTGACTGGGAATCCAACCATGACCTTCTGATTCATAGGTCGATGCTCAACTACTGAGCCACACTATCAGGGCTACAGGTATTTTCATTATGAAGCAAAGCTTAAAAACCACTGCACTAAGTAACCAAATAAGTCCTAGCCAGTATGGCCCTGTGGGTAGAGGGTCAGTCTGCAGACTGAAGGGTCCCAGGTTTGATTCTGATCAAGGGCACATGCCTGGGGTTGTGGGTTGGTCCCCACTAAGGGGCGTGCAAGAAGCAGCTAATCAATGATTCTCTCTCATCATTGATATTTCTATCTCTCTCTTTCTTCCTCTCTGAAATCGATAAAATATAATATTAAAAAATAGTAATAACTAAACATTCCTTGGGTAACTTTGTGAAACAATGCTCCAATATGACATTGAGAAGACATACTCTTGACTTAGTTTTATTTCTAAGCTTGAGATAATTTTTTAATAAACTAAAAAAGTATTAAATAATTCTCAAATTAACAAAGCTCTACTTTGATTAATATCTACAGTCATTTTTTTTTTTTTGTTTGGTCTGAGCCTGGACTGAATGCCACTCTCACCAACTGTATAAACTCAGCAAGTCAACGTTGCTTTTCACATTTTTGCAAAATGGAACAATGGAACTCATTTCGGTCGGAATGGTGCTGACGGTGGAGGAAGGTGTAAGCTAAGGGACTGAAACTCCCCCTGTGAATGATTGGTGCCCATGCCCACGGCTGGCTGCTGGAGGCCGAGCCAGCATCAGGTTTCCACAGCCATGTATCACGCAATGGGAACCTCAAAAAATGGAGTCTTATATACTGTTCAAATAATGAGAATGAAAATAACACGAACCCATTCATCCTTCAGCTATGCCCAATGCTGACAGCAAACAGAGGGGTGCTGGGAAAGCAGTTAGGGGCAGCATACTGAGGAACCTTGGTGAAGCTCCAAAAGCACACGCTCTCCTGCAATAAACCTATCATCAGCCTGAATTTACAGCGTTTCACCCAGTGCTGATCCTAGAGCCTCGAGATAAATGGTTTACGAACTGTTTATCAACAGTGCTGATTCTCAACCTGAGTTCATAACAGTAGGTTTTGTCTTTTAATTGAAACAATTATCAAAAAATCTATCAAAATGCTTTTGGGTAGATTGCATTAAAGGCTGGATACACCTGGAGATCCTAAGAAGTCTGAAGAATGCTTCCTAGGCTTAAGAAGGGAAAATGTTGGACTCTGGGGGTTCACCTTTAGGCATCTTGGACAAAAAAATTTTCTAGAATCAGGTTCCTAGATTAGATAAGTAAAGCTGGTTGTTGCCCTGCAGGACAATAAATTCATGACCTTGAGGTTATCTTCTCTATCAAATAGAAATCTATAAAATAACCTGTAACCTTCCCAACCTCAGTGACTTCCCGCTTTTGGACTCTTCTCTTCATTCTGTTCACGTGGACAAACCTTGCTCTCTTTCCATATAAGACTCAACCTGGTTGACAAGTTTCATCAGTTCCCCTTTACTAGGTAAGAATGATCATCACAATGTGAGTGAAACATGGGTCTGATTTCCTAAAGCAATGCTTTTCCAAGCTCCTTCAACAGCAGAACCAATTTTCAATTTTTCAAGTAAAATAATCTGCCAATATATATGTGGCAAAATGAGAAAGCTGATATCTTTAAAAAAATTTATTGATTGATTTTGAGAGAGAGAGAGAGAGAGAGAGAGAGAGAGAGAGAGAGAGAGAGAGATTTGTTGTTCCACTTATCTATGCACTCATTATTTTCTTCTTGTATTGACCAGATATTGAACCTGCTACCTGGAAGTGTCAGGACAACACTCAAATCAGCTGAACTACCTGGCTAAAGCAAAAAGCTGTTATTTTAATAATTGACACCATTAGCTTCTTAGAAAAGGACATACAGTTGGTCCTAATTATCTGCAATTTTTAATTCACCTACTTGATAAAATTTGTTTGTAACCCCCAAATTAATATTTGTGATATTTTGCTGTCATTTACAGACATCTGCAGAGCAGGAAAAAAAAAAAGTCATCTGATATGCATGTTCCCTGCTGAGATAGAATGAGGTGACGCTCTGCCTTCTTGTGGCTCTTATACAGTACATATATGTCCTTTTTTAGGTCTATTTAGTGCCACTTTCCCCCCCATTTTTGTGCCTTTTTTGTTGGAAATTTTGCTGTTTAAAATGGTCTCCAAGCATAGCGCTGAAGTGCTGTCTACTGTTCTTAAAAAGAAGATTGTGATGTGTCTTACAGAGAAAACATTTGTGTTAGCTAAGCTTCATTCAGGCATGAGTGACGGTGTAGTTGGTTCTGAGTCTGATCGTTAATGAGTCAACATTATCTATTAAATAAGATATCGTAAAATAGAAACACATAAAACAAAGTTATGTATTGACTGGTTGACAAAAATGTGTTAAACAGAAGACTGTTGAACTGAGACAAAATAGTCTGACCAGTAGATCTGAATCAACATGGATGGGAAGTAACCCATATACTTAACATCTATTTGTAGTCTAGTTAAAATATTGTACAGTGAAATGTGAATGTCTCTCATTTTTCTCTTCTTTCTATCCTGGCCACATCCAGCTGTGTGAGTTTGTGGGGTGAGAGTGGAGTACAGAAGGGAGCTTTAGGCAGATCCTGCGGCCCTGGGGGCCTGATGGCAGGTGAAGTCAGTTTCTTATCTGAAGGAAACAGAAGGTTGGAGGACCTGGCTCAGTGGGCCAGGGGCAGGGGCCCTGAGCCCATAATTCTGCTGCAAAAGACATCAGCTTTTGTGGACCTGAGATACTATCTGGATGAGTAGGTACCACACAAGATAGGTAAAGGCACCAGTGGGACTCCACTGTTTTCTGTCAAACACACCGTTTTTAATCAGAACATCTCATCTAACAAAGACTCACTAAGCACATACCATTGCCAAGTACAGTGTGGTCCAGAGCGGCCTGTCAGCTCCTGGGTCAGGCTCGCTTGGCTGCCTGCCTGTGTATGCAAGGACAGGTTCATGGAACAGAGCACTTGTCTTTGGTATCTCGGTTTGAGACAAAGTCACATTTGAGACTCAGTCAGGACACCAGTCCTGCTTCTTAACAGAGAAGAGTAAATTCTCCTCTCTACCTGCCCATGACCATGAGGGCAGCAGAGGTTGGAGTACCAAACCTTAGACTTCAGGTCACTTTTCATCACTTTTGCTTGAGCTATAGAAATGTCTAGCCTCCCTGCCCCCCAGCTCCAATGCAGCCCACACACCACTGTCAGATTTCTCTTCCTTTAATGTGGCTTTGATTATCATTCCTCCCCTGATCAAAAACTTCAAATAGTGCCCACACCTTAGCCTGTCACTACAGTCCCCCACATATGGCATTTGCCTGCTTTTTCACACCCATCTCCTACTTCTCTCCTAAATGCACCTTCCTCTGCAATCAGTTCCTTGTAGGATGCCCAGAACATGCCTCCCACACCTTTCCCCTAAGCCTTGCTTACAAATGGTTCCTCCAATATTGATATGTCCCCAACCTTCCACTCTCTCTCTCCATAAAATTCCTCTCCATTCTTCAAGAACTGTTATTTCTCCAACAAATTCTTAAATAGTTCATCCCAGAGTGACACCTCTCATTGTTTTGAATTTACTAGGTCGGTTATTGGCATTCATTTGGTACCCTGGTTCTTTCCAACCTTATCCCATCAATAAGAAATTGATGAGTGGGTGTGGGCAACTCTAGGGTCATGGCAATGGAATACTCTGTAGGCCATTCCACTTCTCCCTTTTAAAGGGCAGCCATGTTGTGGAGGAGTGAGCAGAGGAGTAAGTTTTCAAGTGAAGAAACACCCGCCATTTACCCTAAGAGAAAGGCTATTTCATGTTGTTTAAATGGCAAGGCTATTTTACTTAACAAATGGAATTCTTTACTGTTTTCTGTCCAATACACTGTTTTCTAAAGTAAAGGATCTACTATTCCATCCTTTATCTGTAAAGCTGATGCCACTGTCTTTGTCTGAGCCCCCTGGGAGCATGCTTCCGCTCTGTGTTCTGAGCAGTGGTGATGGACCTGCTGAGTCATTCACACAGGCTTATCCAGGTGCCCAACTAAATCCCATTTTTACAGCATGGCCAGCCAACATTCAAACGCTGTGCTAGGAAACATGAGCCAAACTGGCTGCTCATTCCTGACTCAATCCTATGACCTTGACTTCAACAATGCATTAGCTTACATAAATGAGCCAGGCAGCCTCAGAGCACTGTGGTGTTGATATAGGATAAAGCTTTTATATAATGTGAAGAGAGATTCTGTTCTCTCCTAGCACCAAGGCATGAGAAAGCCTCTTGAACTGAATTTGAGAAGATGCCAGCCATGATAAAAGGGTTCCTTGACTACAAGTTTGAATGCCTGATGCCTGACTTCTGATCCTCTGTTAACATTTTTTAAAAATATTTTTTTTATTGATTTCAGAGAGGAAGAAAAAGGGAGAGAGAGACATAGAAACATCCTATCTAATGAAAGAGTAATATGCAAATCTGACAATACCTTTGCTACACCCACAAGCCATACCCACAGCCACGCCCACCAGCCAATCAGGAGCAGATTATGCAAATAAACCCCAACCAAGATGGCTGCCACCACTGAGAGCAGAAGGAAGGCTTGGGTTTCCCCGGAAACAGAGTAAGCCAAGCTTTCAGCCTGCCATTGGTGGCCTAGGCCTCCACTCAATGCTACAAAGTTTCAATTTTAAAAGATACAGAAATGGCGGCAGCCACCGAGCTGGAGAGAACAGAGGCTTGGGTTTCCCCGACAGTGGAGGAAGCCAACCTTTTCACCTGCCCTTGCCGGCCTAGACCTCCACTCAATGCTACAAAGTTTTAATTATAGAAGATATATCCCAACAGAAATGGCGGTAACCATGAAGCTGGAAAAAGCAGAGGCTAGGGTTGCCGGGCGATGGAGGAAGCCAAGCTTTCCATAGCCCTGGCCTGCCTTGGTCTCTGCTTAAGGCTACAAAGTTTCAGTTATAGAAGGAAAATATCCCAAGAGTAATGGCTGTGGCCATGGAGCGAGAAGGAGGCTTTGCTCCGCTCCAGACTACAAAGTTTCAATTGTAGAACATAAATAAATTGCAGATACCAGGGCCTCTGCTTGGGTTGCTGGAGGGTGTGGCCAGCCTGCAAACCACCAGAGGCCCCTCACCCAGGCCACCCTATGCCCCAAGGGAACCCCCCCCCCCATCTGGTACACTATTCAGGGCAAACCAGCTGGCCCCCACCCATGCACCAGGCCTCTATCCTATCTAATAAAAGAGTAATACGCAGATTGACGATCACTCCAACCCAGAAAAGGACTGCCTCCATGTGGTCAAAGATTCTGCCCCCATGTGAACACAAGATGGCCACCACAAGATGGCCAGCAAGGGAGGGCCGTTGGGAGGTTCGAAGCTGCAAGGGAGGGCAGTTGTGGGTGATCAGGCCAGCAGGAGAGGGCAGTTAGGGGTGACCAGGCTGGCAGAGGAGGGAAGTTGGGGGCAAACAGGCTGGCAGGGGAGCAGTTAGACATCAATTAGGCTGGCAGGGTAGTGGTTAGGGGGTGATCAGGCTGGCAGGCAGAAGTGGTTAGGGGCAATCAGGGAGGCAGGCAGGTGAGCAGTTCGGAGCCCGTAGTCCTGGATTGTGAGAAGGATGTCAGTTGGATATCCCTTAAAGGGCTGGGATGGGGGATATGTCCTGTGCCCCATGCATGAATTTTGTGTCCTGGGCCTCTAGTCAATGATAAGAGAGAATCACTATAGGCTGCCTTCTGCACACCCCAGACTGGGGATGGAGCCCATGACCTGGCATGTGCCCTGACCAGGAATTGAACCATGACCTCCTGGTTCATAGGTTGATGCTCAACCACTGAGCAATACTCTCATGTCATTAGCTCTTGATATTCACTTTGGTTTTGGTGGCAGTTTCCTCATCAGTAAATGAAACTTCAAAAAAATTTCTTGGGCCTCTTCAGACTTTTTGTATCTAAGACTGAAAACTAAATCTCTGCAGAATGAAGAACATGCATTTGTGGAAATCTTTATTTCCACGATTTTTCTGTGCTTAAAGTTTTACACTTGTTTGTCTGTTTAATCTGAAATCAGCATGCAGTGGTTTCCAAAATTGCTATCTTTGTTGGTATTAGTCAAGATCCTTGATTACAAACAATAGAAACTAAGTCTGGGTTTACTTAATATGAAAAGGAATCCAGTGGAAGATCCTTTGAGATCTCATAGATTCAGCTCTGTGAACTGAGAACCAGAATAGCATTAAGGGCATGTAATGAAGAGGCTGACTCCATGTTTGATGTGGTAAAGCACACACTGCTGAGAATTCTGATAATAGCATGCTCCCATGCTTTTCATGTCTGTATTCTGAGATCCTAAGATAAAGCTAGAGAATGCTGTCTGCAGTTTATCAGAGTTCCAGATTTTCTGTCAGTCTTTTATATACTAAAGGCCTAGTGCAAGAAATTTGTGCACTTGGAGGGGGAGTCTCTTAACCTGACCCACGCCCTCTCACAGTCCAGGACCCCTCGGGGGATGTCCGACTGACAGAGAGTGAGCCTAAGTTAGCAGTTGGACATCCTTAGTGGTGCCCTGGACGTGGGAGAGGCTCTCACCACTGCAGCTGTTTTCACCAGCCATAAGCCTGGCTCAGGGCTTCTAGCTGAGCAGCATATCCCCTGTGGGAGCACACTGACCACCAGGGGGCAGCTCCTGCATTGAGCATCTGCCCCCTGGTGGTCAGTGCACATCATAGCAAGCAGTGAGTAGCCTTAACATATCATTAGCATATTATGCTTTGATAGGTTGAACTGCCGACTGGACGACTGGACACTTAGCATATTAGGCTTTTATTATATAGGATTTTTAATTTTTTTCTTTATTGATTAGGGTATTACATATGTGTTCTTATTGCCCTATTGCCCCTCCCCCCCAACCTTCCCCACTCATGCCCTCAATCACCTGTTGTCTGTGTCCATTGGTTGGGCTTATATGCATGCATACAAGTCCTTTGATTGATCTCTTCTTCTTACCTCCCCCACCCCCCACCTTCCCTCTGAGGTCTGATCCATGCTTCTCTGTCTCTGGATCTGTTTTTGTTCATCAGTTTATGTTGTTCATTATATTCCATAAATGAGTGAGATCATGTGATATTTATCTTTCTCTGACTGGCTTATTTTGCTTAGCATAATTCTCTCCAGTTCCATCCATGTTGTTGTAAATGGTAAGAACTCTTTTTTTTTCTACAGCATCGTATTCCACTGTGTAGATGTACCCACAATTTTCTAATCCATTCATCTGCTGATGGGTACTTAGGCTGCTTCCGAATCTTAGCTATTGTAAATTGTGCCACTATGAACATAGGGGTGCAAATATTCTTTCTGATTGGTGTTTCTAATTTCTTGGAATATATTTCTAGAAGTGGGATCTCTGGGTCAAATGAGAGTTCAATTTTTAGTTTTTTGAGGAAACTCCATACTGTTTTCCAAAGTGGCTGCATTCCCACCAGCTATGCCCGAGGGTTCCTTTTTCTCCACATTCTCACCAGCATTTGTCATTTGTTGGTTTGTTGATGATAGCCATTCTGACAGGTATGACATGGTACCTTGTTGTTGTTTTGATTTGCATATCTCGGATGATTAGTGACTTTGAGCATGTTTTCATATGTCTCTTGGTCTTCCTTATGTCTTCTTTTGAAAAGTACCTATTTCGGTTGTTGGCCATCTTTTGTTGTTTATCTTCCTTCTGTTAAGTTGTATGAGTTCCAGTAAATGTTGAGATTAAACCCTTACGTTTCTTCATCTGATAACATTGGCAAATATGTTCTCCCATGCAGTAGTTTTTCTTGTTGTTTTATTGATGTTTTTGTTTGTTGTGCAAAATCTTTTTATTTTATGTAGTCCCATTTGTTTATTTTCTCTTTAGTTTCCATTGCCATTTATATTTTTTACATCAATTAATTTTTTTTCATGAACTGTAATCAATAAGATAAAAAGTAGGTTTCTTCTACATTCTTTTTGTTCTTAAAATAACAAAGGATTTAACAGTAATAATTGGAGTTGGCCCGCAAGTATTTTTAGTTTGGTGACTAGATGTTCCATAGCTAACAATCACATAAATTAAAAAGCTGATTAATACCTAAAGATCTATTTAGTACTAACAGAGACTTTTGACTTACAGCTGATGTGTAGGTTATGTTAAAACTTATAAATCTATCTAAGCCTTCATTTCATAATTGTTGAATCTAATATTTTGTATTTAGGCCACTTATTTTTTTAAATATATTTTATTGATTTTTTTGCAGTATAACTTATAATTAATAGTAGTACATGTTTTCCTTTCCCTCTCCTTCTTATCCTCCCCCCAGCCTCCCCTACCCCCCAGCACATATCCCCTCCCTCTCCCCTCCCCGCCCCAGTGTCTTTCATTCATTGGTTATGCTCATATGCATGCATACAAGTCCTTCAGTTGATCTTCCCCAGCATCCACCTCCCATCCACCCAAGCCTTCCCCCTGTAGCTTGACAGCCTGTTCAAGGCCACCCTGACTCTATATCAATCACGCTCCCCTGTTTCTTTTCTTCAAAAATATCTTGCCTCTGCATACTAGAAATAAATGTATAAGAACAAAAAATGTTTCAGTCTCAGTTTCAATGTCCAACTGTTCTGAGTCCCAGTTTCAGTGTCAGATAACTCTTTATGTGTACATGTCAGCAATGGTATCCAGATGGTGGACACATCGTGGCAATGCAAGATCCATCCTCTCTGGTTTGGTCCTGGGCTGCCTGCAGACATGCACAGCTGCCGACTGCTAGCATGGCAAGGTGTCGTCAGTGTCCCCCATCTCTGGACCATCCTCGTGACTGGAACAGATCCGTCAGTTCCTCACAGTCGCAGGAACCTACATGGTCTTGGAGTTGTTCTCTGAAAACATACAAACACATTCTCGACCAAAAGTTAACAAAGGGATCCTCTATGCAAAATAGACTTGGGATTCTTTTTAATTTTTGCCTAAATGATTTTCCTTTGGCTTATTTTGACACCATGTGTGTTTTTTCATGGGTGTCCTGCAGTTGGTTTTACAAATGGAATTTACTTTACTGGAGTAAGAATTTTCTAGATGTATTTTACTTACTCGATATTTTTTTCCTTATGTGATATTACCCCACCGCCCCCTCCCCTTTTCTGATTAATGGGGGCTTTTGGAAATTTTATATTGCAATCTTGGTAATTTTAAATTTTAATTTTTGCACACAAATATGATTGCTTTAGGTTCTTTGGATGTTAGGCAATTTTACAGTGAGATGAACTACTAATAGATTTTTTAGTTAATGTTTTAGGAAAAGCTTTTTGTCCAGTACACTAAAATTTTCTTGAGTATTCACTTATTTCACTTGGCCAATTTAAATTAAACTGAAAACTTGATTACTATTTTCCTGTCAATTTTAATACTCAAGCAGAAATCTTAGTTTACCCTGTAAATACTAGTGGAAAGGAATATTTGCAATTTTGAGTAGGTCCTGAGCATTCCTGGTAATAGACTGATTTTAGATATAGAGCAGGTATTGCTGGCCAAGTCTCTGTCTGCCACCTGGGTCCTGGTCTGAGTTGTGCGTGGGAGGCGAAGCAGCCGTGGGGGTAGGAGACCTCCCTCAGGAGGGGTGAGAATTCAAGCCCCTGCAAGGTTTGTGGATGAGGGTCTGTGCCCCACCTCTGCTGATCTTTTACCTCTCTCTGTTGGCCCCTCTGCGACTGTGCCTGTCTTAGGTTGTTCCTTCCCTGAGGAATCTTACCCGTCTCTGGTTAACCAGCCATCCTCCGGGTAGGCCACTTATTTTTTAAATAATAATTTTATAAGGATCACAGTTCCACTAACATTTGAGGAATCATTTACCTTCAGTGACTATCTATGAGAATCCTCTCTGTCTCTTGGCAGAAGTGTCTGGCTTTCAGTAGCTAAAGTATAAATTCAGTCTGAAGTCATTTTCCGTGAAACATTCTTCTTGCCTTTCAGAAAGCCTATGTTTTCCTTCACAATTATATTCATGCCCCCTTTAAAATTTATCTACAGCATTTTGGCAGCTCAGGTTGAAGGGAGTTACCTGAATATACAATTCACGATTGCAGTTAGTATTTCTCACCTTGAGGTAGGTGTTCACTGTAGCCTTTTATACTCAAAGACCTGACATTCTTAGGTGCTACCCTGAGAAATTGCATAGACAGTTAGCTTCTTAGTCATCTGAAGTTTGACATAATCAAAGATACTTACATGTACCATGTGTTGAAACTCCTACCATCTTCTGCAGTGCTCTGAAGGGTCATTTTTAATTGGTGTTATTTACCAGCTGTGTTTCTATTTTTCAAATCCCAATGTGTTTGGGATGCTTCCTTATCACTATTTAACACTTGCAATAGCTCACAGGCTTACCATTATATCCCACCAGCTTGGAACAGGCTCCAGATACCCCCTGCTCATGCTTAGTTTAGATCAACTTTGAAGTTTCTTCATCTCTGAGAGTCTGTGATCCAGTGCTGACTACTAAAAGAACTATGACAATTGCATGCCAACAACCTTTAGCTATGATTTCAATCTTCATGATACTGACTCATAAGTTTAATAACTGTTTTAATTTGTAAAAGCACGTACACTGAAAAGATAATTGTGCCGACCTAGCTTTGAAGCCTAGCCCAAAATTTGAGGGGTGGGGGACAATTGGATGAGATAAAGCGTGTAAGGTTTTTGGGATAATGCTGGCTTCCCCTTTTATCTCCCTCTGGTTGCAGGAGGCTTGTTTTAAAGAAAGGATTTCATCCCAAAAGAATTCATTCACTTTTCCCCTGCCTGGTTCTAATCCTACTGTGCTCCTCTGAGAATTGGCAACCCTATAGCTCCCTCCTAACCCAAAGCTACCAGAAGAGTACAGCTACTATTCACTTAGGGTACATTCTGAATGTGTGGCAGGGGGCCAACCAACACAAGGAGAGGAACATGCCAAATTATTCTCAGTTGGGTTCATAGCAAATTTGGTTGGAGTGGGAGTCTGCAGATTGAGACAGGAAATGGTAATGCAATGAAATACCCATTTGCATAAATGCTTCTATTTTCCCAAATCTCTATGTGATTAAGGACAATAAATATATTCCATTGAGAAGATCCCCAGTGCTATCTAGAGGCCCTTGGTCCCCTTCCCCTGCTCTTGAAAAAACCTCATTAAAAAAAAAATCTCACTGTGCCCTGATCTCTAGAGGTCTGGGGGTGGACTGGAAAGAGACATTGGTGCTCAAAGCTACACGCAGGAAAGAGCCTGGCCCAGCTTGGAAACTTCGGCTGTGCCAATTGTGTAGGCAAGGCTTGGAGGAACTCCGGACATCCTGTGAGAAGAGATGAAATTGCCAGCACCTTTGCTTGGCATAGGTTTTCCTTTCTAAATTTTAGCAAGAGGTATTAAGACCATCTGGATTTTTATATGGGCAGTTCAGGCCTTAACTTTTTCTCACTTCTCACAAACTCAGGCTTCCTGACCTGGCAAAGGAGTCCTGCCATAAAGGACCTGTGACCTTTACAGTCCCCATGCTTGCTCTGCCCTGCATGCGACTGATGTCCTTCTCCAATGGCCAACAAAGTGTGGCTCCTGGACCAGATGTGACCAACCACCTGGTTTGGAAATAAAGTTTTATTAGAACACTGCCACACCCACTTGGCTGCTATCATCTTACAACAATACAATTAAATCTTTCAGGCCACAAAACATGAAATGTGTGCTACCTGGCCCTTTACAGAAGAAGTGTGTGAACCCATGCTCTGCTCACATCGACCTGCTGGCCTTACCCAGCAAAGATTGAGTTTTACAGGCTCTGTTCCTTTTGGGTGTCCCTAGCAAAGATGTCCCTAAGTTTGTGCACAGAGCTGACTTTTCCTTCTCCTTTAAGGCTCACTGTAGGTATCGGTTCCTCAAGAAATGTTCCTGTGAACCCCAGACTGAACTAAATGCTTTTGAGGGATAAGGATTAAATATGATTTTTAAAAAATCTTCACCTGAGGATATTTTTCCATTGATTTTTAGAGAGAATGGAAGAGAGAGGGAAAGACAGATGGAAACATAAGTGTGAGAGAAACACATTGATTGGTCGCCTCCTGCACAGGCCCTGACCAGGGCCCAGGCCGAGGAGGAGCCTGCAACCGAGGTACATGCCCTTGATCGGAATCAAACCCAGGACCCGATGCTCTATCCACTGAGCAAAACCGGCTAGGATAGGGATTAAATATAATTAACTTCATATTCTCAGGACCTACACACTGCTTGATACAAAAGTGGTACTCAGTAATGTTTGCTGGATTTGGGCACCTAGATATGCAGTTAGATCATGCCGTCAAGAGCATGAGGTAATAGCCAACGGTGTAGAGATGCTTTGCTGAGACTCTCAATGGCAAACACATGGGGCTTTCCTATTGCATAACCTGCCATCCTGCCATCCTTCCCGGACTTCATTCAAGGGCATTTTGTCTGTGATGTCAAAGGAGCCACATTCTGATTCTTGTTTTAATTGTCACAGCTTCTCAGTAAGAACTTCATGGGCTCCATGACAGAAAGGCTCCAGGGCCATTGACAGAAATGTGCTGTGTTTCCTCTTCATGAACACCAGAGGCAAGTTCTCCCTCGGTTTCTACAGAACAGCTCTTATCCTGAGATCTTATGTCTTCATATTCTGTCTTCATATTCTGCAAAGGAGCCTTCTATTTTGGGTTGCATTGCCAGAAATATAGCTAATGGGGAAAATTGACTTCATGAGACATTCATCAGGGAAATGTCTAGGTATGGATTTCTCAGGGTAAAATGACTGAACATTTATATATAAATATGCATGAGCACAATTTACCAGAGCGCTAAGTGATTAGAAAAATTGCCCTTCGCAAAATTGTATTTCATATGATATGACACAATTGCAGAAGGTTAGTTCTTCTTCATTTTAAAATCTAGTTAAATGATGGTCTAAAAAGGGTGATAAAAGAAATGGAAATCCACAGATTAGTGTAGAAAATGATCTTGGAAGAAATTAGATAAAGCAATTTACTTTGTGATTGATTGTGATCCAATCTTGATTATCCCTTAGAATTCTTGCACTACGAACTAATTCAAATTGAGCTTTTAAAGGCATTGTAATATATGATATGGAAGAGGATCTTGTTCTATTAAGGAAGTGAGTGCTCTTCGTCCAGGTTAAAATGAGTCCAACTGGCAGGGTTTGATTTCTCTAGTGTCACTGACTGCCAACTACATAGGCATCAAATATTTATCATGTCCCACCTTCTCCTGCTCTTCTTTTTGTCATTTCAGACACAATGAATGCCAATACTGGAAGACATTTTATGGCTTGTCTAAGCCAATGTTCTCATTTTACAGATGAAGAAAAGGAGATTCAGAAGTGACATGAGTTATCAGAGGTCCCTGGTACATTTCAGGGTTAAGACTTGGGCACGTGTGCTCTGGCTCTTACGATATCCTCTTTGTGCCATCATGGCCCTGCCAAAAGGTAGACAGGAGAGCTTGGCAAGTGGAAAACTCCATCAGGCAGAATTCCTGATTTGAAGCAATAGGAAAGTATGTGGTTAGCCAGGAGATAAATTAATTCATTGACAGTACCTCCTGATTCCCTTGGAAAAAAATGTAGATTTCAATTATCCATGAAGACTAGATTATAGTAGTTTAGCTCAAATGTGTCCCTTAACATTTGCTGATGTAAATAGGTGCCATCTGCAAAATGAAAGGCATTCCCTGAAAAAGCATGACCACTGAACATTAAGATAATGGAACATTTTTATGTACTGGTTTTAAGTTCAAGTATTTCCAAACTGTTTAAAAAATGAACGAAACCCAGTGTAATTTGCCTTATTGTATTTCTTTTTAAAAGTATAATTGGCGTGTAATATTACATTAATTTCAGGTGATTTGTCATTTATATACCTTTCAATGTGATCACCTCACGAAGTGTAGTAATCATCCATCACCATGCAAACTGGTCACAATATTATTGACTACCTATATCCCCCTTGACCTTTTCCACCCATCCCTTCACCCCCTTCCTTATTGTATTATTTCAGCATTATATCAGAGAAATCCATGTACTTTCATTGCTGCTCATGATTTCTTTTTTATTAGTGGAATATTTTAATTTAAAAAATTGTTAGCAATAAACATTCTCATTAGAATTCCACAGGGGGTGAGGGGAACACTACCAGGATTCTCCTCCAGCATCCTTTGCCTCTGCAAAATCTCATTTCCTTTTCTAAAATCTCTGATAGTCTGTGCCCTGGTTCTCAATACATCATATTTGCTTTTGACTAATCATTGTCTCTGGAGGGTAATCCAGTTGTGGCAGGAGGGACTGGGGCACATGTGGCTTGGAGAGTCAATTTTTATCCATTGTTAAATAACCTTTGGCACCAACAAGACTATGTTCTACTGGTAGTATTCCTTTTTCCTTCCTGTAATGCTGTAGAACATTCCCGGGGTAATTTATAACAAAGAGAGATGCAGACAATGGCTCATATGAGCTCCGTAATGTTTAAATCGTGGCAATAAAACCTGACAGACTGGAAGGTCAGAAGTTTGTCTTGACTATTACAATAGCTATCTAGGTGCCTTCGCCCCAGAACAAAGCTCCCTTAATTAATATTCCTTTGGGTTTCAACAGATTTACCATTTCAAAGTGTACCTGAGCCTGAGGCAACCCTTCTCTTCCTCATCTCTGTCCTCATTTAAAAAAATATATAGTTTTATTTATTTCAGAGAGGAAGAGAGAAACATAGAAATATCAATGATGAGAGAGAATCATCAATGGACTGCCACCTGCATGCCCCTCACTGGGGATCGAGCCCGCAACCCAGGCATATCCCCTGACCAGGAATCCAACCATAACCTCCTGGTTCATAGGTGATGCTCAACCACTGAGCCACACCAGCTGGGCCTCATCATTCTTAATTAGTAAGAGTTTTAATACCTTTCTTCAAAGTCACATCACATATTTTTATTAGTCATTGATCAGATCAAGAGCTATGGCCAACGGTCAGTCTTAACAAAATATTTGTACTAATGTTTAGTTTTGATTCCCTTATTTATTATTATCGGATTGGGGTGGCCATTCTACCTTTCGGAGCCTTGCTATTGAAAAGAGGGAGGGTTGGATTAGGTTATCTCTACTTCCTGTCTAGTCACATTCTCAAAGAGTACTCAATGATGGGCTATGCATTTCTACATATAACTCTAAAATATAGGTAAACTATTTTAAGGGTTTATTTTAGGGAAGGGAGTGAAATCTGCTGCATAAAGATAAAGCTAAATTGATGGCAGGCTCCATGGTGGAGGTCTGAGCTTGGAGGGATAGATGGGATTTTCTATATGAGTAAGCAGTTTGGAGATGCCCCAGGAAATCTTGGACCTGCTGACAGCACACAATGCAGGCAGCTGCCTTCCCAGTTGAAAGCTTGTCCCAGTCCCACCACCACCCCCCTTTCCTCTTTCCCTGTTTGTCTCCCAAGTTTAAACAGGTGAAAGGGTGTGAGAGGAAATAAAGAGATGGCAATAAATTGGGGGCAGGAGAGGTCAGGGTGAAGCATGATGGGAGTGAAACCATTTCCCTTCCCCTCCCCCAGTTCTGTGCAACATGGAAAGGCAAAATACCATAATGGAAAGGTCCTGGCCCTCAGAGCTATTTTAGGACTTTGGCAGCTGACCCAGGGGAAGGGTGGTTTGGTTTCCACAGATTCCACACAACAGACAATCATGTATAAATATTTCAGATGGTTCCTGTCTAAGAGTCACCGCTATGATGACAGAGTTTCACTGGGTGCTTTTCCCAGTACAGGCAGGTAAGGAAGAGAGAACTTTGGGATTCTTTGTCTTTCATCATATAGAAGCCTCACCCAACCCCTCTTATATTCCCTCCTGAAACATCCAAACCAGCTCAACAAATCCAACCTACTTTCCTCACCACCTACCCAAACACCCAAGACCATGTAAAAAAAAAAAAGATTGTCCCATGACACCTCTTTATCTCCTTTTGAGAATTCAAAACACTTTCACAGTAAGATATGACCTATCTTTTCCCATTGTGTCCTGTCGATTTCCAACAAAGTTCCTAGTAACATGTTCATTTAAATAAAATGTCATTAAATGAAGTAGGAAGATGTCCCATATATTTTTGACCCACGATACAGGATGGTGCTTACTTCGGATCCTTCTCTAGAAAGAAAAGAAACCTCACACATGCACACACACACCACAAGAAAATTTGGCTTCATTTGTGGCAGAATGATTTTGATTGTACATGGAAAAAGAACTCTCTGTATAAAAGATTAATTAGAGACTGAAATAGCTCACTGATGCTTGACAGTTCTTTTTCTTTTGCTGGAGATGTTTAAGCAAAGAATAATCATGCACCCACTCCTCTGCCTGGAAACAATTGTCTCTCTGCTGCAATCTATGGGTGAGCAGCGATGTTGCCATCCCTTCCCCCTACGTCCCTCACCGTAGGAGCTGTGGTTGACCACTCTAGGGGCTTTCTCTTCTAGGAAAAAGTAGGGAAGGGAAAAAAAGAATAATAGATAGGGGAGACAGTTTTTCCTTTGGTGTCTTACTTAGCTTAGAGAGACCCAATCCACCGAGCAAGCCAATATTTATTTGTACTCATCGACCAATAAAAAAAAATAGCATGCAATATACAAAACATGGTAAACAAGGGCAACAGGAAATATGCCCTCAGGGACTGTGCACATCTGTAGAACTATAGCCAATAGTTAAAAGCAGCATTTGATATAGAGCAAAGGATTAGAATGAAACTAAAGGAGGGTGATTTAACAGATGAGGGAAGGGGGAATAAACACTCAGAGTCACACATTTTAGGACATAGAAAATGTGTTCTCCTAGATCTGGCCCCTCTTGCCTTTGTCTCTGGCTAGAGGAAAATGCTTAATATTTTATGTAGGAAAATAGATGGCTAAGTTGTTTGTAACTTTAGATCCAAAATGTATACTCATTTTGATCTCTCTCTTCCTCTCTCTTCCTCTCTCTCTCTCTCTCTCTCTCTCTCTCTCTCTCTCTCTCTCTCTCTCTATTGCAGCTGAGAGTTTTGTGAATTTCCAAGGCTCTTAAAAGCCATGGACTGGCAAGAATTCCAGCAGAGGTGGTGTTCAAAATAGTTACAGTTGGTATGTGAGCCTCAGCTAATCAGACTAGACGTTCATCAGCATACTGTCCAATCAGAATGGAAGTCAGTCATGAGCAAATCTAGTTCTGAATAAACTTGACCTCCTGCTTCTGGATCTTGTAAAGAGCACTTAACATGTTCTGCTTTTCTCCAGCACCTACATCTGCATTTGTTATTCAACTGAAGGTTGATTTGCTCCCTCATTAAAGGGCGATGCACACCAACCAGAAAGTTGGTTGTGAATTCCCATCATCCCCACACCCACCCCAAGTTATCCCATCATGTGGGCTTCAGGCTTCAGGAAGTTGACTTCGGGATCTTTTAAACAAGACCTTCCATTTTATTCCCCATAAATAAAAGAACCCGACTTCAACAAACTCCTCCCAAGAGAGCTTATCACCAAAGGACTCCAGGATGCATGCTCCATTTGGTATATTCAGGTTGCCCCTTAAAAAAGAAGGCCTGTCCCTTTTAAGTCCTGCGAAGGATCTGTGCAGAACTGCAGGGCTGGTCTGCCGAAGCATTTCCATGGTCCCACACAGGCTACAC
This sequence comes from Antrozous pallidus, assembly GCA_027563665.1. NCBI lineage: Eukaryota > Metazoa > Chordata > Mammalia > Chiroptera > Vespertilionidae > Antrozous > Antrozous pallidus. The sequence goes on from CM050519.1 coordinate 81,749,851, forward strand.
GAACGGGCAGTGCATGGACCCTGCTGCCTTCCAGAGAGGACTTGTCTCTTTAGAACTACAGCCAGAGGCGCAGGTTTGAGGCCCTCTTGTCACACCATTAGTCAGTTTCCTTTATGTCTTTGTCTCTCCTTCTGCAGAATCATTTTAAAGTGCCGGCTTGGCAATAACCATTACACAACTATTCTCTTTTATCATTAGGCTTGAGAAAAAAGAAATGTGGTTTGTGCCTTCCATATTACAGACATAAACAGCCTGCAACTGATTTCATAATTTAGGATTGGGGTTCAGTGGGATGTCTTACTCTATTATTTGTTTAAAAACCTTGTTGTTCTTTGCACACTCAGTCAACCACAGCTAATTCCTACCTTAAGAAAACAGCTTCTCTAACTACCTATTGATATGCATGTAATATGTAATGATATATGTAATTGGACTCTATTCAATCGCATATAATGCAATATACATTCATCTGTGTCAATCTAATCTCCATGTGGAGTTAAAATCTGACCTTGCCATTCACCTTTTGAGTAAAATTACAGTCATATTTATTATGTTTGGTATTGAAGCTAAGAACTGTGGCTTGTATTAAGAAGCTGGAAAAAGAGGTTTTTGATAATAGAAAATAAAAATCATGCCTTAAAAGTTCACTGTGATAAATAAATTCAAACAATATCCTAAAAGGACAAAGCAATTTTTATTTTGGAGACTTAAAAAAAACAACCAGTTAAGCTTTAAAATGTTTAGCTAACATATAAAGACAGCTTTTTAGGAAAGCATAAAAGCAGTTCTGCAAAATCTTCATTTTACATAGTCTTTAGCTTTAAATGAAGTTAAAGGGTATACTTCTTTCATATTAAATACTTAGTAACAAAATACCATTGTGGCTTATAAAAATGCTCATTATAATTTATTTATAAATGTATTGATGACAACCTTTCAAATGTATTAAATTATTTCTTGGGGTGTTTTTTTTTTTTTAGCAGTTTAAGCATTCTGTTTATGTACTCTTTTAAGATGTTTCTTTTCTTATATCTCACTAGAACTTTTCATAAGGAATTACAAAGAATTTTGCAACAATATCTAGTGGCAAGTATGATCATGTCTAATCTTCAATGGGAATGTGAATTTTCCAAAGGTACTTGGAATGGCAACACTAGAAGGAGTAAGATTTTTTTAAAAAATTTTATTTCACATGTTAAGTGCCTGGATGAGTTGATTGGTTTTTAAAACAAATTTCTTTCTACTATTACGATGATTCTGTATTTATTTTTCCAAATAAAGATAATAAAAACAAAAACAATCCTCATTTCTATTTTGTGGGATCCATTTAATTCTATTACCAAACTTATTCTGTCTCTCAAGTATTTCTTGACAGTATATATGCTCAGCATTATGTGAAGAGGAGGGAAAAGCTTCCATTCTTTCTTCATTTGCCTCCAACCATCCACTTTCTCCAGGGACTTCCAAAGTTGTAAAGCTAAAACAGATTTTACAAGAGAGGATGCTGTTTTACAATCAGAACTTATGATCTTTATATCATTTGTGATAACTATTGCCAGATCCCAAGCAAGACTAAAGTCATTTGATGATCATAGACAGCAGCAGCCTTTAACTGTAAACACATGTGTCAAGATGAGTCAAGATAATGTAAAAAAATAGTGGCTACTGGAAATCTTCTTCACCTCCCACCCCCTCTTATGGTTCAGTGCACCCAGGCAGGCTGGCTGAGATGATGAAAAGGACTATTGAGTGAGAAAACATGGCCTTTGAATGTGTCTGATAAATTTCTTTCTTTTTCTTTTTCTTTTTCTTTCTCTTTTTTTTTTTTTTTTTGTTAATCCTCACCAAAGGATATTTTCCCATTGATTTTATTTAATTTACTTAATTTTTAGATAGAGAGAGAATGGAAGAAAGAGGGATAGACAAAGAGAGAAACATCGATATGAGAGGGACACATTGACTGGTTGGTTGCCTCCCACACATGCCCCACCCAGGGCTGGGAATCAAGCTTGCAATCGAGGTACATGCCCTTGACCGGAATTGAACCTGGTCCTTTCTGTCCATGGGCTGATGCTCTATTTGATAAATTTCTTAATATTTGTATAAATTTTTATCCCAACAATAGAATATGATTGTACATGACACTTCACAATTAAATGGAGAGAATAGTTTAAATGCCAATTATTGGTTTGAAATTTTTAAAGATTTAACCCATAATGACACATCAGTGATATTCTCAATTTATAGAATTCCTCTAACAAATAAGCATAAATCTTTATGCATTAAATTTTAAAAAATTACTTAAAAAGGAAGCTAAATTAGAGCAGTCCAGTGTTAGATAATTAGTGTGTGAATGCAGAATTAAGCATTAGGAGATGGAGGGATTGATGATGGAGGTGTGGTAAAAAGAATCTCCTGGCCAAACCGGTTTGGCTCAGTGGATAGAGCGTAGGCCTGCGGACTGAAAGGTCCCAGGTTCGATTCCGGTCAAGGGCATGTACCTTGGTTGTGGGCACATCCCCAGTTGGAGGTGTGCAAGAGGCAGCTGATCGATGTTTCTTTCCCATCGATGTTTCTGACTTTCTATCCCTCTCCCTTCCTCTCTGTGAAAAATCAATAAAATATATTTTTAAAAAAATGAATGTCCTGGACTTGGTGACTGAGAGGCCTGGCCTGGGAAGGAGAAATAAGGGAGAAGGAAGAATATAAGGATGTCACATAAGCATGATTGTCACTGCCAAAATAAAAGCCCAGAGTTATGTAGTTTGGGGGATGAAAATCTATGAGTGTGGTGGAGACATATAGAGTTTGACATAGTGGTCCTCACACACACACTTTTGTTCTCAACACTGAAGAGCTATTGTACTCACTATGCTCAGGGCTGTCCCCATTCAAGACAGCATGGTCTAGTATTCAATGACATTCCAGGCAATTTGAGAATTCTTGGTGGCTTCCACAGGGCCATTAGAAGTCATCCCACTGCCCTTTGTAACCTCTAGTGGCTTCCAACTTCAAGGAAGTTTTGAAGCTTCCTCTGCTTGCTTTATTTTTAGGTTCCATGCTAGCACCCATTGATGCCTGAACTTGACCAAATGCAATTTTTAAAAGTCCAGCACTGTTGACACTGAACCTGTTCATAGAGGGAGCTGTGTGGCTGGCTGATCGGGGCCAAATCCTCTGAATTCAACATTGACAGGAATGCTTGAGGATGGGGCTCCGGGGGAGGGGTGGTGCTTGCAGCCCTTAACAGGGATGACACAGCTGCACTGGTTGGGCTCTGAGAATCTAATTACTCTGACACAGCCCTGACCAGACTGTGCCTGTGAGATAATAGAGCTATCTGCTGAAGTCAGAGCGAGCCCGGGAGCACATTCCAGCCGGGGCAGCCCTGCAAGGAGGATGGCAAAGAAGACTAAGGAGGCGGTGCTGGGAGTCTGGAACCGCAGAATCAGAGATGGAGAATGCCCCTTCGAAGAGCTCTACGAACCCCCAAAGACTGCAGAGATTTCTATTTTTTAATCCAGTCAAGTTGCAGAGATCTCAATGAAGCTTCTTGTGTGACTTCCCAGTAAACAAATGGATATGGCAGATCTGCTCTCTTCAAGGCTAGAGTGTATTTGCCTCATCATGCATTTTTAAATGCCATTTAGGCTGAATGTTTCCTCTCCTTTGTTTTTATTGGCACATGAGAATGTAAACTTTCTTCCTGCCCCCCTTTTTACTTTATTGATTAAGATATTACATGTGTGTCCTTATGCCCCCATGCCCCTCCCCATCCTGCCTTTCTTTCAATGCATTTTTTGGTCTGTTGAGAGTAATGGGAATAAATGAGAAGCACAGAGTCAGTTTTAAGTACTCTTATTGTATTTGTCAGTTGAGAAGCACTGTATCTTTACAACATGAGTTAGGTAGTTCCATTCCCATTAGATCAGAAGGGACAGGAATTATTTTTTTCTAATATAAAGTACAAGTAGAGCTCTTCCTCTCTTCCTCTTCCATTCTTGAACAAATTCAGACCTAAAGCCATTATGTAGAGCTCTGTGAACAGAGGAGATGGGGGAGGAGGAGCATGGCAGCCTAGAGTGGGGTGACAAAGTTCAAATAGAGGGAGGGACAACCTGGTTTGGTGGTGGACACTGAGCAGAGTGAGGAGGCAATCAGGTGAGGACATGGGGCCCACTATCAGAAGTCAGAGCATAAGCAGGTTGAAAAGGTGATTCCCAGGGTGAGGGGAACCTGGTGTCGGTGTCAGAGCCCAAGAGCAAAGAGGAAGCTGTCTGCAGTGATGGGAGAGGCTTTGGCAGCAGTGATGGAAGATATGTACATGTGGGGAGATATTAATATACCTTCTTATATAAATATTAAGAATAGTATTTGTCACTGTCAGAGAAGGGCATTGCCAATAGCTAAATGACCCTTGCATACAGTTGTGGAGCTAAGAAAGTTATTCCAAGGAGCTGAGCACTCAAAGTGAGAGAGCACTTTCTCATCAGGGAATCAGTTGGAAGGCCTCTTGAGGACTCGAGCTCTGGGCTCAGCAAACACCTCAATCTCCCCATCTTCTGAGGGTCTACATGGAATCTGGCACTCGTGTTTCCTTACCAACTTTTTCCCTTGGGGATGAACACATTTGAATGTTGTGTTTCTCTGTTGTCTAGTAGAACTGAGCCAAATCTAATCCTAAAAGGAGTATGCTAGATGCAACAAACTTGACTTGTTCTAGTAAATAAGCACCACCTACGAAGTGTCATGTGTCCAACAGGCAGTCTCTGACCGATTTGAAGGGCTTCCAGAAGAATAACCCTACCTCACTCACTGACACCTGAAATATCTGTAATAGGATCAAAGCCATTTACTCTATTGTCACTGTCAGTTGCAGAAATAAATTTATAGATTTAAATTCACAGTAACATAGCTTATAGTGAGAATCCATGTCATTGTGAAGGAAAAGAATGCTGAACTCGAAATCTGAAGTGTGGTAATATTTTATTTTTCTCAGCCACAGTTGACCATTCCATACTTTAGAACAGTGATTTTCAACCAGTGCACTGCAAGAATTTTTAAAACATGCAGTTTAGTCAGGGGCACTCTTTCCCCTTAGACTGTCAAATAAAGAAATAACAAGAGCCATCACCATAGACATCAAGTGTGAATGATTAAAAGTATAACCCTATTTTAATCCAATAGGCAAAAATTGTATTTTTTGGTGTGTTGCAGAATTTCAGTAATTAGTTTATGTGTGCCATGAGATGACACAAGTTGGAAATTGCTGCTTTAGAATGTCAGAACCTTAAAAAAAAATGTCAGAAACTTGAAAACAACCACCCAACCATCCAACAGTGGGAGAATGGATAGTATGTTATGAGAACAACCCCCAGGGTGAAGAGATTGCATCAAGCTCCCTGAGGTAGGAGCAGCCACCTAAAGGAGAGGCCCTGTCCTGGTGAAAGGAGTGGCCAAAGAAATGATGGGCAATGAAACCATCGCACTCTTGACAGTCAAATGGGCACTCTCTAGTCCCTATGCACCTCCCTCCACTCCATCCAATCCCACAGGAGTCATAGGTGACAGCCAGCTAATCTATAACCTGGGGGAGAAAGGAGAGCTTTTTCCTTTGAATTAAAGATTGAAGTAGTAAGTAGTATATTGCACTAGACCAGTGGTCGGCAAACTCATTAGTCAACAGAGCCAAATATCAACAGTACAACGATTGAAATTTCTTTTGATAGCCAAATTTTTTGAACTTAAACTTCTTCTAATGCCAATTCTTCAAAATAGACTTGTCCAAGCCATGGTATTTCGTGGAAGAGCCACACTCAAGGGGCCAAAGAGCTGCATGTAGCTCACGAGCAGTAGTTTGCCAACCACTGGACTAGAAATTCTGAATTTTCTTTAAATTGATTATAGAACGTCATTTTTTCTTAAGAGTGATCAGAAAAATCATGGAACTGCCCAAGTACGCCTCCAGTTTTGGGGGAGGGACCCAACAACAAATAGAATCCATGTTAAGAAGTAAGGAAAAACACAAACTGGTTTTATAATCACACTTTGAGTGCTGATTATTGTTATTTGGTGACCATTTAAAAAAAAAAAAGAAGCAGTCAAAAACCCTGGCACATGAAAAGTGCTAATAAATTTTGGAGCAATTTAATGGCCAAATCAATTATTTATGCTTCCAGACTCATTGAAACTCATTGAAAAACTGGTTACTGGGGAAGAAAAATAGAGTTAGAGAAAAGAATCTGAGGGTGAGCCCAGAGTGCCTGAGAAAATCAGTTTGTGATTCAGAGAAGGTTATGCTGATTTTAAACTCTTTCTGGTAATATATCTATGAGTACTTGACTGGGTGAATGATTATATAGGAATATGGTTCCCAAACAAACAAACAAACAAAAAGCCCTGGGAACTCTTGGTGTTAAGCATCCCATTTTCACAAAGTCAGGACTAGAATGATGCAAGACAGAGATGTAATGCCCTGAGAGTGCCAGAGAATCAGGGTTCTAAACAAGGAGGCCCACTAAAGGGGGCGGGGGACTCAGGAGTTGTGGCTGGATGAAGACAATTTATCCCAGGTGACCAGAAGCAGATAGAACCAATAAACCCGAAGGTTCAAAAGAAACTAAACCAGAGCAGAGAGTTCAACCAGAGGCACCAAATCTGTCCTAACTTGTAAGAAGTGAGCAAGGGTCTGGGGAATGCAAGACACAGCCACAAAGAGTAGGAGCGCTGATGACACAGAAGGAAGGCGGAAAGTGAAAAGCAAAGTGGGCATGAGGTGCAGGTGCCGTGGGACACCTGTGAGCAGGACTGAGACACCAGACACTTCTCTTATCGGGAGTTGGTGGCCTCTGTGTGGTTGCTTAGGCCTGAAGCAATGGGACCAAATAGAGCAAGCAAGCTCTTTAAGCCTCAATTTCCTCATCTGTAAAATGCAAATAATATCTTCCTTCTATGCCTGTGAGAACTAAATAGGATGATTATTGCCAGCTTCTTCATTTGACAAGTTCTTATTGTCATAGTCCCTTGGAGTGGGAGAATGTGGGTCATGCAGGGGTGGGAGCCATTTCTGTCCTTTAAAAATGTCACCCAATATAGGTGTGGGAGGTTCTAGATCTCAGACATAGGAATCAGCTCTGTATGTATTCTTGTGTGTGTGTGTGCGCGCACGCACGTATTTCTGTTGCAGCCTTAGCCAAACTAAGCTCACCCTCTGATGCTGCTAGTCAAGGTTTGAGAGGTCCTCCCACCCCTGGAATGTTCTCTCTTCCTTCTCTGCTTCCCTCTCACACTGTGAGTAAAGCTTTAGCTCAGGAACTGTCTCTGCTCCCAGCAGCTTCATGACACAAAGAAAACACTTATTAAACACTTACAGAATAAACAAACGAAAGAAACCCAGTGTCTAGAAAGAAACCTATTCAACGCCCTAACAGTAAAAAAAAAATTGGCTTTTCCTTAAGCACACATTTTGATGCCTCCTGAGATTATTATGCCTTTTCCCTCGCTCTTCTTTAGTTTATTTGGGAAAATTGTCATCTCGCTTCCCTAAATAGATTTAGAAATGCTGCTGAAGTGTCTGAGACCTGTTGCCATGAGAATCATGTGCGAGTAGAGAGAACCAGGCTTTCGAGTTTGAATCCTTGATCTCATATTTACCAAATATAAGACACTCAGCAAATCATTTAATTTAGTATCACCTCGATTTCCTCATCTCTAAAATGGGAATTTTTACCTCCTTAAGTGGTTGAGGCTGAATTGCGATCTGAGGTAGGCTTCAGGATCACTCCAATTAAAATATCAAAACTCTTCCAGATCCTATTTCTTCTCCCTCTTTATTTTTCTCCACTGAACTTACAATTTCCTAATTCATTTTGTTCATTGCCTATCTCTCCAGCTAAAATGTAAATTCCATGAGACAGCACTCAGGAGGAGGAAATAGCCTCCACCTGCTCAGAGAGTTTAACCAGCTCTCCCAAAAGAGTGGTTCTCAAAGTACAGTCTGTAGAACCCCTAGGGCAGTGGTTCTTTCTACTTGCAGGTTGAGAACTGCTGCTATAGAGCCTAAGACCATCGGAAAACACAGATATTTACATCACGATTCATTAACAGTAGCAAAATTACAGTTATGAAGTAGCAACAAAAATAATTTTATGGTTGGGGGTCACCACAACATGAGGAGCTGTCTTAAAGGGTCGCGGCATTAGAAAGATTGAGAACACTGCCCTATGAGGTCCCAAGACCATTTCAGTGGGTTCATAACAAGTATCTTCCTGTTGGAGGAAAGCCCCAAAGGTCTAAATGCAGGACTGATTCTGAAGAACTGACGCATAGGCTTATTCAAATTAATAAGAGCTTTCTTAGGAGAAACTTACGTACACGGGCCAAAGCAGCTGCTCCCAGTGGTGGCAGGCTGGGAAGAATCCACACCTCTCCCAAGACAGAGGTTCTTTTTAAAGGGGGTTAATAGCAAAACTAGATGGCGGGTAGTTGTGCAGACAGCCCGAAGAACAATGCATCAGCGGGTTAAAAGAAAAGGTAAAAGATAACATCAGAAAGCTACTACACTCTATACATTCATTAATCTCCTTCCAGGGGACATGAAGTTTGTCATCTTTGGGCAGCATTTCAGTTTTCAGCATAGTCAGCCAAGCGTTACAGAGAATTAAACAGTCACAAAGCAATAGTCACAGAGAGTCCAACCTCTCCCACACTTTACTGCTGGAGCCATATTGCATCTCTGCAGTGAGTTCCCCTACAGATACTCAGGTCGTATCTGCCGTTTGGTTGTGTTAACATTTTCATTGCTAACACAGAAACTTCTGGTGACTTAAAATGAATTCACACAGTGCAACAAACTGTATTAGTAGGTGTCTTCTTTAAAGTCATACATTCACAGTAAAAAATAAACGGAAATAAACTAAAACATGGTAAAATTCCAGTTTCACTTAAGAATGTCCTTGAGCCCAGCTGGGATGGGTCAGTGATCAAGTGTCAACCTATGAACTTGGAGGTCACGGTTTGATTCCCAGTCAGGGCACATGCCCATGCTATAGGCTCAATGCCCAGTGGGGGGCATGCAGGAGGCAGCCAATCAATGATTCTCTCACATCATTGATGTTTCTATCTCTCTCTCCCTCTCCCTCTCTGAAATCAATAAAAATGTATTAAAAAATAATGTCCTTGATAAAACCATAAAAATCATTAATGTTAAAGACCTTAACTCTTTAGCACATGTATCCTTAATATTCTGTGTGGATATTAAAGGAAGTACACACACACAGTACACTGCTACACATCAAATGATGATGGCTGTCTTGAGGAAAAGCCCCTCGATGGTTGAGTTCTGGCATGACTGGCTGTTTTTTAGTGGAACAGCATTTTTTACGTGAGAAAACAACTGAGAAACACTGTTATTCAGACTTGGGTTTCTGGCAGACAGATTCTCAAAAATGAGAGAAATGAACCTGTCACTTTAAGAAAACTGATCGTGTTTGTTTCCAGTGATAAAATTTGACCTCTCAAGTGAAAAGTTAAATTTTGGGAAACTTATAGTTGCCACCCTGAGCTTAACAACATCATAATAATTAATAAACTTTCTGAAGAGATCAGAAGTGTTATAATAATTGTGACTTTTAGTTAATGGGTAACAAAATGTGCTACCATTAGGAGTGCTGCCATTAGCGTGTATCAGTAAACCAATATTTTCAGATGACCAAAGCATTGCAAAACCATGCATGGGTAAAAGATCCATTCAACATACAACAAAGCCTTCACAAAAGAGATTTTAAAACATCTGAGAAGAGATTACAAAGAAATGTAATGTAACAGATTTTAATGTGACACTGATATCACCCACTAAAAGTGAACCGAAGGCAATCAAATTAAATATCAACACAAAAAATAATTTTAGAAGGAGCCCAAACCATGGAAGAGCCTTCTCCTTACTTAGAGCACTCACTGATGGTCTCTGAGATTAGTTTGGTAACTTGCCTCCCACCTGGTCTTACCAGCCTCAGTCTGCCTTCGGATTGGGATATTATTGTTAAGTCTTCATCCCAACTTGACTTGGTCTCCTCCTGCTGTAACACGTCTCCTGGACATGACCCTTGATCTGATCACTCCAACCTTCAGCAGCTTTGTCCATAGGTCTCACACTATGCTTGACTTGCCAGTAATGGAACACCCCACCCTGTTGGAATGCAGGATGTGCAACTCCAAGCGGGCCTCTCTCCTGAAAGTCACCCAGGGTGAGAGTTTAATGTTTTATCTTCCAGTATTTTGTTTCAACATTGTAGTTCAGTGCTGAGGAAATAGGATTTGTGCTGTATCTTTGTAGCTGCTCATCTGAAGGAGCAAAAGCAAAAGGCTTTCAGGAAAGGCTGATAGATAAAATAATCCCATTCTTCATCCACCAACCAGAAAATCCCCAAGATCTCACTTGGATGGGATCATGTACATGATTGTGAGTATATCTTGTAGAAAGCTTGTTGGCTTTGTGAGGATTCTCTGAACCTTTGATCCCTGGGGAACAGAATATTTCCATTTCTATAGTCCAGAGGAATGCTCAGCTGCATTAACTTCTAAACCCTGGGTCAGGGTTTCTTGGAAATTCATTTCCGTAGCTTCAGTGATAATCTGGATTCCAGACATTTTACATCTGATCGACGAGAGCAAATAGCTGCCCTGGGAATATTTTAATGAGTTCTGTTTTTCACCATGAAAGTAAATGAGCATTTGATCTATAAAATGTGGAGGCCATGAGCATAAAAATAGGATGAATTATGGAGAAGAATGAAAAGTTGGGGAAGAGGGAAGAAGAGAAAAGGCCAGAGGGACATCAATTAATCAAGAGTAAGGAATATAGTCAAGAATTATATCTGGTTTTTAAAGTTTCACTTGGTGTGAATTTTTTTGGCTATCTTATATACAGAAGTTGGCAAAAGTAGGTTTATAGTTGTGAGTATGAAAAACAGTTTATGTTTGTATTATTATTTATTAATTATTGTGTTATTTTCCATATGAACCACTGTAGACTTACTTTTGCCCTCCCTTAATTTCGCTACTCTGTAGAATCTCTCAATAATGCAAGTATATATAACCATGGTAGCCTACCTGTTTGTATCAGGCCAAAATTTGACTTAGAGCATCATGCAAAGGTGTCTGAAAGGATGTCTCTGAGATGAGAAGCAAACTTTCTAGCCACAGACTTTGCCATCAACCTCCATGTTTATTTGTCTTCCCATGCCTTGGTTGTCTCATCTATGAAACTGGCGGGATGTTCAACCTGCCCTCTGCAGGCAACACTGATAACCATAGTCATTAAAAAAAAAAAATCAATGATCACCATTTTGTGATTAAGAGCTTCCAGCATGATGGTTTAGAAAATGTTGTCGTTCAGTTTCAGCACAGGAAATGATCAGGGCTCAGATGGGATGCCAGGTTCTATCCCTTCTTCCTGAGTTCCTTTCTCTGCTTCCTGCTCTGGCTGGTAACTTAAGTTAGTAGCTGTCAAATCTTAGAGTGTTTTCTCTCTTTTAAAAATCACATCCTTTACTCTTGGCAGCTGAAATATTTCTCTACATTTTTCTTAATCAGAGCTGTCTCCAAAAATGGCTTCCCAAGACTGCCCCAAATCAACGAATGACATAATAACCCAACCGCTTTGCCATGTCAGAAACCTGGGCATCATCCTGGACTCTTAGGACTCTCTCACTCCAAGCACCTCGCATTGTGCCCAGCACAGAGTGAGTTCACTTGTTCTCCTCTCTCTGCCTCTCTCTCTTTACATGCACATTCCTCTTAAATTCTATCTTCCTCAAGACTTCGAGTGCACCTTCCTGTCTTCTTCCCCACTTTGTTTCATGCTTCCACTCTTTCTGTCCTAATTGCCAAGTACGACTGTATTTTTATATCCTATCCCAGTTTTTTCTGAGTGTGTTGTTCTTTTCCCAAAGACAGCTGTCTTCTGAGGACTGGCTCTGGGTTCCTGTGCAGTCTCTGAAACTGGCTTATCCATGGAAAACAGACTCTTCTGCTTTTAAACAAACCTAAGTCCCAGAAACATGGTGTCCCATGGAGAAGATTTTTTAAATTGTTCATTAGTCCTTGGAGTTTTGCTAATTCTTTGAATTCTAAGAAAAAGCTTCATTGCCCATTTAAGAGAGACAGACACTGTTCATTGATTAATTGCATCAAGGCTTCTGTATAAATGCTCTGATTCCACTGCTTTGATCAGGATTTACTTAAATTTCACTGATAATCGTAGGCCTGGAGGAACCTTGCCTGAGGGAAGGGGAAGGTGCCTTTGAAGGTTTAAGACTGGCAGTAGAGACTGCAATCATCTTTTGTATATTCCTCATGTCTATTCCAACCCTTTCTGTCTGATATAAGAAACTGGCTTTTCTTAGGATTCAATAGTTAAAGCTCATGGGCAGGTGCTCTGAGAACCTGTGGATAAACCACAGCAATCCTAAAAACTCACTCTTGCTGCTTCTCCCTTGTGGTAGCTAACAGGTCAGCTTACCTTCACAGAGGGAGGGGACAAGCTTCCCAAACAGCACACTGATCCCTCCATACTAGTTGGGAAATACAGACATAGAAAAGGAGGACCACGGTGGTAATTTCAAGTAATTTGGATTAAAAAAATCTAGCTCTAATACTTGCTGTGTGACTTTAGGCGAATTGCTTAATTTCTGTGTCTCTGTAGGTGCAGTGGAATTAAGGATATCTTTCTCATAGAAGAAGTAGCATGTAGTAAGTACTCAATAAGTCATGCCTCTTACTGCTAATATCATTATCCTTAGTAACAACAGTAGTAATAGTAGCAACACCTTGAAGTAACCAATATTGTATGGCATTGGCAATCCCAAAGCTGCCATGTGTTAGAATTAAATCTACACTAAATCAAGAGCCTCTGCTAATGCTGCATGATTACTCTTTCCATTTAGTACAAAGTCCAGGGAAAGTGTAGATCATCTTGCCTGCCTCGTTGGAGGTTCTCCAGTGAGCTTGCACACCACCTGCAGCCTGAAGTATGACCTTCCCAGAAGTTATGGAGCACGCCAGATGGCAGGGTTTGTAACTAATGTGCCCTTCTACAATCAGGATTAGATTCCTGGGGGATATAATGCAAGACATAGTCAATCAAATATTTGCATTTTATTCCTGGTTAAGATCTTTGTCCCAAAATTTTGCCAGTTTTCCTGAACTACTGAGCTCTTGGGCTAGACACAAAGAAACCTCAAGGCCTCTTTCTCGTCCTCCCCTATGTTCTAGGCCAGACCCAGCCCTAACTCCAGTTCTCATTTCTTGGACGTCACTCTTCCTTTTAGTCATCCTTTTAGTCACACGTGTACTTTTCCTTCAACTAGGAGGAGCGAAAAGAAAGAACAGGACTTTTATGACAGGACTTGTATAATTTCTTTGATCTTTTAGTCCTCAGAGGTTAGAAGTGGAGATCCCTGAAGAGGTAGGGCCTTTCCTCTGGAGGTGTAGGGTCTGGGGAAGAATTAGAGGCTGAGCCAATATTGATCTTTGAGAACAGCTGCTTGCGTGAGTCCCTGAATTAGCTGGAGGCAGCTTTTGCCTTCATGTGTCACCTCCCTGGCTTCACATGAGACGGGAAGCCCAGTTCCTCTGCCTCATTAGTTCATGATACACATACACAGAAAAATTATATTTTCTCTACATCTACCTTCCCAACTCCTCTACATCAGAACACATGGGAATTCTGGGTATAGACAAATAGATCAACAGAGCTGAATAAAGAGTCCGGAAATAGACTCATATAAACATAGTCAGCTGACCTCTGATAAAAGAGCAAAGGCAGTATAAAGGAACAAAGGTAATCTTTCAACAAGTGATTCTGGTGATTCTGGAGCAGTGGGGCATGCACATGCAAAAAAGATGTTATCTAGACACAGATCTTATACACTTCACAAAAATTAACTCAAAATTAAACAGAGATCTAAATGTAAAACACAAAACTATAAAACTCCTAGAAGATGATATAGGAGGAAAACCTAGATGGGGATGGATGGAGTGATGATGCTTTAGATATAACACAAATGGCACAATTCTTGAGAAAAAAAATAACAAGCTGGACTTTACTACAATTAAAAACTTCTCTCTGAAAGACAACGTCAAGAGAACAAGAAAACAAACCACTGACTGGGAGGAGATGCTTGCAAAAGACATTTGTTTCTGGACTGTTATCTACAATATACAAAGAACTCCTAAAAGTCCACAACAACTATGAAAACAAACAGCCTGAATAAAAAAAAATGGGCTAAAGACCTTAATAGAACTTCATCAAAGAAGATATACAGATGACAAATCAGCATATGAAAAGATGCCCCAAATCATATGTCATAGGGAAATGCAAATTAAAACAATAATGAGAGACTATTAAATAGCTGTTATAATAGCCAAAACAAGGAATATTGACATCAAGTGATGGTGAGGATGTGGAACAACAGGAATTCTCATTCATTACCAGTGGGGATGTAAAATAGTACAATCACATTGGAAGACAGTTTGATAGTCTCTTACAAAACTAAACATAATCTTACAATCCAGCAATGGAACACCTCAATTTTTACCCAGAGGAACTAGAAACTTAGATTCACACACACACAAATTCATATGGATATTTATGGCAGTTTTATTCATACTTGCCAAAAATTGGAAGCAACCAAGATGTCCTTTAGTTGCTGAATGGATAAGTAACTGTGGTACATCCAGACAAAGGAATATTATTCAGGCTAAAAAGCAATGAACTATCAAACCATAAAAAGGCATGGAGAAAACTTAAATGCGTGTTTATAAGTGAAAGAAATCAATCTGAAAAGGTCATGAACCATATGATTCCAACTATACAACACTTTGGAAAAAGGCAAAACTATGGAGACAGTAAAATGATCAGAGGTTGTCCATAGAGTGTACAATACCAGGAGTGAACTATAGATGTGGAGTGGTTATGATGTGTCAATGTCAGTTCACCCACTGTAGTGAATGTATCACTCTGGTGGGGAATGCTCATAATGGGGGAAGGCTATGCATGTGTGAGGGCAGGAGGAAATGGAAAATTTCTACACCTTTCTCTGAATTTTGTTGTGAATTTAAAACTGATCTAAATGAAGTTTTAATTATAACAATTAAGATAATAAAGAATAAAGAATTGAAAATAGTTATATGGACTTATTTTCTTCTTATAAAAAACACACACCATAAAACAATTTTTAAAATATTTTGGTATAAAAAATAATAAAAATGCCTTACAATCTTACAAAGATGAACACTATCGACTCATGTTTTCCTACTGAAAAGGTACAAGGGCAGATGAGTTAATGAGTTATTCCTCTTTTCCAAGTGGCTTCTAGGTCTCATAAAATTGGGGCAGGAGAGATATTTGTACATCAGTGAAGACGACTGGTGTCTAGTTGTTCCAAAATACGCTGAAAAAGTACAGTTAACCTTATTCAGGTGAGAGTTTAATAGAGCAGTAGAATTCCATGAAAGGATATTTTGGTTTTATTTTGTTAGAAGAGTGAGCATTTATATATTTATTTATCAATTTAATAAAAACCATGCCATTGTAGATAAGTTGTCGTTATGAAGACAGGAACAAGCAATTGGCATCTTAAAAGTCCAACCTGATCAGTCCCCTGGAACAGTCAGAGAAGTCCAGCATAAGAATTCACATCAGGAGTCTGTTATGTTAAACCCTTAGGACTAGCAAATATTTAATTTGTTACTAAAGAGCCTAACATTTCTTCCTAACCTGTAACACAAACAAAAGTGAGAAATAGTTTGAGGAAAACACAAATTAGGATTATTATCAAGTTATACCCCACTGGGTAAAATAACCTGTTTAATTCCATGTTCTTTGATTGAGGGATAGAATAGCATTTGAGGGGTAGCCAAGAGACTTAAAAGGACATAGAGGACTATCAAGAAGAAAAAAAATCCTATGTAATAAAAACCTAACATGCTAGGTGCCCAACTGGTTGACCATTCGACCAGTCACTATGACACACACTGATCACCAGTGGGCAGACGCTCCAACCGGTATGTTAGCTTGCTGCTGGGCAATCGGAACTGGGTGAGATGGTCCAGACATGCCCTGGAGCCCTTTCGCAGTCCCTTCCCAGCCCAATTGTGCATCAGTAGGGTCCCTCTGCCTGGCTTGTACCCTCTCACAATCTGGGATCCCTTGGGGGGATGCCAGAAAGTCAGTTTCAGCCTGATCCCCGCAGGCCAGGCTGAGGTACCTCATTGGTACATGAGTCTGCGCACTGGGGCTCTAGTATATTTTTAAAAAGGACTTATGCCAGAAGCAGATTGACTTATTATCTGTCCTCCCTCATTTTAAACTTTGATCATTGATCATTTTGCCTATAAAATAAGTCCACTATCTTTTATAATTTATGCTAAAGTGCAAGACTGAGATGTTTGCTCTTCCTTTCTCCCCATGTCCCACTGGCTTATTTCTTTTATGTATCATTAGAAAACACAATCTAATTTTATTCAGGAGTTTTAAAGCATACTCTACACCCACTTTGCAGATAATTTCCTTTTGCCCATGTTGAGCTGACTAGACACAAGTCTCTGTTCCCCTACCTTAGTAAGCATTGTCAGAAAAGTTATCTCAGCCTAAAAATACATAAGAGAATGATGAGTAGTATTGTTGTTGTTGTTTTTCAATTCAATGCTAGGCTTGGCTTTCTTTTTACTGATCTAATTTAAATCTTTTTAGGAATAGAGATCAACTTGTAAATTTTTGTCAAGTAGAAATGTAAATAACTCTCTCTGGAGGAACAGATAACCTCGTAGGTTACATTTTAAGCTGAACTGGACATTAACCAGCTTCATATCCACTCCAGTAATTTATTAAATTTCATATGTAGATGCAGCTTTCCAAATGCCCTTTGGACCAGTTTTAACATCTTGCTGGCTCCCTCATTAGCTAAAGAACCGAATAAAATCTTTTGTGCATCTTTATTCTATAGTTGAATGAGAGGCTGCTTTTAACACTTTAGAAATTATACTTTGACAGGATGACTGTGTTCTCCAAACAAAAGTTTGGCAACTGTTTTACCTTGTTTTTCTCATGCCTCAAATTTTAACGTTGGCTTTCAATGATGATTCAAAGTATTTAAGATGTTATAAAAATACACGACAAGTTGACATTTCATTTCTTACATATTAGTATTCACATCAGACTAGCATCTAGGGGAGAATAATACTTCCAGGCAGTCTAGTAGGAGCTATGCTTTTTTTTTTAACCTAGTTATGCTACCTTTCAAATACACATATAGGAGGATAATAACATTTGCTGTTATAATCATTGCAATATGGTATAGTGATCAAGAGCTTAAGTTCTGAGCTTAAGTTCAATCCAGCTATACTGTTGATTAGCCATAAGACCCTGGACAAAAACTACTTAACTTTGCTGGGCCTTATTTACCTTATCAATGAAATGGGGCCAGTAATAGTACCATCTCATAAGGTTATTGCAAATAATAGGGAAGATCATAATATAAAACTAGAGGCCAGATGCACAAATTCATGCACAGGGGAGGGAGTCCCCTCAACCCAGCCTGGACCCTCTCCAATCCAGCACACCTTAAGGGATGTCCAACTGCTGGTTTTGTCCGGATTCCAGGGACATCCCTCTCACAGTCTGGGACCACTGGCTCCTAATTGCTTCCTGCCTGCCTGCCTGACCACCCCTAACTTCCCACCCACCCCTCACCCCTGCCAGCCTGATCACCCCTAACCACCTCTGCCTGCCAGCCTGATTGCCCCTAACTGCCCACCCTGTCAGCATAGTCACCCCTCGCTGTCCCCCGCCCAGCCAGCCTGGTCATCCCCAACCACCTCCCAACCAGCCTGGTTGCCCCCAACTGCCCCATTGATGGCCTGGTTGACCCTCACTGCCTCCCATGCTGGCCTGGTCCCCCACACAGCCTGCTGTTCAGTTGTTACTGTGAGGGTGTTGTGACCAATTTGCATATTACCCTTTTATTAGTATAGGTGCCTCGGCCAATACTTAGCACATCTTCCTGCCTGGAGAGAGAGCCTCTGCTGTCACAGATTTTGGTCAGAAACAGGCCTCCTGTCCATTTCATGGGTTGGCTTTGAATCATTGCCAAGACTTTCAGGAAAAGGGAAAATGGATTGGCAGCATTTGTGAAGCTAAGGCCTTATCTGAGTTCCCAGGGCTGACTTGTCACAGGAAATGAGCTGCTCCACGGCTCTATTCCCCTTGACTGAGCCACCGGGGATCTGGTTCAGTGCCTGGCTGTGTCCACGTGGTACCGCATGGGGAGGGTTCTCTGTAATGTGGGAGGACAGCCTCGGTTTGGCCAGCATTCCCAAGCACTGCATTGCCACTCCATCTTAGTGGGAAGAGTGGGTGGCTTGGCAAAATATTTTGGGAGTTAAACTTCAGAAATCATTTGTCAGGTAAATAGTTGGTTTTGGTTTTCTATCTTTGTTTTTTGTTTTGTCTTTCTGTTAGTTAACCAGATAAGCTCTAAAATGGGAACAAAACAAAAAAATCAGAAAACATACACATATATTAGAACTGTGAGATTCAGGAGTGACAGTAAAAGGAAGCCTTAACCTCTACTCTGATTCAGGATGTGCCCATGGAAGAGAAAGTTGCCTAATAGTGAATATCTCTTTAAATGCAATGTCCATCACTCTCACCGTCCATTGCTCCCCCATCAATGTCTCTAAAGGAATGAATGAGATGACGTGTTAGAAAATGCCTGTGCTCCTTCTCAGGACTATAAATATGAGATATCAGACTGTGGAAAACATAAGGACGTGGACTATAAATATGAGGTATCAGATGTGGACTATAAATATGAGATATCAGACTGTAGAAAACATAAGGACGAGGTTGATTTTCCCCTTTACACCTGAAATGTGTTACTCTGCAGAAGAAAACTTCATCAAGGGAGTGAAGAACATCCTGTGAAAGTCATATCCATCTCGTGATTACAACATGCCTCGCAGTGGCAAGCACTCCTGCATGTGGAGTCAGAGTGCGCCAGAGTCGTTCAGCTTGCGTTGATGTGAACTTTGGTTTTGTGGCCGCTAGATTTGCGCGTTCTCCCTTTCGTTTCTAGTCACCTCACCCGAACAGCAGAGGGCAGCTTCTTTGGGAGACTATGATCAACATGCTTTATATTTGCACCTATTTTTATTTCAACCGCTAAAGTTAGCTTTTATCCAATGGGAAGTAATTAATTAAACAACATTTGTTTTACATGTAAAAAACATCATAGACTTTAAAAATTGTTTATGTTAGTCACCTGTATTTTTTTAAATGCCAATCTCACTTGGAGAGCTAAGCCCACAATTCTTTTATTTTATCTCTGTTGAAATATATGACTACTTTATGACAGATTCGTAGTACATTTGAGCAAAAGGAGACAGATTTCACTAGGTGTGCATATATATGACTTGTGCACAGCGATTTCTTTGAAGATGGTGTGGAAGTCAGTGAAACCAGTGCTGGGGGCCTGGATCTTTCAGATTAGGAACCAGTGCTTTTTGTCTTAAGGTGATCAAATATTTAGAAATATTAACTTATTTTTGCTCCCTCTGCATTTCCTTCTTTCTGTTGGTCGGTCTCTGTCCAGTTAGCTTGGCATTTCCGCACTCATGGCCTCGGAGCAGGTGTGACAGCTGAGAGCAGAGCAAAGAGATATCAATTCAGGGCTTTTGAATCACAAGAGCCAAGGCCCTCAGGGATCTAGGAAGGGCAGGTGGCCTAAGCAATGAAAGTGCAAGAATACTTGTTGAGAGAGCTCCTCCACCGGGAAACTAGGCTGCAGGGAGGAGGCAAGTCTGAGGAGGCATGAGGATTTCAGTGGTGGTGACTTCTACACCCTCTTGCTCTGCTCCTATCAAATAGAGATTCCTACAGGTAGGGGATGAGGGGCAGGGATGAACCACAGCTAAGCTTGGGGTGAGGCTGGGAATGAGAGAAGTCCTGTGCCCTTTTCTGGGTAAAACTCTAGAGAGGAAGCAAGACCAAGAGAATGGGACATACTTAGCCTGATGAGGCCAGGGAGCCTCACCAAGAACCCCAGCGTGGAGGTAGAGGAAATCTGAAGGACCTGGTAGGGTGACTCAGTACTGACCTACACGTACTATGACCAAGCCCAGATAAGGTGATTGATGATACTGAAGACCTGTCATAGCATGCATGACCCACCATCGCCCGGGCATTGGCACGACACAATGGCCTGGAACCCACACAATTCCAGGAAACGGAGGGAACCCGGAATTGACTGTGGTTTTCTTTTTCTGATACCTCAGCAGAATAACATCTTTAAAGAGTTAAATAGAGTTATGGGAAATAGATATAGTTACCAACATTGAGGTTGTAGACTGAGTTCTGTAATGGGTCTAATAATATATTTAAACTTTCCTTTTGCATGCCCCCTCCATCCCTCAAGTACCCTACTTCCTCATGGTCTCCCCTGGCTCTATTAAAATTTGATGTCAGAAAATGAATTGGTAGATCTTTATGCCAAGATATAAGTGGATGATAAAATTTGGAAAGTATTACTCACCCAGAGGTATTTACATTTTGGCTGCAATTTGAAATTTAGGTCACAATAGGGGAATGGTAAGATGATGGTTTCCTAGGAGACTATCTCTTCCCAGGGTTCTGTGTCACCCTGAAGCTTGCTTCCCACAGAATGGAAAAGCTTGTGTGTAATCATTATTGGTTAAACTCTTCTTAGAGAGCAAAAGAAGTGTTTCTCAACTTTTCCTACCCATTATCACTTCCCTAAAGAGCTTTTTAAGACTTTTATTTTTGAATTTTCCTCCCCCATGAAATTTTAATAAAACAGAAACATTCTTAAGAGATATTCCTGATATGAATACTTGTTCTTCCTACACAAAAAGGCTAAACATATTTTTGTCCTTCAAAAATCAATGTCTGCTCCCTTGGAGGACATATTGGCTTCAATGAAAATTTATATTAAGAGTCAGTGCAAGACTGGGTCCATTGAGCAAAGAGAAATAACAAGGGCACACAGCTCCCCGCTTCCCCCACCTCCCCTCTAATGCCCCAGCTTTGGAATGACTCAGGCTACATATAAGAAAAATGGAGAACTTTCTCATGCTATGAGTGCTCACTGTCTCAAGAGCCGCAATAAGTAAATTTCTTTGACCTTGTTAAAAATTAATCCATGTTCAAGACCCGCCCAATGGAGTTTGAAGCACTTGAGTCACATGGAAGTTTCCTATAAACAGCAACTCCTTTTAAAATGGCCTCCTCTGGCCTTGTTGAACCCTCCCAACAATTGCCTTTTGTTAGAGCAGCATGACGGGGTGCTTTCTTTGATGGGTACTCATAATAAACTGTTGTGCACACATGTTGTAATTATAAGAAGCATAATAATATCTCACATTTATATTGCTTGCTTTCATCTTAGTGAATCCCAAGACATTTTACACATTATATTATTAATAATAAAATAGATGAATACTTTAATGAAAGCATTCTTCTTTTTTAAATGAATACACTGTGTAATAGACTACAGAAGTCTATATTACGCTGCAAAAATGTGAGCAATCTAGTTAGCACTTGTAGAAAGTTGAACTTTCTCATGGTCGATATGACATTGCACTGGAGAAGTCTGACTTGCTTTTGAAAGATTGTACTTCCATCTGTTTCAGCCTGGTGGTGGCCATACACAGCAGCAGTAAATTCATTCATTCATCCATCCATTCATTCATTCGCCAAACATTTCTTGGAGGTGTGCTGCTGTCATGTACCAACAACTACGGAAGGTGCTGGCTTTCCTTGGCAAGTATACAGGCAGCGAATCAGGGATGATCTCAGGGCAAAGAAGCTGCAGGGTATGGAATATGTGAAAAAAGTTATTTTCCTGGCACTCACTTTTGGGTGTGACAAGAACTTTAAACACATATCCACACATGCCTGAGGCATAAAGCTCTTCTTTATTAAATTAAACCAAAACCATCCAGCTTGACCCCTCTAAGAATCCTGCAGCCCCCAAACAAAACATGTGTTTGCTCAGTTACAGCAACCAGGCCAGCAGCTGCTTTTCCTCCGCATTGCCCCCACACAAGGGGTGGCCTCAATTGCCCCAGTCAAACTCCAGCCTCGTCTTCCCAGGGACGTGCACTGGCTTGTTTTGTTCATACCGGCTAGTCTTATTCAGCCGACCTTGGGCATGTCCATGAGTCCCAGGCGTGTCCTCCGAGGAGGTGGGTGCTCGTTCTGCAGGCAGGTTACATCTGTGAATATGGGATGGGCGGCTACCTCTGCAGTGGGATTGGGTGTTGGAAGACGCCTGCACCAGAGATCTGTCTCCCACCACAGACCTGCCTGAAGTCACCATGAAGACTGAGTGTGGAAAGCCCTCAGCCTTTTACCTCCTGATTTCTTGGTGGACATCAGACAGGATGAATAAATGGAAGAAGGATAGTAAGTGGGCAAAGGCAAATGCTGCTAATGCTTTCGCTGGAGGAAAATCCTGCAGTCTCACAGGCCCCTGGGCAAGTCCTCCTGGCAGCTGCCATGTATGTGGTGCCCAGGAGCTTGATCACCGGCATGGCCACAGCAGAGAATGTTTAACTATTTGAGGTCTCATTGGCTGAGCCTCCTTTCTTTGCCCACTTCGCCAGTGTGCACAAGAAGCAGGGAGAAAGAGTCCTTTCCTTGAGAAACATTTTGCCCTGGTGGAAGCACAACTCTAATATCCTAATCTTAATGCCTTTTTTTTTTATTTTTGACATGTTGGCAATTTCACCTCGCTGAGCCACAGAAAACTCTCAAATGAGAAGATAACCTATTACCTCTCTCATACAGGAGGCTGGACAAATGAGTCTTTCTCCCTCTACAACCTTGGGTTGTGTGGTTGCCTAAGTCCTGTTTAGCCACACGATCTCAGCTGTTTCCTAAGGACTCTGAGAACAGAACTACCTTCCTGGGCATGCGACATGCGCAGTCATACAGGGCCCTGTATTCAGAAAGGCCTCACCCTTGGCTTACTGTTCTGTTGTCACTGTCTTGAAATTCTCCATAATTTTAGAAGAAGGAGCCTCAGATTTTCATTTTGCACTGGGCCCTGCAAATTATGTAGCCAGTCCTGCCTGAAAGCATGTGTCTTGGATATCCCTTCCTCGGGGAAGCTTTTCCCCAGCCTCCAAGAGGAGCTTCTTTAGAAACCTGCTCTTTTGGGATCTTTAGGAAGCTGAGTTTTTCCTCTGGTGGGACTTCTCACACTGTGAGCTAGTCCTTCTCTATCAGACTATCAGCCCTTGGAGGGCAGGGACGGTAATGTGTTCTTGCATCTCAATATCTAGTACAGTACCTGGCACTATGCATGCAGTTGATGTTCATTAAATACTTTGGGCATGAATTTCAGCATTTTAAATGCACAATATATTTCTACCACATGTAATATAGTTATCCTATCTAATAAAGATGGAATATGCAAATTGACCAACACTTTGCAACAAAGATGGCAGTGCCCACAGCCAATAAGGAGGGAATATGCAAATTGGTGTCATCAGCCAGGGGAAGGAAAGCCTGTTCTTACATAAATCTTCGTACATTGGGCCTCTAGTTACATATATTTATACATGTAACAAATATTTATTAAACCTTTATTATGTGCTAGGTATTACCTTACGTAGCAGAGTGTGAAACAAACAAGATCCCTTATATGGAACTTTCACTTATTAGTGGTGGAGATAGACCATTAATAAGTGATGCAACGAATATATCATTAAAAATTGTATTGAATCCTCTAAAGGAAAAATACGGGGTAGAGTAAAAGAGAATATGGTATAGCACTTAGCTCCTCTCCAGGGGTTTGGCAGCTAAGTAAGACTGAGGGGGTGGTTGTTCTAGGAAGGTGAACAGTTTGTGGTGAGATCCTGAGGTCAGAGAGATTTAGGAACTGAGAGAAAGCCAGTGCAGAGGGAGCATATTGGGCAAGGGGGATACTGACAAGAAATGAGCTTGAAGAGATAAGCAGGGCCCAGATCCTATAAGTTCTTGTAGGAATTTGGATTTTATTCAAAATGCCGTGGGGAGTCTTTGAAGAGTATTAAAGCATTGAAGTAATATCACCCAATTTGTCTTTTAAAAATGATTTCTTTGGCTGCACAGTGGGAAATAACTTGGGTGTGAAATAATAAGAAATGCAGGAAGAGCTAAAAGGGAGCTAGTGCAATAACACAAGGAAAGATAATAACATATTGGGCTAGGTGGCAGTGGAGTTAGGAAGAGAGAAGCTCTATGAGCTATTTTAGTGGGATTACTTGGTTATTTATTAATATGGGGAATGAGGGAGAGTGAGGTGCTCTGAGTGAGACCTGGGTTTCAGATTTGAGTAACTTGAAGGTTAGAGGGGCTGTTTATTGCGACAGAAAACATTGAGAAAAGACCATATCTGAGGTTAAAAAGCAGGGTAGGAGTCAGGAGTTCAGGTTTGAGTAGTTGGCAGACAAAATAGTATCATAGTCAAAGGGGTGCAATGAAGTTTTCAGATACAAGAAGCATGAACTAGGAAATACGGTCAGACCTTGTGTATAGTGCTGTTCCTCCCAGAGCCAGAATAAGTCTGGGAACCAAATGAGGGAAGAGAGAGGGATGCCCCTCACTATTATATGTAATGACCTTCTTCAAATAGTTGCCCGCCTTCTTGGTACCTATGTTCGTCTTCTCAAAGAAGGAATGTGCCCTAGAAGGTTCCATTGAATTGAAAGTGGATGCTGCCACCTGCTTCTGATGTTTGCTGCTCAGAAACCAGATGACGGGAGTGAGCATTGGTCTGGAAGCAGTCAGTCGAGGAGCTCATCAGTTCTCCCCCATGCTCTGCAGTACGGTGTCGTGAGGAGGAAATCGCCTTCACCAAATTGACTTTCGGAGGAAGTGAGGCCAACAAGTAGTCTGGCTTCAGTGAAGGCCAAAGGGCAAGTTCAGAAACATGACTGAAAATATTGTGAAGTTTCCTGGATTTGCGGGGACACGTGGACGGCTTTGGAAGGGGAGGGTTAGGGTGGAGTTTTGGTTCAGAATGGGGACAAATATGGGGATGAAAGTTGAGCAGATAATGACCACAGGGATGCCATGGTTGGCCTCACAGCAGTGACTAAATTAAACAGGAATGAGAAGCATGACATCCTTGAGGGGAAGGATGGGCAGGCAGTGTCCATGCTGTGGTCCCAAGCATGTCGCTGAGTAGTATGGAGATTCCAGGACCTCTGCTCCCTCCAGCAGAGATAGAGTTGGAATGAAAGGCTAACTGTCCCACAAGGGACTTATCTCAAACTGTGGGTGAGTCTTAAGACCATGTGAACTTACTGAGGGGAATTTTGGCCTATCTGGATTTATATTTCTAATGTCAGGAAAGCATGAAAGGAATGGTAGATATTCTGGGATTAGCTGGGCCTGACACATGTCACTTGATAACCTCTGCTCCCATCTCCCACATAAACTACAAATGCATGACAATGCTTTGGATGAAAGTTATGGTCTCCACCCTGAGTGGACACCGAGGCTGTCTATCTTGTGTTCTTATAAATTGTTGGCAGGGAAGTGATCCCATTGTCCATCTTTTTAAATGACCTTTCTATATTAAAGGCTGTGTAGTGAATAGTGTGCATTACCATGTTACAAAGTAATAACAACTTTTACTTAGTATTTGAGGTTGGAGAGCGAACAGAACATATTTTAATATTCACCTCCAAGAAGATGAACATGACCCCTCCATGGCTTTTTTATTTTCTCTTTCTTTCTTGTGTTTCCCCAAATGGTCAAAATGTCCTCTGATTTGATTTGATCACCGGGAGAGAGTCATTCATACATGGTTTATTTTCTATCTTGAATATATAATCTCCTGGGCCTCTGCATTTGGGAATATGGAAACTGTGAAGTGCCTTTTTCTTCTTATGAGACTATAAATGTGGGGTGGAGAGCACTAAACATCCAAAGAGGACCCACTTTTATTGTTTAGAAAAATAACAATAGATTCGTTTCCACTTATATTTATATCTGGGACACCTCAAGGGATGTCCAACTGCCCATTTAAGTCAGATCCTGGTAGGATCACTCCCAACTGCCCTCCCTTGCAGGCCTGGTCCCTCCCAACTGCTCTTCCCTGCTGGCCATCTTTTGTCCACATGGGGACAGCCATCTTTGACCACATGGGGGCAGCCATCTTGTGTGTTGGAGTGATGGTCAATTTGCATCTCTATTTTATAGGAGGATCTGGAATGCAATGATAAGCCAGATAAACCTTTCCTCCAGGAGTTTTCATTATAGCAGGCTGAACAGTTACTGCATATGATACTTACTTGCAGTGGCTATGACAACACAGGTAGGATACCTAGACCAGTCTTTGGAGTCCAAGGCAATAACATCTAAGCTGAAGTTTAAATGTTTAATAGAAGTTAACCCAGTAAGGTTGGGAAAAGGAGAATATCTCAGGAGAAGAAGCAATGTGCATGAAGACCTGAGAAAGATAAGCAGAATGGGTATGTGGGGAAGGATCAGCCCTAGAAGGATGGACAGTGGAGCAGCAGGAAGATGCTGGAGAGCAAGGAGGTGGAGAGAAGAGACCAGATCCTGCAGACCTCAGAGGAATAGATGGAGTGCAACTTTCCTGAGGGAACTGGGACACCACTGAAGCATTTGATTTGTCAGGTGGCAATTGGAGGGATGAAGGATGAGATAGAGGTTAGAGAAAGACCACCAAGAAGCTGTTACAATTATCTAGTCTCTGGTCTTCAAATGTTTAGTCATACACCTCTACATGTTTTTGAGCATGACCCCAAAATAGAAATATCCATTTATGTATAAATAATATAGGCTAGTGTGCATTTTAAACATGACCCCAAAATAGGAATATCCATTTATGTATAAATAATATATGCTAGTGTATATTTATAAAGTAAATGATGTTATATATATTCCAAACCAACATATGTACATATTTATTTAAATATTAGAAGCCCAGTGCATGAAATTCGTGCACAGGGGTGTGTGTCACTCAGCCCAGCCTGCACTCTCTCCAATCTGGGACACCTCAAGGGATGTCCAACTGCCCATTTAAGTCAGATCCTGGTAGGATCACTCCCAACTGCCCTCCCTTGCAGGCCTGGTCCCTCCCAACTGCTCTTCCCTGCTGGCCATCTTTTGTCCACATGGGGACAGCCATCTTTGACCACATGGGGGCAGCCATCTTGTGTGTTGGAGTGATGGTCAATTTGCATATTACTCTTTTATTAGATAAGATAGAGGCCTGGTGCATGGGTGGAAGCCAGCTGGTTTGTCCTGAAGGGTTTCCAGGATCAGGGTGGAGGTTTCCTTGGGGCATGGGTGGCCAGGGCGAGGAGCCTGTGGTGGATTGCAGGTTGGCCATACCCCCTGGCAACCCAAGCAGAGGTCCTGGTATCTGGGATTTATTTATATTCTACAACTGAAACTTTGTAGCCTAGAGCAGAGCCAATCCTTCTGCTCACTCCGTGGTGGCAGCCATTTCTGCTGGGATTTATTTATCTTCTATAATTGAAACTTTGCAGCCTTAAGCAGAGGCCAAGGCAGGCCAGGGCTGTGGAAGCTTGGCTTCCTCCATCGTCGGGGGTAACTCAAGCCTCCTGCTCTCTCCAGCTCCATGGCTGCTGCCATTTTTGTTGGGATTTATTTATCTTCTATAATTGATAATTTGTAGCCTTGAGTGGAAGCCTGGGCCTGCCAGGGTGTGTAGAAAGCTTGGCTTCCTCCATTGCTGGGGAAACCCAAGCCTCCTGCTTGCTCTTTGGCCACAGCCATCTTGGTTGGGTTAATTTCTATACTTGCTCCTGATTGAGTGGTGGGTGTGGCTTGTGGGTGTAGCAAAGTGATGGTTAATTTGAGTATTGCTCTTTTATTAGATAGGCTTTTTAAAAATCATTCTTCTGGTTGTATTATAAATCAGCAAATTTCATGTCTTAATTTTCATGGATACAGATTTTTAGAGACACATGGGAATGTCTCCATGTTTGATATGCATAGGCTGGAAATTATAGGAAGACACAGATGGTTTCATATGTGGTGTCATCATCTACAGAGACCACAGGAGACTGAGCTACACAAAATCTTAGCAAACAAAGCCAAGGAGATAAAATAAGGGAAGGTTAGAAAACCTGGTCACTAAATAATAAATTATTTTTATAATAAAAAGGTGGTTTTTCAAGGTGAATACTGAATTTCTTTGATCTCCTTCCCTCTGACATAGTTCTATTCTATTTACTCCGAGAAAAATCAGTTTTTAAAATGCTTTTCCCCAAATTATTTACTTATTTATCCCATGCTTGGCTGGGGGCTCCTTGGCCTGCCCATTTGGGCTTCACGCCCTTCCTGCCTCCTGTACTGCTGCAGAGTGAGCCTCTAGGGCCTTTGGCCCAAGCACAGATGAAAAGCATGGCAGAGAGACTGACAAAGGCAACGCAGCCAGGCTGACCTGGCTGTGCTGCAGATCCTGTAGGGAAATTTGCCAATTCCATGATCTTGAATCCTTGCCAGGCAGCCCCCAGCCAGTTCCCTCTTCCAAGCTCTTGCTCCTTGCTACCCAAGGCTATTGTTATACTCCGCTTTGGCAGTCCCTTGTGTTAAAAAATACACTCTCAGAAGAGGCATATTACAGACAGAGGAGCACACACATTACTGGGCGCATGCCCAGCTTCCTTTCCCTAGTCAGCTGAGATCATGTTTTCCTCTTCTATCAGGTATTTCACCTCCCTGTGTTTGTAGATAAATTGCCTGCTTGTACATTGCAATGTTTTTCTTTCTAACAACTCTTTAGGCTTTAAAAAATTATTCATATGTTTAAAGGATAGGAGGGGATAGACTAAGCTATCCAGTCCAAAGACTGAGATTTAAAAAACAACAACAACAATATTCAAAAGGATTACATACCACTCCCACACTCCCTCCCCTAATAATTTAAAGCACTTAAATATACAAAATTATTTCCTCCGTCTCTTTGATGGAGTCATACCTATGTTATGGGATATAGCTTGGGCAGTGAATTCATGATTTTACAGTGAATCTACTAAAGAGTGCTGCGTGAGGAAAAAAATATGCTGTCTTACAGCTATCACATACAGTGGTTCTCTCAACGTGGCTATGTACTTAAGTGGTATCAGCTCAGCCTGGTGGCTGGTCCTTCACCTGAAAGCCATGTAGATTTGCAGTCTTGGCATCAGAGCTCTTCCCGTGTGGAGTTTAAGCTAACAAGTAGTGAATGGCAAGGGCAGCTTGGGTCTGGTTGGTTATTATTGTGCCACTGTAAAAAAAAAATCTTACAGCATGTTTTTTCAGATGATGTTACTCATGAAAAATCGCAAATTTGTATGGCACGCTGATGTCACCTGGAGGATTTGGAACTCAAACTAAACTGTTTTCAATGATGATGACCAGCAATGGGTCTCTAGCCACCCAGGCAAGCTTGCTCCCCTGAACACAGCGAGATCACTGTATCCAGGCACATTGTTGGAAAGCATTTGCATCTATAGCACAAATACCACCAAGTGCCACCTGAGGGCTATTTCTGACACCCAACCTCTACTTACTATGGTCAATACTCTCTCTCCAGCCAATTTTCACATTCTGCAATTCCTCTGTCTTCTTCCTTCTTCCTCTCCCCAGGACTGTTAATGATGCCCAGTTATGAGAAGCTCTTGGAGTAACAAGACCTTCCTACCTTTGAAGGCTGGAACATGTGCACAGATGATGACTGGGCCTGTGCCTGGGAGGTAGCCAGTGGCAACACTTGTTGTTTAAGGGGCAGGACACCGTCTTATTAGGAAATTCTGCAGTAATATCCTCCTCTGAGGTCACACACAAGGCAGAGCCCATTGTAGCCATCGTCACTTTGCCCAACATATTTGGGTAATGAGAGTTGCTAGTTCTGCCCTTCTAGTTCAGTGGATACTTCCAGGACAACGTATTTTATAAAACTGAGAGCAGTCTTGGAATTGTTTTCCATTGTATGTCAGAGTATAGACAGAGATGTGCATGGTTTGCAAATTTTACACCCACCTACAGAAGTGAAAATTCAAAAAAGTTTTTTATCCTTAACTTAAAAAAATAGATTTCTACCCTATGATGTAATTCCATCTTGAAAATCCCTGATTTTTTTAGAGAAAGGAGAACATTTGTCCTGGCTTCCTACCTGCATTATTGATATTTACATGGTCATGTTCAAATGTAGAATTAAAAAATAATTTTATTATCATTATTATCATTCTTAGTAAAGTAATAGCACAGATTAAACTACCTGCATAATGCATTTGTATATTGAAAAATATAAAATTTCAAAAATAATTATGACAAGAACATATAAAAAAAGATTTTCAAGATCCCTAAAATTCAGTGAGTACCTCTATTATATTTCTGTATATTTAGCAATAAAACAGCACTTTGCATTTCTTAAATTTGAAAATTATATGTACCTATTTCAAAGAAAATACAATTTTCAAAAATCCCAAAGAATACTTGAACTTTGTTTGATAAACACTGAATTGAGAAAATAGTCTAACTATGTTAATAATAGAGGAATATGCAAATTGTCCAGGATGCTATCACAGTAACAGCAATGACCGATGGAACATGCTGCCAGACTGGCAGGCTGTGTGGGGTGACATGGCCAGCAGGGGGTTAGTGAGGGATGACCAAATGACTGAACAGCAGGCTGTGTGGGGCAACCAGGCCAGCAGGCAGGGGCAGTTAGGGGTGATTAGGCAGGCAGGTGAGCAGTTAGGAGCCAGTGGTCCTGGATTGAGAGAGGGATGTCCGAGGGGTCCCGGATTGGGGAGGGTGCAGGCTGGGCTGAGGGGAACCCCCCTCACCCCTGTGCATGAATTTCATGCACCAGGCCCCTAGTTTCACAATAATACCTTATCATTTCAATTATTACAGCAAAATGATTGTAATTTTTTACTTTACATAATGGAAATTTTTAAATATACACAAAAGTATAGAGATAGAGGTGGTATAAGCAACCCATATGTACACCAACCACCCAGTTTCAACAATCATCAATTCATGGCCAGTCATGTTTCTATGCTTCATTTACTCCCCCATATGTTATTTTTAAGCCAATCCCAGATATAATTTTATTTGTAAATACTTCAACATATATTTCTAAAAGACAAGAACTATTTTTTAACCCAAACGAAATCACTATGCCAATATTACATTTAATTTCTCAAGGTAATTAAATATCTAATCTGTGTTCAAAATTTCCAGATGGCCTCATAAATGGTTTATTACATTTGGTTTATTCAGGTCAGGAACCACCTGTTGATCTGTACAGCTAGTAAATAAGTGAGTGTTTAATATTGTCATTAATTTTAAAAAATTAATTTGTGAATTACTCTCTAACCTTTTTAACCGTTGGACCAAAGTTAGAGAAATACTAGTTTGGAGGGTAAGTGAGGGCTTAGGAAATGAACAGAACTAGGTTTGCATCTTGACTCCTGGCTCCACTGTGAACTAGCGGGGCGACTTTTGAGCAACGCACGAGTGACCTGCCTCTTTTGTATGTGAGATTGCAACAGTACTCTCATGGAGGGTCATCAGTTAAATTTGAAATTTAATGGTGTCCTGTATTTTTATTTGCTCTATCTTGCAACCCTATTTTCATGGTAATTGTGAGGATTCTGCGGGACAAAGCATGCAAAGGGCTTAACACAGGACCTGACATACTGTGGCTGCATGATAGACAGCAATTCCACGGAGTCCAGTCCAGTCCAGAGAAGGGGGGAAGGGCTGGCTCTCAGGTTCCGCTCCCCTCTGCTCTCTGCTTTGAGTACCGTTCTCCAGGTGGGAGATAACAATCTTCAACAAGCCTTAAGTTTGAGCTACAGTGGGTAGTTACCTCCTGCAGATTTCCAGGTCTGGCTTCAGTGTTTGGGCAACCTGAGATGCTTTTGATAACAAAGATAGTCCTGCTTCTTACAAATGGAGGGCTCTGGCAGTGAGGCCTGCACTCCCACCTGGCACCAAGCAGGGGAGCTGAGTAGCAGCTGCTCCCTTTCATGGCCCATGCACTTGCCAGTTTGCCATCTGGCTCATTGGCAACCTCCTATCACCTGACTGGACCTGTGGGGATTGAGTTTGCGTCTCCTTGTCCCCGCTCCAGCCCTCTTCTTGTGCTGGCTCTTTGGCCTCAGTGAATGCTAAGCCTGCAGCGGAGCAAGCGGGCTGAGAAAAGGGTTATTGAGGAAGAAAGCAGAATGGATGCTCCAAAGACAGCATCTTTGTTGCCGAACTAAAGGGGTTTGCCACTTGGGGTGTTCTTTTCATGACTGTGGTTGTTGCGAGGTAAAGATGACAGGGGCTTCGTATCCAAAGCTCTGTTTCCCAGAAGGGGGCTTAGCCATTGCTTCTATACACTATTGGTCAATTACACAGTTGATTTCTGCTTTGCAGATGGCTACCTGTCAAGTTCATCCTGTTTACAGCTGGTCTGCAAAAACACACTAGATTTAAACATTTAGCAAGAATAGTATTTAGTAAGAATGGCCCAGACCTTGAGACCTTTGTCCTATCTAATGTTTTCATTGGTCCCCAATTTGAAAAGCTGTGCATTGAATTAGACCATTATGCGAGGGGCGAGGGGGAGAAGAGGTAAATACAAAAAAAGAACAATAAACAGGAAGGGCAGTGTGGGTGTGAGTCTGGCGGGGAAGAAAGTGGAGAAAGAGGAGTGACTGAAAATTCTGAGGCACGAGGCCACCAGCTAGTAGGGGAGAAAAGAGAAAAGGCCAGATGCACGGTGACTGTGACAGTGACTATTAGTGACTGTCATAAACTAACTTCCCTCCCAGTGGAGCACAGTCTCCATAAAGCGTAACCCGCAGCCTGTAGGAGTTCTGGAGGGATTCCTATATAAACGCAGACACACCACGACTCCTCTTCTTCCATTCTTTTCATGGAAGCTCTGATCAGTCCTGGCAGTGGGTGGATTTGGGCCCTGAAAGGTAGGGAATGGGATTTAAGGCCCAGAGGAAGCTGATGCCTGTTGCCTTCCGGGCTGGGTTCTCCTGCCCACTGAGCATGGCCAGCATCTGTTGATGGAGGGTGACCGAGAGGCCCAGGAGTGGCCTTGACTACTTCACATAAAGCTCCACAGGGCAACGGAGGGTCCAGGCCTTCTGCAACTCCTACTCTGCACTGATCTTCAGACATAGCCGAAAGGGGAAAGGGTGACAGGGAGCAGAATGGAGAATCATTCTGTCCCTGAGAGCAGCTTTCGGAAATGTCCCCTTTTCTCAAAATAGGCACACAATTGGAAAGCAGAAAGTATGAGAAAGGAAAAAAGGTGTGGGGTACTTTGCTTTCTGGGGGAGAATGAAGCAACTTTATTTGAAGGAGATGGGATATATTTAATGAGAAAAGCTGCAGAGAGAACCCATCCCACCTGTCTTACTGCAGAGAACCCAGGAAGAAGAGGATCCCCAGTCCTCAAGTGAGGAGGTAACGTCAGCTCAGGCAGCTCGATTTAGAAGAAGCTCAGAGGTTAAAGGGGGAGATGGTGGAACTTTCTCATCTTGTACAGAAACTCAGACTATCTCGGTTTATCCCATTATCAGTACATGTGCTTTTGGAAGCATTATAGATTTTTCCAGTTGGGTCATCCATATTTCTTACTAGGATATTTTTAAATGTTTTAATTTTTGCTTCTATTGAATATAGGACTCCTCTGTGAACATTTTCAATTGACTATGTCCAGTGAATATAATGTTATCTATATTATATTGAATCTATGTATCTTGTTGAACTTATTAGTTGCAGGAGCCAATGTGTAGATATTCTATTTAGGATTTTGCACCTTTGTTCACATGTGAGATTTGCATATCATTTTCTCATGCTATCTTTGCCTACTTTTGCCATCAGAGTTACGCCAAAATCACAAAATGATTGAGGAGAGGTCCTACAACTTTTCTAAGCTTTGGAGATATCTCTTCTTGAAATTTTGGTAAAATATAGTTGTCAAAACTCTAACTTAGTGGCACTTATTGGGAATAGATCTTTGCTTTTTCCAGGTGTTTTTGGGTGTCTCTGTGTGTGTGTGTGTGTGTGTGTGTGTGTGTGTGAGAGTGTGTATGTGTGTGTGTGTGTTTTCATGTCAGGTTTTAGAAGAAGACCAAATTTTTACTAATTGTTTTTATCTTCACAGAAAATCATCTTTCACTCGTATTTTCTATTTTATTTGAAACAAAGTCACAAAGGGTATTCTTTTACGGTTTTAGAAATGCATGTCTTAAGTTTCGTTCTCTTTCCATCCTAATTTTGCTCATGTATGTGTTTCACCCTGTTCTTGATGAGACTTGTCAAAAATTTGTCTATTTTGTAAAGTACTAAGTTTTGGTTTTCCTTATCAATCCCACCACTTTTTCATCTTTCATAACATTTTGCTTAATTAGTTGATATTTTTGCTTATCAGGGTTTTCTTTGTTATCTTTTCACTCTTTGAGCACAAGTTTGGTTTATTTTCCATCTTTCTTATGACTTTTCTAACCTACCCACCCCTACCTCGTATTTCTGCTTTGATGGAGCAGAATTGCTCCTTATCCACAGTGGTCACATTGGAGTTAGTGTGAGGACTCTCCCCGTGGATTGCTGAACTCAGAAGACATACACCAGGCACGTCAGGTAACCATTGTGGTCACATGGGGAGAGTTTACCTGAGCGTGAAGGCAATACAGCAGAAACAGGCATCAGTGATCTTTTCTGAGCACATGGATTGAGGCATGTCTCAGGTCTACCCTTGACCTCTTAATTACATAAGCCAGTGTGTTTTTCCTTTCCTTAAGCCAGTTTGAGTTGCGTTTCAGACCCTTATAAATGAAGAAATCCTGCCTTGTCCTATATAATAAAAGTTAATAGGCTAAGTGTCCAGTCAACCTGTTGGCCATTCAACCAATCATAGTATAATATGCTAATGATATGATAAAGCCCCTCAACTGCTCCCTATGATGTGTACTGACCATTAGGGGCAGACAGTCAATCAGTCGATCAGTCGCTGTGATGTGCACTGACCACTAGGAGGCAGATGCTTCTACCAATAGGTTAGTTTGCTGCAGGGGTCTGGCTGATTGGGATTGAGTGAGACGGGCCGTACACACCTTGGAGCCCTCCCATGTCCTTCTGTGGTCCCACCCTAGCCCTGATCCTGCAGGTCAAGTTGAGGAACCCCCTGGTGCACAAATTTGTGCACCGGGCTTCTAGTTTTCTAATAAAGACATTGAGTCCTATCTAGTTTCCTCTGAGCATTGCTTGTATGCTACAGGTTTTGATATGTTTTCCTTAATGTAGTTCATTTTTAAATAATTAGTCATTCCTATTTTAATTTAAAAGGATTTAGACTTAAAATTCCAGTTGGATTTTTTTTTTTAGATTGTTGATTCTAGTTCTTTGATGTTGATTTTATTGCATTGTGGTAAGTGTGGCCTAATTTTTGTTTGATCAAGAATTTCAGAATTTGTTAATATTCTTTGTGTTAATGCATAGGCACTTTTAGGAATCTCCTATATCTGTCTAAAAAGTATGTGATGTGCTATATATAGGATGTCCAAAAATGTATACACAAATTCTGAATAATAATAAAGGCAGTGTTTATTAAAATGCATTTCATTTTCAAAATTGAGCTACCAGCTGTTAAAGTGTGTATACATTTTAGGGGAGATACCTGGTATTTACACACATATAGTCTCGTGTAAATATTTCATAACCAGTAATATATGCATACTAAATTATTTATTCTGTCATTTGAGTCCTATATATCTGTATCCATTTGTCCATTTTAGTGACAAATATTTTTAAATCTCTCTCTAATGTTGTGAGTTTTATTTTTGTTTGTACTTATACCAATGCCTGCTTTATATAGCACAGGCAATCTGTTGGCTACATTAAGATTCATGTTATAATTTTCTGACTAATTGTACCTCTTCAGAATATTAAATATACCCTCTTTGTTTCTTTTGATGTCTCTTTTTTGGCTTTGAATTCTATTTTGTCTAATGTAATGTTGTCACATTGAGGTTTTTTGTTACCATCTGTTTTGTAAATCTCTTTCAAAGATTTTTCCCCCCAGAGATTTCTTTCTGTGTCATGTTCACATGTCTTGTGTGTGGCATATAGTTGAATTATCTTTTGTTTTTGTTTTGTTTTACCCAGTCTGAGAATATTTAGCATGTGAATGTTACTCACTTATTTTATAATTGCTGATAGAGTTAATTTCTGAGAATAGAAATAAAATTTAACTGATTGGTGTTATAAGTCCACACAGGGAAGTACCCTGTACTGTTTTCTAGATTATTTCTTTTCCTTTCTTCTTCCTATTCTCGTCCTTCAGATAGATGTTATAATTTTGGGAGATGTCCTCTAAGACTTTTAATTTCATTTTCCAATATTCCATCTTTTTGTCCTTTTGAGCTGTCTTCTCCAATGTGTTGCTCTTAAGCTGTCTCTCTCTTACGATTAGTCCGTCTGTTAAAATTATTTCAATAATCAAGATTTTATTTTCAGTTCCTCTGATTGTTATTCATATAGCCAGATTTGCCTTAGGGATGTGTGATCCCTTCATTCCCTCTGAAGATGTCATTCATAATAATGTTTTCTAAATGCTTCCATCTCTTTCCTTTGTCGATTCTGTTTGTTTTAATTTTTAATCATTTTGTTTATACGTTTTAGTGTCTCTCACAGGTTGTTTATTCACCTATCATGTGAGTTCAATTCTGGTGTTAGCTCACATTTTGAACTTAAGACTGCCTCTTGCCTATTGGTGAACGCTATGCCTTTTTAATTTATTTTTATTTTATTTATTTATTTATTTTTGTCTCCAGGGAGGGAAGGAAGAGGCAGATGTGCTAATGTGCTGTTCTAATCACTAACTGGTATTTGGGGCTCTGAGCTGCTTGCTGGGGCTGAAGGGCTCAATGCTCTTACCTGGGACAGAAGGAGGGCAGTCGCACTGCCTTACTGTGCAATACCAGTTCCCCTC
The DNA here is from genome assembly GCA_027563665.1 of Antrozous pallidus. Taxonomy (NCBI): domain Eukaryota; kingdom Metazoa; phylum Chordata; class Mammalia; order Chiroptera; family Vespertilionidae; genus Antrozous; species Antrozous pallidus. The sequence continues at coordinate 81,786,912 of CM050519.1, forward strand.
CCATTGAGCCCTTCTCCTGTGAGTTGGGATCGTGCCAGAGCCACACACCCCGGGGACAGCAGACCCCCACTCTCTGAACTTGGGCTGCCTTTTTTTTATTACAAATATCAACATTTCTTTGTTGGCTGGATTAGAATAGTTCACAAACTCTTATTCATTCTTAAGGTCATTTAATAAAGTTATGTCCTTTCATAGCTTAAGTTTCACAAAGCCTCAAATTTTTATTGTGTATGTTAAGATATTTACACCTTGCCTTTGCCCGAGACTGTCTCCTAACAAGCAAGGAAACATTTCCGATTTAAAATGAGATGTTTCACAGAATTATCCTGCACATTCCAGTGTGTTCCACGGGGTTTGTAATTAATAGTCAAAGCAGCACCTGCTCGAAATCTTAATTGCTTTCTTCCCCACGAAAACGGATGCTGGAGGTGTTGTGAATTGATTTGTGCTACACAATGCGGCTGCAGGTTCAGCTTTGGCGCACACAGTACAAAAAAACTGAACACAGTATTGAAACTTCTCCCAAAGAATAGCTTAATTACAACTGTTTCAGGTATTCAAGTCAAGTACCTGCTAATGAACGCGACGGCGACAGTACTATTATTTACCAACGGGTGTCACACATGTGTCTGGACATCCAAGAGACCAAAGGGGTGGCATAACCAATCTGATGACAACAGAGAACTCCCAGAATCCAGTAACCCAGCTTAACATAAACTGTTGCTTACTTTCAACCTCACGGTCCCTTCATTTAAGTGTGTCCCCCTGAGTAAGGAGTCGCAGGTTCTGAGCCCACCTGCTCCAGCTCCAGCCGTGCCTCTGGGCCCACGGCTGACCTGACCTAGACCTCAGCTCTCTCATCTCACAAAATGGCTGTGGGTCCGGCCTGGTGAAGGCACCAGTGGAGGTGGCACAGCTCCAGGAAGACTGTGAATAAAATTTACTTCAGAAAATGCATGTGGCAAAGCCACGTTTGTAAATTAAACTGTACTTCCAAACCACTTCTATTGTTTTTCCTTTGAAACAGCCATCTATGTTTATTTCAGAAAAAAAAAAAGAAAAGAATATATATTAAAAGGACAAGCAAAGGAGGAAGATTTTCGGCTTAATTGCATTTCAAATGTCCTCAGGAAAAACAACAAAAACCTTTAAAATATTCACAAGTCGTTGCCATGTGAATATTTATTTAGGGTTAGCTTGATTTTTCATGGAATAACTTTACTCTGAACAGGAACCCGGGTATTTCCTGAGAGATCCTCACCCGTTCACACAGCCCATGTTTTCCGAGTCCTGGGTTGAAGCCGAGCCTCTCTCCACCAGGTAGGTCTCTGCGGCCTCTCCAGCCAGGTCTACACCTTTCTGGGCGGCTCTGCTGGCCTGCACGTACTCACTGTCCACCTGGACTCTGTTAGCTCCCACGATTCAGTGCCTGTTGAGACACCTGCCACAGACCAAAGTGCTCTGTCCAGCCAATGCATGACAGTATAATCCATTCTCCAAAAGAAGCATTTTATACCTGGGTTTACTACCCAGTCGGCGTGGCTCAGCGGTTGAACCTCGATCTATGAACCAGGAGGTCACGGTTCAATTCCTGGTCAGGGCACACGCCTGGGTTGCAGGCTCCATCCTAGTGTGGGGCGTGCAGGAGGCAGCGATCAGCGACTCTCTCATCGTTGGTGTTTCCATCTCCTCTCTCCTTCCTTCTCCATTCCTCTCTGAAATCCATAAAACTATATTGAATAAAATGAAACAGTGTTTACTTTGGTATGTGAATTTATCAATCCCCCACCATGGGGGTGGCGGTGGGGAGTGGAGTGGGATGGGGGGGAGACAAGGGGCTCCCCTGGACTCCTGGGGAGGCTGCAAGGGACCCTCACAAGGACCATGCATTTCATGAAACGCCTAAGTGCAGTTCATCAGATTGAAACACACGGAAGAGTTTGCTCTATGATTTGAAAGAGCCTGGGTCACACCACAGTCACACCACATCCTAGGTCTGCTGACCTCTGTGTCCTGACATGCCCTGTCTGGACATGGGATTAGCTCACCCTGAACTATCCTCATAAAAGGAAGCCAGGCTGATTAATTCACCCAGAGTCTGTGGGATTGGATTCCCAGTTGAGCTTCTCGTGTTAATGAAATGCAGTGGTTGACAGTAGCTGTTGAAATTAGCTGTCATATTGACGCTTTACCAGGCCTTGTCTTCGAGATTTCTAACAAAGTGACAGGGATTTCCTAGGAGTCTAGTACTTTGTCTCTCTGGGTTCGTCTGAGATGTCAGAAAATGCAAGATGACATTTTAAAATATGTATTTTTGCAAAGAGCGTTTATTTGATGCTCCAAAAATGTCTTTTCTTGCATAAAAAGGTAGCTCTTTGTTGCATTGTCTTCTTATTACTTATTCATCAGTATATCATATTTCAAAACACATTGATGGAGCAAACGAGTGAGTGGTGCTCAAACACAGACTACCCTTGCAAGTTATGCATCCTATGAAATGTATTCACAGAGTCTGTGCAAGTACACATCCCACAAATAAATATGTATTTTATGTAATTATTTTAGGTCTGCACATAGATACACACTGGAAAGCCATTTATGTGCTTTGTGTATATTTACAAACGTATAATGAAGAAAATGAGTTATCTGTGCTTATATTTCAACATACCTTAGACAAGATCAGCTGTAGACTCTTAATTTACTATTGGAAGTAACTTTTTATTGTTTAATTTATTTATTTTGTAATTTAAGTCATCATGACAACATTCTAAGAATTAACAAGTAGGAAGAATATTGTGGGTTGTTTGTTGTTGTTGTTGTTTTGTATAAGAGAAGCTCTTTACCCTATTGCTGAAAGGAACCTGCCTACTTGGGTTTGTTTGTTTGTCTGTTTGTTTGGCAAGCTTGTCCTCGGGACATGTTGTTTTTTATTTAAAATCCTTTTTTAGCCCAGTCTGTGTGGCTCAGGGGTTCAGTGTCAACTCAGGAACCAAGAGACTGCTGGTTTGGTTCCCAGTCAGGGCACATGCTCAGTCCCTACAAGGGTGTGTGCAGGAGGTAGCCAATCGATGTTGTTCCTCTCTCATCGTTGTTTCTACCTCTCTAGCCCTCTCCATTCTCCTCTCTCTACATATCAATAAAAAATTTTTTTAAAAAATATTGATTTTAGTCCCAGTTATCCTCTCCCCTCCCTCTCTTTGGCAACCATCAGCTAGTTCTCTATATCTATGGGTCTGTTTCTGTTTTGTTTTATTTATTTATTAATTTTGGCTTTTTAGGTTACACATATAAGTGAACTCATGTAGCCTTCATCTTTATTTCCTGACTTATTTAATTTAGCCTAATTCCCCCTACGTCCATCCATGTTGTCACAAATGGCAAAATTTTTCTGGAAGCTAGTCGCATAGACCTGTCTGAAATGGGAGCCACTGAATTGCTGCTTTGTGGACAAGTCCTTCCCTTTCTAACACGCCCACCATCTGCACACACACACACACATACACAAACACTCACACATACACACACATACACACGCACGCACGCACACACACACACACACACATACACACATACACACACACATACACATGCACATACACACACACATACACACAAACACACAGCACATCCTCTTCTCTCTCCCAACCCGTGTGTCCTCTACTCTTCATTGTCTACATCTTCCCATCCGAAGCTGAATATCAGTTCTTAAATGCTGTGTTATATCACCAAGCAGACCCACCCACAAGATATTCAACCCTACAGCCTGCAACCTAATTTCAGACAGCTGACTACCTCTTTAAATTAAAGAATTTGGATGGCAGGAGCTGATAACAACTGTGTACTTTTTTTCTTGGCATTCACAGAGACATGTATATCAAAAGCTTGTCTCTTCTTTCCAGAATATTATTAGAAGAAATACTTTTACCCTTTTTAAGTCTTTTTTTAAAGGGGGGAGGGGTGAGAGGAAGAATGAAAAAAAGAAACTTTTCTCAAAGGAAATGTTCTAGACAGATGAGTTGTTAGGGTTCTTATATGCGCATAGCTTTTTAACAGTCTGAATAATCAGCGACTCTGAAACAAAGAAGCTTCTAAAAAGGCAACCTGTGGCTGGCACTGTGAGCAATGAGATTTGCTTTGAACAATATGATCCCTGTGTGTGTGTTTCAGATGATGACCAGAAGATATACACAAAAATCTTTGTTCTGTTAGTTGGGATCTAATCTTAGAACTAGAGTAGAGCTTGTGCTCTTGTCGCAATGAAATTTGCTTACCATGGAAATAGTCACTCCTTCCTTAGGAGCAGGCATCCGACAGTATTTCAAACAGCGATGTCTAAGACAGATGTGGCAACGATGCAGCAGGTGCCTGGCACAACTGCTGGTCCCCTCTGCCCCTCTCTTCCGCATGGCCAACACTGTTGAGTCGCAAAGGCCTCTTGTGATTGAACCCAAACAAGGTCCCTGACTCCCACATGCCATTCCTTTCTGTGTAAGCTCCTGATGGGGTCTCACTGTAGGGCAGACGATTTTCTGGTCAGAGGGTTTACAGTTTATTTTTTTATACCATACAGCCCAACATATTGCTATTGATGAAATGCAGTCAAGAAAACACACTACTCTCACTGGCCCAGAAGTAGCTACAGATCCTGAATGATCAAGTGAGCAACTTGTTGTTTTTCTAATTTATCTTTATTGTTGGAAGTATTACAGGTGTTCCCTTTTTCCGCAGTGACCTCCCTCAACCCCTCACCCACCCCCACCCCTCACCAGGACTTCACACACTATTGTCTGTGTCCATGAATTATGCTTATTTGCATATTGATAGATCCTCCCTTCCCCCAACTGAGGGACAGAGTATGATGTAACCTGCACCTGCGGCCTGGACATTCCTGAGCACCTAACCAGGCACCTTATATGGTCTATACATTGAACCACCAATCAGCACCTGCTTAAATACCCTAAGCCCTTGACTTCTAAGTACCTAAGTGCCTAATCATGTGCCTTATATGAAACCTCCAATCAGCATATGCCGAGTACCCTAAGCCCCGTCCCTTCTCATCCCTTCCCTCAAAAGGTGTGTTCACCTCTGCACATGTTGCTGTTCTCCCCTTGCAAGACAGCCCAACAGGGGTCCTTCTCCTCTAATAAAGCCTGTTTTATTAGGACTCAAAAACCTGAGTCCTGGTTTTTCGGCCTCTCTCTCATTTTTTCACATATAAGTTCTTTGGCTAATCTCTTCCCATAACTTCATTCCCTCTGATAATTGTCAGTCTGTTTCATGCTTCTGTGTCTCTGGATCTATTTTGTGCATAAGATTCCACATATGAGTGAGATGATGTGATACTTGTCTTTCTCTGGCTTATTTCACTTAGCATAACACTTCCAGTTCCCTTCATGTTGTCTCAAAGGCTAAGAGAGATCCTTCTTTTTTACTGCTGCATAGTATTCCAGGATATTAATATGCCACAACTTTTTTATCCACTCATCTACTATTGGGCATCCTAGCTATTGTAAATAGGGCTGCTAGGAACATATGGGGTGCATATATTCTTTCAGATTGGTGTTTCAGGTATCTTAGGATATATTCCTAGAAGTGGAATCATTGGGTCAAATGGCAGTTTCATGTTAAATTTTTTAAGGAAACTCTATACTCTATACTCTATACTGTTTTCCATAATGGCTGCACCAGTCTACTTTCTCACCAGCACTTGTCCTTTGTTGATTTATTGATGGTAGCCATTCTGGCAGGTGTGAGGTGACAGACACCTCATTGTCATCTTACTTTGCATTTTTAATAGCTTCAATACTCCCTACATGCATATTCTTTGCAATGTAACCTTGCAGCTATTCACATCAAGAGATGGAGCCATCTTGCTCCTTAAATTTGACTTGCCCTAATGACTTTGTTTGGTCAATACAATGCAGTGGGCAATGTAACAGTTGCTAGCTTGGGCCTCAAAGTGCTTGAAATCTTCGTTTCTATTTTTCAGTTTCTCTGCCTTCACCACAACACTGTAAAATCATGTGGCACTGGCTGCTGGAGACTGGGACAATGGAGCTGAGCAGAGTCAACCCAGTGGGTCAAGACAAGGCCCCAGATTTGGGAGGGAGCCCAACCAAGAGTAACGCATATACGGTGAAGACATTATTCATTCAGTCAAGGACAAAGGTTGGTACAACTAGAGGTGCAAAGCACCTTTTTAAAATTTTAAGACTATTTTCGAATCTTGAACCATGAAGATGTAAACCTTTGGTTTATGCTTTTTTGACATTTAATCATGCAATGTCTAAGGCTGTGACTTAAATTTTCCTCAGGTGTTCCATTCCACGTAGCTCAGTGCTGATGTAGTCATTTAATAGGCTCAATTTTTTAATGGACATTGTGAGCATTCATTCCTTCTTTCTTAACAGGAATGCTGGTAATTTTTCTTGAGGCTCAGGGCTTGCATGGCATTTGCATTTCTCAAAAGGGAGTGGTTACACTGAGCGAGTTCTGAGCATCAGGACTGCCAAGCTGTTGTGAGACGAGCCCTGGCCTGTGCTCTCTGCTGGTTTGATTTCTCACAGTTGGCTAATCCGGGGCCATTTGTGGTCCTCAAAACTGAGGGGTGGCCCCACACCTCAGCGGAAAGGCTCTGTTCTCCTTACTGTCTACTTTTTAACAGATTGAATCAGGGCTCAAACAATGTGTAGCATAGTAACAAGCAGACAAACAAGCACCAACACACACACACACACACACACACACACACACACACACACATACACATCTTACAAATGTGCTTACCTGGGCATCCAAATACCTGTAAACCTTTCAGGTATTTTAACATCTTGTACAATAGCTAATTATCTACTTTATTTAAGCCCTTTTTAATTCCCTCAAAGCTATCAGATCATGCAACCTCTCTGAGAATCTGAAACTTCTCATACAGGTTTGCAGAACACCTGAGTTCAAGCGGGGGTCACTGTCCTCATGAAAACAAGTGTGAGAATAATTTCTGAAGCAACATCTCATACTGCTTTTCAGGTCTTGGAAAGGATCGGAAATCTTATGGTTATTTGTAGCAATTGATGTTATAGTCTGACAGGCTGGCTATGTCCGTGGCTATCAGAAGGCTTATCCTTCTCAGAGCAAGAATGGACAGAGATATGGGGTAACACAAATTGGAAATGGTAATTAGGCTTATCATTGCCATATGGCCAGCCTTGTTAAATAATGTAGCCAAACGCACCAGAGACTAAATCCCTTAGTCCAAAAAAAAACAAAAAACAATGCATTCAGAAGAAGCTCATAGGTTGGAGACTATGTTCCCCGTTACAAAACCCACACTGCTGTCCTCATCCCTAGTCAGTAACCCAACCGCTGGGTGTGATTTCTCTCCAGGAAAAGAAGACAAGTCAGCATCTACCTTCTGTCCTATGAGTGAGCCACGGTAAGTGGTCTTCCTTCTGTACATGAAGGAGAAGCAGCCTGTTCTATTTATTAATCTCCCTAGCTATTGTTGCTAAGAAAAGGAGATGAAAAAGAGCTCCATCAGCATCTATAGTTCTGAGCCCTTTAGGCTCAGTTTATGATCACGGATGATTGTCACCCACTCATCTTCCAAACTGGATGGATGCGCTGGTTTAATAGGAAAAGATGAGGTCAGTTGATTGCTAGCTGGACAGAAAAGCTCACAGAAGCAAGATTGCCCTACACAGAGGCTGTGACCATTGAGATGCCTGGAACCTTGGATGGTAGTAGCACTTAGGTCCTTTGATGTGGTACATAACTGTTCCTTTGAAACAATTACAGTGCATTCCAGTTTTTAAAAGGAACACAGCAGCGGGCATGGCAAGTCCATGCCCATCCTTTCTTACCAGAAGTAACGTTGAGCTGGTGAATGTTTCTGCAGCCCCTCTAGCTATTACTCCTTTGACTTCTGCACAGGACTAAACAAGTGAGGACAAAATCCAAAAAAAAAAAAATGTTGGTGCATACACAGATCTTGCCTTCTGTGATAAGTCAGAAAGAAGAGAAATTAAGGAGTAAAATTATGCAATAGCAGTCATTAAAATTTTTAATTTCTGTGTATTTTATTGAACTATAATTTATTATTAATAAATTATAAGAACATAAGTGGATCTTGATAAATGGGCAGTTTGGTGTGACAATCATTCAGTTAGTCATTATTCTTTTAAAAAATATATTTTATTGATTTTTTACAGAGAGGAAGGGAGAGAGATCGAGAGTTAGAAACATCGATGAGAGAAAAACATCGATCAGTTGCACTGGGGATATGCCTGCAACCAAGGTACATGCCCTTGACTGGAATCAAACCTTGGACCCTTCAGTCCACATGCCGACTCTCTATCCACCAAGCCAAACCAACTTGGGCTAGTCATTATTCTTAAGTGCTCAGTTTTCTAAAAGTAACACCAGTGTGTTAATCTAGTTTCTCCATTGTTTTCAAGTAAACCTGCAGTTTTATTTCTTTTGAAAGCCAGATCTTGGGGAAGTTGATAAGCAACAACCTGCTGCTTCCTGTGCTGAAGTGTTCTGGGAGTTTGAATCCACACTTCAGAAGGAAACAAGGTCCCTGAGTAAACCAAATTTTCTTTAACCTTTGGTATTATGCAAATCTTGAAGCAACTCATTTTTTAAAATTCTTCGTAATTTTTAATTGATTTTTCAAACATCTTTATTAGACCCATTTCCCCCCACCATCCTATTAAGAAAACAAACAAACACTATGACCTTTAAAAAACAGTCTTAGGAACTCTGAATGCTACAAATTTTACAAATACAAATTTTGATGTGTAATTTTTATTCATGATGGTACTGAACTTTGGATAGTGCCTTTTAAATCCTGAGGGATCAGATACCCTTGAGGAATTTACTAAAAACATAGTCTTTCTCTGACACCAGGGAAATTAGGATCTCTGAGAGTCTGCATTATACCAAATGGTTCTAAAACCAGGATCTTGGAACATACTATGAGAAATGCAAATTGGAGGGGATCCAGGCAGTAGGCCTAATGAATATCCAGGAGTGCCTACAATTATGCAAAATCATTCATCCCTCCCATGGGCAGGCTCTAAGCTTGGCCAGCTTTGCAGTCCACAGAGATAAGCTTACAATCAGGAAAGCGTAGCATGGTTGTACAGTTAACTGTGGCCTTTGACTCTTACTGGCTTTATTACCCACTCTGTGATTCAGTTTTTTCATCTGTTAAAAGGGGAGTGACACATCTGGAATTTATTTTCTAAAGGTGGTCAGGATTGAGAAGTACAATAATACAGCTTACTTCATGCTGCTGTTGAGGAGTCGGGACAAGTTAACACAGTCCATCCTCACACTCTGCAAATTTCCTTATTAGCAAAAATATATTTGTAAGTCCCAAATCAGTACTTGAGACGTTTTCACTGTCATTCTGAGACATGCACAGAAGTGAATAACTTGAGGCTTTCCATCCACTGTTCTGGGAGACAATGCCACACTCAGCCCTCATTTTTCAGATCTCAGACTGCAAACGTGTATTCTTTCCGAAGTGTATTTAGTGCTTTTTGTGCTTTTTGTTAGTGATTCCCTTGTTTACAATGGCCTCCAAGGAAAGGGCTGGGAAGTGCTACCTAGTGTTCTTAGAGCAAAGGCTATGATGGGCCTTACAAAGAAAATGTGTTAGATAAGCTTTGCTCAGGAATGAGTTGGAGTGCTGTTGGCTGTGAGTTCAATGTTAATGAGTCAACAGTATCTACTCAACCAGGTGCCTTTAAATAGAAACACATGTAAAACAAGTTAGGTAGAGATCGGTTGATGAAAATGTGACTAGAGGCTCCCAGGAACCTAACCCTGAGTCTTTCCTAGGAGCAGTCATTCAGTTTCGCTAACTCAGTATTGGCTGAGACTTATGGAGCATAACTCCCACAAATAACTAGAACTGACTGTATATGTAAAGTGCTTAATGACTGTCAGACACAAAGCCACAGTTATGAGAGTGTTTGTCAAAGGAAGAAATCCCTGACCGAGTTTACAGGGAGGCCAGTTCCCAGCTCTAAGAAGGCTGTGCAAGGGATCCAAAAGGAAGCAGGTTGACTGGGTGCCACCAAAGTCCTTCCAAGGACAGTCAGAGGTCCAGGATAAAGGGAACCATAATAGGTCAAGGTGGATTTGGTGCATGGAATTCCCTCGGGAGCTGCTCTAAGGGACAGAAGTGCTGCTGGGAGGGGAGAGTGGTGAGGTGGTCTGGTTCCTGATCTGCTGAGCATCAGACTCCCCAGCAGAGCTTTAAAATACCTGCTGAGGCAGAGGCCCAAGCCTCACCTCAGAATTCAGAGTTTTCAGAGGAGCCACAGACATAGGGCGCCTCAAGCAGCTGCCCACACCAGTCCAGCAGCAGCCTTGGTTTGAATCCAGCTACTTGACCTTGAATTCAGTGAGCCTGGGTTTTATCAGTTGCAAGGTGCAGAGGAAGTATCATTGAGAGAGCGTATGGAAATGTGTAGATCTAATGCCTGGGGTATTGTTAATAACCAATACATAAATCTCCTTGTTGGTCCATCAGCTGCTATTCCCATGGCGTTTGTTTGTTTGTTTGTTTGTTTGTTTTGAATATCTGAAATTGACCCTCTCCTAGCAGACTGGAGGGTTTGAGGCACAACTTTCCCCACAACCTTCTTGCCTCGTTCCCATCCTCCTCCCACTGGCTGGGCTCACACACCAGGTTTAGAACACACAGATAGATGCTAGGGCATCCACAGAAGACTGGGAACACTCAACTCATCTCCCTTTCCTCGCAGTTTCTGCGGCTCAGGAGGCCTGCCGCAGACTGCATGGCTGGTTAACATGTGAACAGAAAAGGAGCACTCTCCTCCCTTGGGTCTGATGGCAGCCTTCCTTCTGCAACCTGATCCGGAGCCGCTGGGGCTTTGCAGATGTCATTGGTGGACAGAGTAAATGCAGATGGGCCAGGTGGGCACTGTGGACGCCAGAGCACAGGTGGCCACCCGCCTCGGCTGCATCTGCCACCAGCTAAAGCTTCCCCAGCCTTATCTGCAGGCCCTCCAGGCCCCGTCTGTTTGCTGCTATCCAGGATGCGGGCCTCCAGGGCTCTGAGCAACAGAACAGCTCAGTGCTGTAAGCGACGCTGTCCTTAGTGAGGAGACCCATGCAGCCTTTCACCCCAGCATTTGTTCAAGCCTGCCTCCCTTCCTGTTTCTTCCCCCGTCTTCCCCAACTCCTATCCCACCCCAAAGTGACAGTTCCTCTCCAGTTTGTTTTGGGCCACTCTAGCCTTCATCATTCATGCTTTTATGGATCTTGGCCAAGGGCTCAGCAAGCAGGAAAACCTCCTTCCTAGTGGCAGTGCCAG